>OZ020604.1:121323805-122053767 GCA_963971545.1 Philophylla caesio | reverse complement strand
GCTGATGATGATCTCCGTTGTAAGCACGTCGCCAATTGTAGTCCTCATTATGTTCCTTTGGCGATTAAAACGAGTGCACACAAAAAACACAGTTGCTACAGAACATAATCGGGCACACCGTTGCTTATCCGAAAATGTTCGTCAAATTTCTAGAGAATATTATCTTCCAGGTTTGTAAAAAATGTTAAAAAAACCTAATCGTAAATTGTAAGATTTGCATTGAAAACAAATATCAACATAAACCGCCTAATCCTGGAATTGGAAAAACACCCATACCAAAGCTTCCAGGCGAAATCCTCCATATGGAGATTTTCATTGCCGGCAAGCAAAATTTCTTGACATGCGTGCACAAATTTTCGAAATTTGCTGTCGTTAAACCAATTGCGTCTAGACCCACAACTGACATTAAGGATGCCCTTATGAAGATTTTATTAAAATTTAATAACACGAAAATCATTGTATTTATCAGATAACGAAGGAGCTTTTCATTGCAACTTAATCAATCAAAATCAAAAACAAGTTTATTCAGATAAAAAAATAGTTACATTTGGTGAATACAATAAATGAGATACTATAGAGATTAGAGAAATATTCTCTTTACAACTAAATTATAAGTGTTTAATATAAATACATACAGGATTTTAATTACGATAGTTATTTACAAGGAAAATATAAAAAAAACCTTTAGGACATTTTCATCTTATTTACTAATTACTTACAACAAAAACTAAATACTAGTGCTTATTAAGGCAATAAATTTTTAATTATATCATTATCGGAATGCGTTGATTTTGAGAAGAAATTAGATGTATACTTGGATACGCATTCAGTAATCATAGAAAATTTTGCCAATTTATGAAGTTTAATTGTGGAATGATGATAAGGTAGATTGTAACACTGTTTAAGCAGTTTATTTTGTGCAATTTGAATTTTGTTGATATGACATTTGGCACAGTCAGACCACAGAGGAGAGGCATAAAGGACGATTTGCATAAGAATAGTCTTGATCAAAATCCTCTTATTTTGAATAGATAGTTTAGATTTACGATTTATTAGAGCATAAATAAGTTTAGTACAGTTATTAAGTTTAGTTATGGACATTTTAATGTGGTATTGAAACGTGATCTTGGTATCCAGATGTACGCCAAGATATTTGGCAGTGGGAACCCATTCGATTTCACCGTAGCAAAGTTTAAGAGGACCAGAGGGAAGATTAGTTCTTAGCCTTTTCCGCGTGAAAAAGATTGCATTAGTTTTAGCTATGTTGATTTTAATTTTCCATTTTTCGAAATATTTGACTAATTTAAGAACAGCATTTACTAGGTTAGTCTCAATCTCAGTAGGGCAGGAGCTGGAAGTGAAAACAGAAGTGTCATCAGCGAAGAGTGAAATATGGCAGTGTTGGGGTGTAGGAATATCATAAGTGAATATGTTAAATAAAATAGGGCCAAGGACAGAACCTTGGGGAACACCTGCAGGAATAGGACTATTGCAAGAGTTAGTACCATGAACGGATACGAACATCGTGCGATCAGTTAAAAAACTATGGATTATTTTTATGAGATAAAGCGGTAAATTAATTTGAACGAGTTTATAAATCAAGCCATCGTGCCACACCGTGTCAAATGCAGCCTGAACATCTAGTAAAACCATGCCAACAGACTTATGCTCTGTGAATGATTTCTTTACGAAGTTTTTTATTCTAACCAGGGGATGACAGCAGTTGTGTCCTGAGCGAAAACCAAATTGTATATCTTGCAATGTATGATTGTCTTCCAGATGGATTATAAGCTTGGACTTAATAATTTTTTCAAATATTTTTGAAAAAGCATTGAGTAAACTAATTGGTCGATAACTGTCTGGGCTGTTAATAGGTTTACCAGGTTTGAGCAGAGCAATAACTTTTGCAACTTTCCAACAATTTGGAAAATAGCCAAGTCGAAGACAGCAGTTTAGGACATAATTAAGAAACAAGATGGTTTTTCTAGGAAGAAATTTTAGACATGCATTTGAAATTTTGTCAGGCCCAGGACTTTTCGAAATTTTAAGAGATTTTATTAAGTCTGCGACGTCATCTGCATTTAATAAAGGTGGGTTGATAGTTGGGGTAGATACATATACATCCGATATAGTTTTATGTACGCTATTAATAGTATTTGCGTCAGAGAGGGAACTTGTTAAAAAAAACTTGGTTATGAATGTGTTTCTTAGTACTTCGGCTTTAGACGAACTGTTGGGATATGAGGTACCATTATGAAGAAGCGTGGGTATTGGTTGTTGTTTACGTTTCAACAGCTTAGCAATTTTCCAGAAAGGCTTTGCCACGGGGTCTAACGAAGAAAGTTTATCATTCCAGAGCTTATTACGAAAAACATGCAGCTGATCAGATATGAATTTGTTCAGATTTTTTAGACAATATTTATGAAATAATAATCTGGTTCGTTGCCATTGCCTTATATGCCCGTTCCTAGTTTTTATGGCATCAATGATGAGAGGAGGGAGCGAGGGTGAGCCAGGTTTGACACGCTTTCTTGGTACAGCTTTATCAACAGCCTCGTGTACAATGGCATTAAGAGAATTTAGCATATCGTCCACATTAGGTGTTGTAACGGAATGAATATCAACTATTGTAGGATAGGAAATAGAAGAAAGAAATTTACGATAAAGCCGCCAATTTGCTTGAGAAAAATCGTAATAAGTTAACGTTTTACAAGCAGTATCAGCATTAACAGTGAGGAGTACGGGAAGATGGTCTGAAGAAAGAAAATGTAGGGAAGATGGATGAATTGTGATGTTTGGCAAATTAGTAAAGAAGAGATCGAGTACAGTGGGCTGTTGTTTAGCATTTTGTGGGATAAAAGTGGGCTCAGACGGAGCAAGTACTTTAATTCGGGAGTGATTGAGACTTTCGTATAGCAAGTTACCCCAACAGTTAGCACGGGCACAACCCCAGGAACGATGACGACAGTTGAGATCACCACCAAATATAGCATGACCAGGAAGTCTAGAGAATTTCAGAAAATCTGATTTAAACATTTGCTTTAAGTGAGTATAAGAGTTATGACTGCAACTTTGTATTAAACAATTGGCAGAGTTACCAGGAAAATAAACTGCAAAGATTTGAATCCGATTATTGTCAGCAAGCTCAATCTCAATACCAACATTTTCAATAACGTGCGCAGACACAGAAAGAATTTTTGTATGCTTAATGCGCTTGTCAATTACAATAGCAACGCCACCTCCTTTGCCAATCAGTCTGTCCCCTCTATGTACAACAAAATTTCGATGAGCAAATCTGATGTTAGGCTTTAACCATGTTTCTGTAATGAGAGCAATTTGTATATTTTGATTGCTTAAAAAGGAAAAAAATTCATTAGCTTTATGCTGAATAGCACGTGAATTCCAAGTTACAATGTTAAGTTTTGTATTAATCATGATTATAAAGGTATTTTATAGTTAATTCAGTTATAACACTAAATTGATCTTTCTTATTCTTACAGCTAGCTAGCTTATGCAAACAATCATTTATTAATGAATTAATTTCGTCAAGCGAGAAAAGATGGTTAGAATTTGAGCTATTATTAATACTAGTATACTTAATGTTATTGTTGCAATTATAGCTATAATTATTTTTAAATAAATTCGACCAGTTCGAATTAAAGACAGGCTTTTGTGTGTGTGCACTAGTATTAGCAAGAAGAGGGAAATTACGCTAACAGTTATCAAATACAGGCTTATTGCCTCTTAGTTTGTTGTTAGGTTTCTCCCGACGATTGACGAGCGACGCATAGGTAGTTCTGCAAGGGCAAGAAATATCAAACGATGCGTGAGAGCCCTTACAGTTAGCACACGTTAATTTACTCTTATCAGGACAGTTCGATGTGGAATGGGAACCAGCGCAAAACGCACATGATGTTATAATATTGCAATGTGATTGTCCATGCCCGTATAACTGACAATTTCGACACTGAGTTAGCATATTTGCTGGTTTGGTTTTGAACTCCCATCTAACTTTAAAATGATTGATGTAACAATATTTTTGTTTTAATTCATTTAACGTTGTAGATTTATTTTGAAAATAGACGATATATAGTTGCAATTTCAGACCAAATTTAGTAGTTTTTTCAATCATCTTTACGTCTATGCATTGTAAACCGAGCACGAGAAGAGCGCTTTTGACTTCATCACATGTAGCACTCTCAAGTCCAGAGAGAACAGCTTTGAAAGGCCTGTTATGTTTAGTATTGTGAGAGAAGAACTCCATACGGGACTTTTTAAAGTAGTCACATGTTTTTATGTAATCAGCATCATTTTTTAAGAATATTTTAAATCCGATGGATATTGATTTGATATAGTAATCTTTTATTTCTATTACACTCATTTTCGTATGTATTACAGTAGCGTTAGTTTTTAACACAGTGATCGAAGGAACTACTATCTTTTTATTATCCACAGTTTCGATGGTGGCTTCGACATCATCATCGTCAATAGTTTGAAGCGGTAAGTAATAATTAACACTTTTTGCCTTAGCATCATTATGCAAACGCGGCATTTTATTGATTTTATTAATTGTTGGTGTATAACGCACGCAAAACAAAACAAAACAAAATAATAGCAATAGCACTGTTATAACACGTCCGTACGACTTAGAGACCCACGAGAGAATGATTGCAACTTAATAAAAGCGTTGCTAAAAGATCACTTTTCAATTGAACAATTCTTCATACCTACCATTCATAGCGAAAGTAATGGTGATGTCGAAAGGTTTCACTCAACCTTGCTTGAAATAGCGTGTTGCATTAAAAAACAGCAGCAAATATGTGAAATTATTGATCTTGTTTTATTAGCAACCTACAAATATAATCACAGTATTCACTCGGTCACAAAATCCAAACCCATCGATGTGTTTCATAACTATCCTCCCAAAAAATTAAATAATATTTTGAAAAGGTTAGTAGAAGCTCAAGAAAAGACTCTGAAAATATTTAATTGCGGAAAAATACCCAAAACGTATGAAGTTGGAGAAAAGTTTTTTTTGAGAAGAAACAAACGATTGGGAAACAAATTTGACGGATTTTAATTAAAAAAGTTATTGAAGCAGACCTTGGCACCGCGGTTATGATAGAGGAAAAAAGACTCATAAGAGCAATTTGCGATAGTTTTTATCGAAAAAATAAAGCTTAAAACAGGCTCAAACAAAACAAATAATTTTTAATAAAAATTAATGACAAGTAACTTATGTTGTAACATATTTCTTTGAATTACTGCATTTGATTTGAATTACTGCATTTGATTTGAAATTAATTTGTAAACCTAGTTTTAAGATGCTACAATTGTTGGGAAATTTTTTCTTATTTAAGAGGACCAGCACACGTACTTTTGAGAACCAAAACCAAGTGTTTGTCGAAACGTGAACGTTTCGAGCTAATCAAGGGGAGTAGTTAAGGTTACAAAGGCAAATATGATGTTTAACACACTGGTTAACAAACTAAGGTAACCATGTCGAATCTTCTGTTTTACCTAAGGGTTAAGATCATATTATTACTTAATTTTGTGCTCAAATTATAAAATGATACCCCGCCTGTGTGCGTGGCGTTCCCTGATAATCCAGCATCACAAAAGTACGACAAACAGCCTCTTAGTAACGCCAAAACAGGCGACCTGCCAAAACAACCACACACCTTTACATTACGACACTCGTGGCATCGCGCGAAGCAATAAACGATTCGACGACAGCAACAGCTTAGTTTGGTCGCCTTAAACTACTCCACCTAACAACAACTCCTAAGTACGACTGGACACTTGTTTATATGCCGCTTAAGTGTTACGCATGATGTTGCGCTGGTTGGTATACATTCGCTAAAACCCTTCATCATATAGCTGATGATGATCTCCGTTGTAAGCACGTCGCCAATTGTAGTCCTCATTATGTTCCTTTGGCGATTAAAACGAGTGCACACAAAAAACACAGTTGCTACAGAACATAATCGGGCACACCGTTGCTTATCCGAAAATGTTCGTCAAATTTCTAGAGAATATTATCTTCCAGGTTTGTAAAAAATGTTAAAAAAACCTAATCGTAAATTGTAAGATTTGCATTGAAAACAAATATCAACATAAACCGCCTAATCCTGGAATTGGAAAAACACCCATACCAAAGCTTCCAGGCGAAATCCTCCATATGGAGATTTTCATTGCCGGCAAGCAAAATTTCTTGACATGCGTGCACAAATTTTCGAAATTTGCTGTCGTTAAACCAATTGCGTCTAGACCCACAACTGACATTAAGGATGCCCTTATGAAGATTTTATTAAAATTTAATAACACGAAAATCATTGTATTTATCAGATAACGAAGGAGCTTTTCATTGCAACTTAATCAATCAAAATCAAAAACAAGTTTATTCAGATAAAAAAATAGTTACATTTGGTGAATACAATAAATGAGATACTATAGAGATTAGAGAAATATTCTCTTTACAACTAAATTATAAGTGTTTAATATAAATACATACAGGATTTTAATTACGATAGTTATTTACAAGGAAAATATAAAAAAAACCTTTAGGACATTTTCATCTTATTTACTAATTACTTACAACAAAAACTAAATACTAGTGCTTATTAAGGCAATACATTTTTAATTATATCATTATCGGAATGCGTTGATTTTGAGAAGAAATTAGATGTATACTTGGATACGCATTCAGTAATCATAGAAAATTTTGCCAATTTATGAAGTTTAATTGTGGAATGATGATAAGGTAGATTGTAACACTGTTTAAGCAGTTTATTTTGTGCAATTTGAATTTTGTTGATATGACATTTGGCACAGTCAGACCACAGAGGAGAGGCATAAAGGACGATTTGCATAAGAATAGTCTTGATCAAAATCCTCTTATTTTTAATAGATAGTTTAGATTTACGATTTATTAGAGCATAAATAAGTTTAGTACAGTTATTAAGTTTAGTTATGGACATTTTAATGTGGTATTGAAACGTGATCTTGGTATCCAGATGTACGCCAAGATATTTGGCAGTGGGAACCCATTCGATTTCACCGTAGCAAAGTTTAAGAGGACCAGAGGGAAGATTAGTTCTTAGCCTTTTCCGCGTGAAAAAGATTGCATTAGTTTTAGCTATGTTGATTTTAATTTTCCATTTTTCGAAATATTTGACTAATTTAAGAACAGCATTTACTAGGTTAGTCTCAATCTCAGTAGGGCAGGAGCTGGAAGTGAAAACAGAAGTGTCATCAGCGAAGAGTGAAATATGGCAGTGTTGGGGTGTAGGAATATCATAAGTGAATATGTTAAATAAAATAGGGCCAAGGACAGAACCTTGGGGAACACCTGCAGGAATAGGACTATTGCAAGAGTTAGTACCATGAACGGATACGAACATCGTGCGATCAGTTAAAAAACTATGGATTATTTTTATGAGATAAAGCGGTAAATTAATTTGAACGAGTTTATAAATCAAGCCATCGTGCCACACCGTGTCAAATGCAGCCTGAACATCTAGTAAAACCATGCCAACAGACTTATGCTCTGTGAATGATTTCTTTACGAAGTTTTTTATTCTAACCAGGGGATGACAGCAGTTGTGTCCTGAGCGAAAACCAAATTGTATATCTTGCAATGTATGATTGTCTTCCAGATGGATTATAAGCTTGGACTTAATAATTTTTTCAAATATTTTTGAAAAAGCATTGAGTAAACTAATTGGTCGATAACTGTCTGGGCTGTTAATAGGTTTACCAGGTTTGAGCAGAGCAATAACTTTTGCAACTTTCCAACAATTTGGAAAATAGCCAAGTCGAAGACAGCAGTTTAGGACATAATTAAGAAACAAGATGGTTTTTCTAGGAAGAAATTTTAGACATGCATTTGAAATTTTGTCAGGCCCAGGACTTTTCGAAATTTTAAGAGATTTTATTAAGTCTGTGACGTCATCTGCATTTAATAAAGGTGGGTTGATAGTTGGGGTAGATACATATACATCCGATATAGTTTTATGTACGCTATTAATAGTATTTGCGTCAGAGAGGGAACTTGTTAAAAAAAACTTGGTTATGAATGTGTTTCTTAGTACTTCGGCTTTAGACGAACTGTTGGGATATGAGGTACCATTATGAAGAAGCGTGGGTATTGGTTGTTGTTTACGTTTCAACAGCTTAGCAATTTTCCAGAAAGGCTTTGCCACGGGGTCTAACGAAGAAAGTTTATCATTCCAGAGCTTATTACGAAAAACATGCAGCTGATCAGATATGAATTTGTTCAGATTTTTTAGACAATATTTATGAAATAATAATCTGGTTCGTTGCCATTGCCTTATATGCCCGTTCCTAGTTTTTATGGCATCAATGATGAGAGGAGGGAGCGAGGGTGAGCCAGGTTTGACACGCTTTCTTGGTACAGCTTTATCAACAGCCTCGTGTACAATGGTATTAAGAGAATTTAGCATATCGTCCACATTAGGTGTTGTAACGGAATGAATATCAAATATTGTAGGATAGGAAATAGAATAAAGAAATTTACGATAAAGCCGCCAATTTGCTTGAGAAAAATCGTAATAAGTTAACGTTTTACAAGCAGTATCAGCATTAACAGTGAGGAGTACGGGAAGATGGTCTGAAGAAAGAAAATGTAGGGAAGATGGATGAATTGTGATGTTTGGCAAATTAGTAAAGAAGAGATCGAGTACAGTGGGCTGTTGTTTAGCATTTTGTGGGATAAAAGTGGGCTCAGACGGAGCAAGTACTTTAATTCGGGAGTGATTGAGACTTTCGTATAGCAAGTTACCCCAACAGTTAGCACGGGCACAACCCCAGGAACGATGACGACAGTTGAGATCACCACCAAATATAGCATGACCAGGAAGTCTAGAGAATTTCAGAAAATCTGATTTAAACATTTGCTTTAAGTGAGTATAAGAGTTATGACTGCAACTTTGTATTAAACAATTGGCAGAGTTACCAGGAAAATAAACTGCAAAGATTTGAATCCGATTATTGTCAGCAAGCTCAATCTCAATACCAACATTTTCAATAACGTGCGCAGACACAGAAAGAATTTTTGTATGCTTAATGCGCTTGTCAATTACAATAGCAACGCCACCTCCTTTGCCAATCAGTCTGTCCCCTCTATGTACAACAAAATTTCGATGAGCAAATCTGATGTTAGGCTTTAACCATGTTTCTGTAATGAGAGCAATTTGTATATTTTGATTGCTTAAAAAGGAAAAAAATTCATTAGCTTTATGCTGAATAGCACGTGAATTCCAAGTTACAATGTTAAGTTTTGTATTAATCATGATTATAAAGGTATTTTATAGTTAATTCAGTTATAACACTAAATTGATCTTTCTTATTCTTACAGCTAGCTAGCTTATGCAAACAATCATTTATTAATGAATTAATTTCGTCAAGCGAGAAAAGATGGTTAGAATATGAGCTATTATTAATACTAGTATACTTAATGTTATTGTTGCAATTATAGCTATAATTATTTTTAAATAAATTCGACCAGTTCGAATTAAAGACAGGCTTTTGTGTGTGTGCACTAGTATTAGCAAGAAGAGGGAAATTACGCTAACAGTTATCAAATACAGGCTTATTGCCTCTTAGTTTGTTGTTAGGTTTCTCCCGACGATTGACGAGCGACGCATAGGTAGTTCTGCAAGGGCAAGAAATATCAAACGATGCGTGAGAGCCCTTACAGTTAGCACACGTTAATTTACTCTTATCAGGACAGTTCGATGTGGAATGGGAACCAGCGCAAAACGCACATGATGTTATAATATTGCAATGTGATTGTCCATGCCCGTATAACTGACAATTTCGACACTGAGTTAGCATATTTGCTGGTTTGGTTTTGAACTCCCATCTAACTTTAAAATGATTGATGTAACAATATTTTTGTTTTAATTCATTTAACGTTGTAAATTTATTTTGAAAATAGACGATATATAGTTGCAATTTCAGACCAAATTTAGTAGTTTTTTCAATCATCTTTACGTCTATGCATTGTAAACCGAGCACGAGAAGAGCGCTTTTGACTTCATCACATGTAGCACTCTCAAGTCCAGAGAGAACAGCTTTGAAAGGCCTGTTATGTTTAGTATTGTGAGAGAAGAACTCCATACGGGACTTTTTAAAGTAGTCACATGTTTTTATGTAATCAGCATCATTTTTTAAGAATATTTTAAATCCGATGGATATTGATTTGATATAGTAATCTTTTATTTCTATTACACTCATTTTCGTATGTATTACAGTAGCGTTAGTTTTTAACACAGTGATCGAAGGAACTACTATCTTTTTATTATCCACAGTTTCGATGGTGGCTTCGACATCATCATCGTCAATAGTTTGAAGCGGTAAGTAATAATTAACACTTTTTGCCTTAGCATCATTATGCAAACGCGGCATTTTATTGATTTTATTAATTGTTGGTGTATAACGCACGCAACAAAACAAAACAAAATAATAGCAATAGCACTGTTATAACACGTCCGTACGACTTAGAGACCCACGAGAGAATGATTGCAACTTAATAAAAGCGTTGCTAAAAGATCACTTTTCAATTGAACAATTCTTCATACCTACCATTCATAGCGAAAGTAATGGTGATGTCGAAAGGTTTCACTCAACCTTGCTTGAAATAGCGTGTTGCATTAAAAAACAGCAGCAAATATGTGAAATTATTGATCTTGTTTTATTAGCAACCTACAAATATAATCACAGTATTCACTCGGTCACAAAATCCAAACCCATCGATGTGTTTCATAACTATCCTCCCAAAAAATTAAATAATATTTTGAAAAGGTTAGTAGAAGCTCAAGAAAAGACTCTGAAAATATTTAATTGCGGAAAAATACCCAAAACGTATGAAGTTGGAGAAAAGTTTTTTTTGAGAAGAAACAAACGATTGGGAAACAAATTTGACGGATTTTAATTAAAAAAGTTATTGAAGCAGACCTTGGCACCGCGGTTATGATAGAGGAAAAAAGACTCATAAGAGCAATTTGCGATAGTTTTTATCGAAAAAATAAAGCTTAAAACAGGCTCAAACAAAACAAATAATTTTTAATAAAAATTAATGACAAGTAACTTATGTTGTAACATATTTCTTTGAATTACTGCATTTGATTTGAATTACTGCATTTGATTTGAAATTAATTTGTAAACCTAGTTTTAAGATGCTACAATTGTTGGGAAATTTTTTCTTATTTAAGAGGACCAGCACACGTACTTTTGAGAACCAAAACCAAGTGTTTGTCGAAACGTGAACGTTTCGAGCTAATCAAGGGGAGTAGTTAAGGTTACAAAGGCAAATATGATGTTTAACACACTGGTTAACAAACTAAGGTAACCATGTCGAATCTTCTGTTTTACCTAAGGGTTAAGATCATATTATTACTCAATTTTGTGCTCAAATTATAAAATGATACCCGGCCTGTGTGCGTGGCGTTCCCTGATAATCCAGCATCACAAAAGTACGACAAACAGCCTCTTAGTAACGCCAAAACAGGCGACCTGCCAAAACAACCACACACCTTTACATTACGACACTCGTGGCATCGCGCGAAGCAATAAACGATTCGACGACAGCAACAGCTTAGTTTGGTCGCCTTAAACTACTCCACCTAACAACAACTCCTAAGTACGACTGGACACTTGTTTATATGCCGCTTAAGTGTTACGCATGATGTTGCGCTGGTTGGTATACATTCGCTAAAACCCTTCATCATATAGCTGATGATGATCTCCGTTGTAAGCACGTCGCCAATTGTAGTCCTCATTATGTTCCTTTGGCGATTAAAACGAGTGCACACAAAAAACACAGTTGCTACAGAACATAATCGGGCACACCGTTGCTTATCCGAAAATGTTCGTCAAATTTCTAGAGAATATTATCTTCCAGGTTTGTAAAAAATGTTAAAAAAACCTAATCGTAAATTGTAAGATTTGCATTGAAAACAAATATCAACATAAACCGCCTAATCCTGGAATTGGAAAAACACCCATACCAAAGCTTCCAGGCGAAATCCTCCATATGGAGATTTTCATTGCCGGCAAGCAAAATTTCTTGACATGCGTGCACAAATTTTCGAAATTTGCTGTCGTTAAACCAATTGCGTCTAGACCCACAACTGACATTAAGGATGCCCTTATGAAGATTTTATTAAAATTTAATAACACGAAAATCATTGTATTTATCAGATAACGAAGGAGCTTTTCATTGCAACTTAATCAATCAAAAACAAGTTTATTCAGATAAAAAAATAGTTACATTTGGTGAATACAATAAATGAGATACTATAGAGATTAGAGAAATATTCTCTTTACAACTAAATTATAAGTGTTTAATATAAATACATACAGGATTTTAATTACGATAGTTATTTACAAGGAAAATATAAAAAAAACCTTTAGGACATTTTCATCTTATTTACTAATTACTTACAACAAAAACTAAATACTAGTGCTTATTAAGGCAATAAATTTTTAATTATATCATTATCGGAATGCGTTGATTTTGAGAAGAAATTAGATGTATACTTGGATACGCATTCAGTAATCATAGAAAATTTTGCCAATTTATGAAGTTTAATTGTGGAATGATGATAAGGTAGATTGTAACACTGTTTAAGCAGTTTATTTTGTGCAATTTGAATTTTGTTGATATGACATTTGGCACAGTCAGACCACAGAGGAGAGGCATAAAGGACGATTTGCATAAGAATAGTCTTGATCAAAATCCTCTTATTTTGAATAGATAGTTTAGATTTACGATTTATTAGAGCATAAATAAGTTTAGTACAGTTATTAAGTTTAGTTATGGACATTTTAATGTGGTATTGAAACGTGATCTTGGTATCCAGATGTACGCCAAGATATTTGGCAGTGGGAACCCATTCGATTTCACCGTAGCAAAGTTTAAGAGGACCAGAGGGAAGATTAGTTCTTAGCCTTTTCCGCGTGAAAAAGATTGCATTAGTTTTAGCTATGTTGATTTTAATTTTCCATTTTTCGAAATATTTGACTAATTTAAGAACAGCATTTACTAGGTTAGTCTCAATCTCAGTAGGGCAGGAGCTGGAAGTGAAAACAGAAGTGTCATCAGCGAAGAGTGAAATATGGCAGTGTTGGGGTGTAGGAATATCATAAGTGAATATGTTAAATAAAATAGGGCCAAGGACAGAACCTTGGGGAACACCTGCAGGAATAGGACTATTGCAAGAGTTAGTACCATGAACGGATACGAACATCGTGCGATCAGTTAAAAAACTATGGATTACTTTTATGAGATAAAGCGGTAAATTAATTTGAACGAGTTTATAAATCAAGCCATCGTGCCACACCGTGTCAAATGCAGCCTGAATATCTAGTAAAACCATGCCAACAGACTTATGCTCTGTGAATGATTTCTTTACGAAGTTTTTTATTCTAACCAGGGGATGACAGCAGTTGTGTCCTGAGCGAAAACCAAATTGTATATCTTGCAATGTATGATTGTCTTCCAGATGGATTATAAGCTTGGACTTAATAATTTTTTCAAATATTTTTGAAAAAGCATTGAGTAAACTAATTGGTCGATAACTGTCTGGGCTGTTAATAGGTTTACCAGGTTTGAGCAGAGCAATAACTTTTGCAACTTTCCAACAATTTGGAAAATAGCCAAGTCGAAGACAGCAGTTTAGGACATAATTAAGAAACAAGATGGTTTTTCTAGGAAGAAATTTTAGACATGCATTTGAAATTTTGTCAGGCCCAGGACTTTTCGAAATTTTAAGAGATTTTATTAAGTCTGAGACGGAGCAAGTACTTTAATTCGGGAGTGATTGAGACTTTCGTAAAGCAAGTTACCCCAACAGTTAGCACGGGCACAACCCCAGGAACGATGACGACAGTTGAGATCACCACCAAATATAGCATGACCAGGAAGTCTAGAGAATTTCAGAAAATCTGATTTAAACATTTGCTTTAAGTGAGTATAAGAGTTATGACTGCAACTTTGTATTAAACAATTGGCAGAGTTACCAGGAAAATAAACTGCAAAGATTTGAATCCGATTATTGTCAGCAAGCTCAATCTCAATACCAACATTTTCAATAACGTGCGCAGACACAGAAAGAATTTTTGTATGCTTAATGCGCTTGTCAATTACAATAGCAACGCCACCTCCTTTGCCAATCAGTCTGTCCCCTCTATGTACAACAAAATTTCGATGAGCAAATCTGATGTTAGGCTTTAACCATGTTTCTGTAATGAGAGCAATTTGTATATTTTGATTGCTTAAAAAGGAAAAAAATTCATTAGCTTTATGCTGAATAGCACGTGAATTCCAAGTTACAATGTTAAGTTTTGTATTAATCATGATTATAAAGGTATTTTATAGTTAATTCAGTTATAACACTAAATTGATCTTTCTTATTCTTACAGCTAGCTAGCTTATGCAAACAATCATTTATTAATGAATTAATTTCGTCAAGCGAGAAAAGATGGTTAGAATTTGAGCTATTATTAATACTAGTATACTTAATGTTATTGTTGCAATTATAGCTATAATTATTTTTAAATAAATTCGACCAGTTCGAATTAAAGACAGGCTTTTGTGACAGGCACTAGTATTAGCAAGAAGAGGGAAATTACGCTAACAGTTATCAAATACAGGCTTATTGCCTCTTAGTTTGTTGTTAGGTTTCTCCCGACGATTGACGAGCGACGCATAGGTAGTTCTGCAAGGGCAAGAAATATCAAACGATGCGTGAGAGCCCTTACAGTTAGCACACGTTAATTTACTCTTATCAGGACAGTTCGATGTGGAATGGGAACCAGCGCAAAACGCACATGATGTTATAATATTGCAATGTGATTGTCCATGCCCGTATAACTGACAATTTCGACACTGAGTTAGCATATTTGCTGGTTTGGTTTTGAACTCCCATCTAACTTTAAAATGATTGATGTAACAATATTTTTGTTTTAATTCATTTAACGTTGTAGATTTATTTTGAAAATAGACGATATATAGTTGCAATTTCAGACCAAATTTAGTAGTTTTTTCAATCATCTTTACGTCTATGCATTGTAAACCGAGCACGAGAAGAGCGCTTTTGACTTCATCACATGTAGCACTCTCAAGTCCAGAGAGAACAGCTTTGAAAGGCCTGTTATGTTTAGTATTGTGAGAGAAGAACTCCATACGGGACTTTTTAAAGTAGTCACATGTTTTTATGTAATCAGCATCATTTTTTAAGAATATTTTAAATCCGATGGATATTGATTTGATATAGTAATCTTTTATTTCTATTACACTCATTTTCGTATGTATTACAGTAGCGTTAGTTTTTAACACAGTGATCGAAGGAACTACTATCTTTTTATTATCCACAGTTTCGATGGTGGCTTCGACATCATCATCGTCAATAGTTTGAAGCGGTAAGTAATAATTAACACTTTTTGCCTTAGCATCATTATGCAAACGCGGCATTTTATTGATACCAGGTGCATGTGAAGCACCTTCAAAATTATCGCGACTACGTTTATGGTTAATTGTTGGTGTATAACGCACGCAAAACAAAACAAAACAAAATAATAGCAATAGCACTGTTATAACACGTCCGTACGACTTAGAGACCCACGAGAGAATGATTGCAACTTAATAAAAGCGTTGCTAAAAGATCACTTTTCAATTGAACAATTCTTCATACCTACCATTCATAGCGAAAGTAATGGTGATGTCGAAAGGTTTCACTCAACCTTGCTTGAAATAGCGTGTTGCATTAAAAAACAGCAGCAAATATGTGAAATTAATGATCTTGTTTTATTAGCAACCTACAAATATAATCACAGTATTCACTCGGTCACAAAATCCAAACCCATCGATGTGTTTCATAACTATCCTCCCAAAAAATTAAATAATATTTTGAAAAGGTTAGTAGAAGCTCAAGAAAAGACTCTGAAAATATTTAATTGCGGAAAAATACCCAAAACGTATGAAGTTGGAGAAAAGTTTTTTTTGAGAAGAAACAAACGATTGGGAAACAAATTTGACGGATTTTAATTAAAAAAGTTATTGAAGCAGACCTTGGCACCGCGGTTATGATAGAGGAAAAAAGACTCATAAGAGCAATTTGCGATAGTTTTTATCGAAAAAATAAAGCTTAAAACAGGCTCAAACAAAACAAATAATTTTTAATAAAAATTAATGACAAGTAACTTATGTTGTAACATATTTCTTTGAATTACTGCATTTGATTTGAATTACTGCATTTGATTTAAAATTAATTTGTAAACCTAGTTTTAAGATGCTACAATTGTTGGGAAATTTTTTCTTATTTAAGAGGACCAGCACACGTACTTTTGAGAACCAAAACCAAGTGTTTGTCGAAACGTGAACGTTTACAAAGGCAAATATGATGTTTAACACACTGGTTAACAAACTAAGGTAACCATGTCGAATCTTCTGTTTTACCTAAGGGTTAAGATCATATTATTACTCAATTTTGTGCTCAAATTATAAAATTATACTCGGCCTGTGTGCGTGGCGTTCCCTGATAATCCAGCATCACAAAAGTACGACAAACAGCCTCTTAGTAACGCCAAAACAGGCGACCTGCCAAAACAACCACACACCTTTACATTACGACACTCGTGGCATCGCGCGAAGCAATAAACGATTCGACGACAGCAACAGCTTAGTTTGGTCGCCTTAAACTACTCCACCTAACAACAACTCCTAAGTACGACTGGACACTTGTTTATATGCCGCTTAAGTGTTACGCATGATGTTGCGCTGGTTGGTATACATTCGCTAAAACCCTTCATCATATAGCTGATGATGATCTCCGTTGTAAGCACGTCGCCAATTGTAGTCCTCATTATGTTCCTTTGGCGATTAAAACGAGTGCACACAAAAAACACGTGGTAAACATCTTCCATGTCGCAATGGTAAATATCGCAGAATGGGCCGCGTTCCTGTTTATACTAGAATAAGTATGCCTTGAAGCAGCCGTGTCTTCTCAGGAATTGAGTTAAGTAGAAATCAACTTCGCCGTGTGTTCTATTAACCAAAGAGGCCAGATTTGGAATGTACTGATATGTTGGTCCAACGGGTTTTTGTGGTACTTTCCCTCTGTTTTGCTACTTCTACGGGAACGATCTCGGTGCAGTTGTGTTATATGGGTTAATACCGTAGCCAGCTTATGCGCCAGTATATCCATGGGTGCCATACTAATGATTACGAAAGCTCCAATATCAGATACTGTTCTGAATGCATTACAAACCCATAGTGAGCATAGGCGGTATGTATAATTGATTCCGCGGTAGTATGCTATGCACTGTGTTGCGTGTGCGATTACTTTAACCGTTTGTCATGGCGAGGTCAAAGTGGAGGTCAATTGTGCGTGGTACGCTGACTGTTTCTACATCTATGCAATTATATGACTGCAATTATCTATTCTTTTAATTACAAACGTCAGAAATTACATGGAAATTACAAAAAAAAATTGTTTTCAAATATTGCAAAAAATTTTCAAAGTTTTTTTTCAAAATGCGTTTTTTTATTTCTTCAAAAATTTTCCAAAGAAAATAGACAGTTTAAACTTCAATCTGGGCAACTGCTAAGTAGCCGAAATGTGTTTTTTTGAAGTTATGATTTTTTATACACGAATATTTTTTTTTTATAATGGCCAATTTTCATATCTGGATTGTCGCGTTTAAATATTTCATACGTTTCCTTAATAGTCCGAGACATGTAACGGTTTACTTTAACAATTTTCACACCATTTTCTTTGATATTTTTATATAGTCCCCCCTGGTACTTAGTTGTGAAAACATCTCTTCGGTTTGTGTTTTGCGGATACGGGTGACGAGATTTCCGAACTTGTATAAGCTAAGCTCAGATTTTATTTTCCGAAGGATGTCGGCATAGGACGTTTCACCCTTTTTGGAAATTATAAAGGCGTTAGGTTTTCCTTTTGCAACTGATTTTGAGGTATCCCTACGCAAGAAGCTGATGTATATTGGAACGATTTTCCGTCATCCCTTGTCAAATTTGGTTTTGTGACTTACCGGTTTCGGCGTTGTGCCATCTTCAGAACCGAAGAATAATGGCGAGAGTTCTACAAACTGAAAATTTTTCGATGACTCGCATGATGTCTTCGGCAACCGCAGTACCGTTCAGGTTCAGTGAAATGCTCGAAAGTTCACTTCATATTTTAATGGAAGATTTACCAATTGATGGTCCTTTGACACCGACCGACAACATATATAATTATGACTAATTTAAAATCATTTTATAATTTTTCACTTGCTTTAGTAAATTCACTCTACTCACTTTTCCCATGGTTCGTCTGCAGCCATCTTCTCCAGGCAATTTGGGTTCACAATACCTGTAAGTTTAAATTAAATTAGTTAATATGTGTCGAAATTTCTATACATACCTTTAAAATAGGCCTTCTGCGTTCCTTTTACAGAAATAAAAGTGCAAAATATTTATATTTTAGGCAAACAAGGAAAGTACATGTTGTGAATGTAAAAAAGCAATGAATCTACTTTGCAGCTCTTTGTAATGGCCAAAATTCGCCCAGAAGCGACGGAACACTGGTGCTGAGTGACGAGACTTATACTGATGGAGTGCTGTCAACGGTTTCTTCACGACCGTCGTTCAATAGATCGAAAATTATTCGTCGTTGTTCGTCTTCACCGAGATCAGCATCTAATTCCACTTCGGTAAAAATGTCAGGGTTGAATAATTAAAAACCAGTAGCCGAAAATCCTGATATAAGTCCAATGTCTTACAAACAAATCCAGCAACGCGCCGAGTTTCCAAGAACTGTTAACAGAAGACCAGATATAAGAATAATTACGCTAAAAAAACGATTGAAAAAAGTTAATAACCATACCATGTTCGACGAAATATGCGTATTGGAAGTGCGGATGAATTTAAACACAACAACATCACTGACGGTAGAAATATCGGTGAAATGGTCGGAAACTTTTTTCACGTAACGGGTCAACGTGATTCCATCGACTCCATATTCACGGGCAGCCGCTCGTATGTCTTTTTTCTTCAACAATGCATAACGCTCACCTATTCGGCACAAATTACAAAACTTTTCGCGATCAATTGTCAATACCACGTCTGCAGCTGTCACAAGCAATCTGATTGTATGCTTCTGTGTTAGCACCAAAACTGGCTCCTGATAAATGCAAGCTTACACAGCCAGATGGCGATATCAGTCAATTATGGGAAAAAAGTGCTGATAGTTCACTACTCAGCCCAGTTCACAACCCACCCCTCTCCCCTACATTTTGAAAGTATTTAATGAAACAAATAGCTAAAAAAATGGAAGAAAATTTGATTCCCATTTAATTGAATTCGGAAGACGTCAATATTTTCGTCCGGGTAAAAGTTATCGAGCACAGAATTGATGCCGCGTAAAATTTGGAGGCAATTGTATATAACGACGGAAGCGAGCGAAAAGAAGATTTCAGTCGCTGAGTTAGGATGCCGTTGAAAGTATGTTTATTTTAGCAAAATTTAAATTATTTTGTATTACGAATTTAAGCTGCTTAAGATTCCAGAGAGTGCATTGTAATGATGTTGTTAAACGCTGTATTAAAACCAACGTCATAACATAAACGTCGATGGAAACAGGTTTATGTAAATAACGACAATAAGGGAAGCAATACACAACCGTATTGTACACATAAACTGCATAAATGATATAGTAATGTATACGTATGTACCTACATATATATATACCTATTAATGTGCATACCTTAATATCACGACATACATACAAGCTATGTATGATACTAATAGTTACAACAACATTAAACATAAGACTAGCATTAAGAGAACTTATCGTGAGAGCATAATATTTAGTAATAAGAGAAATTAGAATAAGCTTCGTGTAATTATGCTTAGTTATATTATAAGGAAATAAAGAAAGACAGTTCTTAATGTGACACTGAGGATTGCGTTTCATTAAAGAATGTTAATGGCGACCAGGATTAAAACTTAAACAAAATTTAAAAAGATTTAAATATTTGTTCGCTCTGTGCACCTTAAAATTGAAAAATTAGCGAATTATACTAATTAAAAATGAATTATAGTTATACGCAAATAAGGAACAATAAATGTGAAAAACGCCAGGTTAAATATAATAAGTAGCAGCATCAAATTATAAATTTGGTGAAATTTGTGAAAAGTGCGTTTATAATAACGGCCTTTAATCAGGTCAATGAACTTGAATAAGGCGTTTAAAACTTTATAACAAATCAGTTAAAAGTAACTGAGTTTGAACACGAAACACGACCTCTATGAAGGTTAAAGACTGTGTGCTTAAAACAGCAACATATTAGATATTTTTCTTAGTGCAAATCCAATTGCGACCTCTACGAAGGTTAGTCTTAGTCTAAGTTCTTACAAAAACAAAAACTCATTGATTTTTTAGAAGTGCAAAAACAATTTCGACCTCTACGAAGGTTGGAGACTAGTTTCGTATAAAAACAAAAATTCAGTGATTCCTCTGAAGTACAATAACAATTGCGACCTCTACGAAGGTTAGAGAAAAACTTCTTGCAAAAACAAAAATTCAGTGATTACTCTGAAGTGCAAAAACAGTGCGAACTCTTCGAAGGTTAAAGCATACCGATTTATAAAACAAAAACTACTTACATATATTTGGCATACATAAATACACAAGAAATTAAATAATACCAACAACAAATTACGGATTCTCTCAAATAAAAAGGCAAATTGTGACCTCCACAACGGACATCGAATTTAGCAACATACATGTATCTTTGTCATCTCCGAAGAGAAACGTAATGTATTAAAACCCATCAACAATTGGAGTAATAAAAGAGAAATGTGAAACTGGAACTGTAATTAAATAGGAACAATAACAAAGCACTTGTAACAAATCAACGAACGAGAGAGAGAAGTAAATTCAAAGAACATCAGAGGAAACAACAAGTTCAACAATAACAATAAGTACACCGGCACAAATAGTAGAATCGACAATCAAATAGCAACGTGAGCAACACGCTTAGCAGTTACAACACACAACAACAAGAAAAAACGTACATAGGTAATTGTACGCCAAAAATTACATATGAACGCTTTGTGCTAACTTACTAAGTACATATGTATGTTATCACTGAGCTACTATATATTGTTTGACTAGCCATTTATCTACATACTTATATATATTTATTGCTTATTCTTACATTTACTTTTAATATTACTACATAACCTTTTATTTACGTTATTATTTTAAAACAAATACACTTTTTATAATGGACGCCTTAGAAGTGAGCAAATTTAACCTTATTTTAAGTTGTATTAAAAATATTGAAAGCTTTGATGGCAATGATCAAAATCAACTACCAGATTTTATAAGTCAAGTTGAAAACATTGGACTATTTCGGAATTTGACAATACTAACCGAAGTATACTTTTTGGATACATTTAAAACAAATGTGTTGGCAAAACCAGAGAAGCAATTCATAGATATACTAACGTAACAACTTGGGATATTTTTAAAAATATACTTACAAGAACTTCGGTGAAAAGTTTAGTAGTAATGATTTAATGGACAACCTTAAAACATGTAGACTACAAGGAACTATAGAAAATTATTATTTTCAAATTAATAAGCTTGCAAATAGAATCCATAACAGAAATTTAACTCATGCCGATAACACTTACACAACAAGTGAGATAAACAGAATCTCAATTAAAACATTTAGGGGCCATTTACCAGAACCCACTCGCACGATGATATTTGCTAGGAACCCTACGACCTTAGAAGATGCATTTCAAATAATATTAGATGCTAGACACCAAAGTTACACTCAATTTGGACCAGCAAAGCAAGGCTATTTGAGTACAAATACTACAAGAACTGAGTTTAGTAATAAATATAGAACTCCTAATAAACCTTTTCAAGTACTAGCACCTAGCAATAATAGACAATACGATAATCAATATGATAAAAGATATAATACAGGTTATGACAACAATTACAATAATCACAACTTTGGAAACAATAATAAACCTTCACGCCAAAACCAACAATTTTCCACTGAAAATTTGAATCATTATTTTGATAACAACCCAGCTAGCTCAAGATTAACAGGTCAAACAAGGCGATCGAATTACTCACAAACCACAAATGCAAACATACCACCATATAATCACGGTAATAATCTGTATCAAACTAGACAGCCTAATTTAATTAATCCTAATAATAGTTTTAATACTTCTAATCAACAAGTGGTACCAATGGAAATTGGAAACTCCAATGCAAATTTTCCCATCGTGGACGAGGAAACCTTCCTTACATAGTAATTAACAACCCCATAAAAAAGTTAAAATTTATAATCGATACTGGCGCTGAGTTTAGTATAATTAACCCTGATATTTGCCACCCAAGACTTAAACGAAATGTAAATGTAATAGCAAAAGCTTTAGGCACACAAATTTTGATAACAAAACTTTGTTCATTTCCGATATTTAAAGAATTTAATTTGAACAATTCTTACTGTGAGTTTTTAGAATATGCTTTTAACAAAAATTTTGATGGATTAATAGGAAATAATATTTTGAAAGACTTAAATTGCGTTATTGATTTGAATAACAGACAATTAATAACGAAAAATGCGGTCATGACTTTATATTTATCTAAAGAAGAAGAATCTTATAACGAAATGTCTTATAAGGAAAACTACTTCGAATTCTTTAATTCTTTAATTCCGAAATCGAAAATTATAATATTACAAAAGTTGTCAAATTAAACCACCTGCAAGACTATGAAAAAGAGAAGTTAGTGAAAATAATAAGAAAATATAAACATGTTTTTTATGACAAAAATAATAAATTAACATTTACAAATGAAATAAAACATAGAATTATAACAAAACATGATATGCCAATATACTCGAAATTGTATAGATACCCTAAGATACATAAGGAAGAGATAAATAATCAAATTGGAAATATGTTAGATCAAAATATTGTTAGACATTCTCATAGTCCATATAATAGTCCTATATGGATCGTACCCAAAAAACTAGACTCGTCGAATAAACAAAAATGGCGCATTGTAATTGATTATAGGAAGTTAAATGATGTCACTATCGAAGATAGATTTCCCATACCAAATATTGACGATATATTCGATAAGCTAGGTAAATGCCAATATTTCACGACTCTGGACTTGGCCAAGGGTTTTCACCAGATAGAATTGCATCCAAATGACATTCCAAAGACTGCATTTTCAACAACTACTGGGCATTACGAATTTTTACGCATGCCGTTTGGGCTTCGTAATGCACCAGCTACGTTTCAGCGAATGATTAACAATGTATTGAAAGAATATATTGGTTCAATCTGTTTAGTGTACTTAGACGACATTCTAATTTTTTCGACAAGTATTGAAGAGCAGGGCCGGCCCGTTCCATATAGGCAAGTCAGGCAAAAGCCTAGGGCGCCAGAATTTTAGGGCGGCATTTTGGCTACTAAAAATTTTATTTGTGTCTCCTTGTCTGCTCACCAACCGCATTATGAACGCGCAATGAAGAGAAGACTGACGTACTCTTTAACAACAAATACCTAGACTTTTTTAATGTGTTTATTACTTTTTTGTGCTTTTTATGTTGCTTTATGTACTTTATTTTCGGGAACGCTGTTACTAGGATGCACATATATTACACGTTGCTATGCGTTGATTGCGAATATTCCGTTGATTTGCACACAAAATATCACATATGTATATAGGTATGTATTTACTTCTGTACATACATGATTATCACTTTTTTGCGTAAAGAGAGTGAATACTATTTTTTCTATTGCTTGATTCTCTTGGCGTAAGCAAGTAATTTGTATGTTATATGTAGTGTGGAAGAGCAAAAAGTTGTATTTTTTATAGTGCCGTTACTTGAAAAAAACAAACCGACGCCTTTCATACATTTAGTATATTTTCATTCATATTTAAACTTTCGGTACAACAAGTTCTAAGTATAAATTGATAATTATGAGTAATTTAAAGAAAAAATTATCCGGTGCTGAATTTCGAAAGAGGAAAATGGTAAAAGATGATTTTATAAAAAAACAGTCCGGTTCGTTAAATAAATACTTGCGTTTAAGCCCTAAAAAGGCACAAGACGAAAAAAACAGTGAACAAGTTCAAATAAGTGATGACTTAGGAGAAATATCGTAAGTGAATATAAAAAAGTCACGTCAGGTAAAAGAAGATATTTAAAGTATTTTTTCTTATTAATAGTAATCCTCAAGAAACACCAGACGAATGCAGTACTAATGACATAGATGAAATAAATAATTTAACCCCCGACGAGAATGATTTTATTTCAAATGACTCTGCGACATGGGAAAACCTTACAGATAATCTCCGAAAAAAACTCATTGAACGCGGGCCAATTCAAGTGCAAAATTTTAATTTCCCTTACAAAGAAGATCATAGGAAGTTTTCGGTACAACATTACAAAAGACGCCTTGTTAACGGTGAATGTGTGTCTCGTTCGTGGCTACTGTACTCAACAACAAAAGACGCAGTGTTCTGTTTCTGTTGCAAGCTTTTTTCAACAGATGTAAAATCCGCCCTCACACGTGATGGAACGAATGACTGGAAAAACATTTATAGTATTCTTTCACTTCATGAAAAAAGCAAAGTTCATTTGGGAAATTACCAAAAGTGGAAAGAGTTTGAAACCAGGCTGAAAAGTAATACAACAATAGATGATGAAAATTTACGTCAAATAAGAGCAGAAGAACATTACTGGCAGCAGGTTCTCGAAAGATTAGTCAAAACATACCTTTTCGTGGAACTAGTGACACAATATTTACGAATGGAAATGGAAATTTTTTAAAATTTGTCGAATATATGTCTTTGTTCGATCCCGTAATGCAAGAACACGTTCGAAAAGTCAATAACAAAGAAACTCACGTGCATTACTTGGGCAAAACAATTCAAAACGAATTGATTACTTTGTTAGCTGTCGATGTGCAAAAAAAGATTATAGCCTCTATCCACTCTGCTAAATATTATTCAATCATATTGGATTGTACACCTGACGTAAGCCATGTTGAACAGATGACCATTATTGTTCGATTTGTTGACATTATTAATAATGATAAGCATCATGAAATTAAAATTAGAGAACATTTTTTGGGATTCGTTCCTTTAACAGATACCACGGGTGCTGGCCTCACTAATGCGCTGCTTGCTAAGCTAGAAGAATTATCCCTACCATTAGAAAATGTATGTACGTGGTCAAGGTTATGATAATGGAAGTAATATGAAAGGTAAGCACAGTGGTGTTCAAAAAAGGACCCTAGATATAAATCCACGTGCTTTTTACGTTCCCTGCAGTTCACACACTTTAAATTTAGTGGTAAATGACGCTGCTAAATGTTGTATGCAAGCTACATCATTTTTCTATTTAATTCTAAATGTATATGTGTATTTTTCTGGCTCAACTTATCGTTGGGGTGTTCTTCTACGTCATGTGCCTTCTTTAACAGTTAAACCGCTCAGTGACACCAGATGGGAGAGTCGAGTTGATGCTTTGCGTCCGTTACGATATCAACTATGTGATGTCCATGATGCGCTTATGGATATTTATGAAGACGAAAAACTAGTTGGTTCATCTGGTAATCAAACTCGATTTGAAGCCCAAGCAATTGCAAATAAAATTGCAAATTTTAAATTCATTGCATCGCTTGTTGTGTGGTATAACATATTGTTTGAAATAAACTTGACGAGTAAAGTGCTGCAAGCAAAGCAATATGACTTGATCTCCGCTACAAATACACTGGAAAAAACTAAAACGTATCTTCAAACCTGTAGAAGTGATATCGGTTTTGAAAAAATGTTGGTAGAGGCAAAATAATTGTCAGAAGAAATAAACGTACCATCAACATTTGAATCAGAAACGGCACCAGTTCGCTTAAGAAAGCAAAAAAGACAGTTCAATTATGAGGAGGAAGATGAGCCGATTCGCGATGCTAAGCAGAACTTTAAAATTACTTTCTATTTTGCCATCATTGACACTGCATTGTCTTCAATCGATGAAAGATTCGATCAGTTGAAACAAATAACTAAAACTTTTGGATTTTTGTTTAATATTGATCAGCTACAAAATTTAACAAACACAGAACTTTTTGAACACTGCAAAAAATTAGAAATGTCATTAACTCACGGTGAATTGACGGATATAGATGCAACAGATTTATGCAACGAGATACAAGCAATTGGCAGAAAAATTGATCATAACAGTACACCAGTCGAAGTGTTGAATTACATTTGTTCAAACGAATTAATTGATATCGTGCCAAATTTATTGACGGCAATACGGGTGTTGCTAACACTTCCTGTGTCGGTAGCTAGTGGAGAGCGCAGTTTTTCTAAATTGAAACTAATTACAACTTACCTGCGCTCTACTATGTGTCAGGAAAGGCTAGTGGGCTTGGCAACATTATCGATTGAAAATGAAGTGGCAAAAACTCTTAATATAAAAACAGTTGTGTCTGAATTTTCCAGATCAAAAGCAAGAAAATATTTAAATAAGTAACTTTTTTTTTAACAATTATAATATTTTTAAAAAATTGTAATTTTTTGTTATTTCCTGAACATTTATGAATAAAATAACCCGAATAATTTAAAAAAAATTATGTTAGTTAAAATTTTGTTAAAGAAGGGCGGAGTATTTGGCATTTGCCTAGGGCGGTAAGTTGTCTCGGGCCGGCCCTGTTGAAGAGCATTTGGAAGCGATTGATAAAATATTAAAGCGTTTGAGTGAAGCCAATCTAAAACTTCAAGTTGATAAATGCGCATTCCTTGTAAAAGAAACTGAGTTTTTAGGCCACGTTATCACTCCCAATGGCATCAAACCCAACCCGGAAAAGATAAAAGCGATTGAAAAGATTTTATTACCTAAAACTCAAAAAGAAATTAAGTCGTTTTTGGGCATAACAGGCTACTATAGGCGCTTTATTAATGATTATTCTAGAATAGCGTACCATTTGATTAAATATTTAAAAAAAGGAGCAAAAATTAACATATGTAAATGATAAAGATTATAAAGCAGCTTTTGAAAAATTAAAGTTACTGATCAAAAGTGATCCTATACTGGTGAACCCAGATTTTAATAAAACTTTTACGCTTGTTACCGATGCAAGCAATTTTGCATTAGGAGCTGTACTGACGCCAGTCGAACCCTAAATGGACACGAAAAAAACCACAGCACAATAGAAAAGGAGTTGCTGGCCATCGTGTGGGCCACGAAATATTTCCGACCATATATTTTCGGACGTAGATTTATCATTAAGACAGATCATCGTCCCCTTGTTTGGCTCAACAATATAAAAGAACCGAATGCGAAAATCCAAAGATGGAAAATCAAGCAAAACGAGTTCGATTTTGAAGTTAACTATATAAAAGGAAAAGAAAACGTAGTAGCTGATGGACTTAGTAGATTAAGTTATGAGCCAGCTGATAGTGAAATAGAGCTGAACCTAAACGAAATTTTTGATGAAGATGCCAATACAGTACATAGCGCAGAAAGCGATGATACTGATTGCATTAAAATAACTGAAAAACCAATAAATATGTTTAAGATTCAAATAGTCATCCAAAGGTCTAATGCCTATTCTGTAAAAACACACCTTTTATTCAAAAACAAAATTCGATACAACGTAAATGTAACAGATAAAAATAGTACTTTAAATTTCATGAGAGAGAAACTACCTGAAAAAGGCCTTGCAGTAATTTTTTGCCCAAATACCGAGTTATATTGCGAGTTTCAATCTAACTTTATTAAATATTTTGTAAAAAATAAAAACATAATGAAATCTTTCATGAAGATATATGGTTTCCGCAGCGTGGCATGATGTATCTGACAAGCATAGACAAGTTAACAAAATATGCAACTGCCCACTATCTGGAAGATAGGACCTGGATATCAATACTCAAAGCTCTTAAGCAAAGGATTCAATATTTAGGAAAACCCAATCTATTTATATTTGATAACGAAATCGACACTGCTACAATAAGAGAATTTTTAAAGAATCAAGACATACAATTTCACACAACAACAGCTTATTTGAAAACAGGAAATGCAGATGTGGAAAGACTGCATGGCACTCTCAACGAGCATATTAGACTCTTTAATGCTGATCCAGATAATAAAGACGATATTTCCGAAAACGTTTATAAAGCTATAATATCATACAATAATACTATTCATTCAACTACTAAAAATCGACCGATCGATCTTATAAATAACTTAGTTTCACATGAAGAATTAGCTAAACTTTCCCAAATAATTCACACAAGAAAGTCTGAAAGAATAAATATGTTAAATCAGAAAACCAATAGAGTTGCAACCGATGGTTTTGCCAACGACGTTGTAAAAAATAATAGAGTCAATAAATCAATGCCTAAGTATAAGGAAATCACTAATTATACACAGGAGGGAAACTATTTACTGTCTAAGGATAATAAATTTAAAAAAATATATAAAACTCAAGTAAAAAGAAAGAATAATTGTTAACATTAAATTTTACTTACATTTTGAATTACCAGGGACTGCTAATTCTAGTGGTGGAGGAGTAATGTATACGTATGTACCCATATATATATACCTATTAATTTGCATACCTTAATATCACTACATACATACAAGCTATGTATGATACTAATAGTTACAACATTAAACATAAGACTAGCATTAAGAGAACTTATCGTGAGAGCATAATATTTGGTAATAAGAGAAATTAGAATAAGGAAATAAAGAAAGACAGTTCTTAATGTGACACTGAAGATTGCGTTTCATTAAAGAATGTTAATATATGAAGATCATTCGAGAAGAAAAGATACGAAAATCTTTGGACAAAAAGTTTCAACTCAGAAATTTATTTATGACTTAACGAACTTTATATACATATGCGCTGACGAAACATTGTATATTAATATTTTAATTCATTCGTGTCAGCACGGGATACTTGTTTCAAGATTGTTCATGTCTTTAACTTTATCCAACTGAGTCGATATTAATGTATATAAAAAGTTTCACTGGTTAACGAACTAAGGTAACC
This sequence comes from Philophylla caesio, assembly GCA_963971545.1. Lineage (NCBI taxonomy): Eukaryota > Metazoa > Arthropoda > Insecta > Diptera > Tephritidae > Philophylla > Philophylla caesio. Next base: position 122,024,630 of record OZ020604.1, on the reverse strand, counting down.
ATGTCGAATCTTCTGTTTTACCTAAGGCTTAAGATCATATTATTACTCAATTTTGTGCTCAAATTATAAAATAATACTCGGCCTGTGTGCGTGGCGTTCCCTGATAAGCCAGCATCACAAAAGTACGACAAACAGCCTCTTAGTAACAGCCGGATATTCCCGCCAAAACAGGCGTCCTGCCAAAACAACAACACACCTTTACATTACGACACTCGTGGCATCGCGCGAAGCAATCAACGACTCGACGACAGCAACAGCTTAGTTTGGTCGCCTTAAACTACTCCCCCTAACAACTTCTAAGTACGACTGGACACTTGTTAAAACAACAACAGCGTAAAAAAATCAGGAGCTTAGGCTAATAGAAATGAAACCGGGTTGTATGAATTATTAAGTAATCTGCAATAAAGCGAATAACATCGCTATAAGTAAAAACTTGTGTGTTAAACTAATTGGTGCCCAACCCGAAGGACTTCTCAAGGACTCCTAGGAACTGGATCATATAATCCAAGGAAGAGGACCCCGCATCCTGGCGAAACAAATATCCTGATTATTAAAAATTGTTTTGGATATCATTAAAACTTGTGTCTGTAAGTACTAATTCAAAATCATAAAAAAGTGAAAAATCTCTAAAGTGAAATAATATATGTAGTGAAATACTCACTTATTAAAAAGCGCATTTTTGTCTTAACTACATTTTGCTGTGTGAAATAAACTTGTGAAACGAGAACATTGCCTCCTTAAAAATTAATATTTCAACTAATTATATTGATTTAGTAAATTAATTAGTTATAGCTAAAAGAAAATCAGATCTAAATAAATAAATAAAAAGAAATACATACCTGTTTATTAAATTAGCTTTTTTTGTTCTGATACAACCCCATTTATCTGTATTATTTCACGTGGTGGAAGGCTGTTTTCGGTAAGGATTGTGGAATTTCTGTAAATCTTATCTTTATTTTCCTATCCCGGGAATCGTTTGTTTCCTTAAAACAGCTGCTTTCTCCAATCGCACAAAATTTGCAAAATAAATATTTATACTAAAAACTGCAGTTTTTGACAATTAATCATATTTACAAATTAATAAATAAATATTTTTCCAACGCACTAGACAAGCATTTGCTGCGCAGATAAGCCAAGTCACTTTGACGTTAAATCGATTAGCTCCTCCCACTGTTCAGTCTTATACGCCGGTATATATTAAGCCCCTAATTTTGGATAATAGCGCCAGTTTTAACCTGAATTCAAAGGAGATTCTGCTTCATATCCAGCTTTGCGGACCGCTGCGCATTTCGCAATGGAATACTATAAAGAAGGGTCGGAAAAATATTATACTGCCATGGGGATTTTTCGGAATAAATTTACCGAATCTGCTAATTCCACCCTTTCGTCATTTAATACAGTCCTTAACTTTAAAGCAGTAATTGCCAGATTAGATTTAGCGTGTTCCGACAAAAGGCCGTTGAATGTGTTAGAAAATGAACTAAGCGTGTTAAGACAAGAAAATCTGTCTATTTCTGACTATTATGACAGAGTCGATAAGCGATTAACCCTTATAGTAAATAAGCAAATTATGAGTTATAGCGATAATAGCGAAACCATTGCAGCCCTGGACGAAAGAGCAAGAGAAAATGCATTGCGGGTTTTCATTTCTGGACTTCGGCGTCTAATGTGTGACATATTATTTTCGGCGAGACCACGTGATCTCCCATCCGCACTTGCAATAGCTCAAGAGCTACAAATCAGCCACATGAGACAATATTTTGCTAGTGCAGGCAGCTCTATGAGAGTAATGCCTCATTTCCAATCGGGTCAGCGACAGGGTCAATCAGGTATGCTCAATTTCCAAAATGACAGACCATCACATATGGAAATCGACCACACAACCTCATATTATCAAAAACGTTGTTCACCACAATATTCATATAACTTCAACTATAGGGAAGATAAACGCGGTAATCAATTGCATAACCTAACAAAAAACGTTCAGCTACAACATCCTCTTTCTAATCAACCTATAGTATTTAAGCGATCACGCGAACAATCCGCTTCTAATAAAACACCTTTAAATAAAATGCAAAGAATTAACTATATGCCTCAAAAAGTGAATTATACTGATGAACCGGAATGTGAAATATACGACGATGATTACCCCCAGGACTACAACTCTAGAAATTATGACGAAAACTACAGAATCAATCAGGATACCTACAATTATTTCCAATCTGATAATCCAATTGAACAAACTGAAGACATAAAGGTTTTAAACTGAAATCGCTACTGCCCTTATATCTAAAACTTCTAAGAGCGGTCAGCACCTGCGCATTCTAATTGATACAGACACTTCTAAGAACTATATTAAAAATCTTCCCTTTCTCCAGGGTATCAAAAATGTCGCCAAACCTTTCAAATTAAGATCAATCAATGGTATAAATTTAATAAATAAAAATTGTCTTTTGAACGTTCTCGACCATACCTCAGCGTTTTACTTACTTTCCAATTTAAGTACGTTTGATGGTATCATTGGATACGACTTTCTCAAAGAAATCGAGGCAAATATCGATACTGAAAGAGGATATTTGTTTTACCGTTATGGTCAAACCAAACTTAAATATTTCTCATGCAACCATATCAATTTAATAACGATTGAAGAAAACTCTGTTCCATCTTACATTAACTCAATTCAAATAGAAAATTGCCGTTTAATACTAATGTCAGGGCAAACATCCGCACTGAAACAAACGACCCAATTTATAGCAAAAGCTTCCCGTATCCGGTTTCGGTAGCGCCGTTCATCAATAGTGAAATTAAAACACTCCTCAGAGATGGTATAATAAGAGAATATTGTTCTCCATATAACTCACCGGTTCACGTAGTATCTAAGAAAGGTTTAGATGAAAGTAGAAATGTGAAATTGCGCTTAGTTATTGATTACAGAAAAATTAATAAAAAAACTATTTCCGATCGGTACCCAATACCAGACACAACGGTTATTTTAGCCCATCTAGGAAAATCAAAGGTACTCTACCACCCTAGATTTAAAATCTGGTTTCCACCAAATTGTTATGTTCGATTAAAGAACGCGCCTAGCATCTTTCAAAGAGCTATCGATGACGTTTTACGCGAAGATATCGGAAAATGTTGTCATATTTATATCGATGATATAATTATTTATTCCCCCGATGAATACTCGCACTTAAATAGTATTGATAAAATCTTAAGTAAGCTGGAAAATGCGGGAATAAGAGTGTCTACGGAAAAATCGAAATTGTTTAAAGCCAAAGTTGAGTTTTTGGGATTTTTATTTTCAGCAGATGGTATCAAAACAAGTCCATATAAGGTCAACGCCATCTTGAATTATGAACTTACAACAACGTTGCGGTCATTTCTCGGCTTATCAGGCTACTTTCGCCGTTTCATAAAAAATTATGCCGATATAGTAAAGCCATTGACTAAATACTTTCGCGGTGATAATGGACACGTAGGAGCAAAAAAATCGAAAAATGTGGAAATCATACTCGATCGCGACGCATTTCGTTCCTTCGAGAACGTAAAACGAGTATTAGCTCCAGAATATGTCCTTCTACAATATTCCAATTACGGTATTCCCTTCGATCTTACGACGGATGCTTCGTCAAGTGCTCTAGTCGCAGTTTTGTCCCAAAATAACCGCCCATTACGATGATTCCGAGAACTCTTTCTAGAACAGAACAAAATTATACCACGAATGAACGTGAGCTTCTCACCATCGTATGGGCTTTGAAAACTCTGCGACATTATCTTTATGAAATAAAAATCATTAATATTTTCACTGACCATCAACCTCTTATTTTCTCCATGTCAGAAAAAAATCCGAATAGCAAAATGAAGAGATGGCGCGCATTCGTAGAGGAATTTTCTCCAAACTTTTTTTATAAGCCTGGAAAAGAAAATAAGGTAGCCGATGCTCTTTCTAGGCAGTTCGTTAAGAATCTTGAAGAATCTGTTTCAGTGAAAAGTCATTACGTAATATTATAAACACTATAAAGCACCCTGTTAACCAATTTGAAAATAAACTTCTTCTTTCCAAGTGCAGCACTTTCGATAAAAGGACACACCATATTTTTCGATACTGTCGAAAAGTTGATTTGCTCTTTGGAATCCGCAATTAATTATAATGTTTCAAACGGAATTCACTGCGATCTTCCCACTTTAGCGCAAATACAGGGTCGCATATTGTCTGAATTTCCAGGTGTAAAATTTTTCCACACGGAATTGCTCGTAATCGATCTTATTAACAAAGAACTAGAAACAGTTGCTACAGAGCATAATCGGGCACACCGTTGCTTATCCGAAAATGTTCGTCAAATTTCTAGAGAATATTATTTTCCAGGTTTGTAAAAAATGTTAGAAAAACCTAATCGTAAATTGTAAGATTTACATTGAAAACAAATATTAACATAAGCCGCCTAATCCTGGAATTGGAAAAACACCTATACCAAAGCTTCCAGGCGAAATCCTCCATATGGAGATTTTCATTGCCGGCAAACAAAATTTCTTGACATGCGTGCACAAATTTTCGAAATTTGCTGTCGTTAAACCAATTGAGTCTAGATCCACAACTGACATTAAGGATGCCCTTATGAAGATTTTATTAAAATTTAATAACACGAAAATCATTGTATCAGATAACGAAGGAGCTTTTCATTGCAACTTAATAAAAGCGTTGCTAAAAGATCACTTTTCAATTGAACAATTCTTCATACCTACCATTCATAGCGAAAGTAATGGTCAAGTCGAAAGGTTTCACTCAACCTTGCTTGAAATAGCGTGTTGCATTAAAAAACAGCAGCAAATATGTGAAATTATTGATCTTGTTTTATTAGCAACCTACAAATATAATCACAGTATTCACTCGGTCACAAAATCCAAACCCATCGATGTGTTTCATAACTATCCTCCCAAAAAATTAAATAATATTTTGAAAAGGTTAGTAGAAGCTCAAGAAAATACTCTGAAAATATTTAATTGCGGAAAAATACCCAAAACGTATGAAGTTGGAGAAAAGTTTTTTTTGAGAAGAAACAAACGATTGGGAAACAAATTTGACGGATTTAAATTAAAAAAGTTATTGAAGCAGACCTTGGCACCGCGGTTATGATAGAGGAAAAAAGACTCATAAGAGCAATTTGCGATTGGTTTTTTTCGAAAAAATAAAGCTTAAAACAGGCTCAAACAAAACAAATAATTTTTAATAAAAATGAATGACAAGTAACTTATGTTGTAACATATTTCTTTGATTTTGAATTACTACATTTGATTTGAAATTAATTTGTAAACCTAGTTTTAAGATGCTACAATTGTTGGGAAATTTTCTCTTATTTAAGAGGACCAGCACACGTACTTTTGAGAACCAAAACCACGTGTTTGTCGAAACGTGAACGTTTCGAGCTAAACAAGGGGAGTAGTTAAGGTTACAAAGGCAAATATGATGTTTAAAACACTGGTTAACAAACTAAGGTAACCATGTCGAATCTTCTGTTTTACCTAAGGGTAAAGATCATATTATTACTCAATTTTGTGCTCAAATTATAAAATGATACTCGGCCTGTGTGCGTGGCGTTCCCTGATAAGCCAGCATCACAAAAGTACGACAAACAGCCTCTTAGTAACGCCAAAACAGGCGTCCTGCCAAAACAACCACACACCTTTACATTACGCCACTCGTGGCATCGCGCGAAGCAATCAACGATTCGACGACAACAACAGCTAAGTTTGGTCGCCTTACACTTCTCCACCTAATAACAACTTCTAAGTACGACTGGACACTTGTTAAAACAACAACAGCGTAAAAAAATCATGAGCTTAGGCTAATAGAAATGAAACCGGGTTGTATGAATTATTAAGAAGTCTGCAATAAAGCGATTAACTTGTGTGTTAAATTAACTTACATATTTAAAATGTTAGTTAACATTTAAAATGTCCTCACTACATTTTATAATAGTGATAAGGCCAAACAATAACAAAAGTGTTTAAAAGGATGAGCCTGCCTTATACAAGCAATTCTAAACGTAATAGAAATTGTAGAACAACAGCTACACAGTCAAATATAAATAGCGGCAAAACAGCGGCATTTCATTGGAGTAAGTTGTGAAGGTAAAAACTGAAAAAATAACAACAGCTCACATGGCGTAATCTTAGCTGAGAAGGTTTATATGCCGCTTAAGTGTTACGCATGATGTTGCGCTGTTTGGTCTCCATTCGCTAAAACCCTTCATCATATAGCTGATGATGATCTCCGTTGTAAGCATCTCGCCAATTGTAGTCCTCATTACGTTCCTTTGGCGATTAAAACGAGTGCACACAAAAAACACGTGGTAAACATCTTCCATGTCGCAATGGTAAATATCGCAGAATGGGTCGCGTTCCTGTTTATACTAGAATAAGTATGCCTTGAAGCAGCCGTGTCTTCTCAGGAATTGAGTTAAGTAGAAATCTACCTCGCTGTGTGTTCTATTAACCCAAGAGGCCAGATTTGGAATGTACTGATAGGTCCAACGGGCTTTTGTGGTACTTTCCCTCTGTTTTGCCACTTCTACGGGCACGGTCTCGGTGCAGTTGTGTTATATGGGTTGATACCGTTATTTTTTTTGTGAATTTTTGGCAAATAAATTTTTTCGTAAAAATCAAATGTTTGCAATTATCTATTCTTTTAATTACAAACGTCAGAAATTATATGGAAATTACAAAAAAAATTGTATTCAAATATTGCAAAAAATTTTCAATATTTTTTTTCTAAATGCGTTTTTTTTTATTTCTTCAAAAATTTTCCAAAGAAAATAGACAGTTTAAACTTCAATCTGGGCAACTGCCAAGTAGCCGAAATGTGTTTTTTTTGAAGTAATGATTTTTTATACACGAATAATTTTTTTTTTTAATGGCCAATTTTCATATCTGGATTGTCGCGTTTAAATATTTCATACGTTTCCTTAATAGTCCGAGACATGTAACGGTTTACTTTAACAATTTTCACACCATTTTCTTTGATATTTTTATATAGTCCCCCCTGGTACTTAGTTGTGGAAACATCTCTTCGGTTTGTGTTTTGCGAACTCGTATAAGCTAAGCTCAGATTTTATTTTCCGAAGGATGTCGGCATAAGACGTTTCACCCTTTTTGAAAATTATAAAGGCGTTAGGTTTTCCTTTTGCAACTGATTTTGAGGTATCCCTACGCAAGAAGCTGATGTATATTGGAACGATTTTCAGTCATCCCTTGTCAAATTTGGTTTTGTGACTTACCGGTTTCGGCGTTGTGCCATCTTCAGAACCGAAGAGAACCGAAGAATAATGGCTAAAGTTCTACAAACTGAAAATTTTTCGATGCCTCGCATGATGTCTTCGGCAACCGCAGTACCGTTCAGGTTCAGTGAAATGCTCGAAAGTTCACTTCATATTTTTATGGAAGATTTACCAATTGATGGTCCTTTGACACCGACCGACAACGTATATAATTATGACTAATTTAAAATCATTTTATAATTTCTCACTTGCTTTAGTAAATTCACTCTACTCACTTTTCCCATGGTTCGTCTGCAGCCATCTTCTCCAGGCAATTTGGGTTCACAATACCTGTAAGTTTAAATTAAATTAGTTAAAATATATATGTATATGTGTCGAAATTTCTATACATACCTTTAAAATAGGCCTTCTGCGTTCCTTTTACTGAAATAAAAGTGCAGAATATTTATATTTTAGGCAAACAAGTAAAGTACATGTTGTGAATGTAAAAAAGCAATGACTCTCCTTTGAATCAACAATCGGAATGAAAGACATTTTTTTATCACCATTTTATTCATTATCATCATCCCCATCGGTATCGCAATGTTTGTACGTGAAATACGAACGCGTCATTTTGGCGTACTTCAAGAGTTGTTAGGAAACCAGCTCTTTTGGCGGAAACCGCAAACAAATGGTGCAAAAATCGATGTCTTCATCCGATGCTGAAGGAGTTGATGATTTTTTTGTCTTGCGACGGTGGGCAGGTGATGATCGTACCTTCTTTTTCGCTGCCTTTCCTGGTGACTTTGTTGCTTGCTTTTTCTGCTTCAAAAGATGAATGTTGTCTGGAGAAGTCAATTCGTATCTTTCCGTTGTTTTTCGGCCACGTTTTAAATTTTTGGGGGGTGTGGCTCTTTGTAATGGCCAAAATTCGCCCAGAAGCGACGGAACACTGGTGCTGAGTGACGAGACTGATACTGATGGAGTGCTGTCAACGGTTTCTTCACGCCCGTCGTTCAATAGATCGAAAATTATTCGTCGTTGTTCGTCTTCACCGAGATCAGCATCGAATTCCACTTCGGTAAAAATGTCAGGGTTGAATAATTAAAAACCAGTAGCCGAAAATCCTGATATAAGGCCAATGTCTTACAAACAAATCCAGCAACGCGCCGAGTTTCCAAGAACTGTTAACAGAAGACCAGATATAAGAATAATTACGCTAAAAAAACGATTGAAAAAAGTTAATAACCATACCATGTTCGACGAAATATGCGTATTGGATGTGCGGATGAATTTAATCACAACAACATCACTGACGGTAGATATATCGGTGAAATGGTCGGAAACTTTTTTCACGTAACGGGTCAACGTGATTCCATCGACTCCATATTCACGGGCAGCCGCTCGTATGTCTTTTTTCTTCAACAATGCATAACGCTCACCTATTCGGCACAAATTACAAAACTTTTCGCGATCAATTGTCAATACCACGTCTGCAGCTGTCACAAGCAAACTGATTGTATGCTTCTGTGTTAGCACCAAAACTGGCTCATGATAAATACAAGCTTACACAGCCAGATGGCGATATCAGTCAATTATGGGAAAAAAGTGCTGATAGTTCAGTACTCAGCCAAGTTCACAACCCACCCCTCTCCCCTACATTTTGAAAGTATTTAATGAAACAAATAGCTAAAAAAATGGAAGAAAATTTGATTCCCATTTAATTGAATTCGGAAGACGTCAATATTTTTGTCCGGGTAGAAGATATCGAGCACAGAATTGATGCCGCGTAAAATTTGGAGGCAATTGTATATAACGACGGAAGCGAGCGAAAAGAAGATTTCAGTCGCTGAGTTTGGATGCCGTTGAAAGTATGTTTATTTTAGCAAAATTTAAATTATTTTGTATTACGAATTTAAGCTGCTTAAGATTCCAGAGAGTGCATTGTAATGATGTTGTTAAACGCTGTATTAAAACCAACGTCATAACATAAACGTCGATGGAAACAGGTTTATGTAAATAACGACAATAAGGGAAGCAATACACAACCGTATTGTACACATAAACTACATAAATGATATGAAGATCATTCGAGAAGAAAAGATACGAAAATCTTTGGACAAAAAGTTTCAACTCAGCAATTTATTTATGACTAAACGAACTTTATATACATATGCGCTGACGAAACATTGTATATTAATATTTTAATTCATTCGTGTCAGCACGGGATACTTGTTTCAAGATTGTTCATGTCTTTAACTTTATCCAACTGAGTCGATATTAATGTATATAAAAAGTTCACTGGTTTCAAATTTTTATTGTATTCCTGATGGAACTACTTTAATTAGAAATAAAATATTTTGATTTAAACTAAAAAGCATTTGTATTAATAAAATTGTTTAGAACAATATTTTCAGTGTTTTATTTAATATTTATAATATATCAATAGGATATTCAAATTATACCTTAATACATTTTTATCATATAAAATGTACAAGTTAAGGTAACAGAGGCAAATATGATGTTTTATACACTGGTTAACAAACTAAGGTAACCATGTCGAATCTTCTGTTTTACCTAAGGGTTAAGATCATATTATTACTCAATTTTGTGCTCAAATTATAAAATGATACTCGGCCTGTGTGCGTGGCGTTCCCTGATAAGCCAGCATCACAAAAGTACGACAAACAGCCTCTTAGTAACAGCCGGATATTCCCACCAAATCAGGCGTCCTGCCAAAACAACAACACACCTTTACACCATTACATGACACTCGTGGCATCGCGCGAAGCATTCAACGACTCGACGACAGCAACAGCTTAGTTTGGTCGCCTTAAACTACTCCACCTAACAACTTCTAAGTACGACTGGAAACTTGTTAAAACAACAACAGCGTAAAAAATCATGAGCTTAGGCTAATAGAAATGAAACCGGGTTGTATGAATTATTAAGTAATCTGCAATAAAGCGAATAACATCGCTATAAGTAAAAACTTGTGTGTTAAACTAATTGGTGCCCAACCCGAAGGACTTCTCAAGGACTCCTAGGAACTGGATCAAATAATCCAAGGAAGAGGACCCCGCATCCTGACGAAACAAATATCCTGATTATTAAAAATTATTTTGGATATCATTAAAACTTGTGTCTGTAAATACTAATTCAAAATCATAAAAAAGTGAAAAATCTCTAAAGTGAAATAATATATGTAGTGAAATACTCACTTATTAAAAAGCGCATTTTTGGCTGCTTTCTCCAATCGCAGAAAATTTGCAAAATAAATATTTATACTAAAAACTGCAGTTTTTGACAATTAATCCTATTTACAAATTAATAAATAAATATTTTTCAAACGCACTAGACAAGCATTTGCTGCGCAGATAAGCCAAGTCACTTTGGCGTTAAATCGATTAGTTCCTCCCACTGTTCAGACTTATACGCCGGTATATATTAAGCCCCTAATTTTGGATAATAGCGCCAGTTTGGACCTGAATTCAAAGGAGATTCTGCTTCATATCCAGCTTTGCGGACCGCTGCGCATTTCGCAATGGAATACTATAAAGAAGGGTCGGAAAAATATTATACTGCCATGGGGATTTTTCGGAATAAATTTACCGAATCTGCTAATTCCACCCTTTCATCATTTAATACAGTCCTTAATACAGACTTTAAAGCAGTATATTCACGCTCGCGTGAATAAATATAAATGAAAAGAATGTATTTTCTATACTTCAAGCACTTCGCTTAGTTTAAGCTTTTATTTATTTTCTTTCGACTTGCAATTTATTAACACTTTTAATTTTAGGGAGTTGAACGACGCGTCGATGGCGAGAACTAACTTTACTCTTTGAAGTATAAAAAACGAGTGTTTTACAGCTACTTTCAGACCTTTAGATCTTGATACATATGCAAGTATTCACAATAGTTTTGGGACAAAAAGGTAAGTTACAGCAATTCATATTTAAGTAAATTAGTTTTAGGTACTAGGTTTGGGTAAGTAATATAAGGTAATGTATAAACAGGTAGTCATTCCATATTTCAATTCAGGTAAGTTACATATTCAATTCAATATAAATTCATTTAAGTGTAAGTTTAATTCATAGGTCTATCAAGTTGGGACTCATGTCCTCAACATGCCGGCGGGCCTGCGGCGATGAGATCTCGACCAGATCTTGCAGCTGTTCCAACGTTTGTCGGGCTTTGGTAAGCAATCCATGGATGCGGCGTTGGAAGATGGGACGATGTGGTTGTCTTGGCGTTCTCTCGACTGCCCCTTTTGCTCGCTGCGTCGGCTGAACTTTGGTACGCTGATTTATTTGGTAGCGCTGCATGGTTTGCCTGCGCTTAGATTGTTGTGTGCGCTTTAATGTGCGCCTCATTTTAGGCTCTGGTTGTGTGAAGGAGGATCGGTGCAGCATGGTGTGATGGGCTAATCCACAGCGGTGACAGCTATCCGTCGAATCGCAGGCGCCTGTCACATGCGAGGTGGCCAAGCAATTGATGCAGTATTTGTGGACCTTGGCCGACTCATACCGCTCGTCCGGTGTCATTGCCAAAAATGCATGGCAGTAGCGGAGGGAGTGCATTCGGCAGCACAGCCGACATTTGCGGAAGTCCTGGGATCTGTAAATAAAGGTGTATTCGAAATACCTTATTAGTGGGTTGAGTAATGTTTTAGAGATGATAACATGAGATAAACATAGAGTAAGTATGAGAGAAAATGGATTTGAACTAGGTGGCTGGTAATCAGTGAGATATGAAGTATGGTAATGAGTGAGTAGTACTACGCCGGAGGTAGTAAACAAAGTTTAGTGATATTGCGGGTGACTGTTCCACCTTCAGTGCGAATGTCTACGACGCGAACATTTTTGTCGGGGGCGGAGTGAAGCTTGGTGATTCGGCCGAGTCGCCAATCGTTGGGGGGTAGAAAGTCATCTTTGATTACGACCAGATCTCCTTCATTTAAGTTGAGTTGCTGTCCTTTCCATTTATATCGCTTGTGAAGTTCTTGTAGATACTCATTTTTCCAGCGCTTGCTGAATTGATGGTGGAGTACCCTTAGTTTCTGTCACTTGTTTATTACGGAGAGGTTCTCAGAGTTCGGCTCGGGTATGGAGAGAAGTGGGGCTCCTCGTAGGAAATGGCCTGGAGTAAGAGCTTGCATGTCGTCTGGATCTTGAGACATAGGCGAGAGCGGTCTCGAGTTTAACACCGCTTCAATACGGATGAGGAGGGTATTGAACTCTTCAAATGTAAATTTGTTATTCCCGGCAACTTTAGTGAAGTGAATCTTGAAGCTTTTCACTGCTGCTTCCCAGAGTCCCCCCATGTGAGGGGCATAGGGCGGGATAAATTGCCATGAGAGTCCATGGACAGCATATTTGTTTGCGATATCAACTGATACTTCTGCAAGGAAAGAGGACAGTTCCCTTTTGAGGCTTCTCTGTGCTCCTACAAAGGTTCTTCCGTTGTCGGACATGATTTTATATGGAATGCCTCGGCGTCCGATGAATCGCGTAAAGGCAGCTTTGAATGCTTCTGTAGTTAAATCAGAGCATACTTCGAGGTGTATGGCCTTTGTGGAGAAGCATACAAAAACGCAGACGTATGCTTTGGCATGAGATGCTCGGCGGAGAGTGGAAGTTTTTACTAAGAATGGGCCGGCAAAATCAACACCGGTTGTTTGAAACGGGAGTGAATAAGTGGAGCGTTCTGGGGGTAATGCGGCCATCATTTGTGACTTCATTTTCTGTTTGTAAATGGTGCATGTTTTGCACCGAAATATGCAGGATTTTACCTTTTGCTTTAAGCGTGGGATATAATACTCCTGCTGTACCATGCGGATCATCAGCTGTTTTTCGGCGTGGAGTAGGGTTGAGTGGAGGAACTCAAGGATTAGAGGACAGAGCTTTGAGTTGTCTGGTATAATGATGGGGTGACGCTCATTATAACTGAGAGCAGCATAAGTGAGACGTCCATTCACGCGTAGTAGGCCTGATTTGTCCACAAACGGGTTTAGGGTTAATAACGGGTCCTTTTTGCTAATGGATTTTGCTGAGCTTAACGTGGCGATCGTTTGCTCGTAATATTTTTGTTGTGCGTTGAGAACTTATCGTAGCTTTGCATGTTTTATTTCTTCATGCGTTAAAATGAGTGTGGATGGGATTGTCATTTTCTTTGCTTTGTGCACAAACCGATAAATGAATGCCACTACTCTGAGTGCTCGAGAGAAGGAGGAGAAACGCTCTACGAAGTCAATGTTTTCGGCTGCGTGGAATGCGTCGATTTTCCTTTGGTCTGGAGGAGAGGAGATATTGGTGGTAGACTTGGGCCAGAGTGTGGGTGACTTCGTTAGCCATCCCGGGCCTTTCCACCATAACGAGCATTCTGCGAAGTCTTCGGAGTTTACTCCTCGTGTGCCTAAGTCTGCAGGGTTATCTGCGCTGGCGACATGCCGCCATGTTCCATTATTGACGTTTTGCAGGATTTGGGACGTTCTATTTGCGACATATGTCTTCCACATCCATGGAGGTTTTTCCAGCCAGGCTAACACAATGGAAGAATCTGTCCACAAAGCTAAGTCATGCTGGGGCAGGTCGAGTTGGGATCGCAACTGTTTGACCAATTTGGAGAGGAGGACGGCACCGCAGAGTTCTAGCCTGGGAAGAGAGACGGTTTGTAGGGGTGCGACCTTGCTTTTTGCCGCAAGCAAGTGAGAAGTTGCATATGTTTCACTGTGTTGGACCCTTAAATAAACACATGCGCAAAAAGCTTTTTCAGATGCATCAGAAAATCCGTGCACTTGGATGACAGTTCCTGGAGTAAATTGTACCCATCGGGGTATTTTAATGTCTCTAATCGCTGAGAGGTTTTTGCGAAATGAGTTCCATTTGCGCAGCGAGTTGGGTTTGACGTTTTCGTCCCAGTCTGTTCCTTCCATCCAGAGCTGCTGAAGGAGAGTCTTCGCATTGATCATTATTGGCGATAGCCATCCTGCCGGGTCGAAAAGTTTCGCGACAGATGATAAAATCTGTCGTTTCGTGGCAGTATTTGCATCTGGGAGGGGGTATACTGAGTACGAAAACGTGTCATTTAGAGCATTCCACATTATTCCAAGGGTTTTAGTGGAGCTGGTATCTTGGAATTCGAGAAAGTCTGAATCTAGGAGATCAGACTGAGGAATTTCTTTCAGCAGGGATTTGTGATTTGCTGTGATCTTTCTAAGAGGGAATCCAGCAGATTTTAGGACGTCGATAGTTTGAGATATCGATTCGCTGGCTGAGGCTAAGTCATGTCCGCCAGATAGAATATCGTCAACATATGTTTCGTTGACTAAAATTTCTGAGCTTCGAGGGAATTTTTGTTGAATATCTTTCGCCAATTGGTGGAGTGTTCTTATGGCCAAATATGGAGCGCAATTGACGCCAAAAGTAACTGTTTTTAGTTGAAAGTCTTCTATCGGACTTTCGGAAGATCTGCGGAATAGGATTCTTTGGAAATCCTGGTCTTCTTTATGTACGTATATCTGGCGATACATTTTCTCAATGTCGCCATTGAACACATACTTATACAATCTCCATTTGAGAATTGTGAGCATGAGGTCGTTTTGGAGAACGGGGCCTGTGTGTAGTATGTCATTGAGTGAGACACCAGAGTGAGAAAGTTTAGACGCGTTGAAAACTACTCGAACTTTAGTAGTTTTGCTATCAGGTTTTATTACTGCGTGATGTGGCAAGTAAAATGAGAAGTACTTCCCATCACGTATTATTTCGCGAGAATTTGTGGGTTCCATGTGGTCCAGAGTTAAATATTCTTCCAGGACTTTCGAGTAGGTGGTTCTGAGTTCCGCCTTCTTCTCAGTGCTCCTTTCGATGCTGAGATATGTCCTAGAGCTATCGAGTTGGGGAATGAGGACTTGAATGGGAGCTTTACTACGTAGCGACCATCCTCCCTACGGATGGTGGTGTTTTTGTAGAGTTCCTCGCAAAATTCGTCATTGGCTGTTTGAATGGGAGCCGATGGAACTTCCTCTTGTTCCCAAAACCTTTTGAGTAGGTCTCCAAGAGAATCTGCTTTGCTTTCGACTACCTGAGTGGAAAATGTCGCAACTGGTTCTGATATTGGGCCACTTAAAATCCACCCAAATATTGAGTTTTGGGCTATTAAGCTTCCCCCGACATTATTCTTGAAGCCTGGAAGGAGTACTTTCGGGAGAATATCGCTACCTATCACCATATCTATTTTGGCAGGTGCGAAACAGTTGGGATCTGCGAGAGGCAGTGAACTGTATTCTTGGAGATCAATATATGTCACCTTGACTGATGGCAAGAAGTGCGTCAATTGGGGAAGAATTATTGCGTGAGTTGCAATTTTTATCTTGAGATCAGGTGAACAGATTGTGACTGAACATATCTTATTCGCGTTCTGGACGGTTCGTCCGCCCATTCCCAGTATCTCATAGTTTGCCTTTGTTGTGGGTAGACCAAGTAGCTTTTGTACCCGAGAGGTTACAAAAGTCTTTTGGGATCCTTGGTCTATAAGCGCTCGTATTTGTGTTACTTCTCCTTGGTGAAGAACAGGAATGTTTGCTGTGGGCAATAGGGTTCCTTCCCTACTACCGGAAAAGTGTGAGAGTACTTTTCCATCGTTTCCTATTGAGTTTGAGTTGCTTTCTAATGAGGCCTGTTTTGAGGTACATGGCTTTTCATTATCGAGAGTCACTTAAGATGTGACGAAATTTCTTTGAGTCTTCGTATTGTATGACCCTTGAGAGTTTGACGGGTAATGGAGAAGAGAGTGATGCCTTATTTGGCAATATACGCAGGTGAAGTTGCTTCGGCAATCTTTTCCTTTGTGCGAGAAAGCGTGACAGTTGCTACAGTAATTGTTCTCTCTTATGAACTTATTCCTTTCTAAAACGGAAAGTTCTTTGAATTTTATACAACTCATCATTGAATGGTTGCTGTTGCATAATTTGCATGAGACTGGCCTTTTTTGTTCAGTGTGGAACGAATGAGATTTATTTTTGAAATTATATGAGTGAGGAGCGGTCGATGTTGCCCGTGGAGGGAATGTGGGTTGAGAGGGCTTTGGTTTATTCGGCCTGTACGTGCTCAGCCGTTCTACAACTTCATATCGAGTTGTGAGAAACTGGTCCATTTCGGACCAGAGAGGTAACTCCTTTCTTGAGTTTAGAGATTGTTCCCATAACGCGAGTGTTTCGTCTGGGAGCTTTGAGGAGGCGAGATAAATAAGCATTGGGTCCCAACTTTCGGTGGAAACTCCATTTGCTTTAAGAGTAGAAAGACAATTGTTTATTGTTGTTTGTATTTGTTGGAGTTTTTCTCCATTTTCGGAGTTTACGGGAAGAATATTGAAGAGAGTTTTGATTTGATTGTCAACGACAATCCTACGATTTTCGTAGCGTGACTTGAGTGCATCCCACGCAAGCTCGAAATTGTGGTCATTTAAAGCGTAATTTTTTATTATTAGGCCAGCTTTTCCACGAGTTTTTTGCCTCAAGTGGTATAGCTTTTGTGCCTGGGATAATTTGGGGTGACTAATGTACACTGCTGTGAACATGTCACGGAATGAGGGCCAGTCTTCGTATCCTCCGTAAAAGACTTCCGTGTCACAAGCAGGTACTTTGAGGTAATTATTGGAAACGGGGTGTGGTTGGGTCATCATGGTTAGGGATGTGTTGTGTCGCGTTACGTCGGAGCTTGCCTGGAATTGGCTGAGAAGCTCGTTGATCCTCAACCTTGTATTCATGCCGGAGTCAATGGAATTTTCATAATTTGGACTGCACGCCTTCTTGACTTTTTCCTCCAGGGTGCTCATCTGTACCGCTTCATCAGCTGCCTCTACAAGGGACATATGCCTGTTGAGCTGCTTCAGATAAGTTTTGAGTCCAGCCTCGGTGTGTTCCGTCTCGGTAATGTTCCACCACTTCTCACAATATTTCTCCAGTTTTGATGTTTCGTAGAGTAATTTTTTGTGAGAATATCCGTTTTCCTCTTCTTCAGTTTGGGATTTCGATCTGGTTCTTATGCCTGAGAATGCTTGGAGGGATTGGAGTTTCTCTTGTCTGTCCTCAGCCATTGTGGGTAAGAGTTATTTTATTTAAGTGCTTTGGGAATTTATTGGAAGTATTTGGTTTTATCTTTTGCTGCTTATTTACTTTTAGTAATTTAGTGCAAATATTATTGTAGCACACTTTAGTTGCAGTCGGTGCTGAATTTGTTCTCAATACTGTATTCGGGAGGTGCTATTTTTATGCAAAACACTGTATTTGAGTCAGTCCTATTTTTTTTCACAATACTGTACTGCCTCAGCGCGTCTGAGTCCAGTAGCAGCTGTTTATTTGAGCGTATGTATATATGTTGGGAATTTGGGGTTGTAATAGTACCGCTTGTGTACGTTTGTGGACGTAAATATGTATCGCACCGTCAATTTGTTTGAGGGTGTACGTATGTAACTTGTATGCATATACCGTGCAGGCAAATTGGGTTTGCCGGTGCAGTTGAGACAATGTACGTATGTTAATGTGTCTCTAACTAGCAGTGCTTTGATAGTGCGAATAGCAAATTAGTGGGGAAAAGCAGAAAAGAGAAAAAAAATCACTGCAGTTGTAGCGGCGTTTCTGCGTAAATATGTATGCCCTTATGTACATACATACATACGTACGTGGGTTGAGGAATCGTACCCAGCAGTAATTTGAAGGAGTATGGTATGCTCGTGAGTGACCCTTGGTAATGGGTTTGGGGTCAGTTAGCTCTATATGTTATGTAAACAAGGGGTTATATACGTGTGAATATATTTCTTACGTAGCGGATATTATTTTGAGTTTAGAGACGGGGATTTTCTATATGTGTTAATATATGTACATATGAAATACGGCAATTTGGAAAATGCGCGCGTTTTTTTGTATATAAATGTATAGATATGTATATATATGTGTGCGCACTGCGAACGGGATGGGAAAATTTAGAATTTCTACTTAACCGGCTTTTAAGTACGTATATATGTGTATAGAGATTAGCTTAGCGGAATTGGGATTTATGTAAATTACAGTACTTTGTTTGTACAAATATAATTTGAGTTTTGATTGGAGATTAATATAATGAAACAGTTTATGCCAAGGAGGGTTTTTAATTTACCGCTCTGAAAATCCGCTAAGCTATACTTATGTATGTACATGTGTTCAGAGAGGACTTACTTGGGCATAGCGTTTTTACAAACCGCTTTTTTTTTGTGGTGTTTGGCGTTTGACCTAACGTGTCCTCCCGGTGTGTGGTGATGCTACTTCTTTGCTGCTTCTTATGTTGTTCCTGTTGTTGATTCTGTGGTTGTTTATCGGCCACGATGAGCGCCCAGTATGAAGCAGGTTTTTTTTTTTTTTTTTTTGTTTTTAAAGTTTTTCCCGTTGTCGCGGTTATAATAAAAATTTGTAATTTTTCTTGTAGCACTACACAATATTAATTCCTCTTTTTTTTCTTTTTTGACTTTTGCGCGCAAACATACATATGTATGTACATATGTTATTATTAAATGTTCCCGGGTTTCGGCACCATATTCACGCTCGCGTGAATAAATATAAATGAAAAGAATGTATTTTCTACACTTCAAGCACTTCGCTTAGTTTAAGCTTTTATTTATTTTCTTTCGACTTGCAATTTATTAACACTTTTAATTTTAGGGAGTTGAACGACGCGTCGATGGCGAGAACTAACTTTACTCTTTGAAGTATAAAAAACGAGTGTTTTACAGCTACTTTCAGACCTTTAGATCTTGATACATATGCAAGTATTCACAATAGTTTTGGGACAAAAAGGTAAGTTACAGCAATTCATATTTAAGTAAATTAGTTTTAGGTACTAGGTTTGGGTAAGTAATATAAGGTAATGTATAAACAGGTAGTCATTCCATATTTCAATTCAGGTAAGTTACATATTCAATTCAATATAAATTCATTTAAGTGTAAGTTTAATTCATAGGTCTATCAAGTTGGGACTCATGTCCTCAACACAGTAATTGCCAGATTAGATTTAGCGTATTCCGACAAAAGGCCGTTGAATGTGTTAGGAAATGAACTAAGCGTGTTTTATTTATTTATTTATTTATTTATTTATCAAACACACAACCAAAAGTTATTTTACAGTGTTTGAAATTAAATAACTGATCTTAATATTAACATAGAGTAAGTTCATAGTGGATAAGAAGCGAATTAGCAGAAGATCTAAGTAGGAATAGTAAAGTATAAAGAAGATTATATGTATATGGAATGTTAAGATTGTGAATATATAAAAGACAAAGAAAGAAGGATTTACGTACATATTAGCAATTACTTTGCAAAGTAGTGTTGCAGCTCACTCCTAAAGCGCACTGTGCTTCTGATTGTTTTAATTTTTTGCGGTAGGAGGTTCCAAAGACGGACAGCGAAAACAAAGAACTGACGTTCGGTTACACGGCAACTATATCTCATACCAAGTAAGTGTTAAGACAAGAAAATCTGTATATTTCTGACTATTATGACAGAGTCGATAAGCGATTAACCCTTATAGTAAATAAGCAAATTATGAGTTATAGCGATAATAGCGAAACCATTGCAGCCCTGGACGAAAGAGCAAGAGAAAATGCATTGCGGGTTTTCATTTCTGGACTTCGGCGTCTAATGTGTGACATATTATTTTCGGCGAGACCACGTGATCTCCTATCCGCATTTGCAATAGCTCAAGAGCTACAAATCAGCCACATGAGACAATATTTTGCTAGTGCAGGCAGCTCTATGAAAGTAATGCCTCATTTCCAATCGGGTCAGCGACAGGGTCAATCAGGTATGCTCAATTTCCAAAATGACAGACCATCACATATGGAAATCGACCACACAACCTCATATTATCAAAAACGTTGTTCACCACAATATTCATATAACTTCAACTATAGGGAAGATAAACGCGGTAATCAATTGCATAACCTAACAAAAAACGTTCAGCTACAACATCCTCTTTCTAATCAACCTATAGTATTTAAGCGATCACGCGAACAATCCGCTTCTAATAAAACACCTTTAAATAAAATGCAAAGAATTAACTATATGCCTCAAAAAGTGAATTATACTGATGAACCGGAATGTGAAATATACGACGATGATTACCCCCAGGACTACACTCTAGAAATTATGACGAAAACTACAGAATCAATCAGGATACCTACAATTATTTCCAATCTGATACTCCAATTGAACAAATTGAAGACATAAAGGTTTTAAACTGAAATCGCTACTGCCCTTTATATCTAAAACTTCTAAGAGCGGTCAGCACCTGCGCATTCTAATTGATATAGACACTTCTAAGAACTATATTAAAAATCTTCCCTTTCTCCAGGGTATCAAAAATGTCGCCAAACCTTTCAAATTAAGATCAATCAATGGTATAAATTTAATAAATAAAAATTGTCTTTTGAACGTTCTCGACCATACCTCAGCGTTTTACTTACTTTCCAATTTAAGTACGTTTGATGGTATCATTGGATACGACTTTCTCAAGGAAATCGAGGCAAATATCGATACTGAAAGAGGATATTTGTTTTACCGTTATGGTCAAACCAAACTTAAATATATCTCATGCAACCATATCAATTTAATAACGATTGAAGAAAACTCTGTTCCATCTCACATTAACTCAATTCAAATAGAAAATTGCCGTTTAATACTAATGTCAAGGCAAACATCCGCACTGAAACAAACGATCCAATTTATAGCAAAAGCTTCCCGTATCCGGTTTCGGTAGCGCCGTTCATCAATAGTGAAATTAAAACACTCCTCAGAGATGGTATAATAAGAGAATATTGTTCTCCATATAACTCACCGGTTCACGTAATATCTAAGAAAGGTTTAGATGAAAGTGGAAATGTGAAATTGCGCTTAGTTATTGATTACAGAAAAATTAATGAAAAAACTGTTTCCGATCGGTACCCAATACCAGACACAACGGTTATTTTAGCCCATCTAGGAAAATCAAAGGTACTCTACCACCCTAGATTTAAAATCTGGTTTCCACCAAATTGTTATGTTCGATTAAAGAACGCGCCTAGCATCTTTCAAAGAGCTATCGATGACGTTTTACGCGAAGATATCGGAAAATGTTGTCATATTTATATCGATGATATAATTATTTGTTCCCCCGATGAATACTCGCACTTAAATAGTATTGATAAAATCTTAAGCAAGCTGGAAAATGCGGGAATAAGAGTGTCTACGGAAAAATCGAAATTGTTTAAAGCCAAAGTTGAGTTTTTGGGATTTTTATTTTCAGCAGATGGTATCAAAAGAAGTCCAGATAAGGTCAACGCCATCTTGAATTATGAACTTACAACAACGTTGCGGTCATTTCTCGGCCTATCAGGCTACTTTCGCCGTTTCATAAAAAATTATGCCGATATAGTAAAGCCATTGACTAAATACCTTCGCGGTGATAATGGACACGTAGGAGCAAAAAAATCGAAAAATGTGGAAATCATACTTGATCGCGACGCATTTCGTTCCTTCGAGAACGTAAAACGAGTATTAGCTTCAGAATATGTCCTTCTACAATATTCCAATTACGGTATTCCCTTCGATCTTACGACGGATGCTTCGTCAAGTGCTCTAGTCGCAGTTTTGTCCCAAAATAACCGCCCATTACGATGATTCCGAGAACTCTTTCTAGAACAGAACAAAATTATACCACGAATGACCGTGAGCTTCTCACCATCGTATGGGCTTTGAAAACTCTGCGACATTATCTTTATGAAATAAAAATCATTAATATTTTCACTGACCATCAACCTCTTATTTTCTCCATGTCAGAAAAAAATCCGAATAGCAAAATGAAGAGATGGCGCGCATTCGTAGAGGAATTTTCTCCAAACTTTTTTTATAAGCCTGGAAAAGAAAATAAGGTAGCCGATGCTCTTTCTAGGCAGTTCGTTAAAAATCTTGAAGAATCTGTTTCAGATGGAACCGTTCACAGTGAAAAGTCATTACGTAATATTTTAAACACTATAAAGCACCCTGTTAACCAATTTGAAAATCAACTTCTTTTTCCAAGTGCAGCACTTTCGATAAAAGGACACACCATATTTTTCGATACTGTCGAAAAGTTGATTTGCTCTTTGGAATCCGCAATTAATTATAATGTTTCAAACGGAATTCACTGCGATCTTCCCACTTTAGCGCAAATACAGGGTCGCATATTGTCTGAATTTCCAGGTGTAAAATTTTTCCACACGGAATTGCTCGTAATCGATCTTATTAACAAAGAACTAGAAACAGTTGCTACAGAACATAATCGGGCACACCGTTGCTTATCCGAAAATGTTCGTCAAATTTCTAGAGAATATTATTTTCCAGGTTTGTAAAAAATGTTAGAAAAACCTAATCGTAAATTGTAAGATTTGCATTGAAAACAAATATTAACATAAGCCGCCTAATCCTGGAATTGGAAAAACACCTATACCAAAGCTTCCAGGCGAAATCCTCCATATGGAGATTTTCATTGCCGGCAAACAAAATTTCTTGACATGCGTGCACAAATTTTCGAAATTTGCTGTCGTTAAACCAATTGAGTCTAGATCCACAACTGACATTAAGGATGCCCTTATGAAGATTTTATTAAAATTTAATAACACGAAAATCATTGTATCAGATAACGAAGGAGCTTTTCATTGCAACTTAATAAAAGCGTTGGTTAAAGATCACTTTTCAATTGAACAATTCTTCATACCTACCATTCATAGCGAAAGTAATGGTGATGTCGAAAGGTTTCACTCAACCTTGCTTGAAATAGCGTGTTGCATTAAAAAACAGCAGCAAATATGTGAAATTATTGATCTTGTTTTATTAGCAACCTACAAATATAATCACAGTATTCACTCGGTCACAAAATCCAAACCCATCGATGTGTTTCATAACTATCCTCCCAAAAAATTAAATAATATTTTGAAAAGGTTAGTAGAAGCTCAAGAAAAGACTCTGAAAATATTTAATTGCGGAAAAATACCCAAAACGTATGAAGTTGGAGAAAAGTTTTTTTTGAGAAGAAACAAACGATTGGGAAACAAATTTGACGGATTTTAATTAAAAAAGTTATTGAAGCAGACCTTGGCACCGCGGTTATGATAGAGGAAAAAAGACTCATAAGAGCAATTTGCGATTGGTTTTTTTCGAAAAAATAAAGCTTAAAACAGGCTCAAACAAAACAAATAATTTTTAATAAAAATGAATGACAAGTAACTTATGTTGTAACATATTTCTTTGATTTTGATTTACTACATTTGATTTGCAATTAATTTGTAAACCTAGTTTTAAGATGCTACAATTGTTGGGAAATTTTCTCTTATTTAAGAGGACCAGCACACGTACTTTTGAGAACCAAAACCACGTGTTTGTCGAAACGTGAACCTTTCGAGCTAAACAAGGGGAGTAGTTAAGGTTACAAAGGCAAAAATGATGTTTAACACACTGGTTAACAAACTAAGGTAACCATGTCGAATCTTCTGTTTTACCTAAGGGTTAACATCATATTATTACTCAATTTTGTGCTCAAATTATAAAATGATACTCGGCCTGTGTGCGTGGCGTTCCCTGATAAGCCAGCATCACAAAAGTACGACAAACAGCCTCTTAGTAACGCCAAAACAGGCGTCCTGCCAAAACAACAACACACCTTTACATTACGCCACTCGTGGCATCGCGCGAAGCAATCAACGATTCGACGACAACAACAGCTAAGTTTGGTCGCCTTACACTACTCCACCTAATAACAACTTCTAAGTACGACTGGACACTTGTTAAAACAACAACAGCGTAAAAAAATCATGAGCTTAGGCTAATAGAAATGAAACCGGGTTGTATGAATTATTAAGAAGTCTGCAATAAAGCGATTAACTTGTGTGTTAAATTAACTTACATATTTAAAATGTTAGTTAACATTTAAAATGTCCTCACTACATTTTATAATAGTGATAAGGCCAAACAATAACAAAAGTGTTTAAAAGGATGAGCCTGCCTTATACAAGCAATTCTAAACGTAATAGAAATTGTAGAACAACAGCTACACAGTCAAATATAAATAGCGGCAAAACAGCGGCACTTCATTGGAGTAAGTTGTGAAGGTAAAAACTGAAAAAATAACAACAGCTCACATGGTGTAATCTTAGCTGAGAAGGTTTATATGCCGTTTAAGTGTTACGCATGATGTTGCGCTGTTTGGTCTCCATTCGCTAAAACCCTTCATCATATAGCTGATGATGATCTCCGTTGTAAGCATCTCGCCAATTGTAGTCCTCATTACGTTCCTTTGGCGATTAAAACGAGTGCACACAAAAAACACGTGGTAAACATCTTCCATGTCGCAATGGTAAATATCGCAGAATGGGTCGCGTTCCTGTTTATACTAGAATAAGTATGCCTTGAAGCAGCCGTGTCTTCTCAGGAATTGAGTTAAGTAGAAATCAACCTCGCTGTGTGTTCTATTAACCCAAGAGGCCAGATTTGGAATGTACTGATAGGTCCAACGGGCTTTTGTGGTACTTTCCCTCTGTTTTGCCACTTCTACGGGCACGGTCTCGGTGCAGTTGTGTTATATGGGTTGATACCGTTATTTTTTTTGTGAATTTTTGGCAAATAAATTTTTTCGTAAAAATCAAATGTTTGCAATTATCTATTCTTTTAATTACAAACGTCAGAAATTATATGGAAATTACAAAAAAAAATTGTATTCAAATATTCCAAAAAATTTTCAAATTTTTTTTTTCAAAATGCGTTTTTTTTTATTTCTTCAAAAATTTTCCAAAGAAAATAGACAGTTTAAACTTCAATCTGGGCAACTGCCAAGTAGCCGAAATGTGTTTTTTTTGATGTAATGATTTTTTATACACGAATAATTTTTTTTTTAATGGCCAATTTTCATATCTGGATTGTCGCGTTTAAATATTTCATACGTTTCCTTAATAGTCCGAGACATGTAACGGTTTACTTTAACAATTTTCACACCATTTTCTTTGATATTTTTATATAGTCCCCCCTGGTACTTAGTTGTGGAAACATCTCTTCGGTTTGTGTTTTGCGAACTCGTATAAGCTAAGCTCAGATTTTATTTTCCGAAGGATGTCGGCATAAGACGTTTCACCCTTTTTGAAAATTATAAAGGCGTTAGGTTTTCCTTTTGCAACTGATTTTGAGGTATCCCTACGCAAGAAGCTGATGTATATTGGAACGATTTTCCGTCATCCCTTGTCAAATTTGGTTTTGTGACTTACCGGTTTCGGCGTTGTGCCATCTTCAGAACCGAAGAGAACCGAAGAATAATTGCGAGAGTTCTACAAACTGAAAATTTTTCGATGCCTCGCATGATGTCTTCGGCAACCGCAGTACCGTTCAGGTTCAATGAAATGCTCGAAAGTTCACTTCATATTTTAATGGAAGATTTACCAATTGATGGTCCTTTGACACCGACCGACAACATATATAATTATGACGAATTTAAAATCATTTTATAATTTCTCACTTGCTTTAGTAAATTCACTCTACTCACTTTTCCCATGGTTCGTCTGCAGCCATCTTCTCCAGGCAATTTGGGTTCACAATACCTGTAAGTTTAAATTAAATTAGTTAAAATATGTATACGTGTCGAAATTTCTATACATATCTTCAAACTAGGCCTTCTGCGTTCCTTTTACTGAAATAAAAGTGCAGAATATTTATATTTTAGGCAAACAAGTAAAGTACATGTTGTGAATGTAAAAAAGCAATGACTCTCCTTTGGATTAACAATCGGAATGAAAGACATTTTTTTATCACCATTTTATTCATTATCATCATCCCCATCGGTATCGCAATGTTTGTACGTGAAATACGAACGCGTCATTTTGGCGTACTTCAAGAGTTGTTAGGAAACCAGCTCTTTTGGCGGAAACCGCAAACAAATGGTGCAAAAATCGATGTCTTCATCCGATGCTGAAGGTGTTGATGATTTTTTTGTCTTGCGACGGTGGGCAGGTGATGATCGTACCTTCTTTTTCGCTGCCTTTCCTGGTGACTTTGTTGCTTGCTTTTTCTGCTGCAAAAGATGAATGTTGTCTGGAGAAGTCAATTCGTATCTTTCCATTGCCTTTCGGCCACGTTTTGAATTTTTGGGGGGTGTGGCTCTTTGTAATGGCCAAAATTCGCCCAGAAGCGACGGAACACTGGTGCTGAGTGACGAGACTGATACTGATGGAGTGCTGTCAACGGTTTCTTCACGCCCGTCGTTCAATAGATCGAAAATTATTCGTCGGTGTTCGTCTTCACCGAGATCAGCATCGAATTCCACTTCGGTAAAAATGTCAGGGTTGAATAATTAAAAACCAGTAGCCGAAAATCCTGATATAAGGCCAATGTCTTACAAACAAATCCAGCAACGTGCCGAATTTCCAAGAACTGTTAACAGAAGACCAGTTATAAGAATAATTACGCTAAAAAAACGATTGAAAAAAGTTAATAACCATACCATGTTCGACGAAATATGCGTATTGGAAGTGCGGATGAATTCAAACACAACAACATCACTGACGGTAGAAATGTCGGTGAAATGGTCGGAAACGTTTTTCACGTAACGGTTCAACGAGATCCCATAGACTCCATATTCGGGGGCAATGCATAACACTCACCTTTTCGGCACAAATTCAGCCACTTGGATAGCACTTTACACACAATCAGAAAGCTTTCCGCGATCAATTGTCAATACCACGTCTGCAGCTGTCACAAGCAATCTGACTGTATGCTTCTGTGTTAGCACCAAAACTGGCTCATGAAAAATACTAGCTTACACAGACAGATGGCGATATCAGTCAATTATGGGAAAAAAGTGCTGATAGTTCACTACTCAGCCCAGTTCACAACCCACCCCTCTCCCCTACATTTTGAAAGTATTTAACGAAACAAATAGCTAAAAAAAATGGAAGAAAATTTGATTCCTATTTAATTGAATTCGGAAGACGTCAATATTTTCGTCCGGGTAGACGATATCGAGCATCCAATTGATGCCGCGTAAAATTTGGAGGCAATTGTATATAACGACGGAAGCGAGCGAAAAGAAGATTTCAGTCGCTGAGTTTGGATGCCGTTGAAAGTATGTTTATTCTAGCAAAATTAAAATTAATTTGTATTACTAATTTAAGCTTCTTAAGATTCCAGAGATTGCATTGTAATGATGATGTTAAACGCTGTATTAAAACCACCGTCATAACATAAACGTCGATGGAAACAGGTTTATGTAAAAAACGACAATAAGGGAAGCAATACACAACCGTATTGTACACATAAACTGCATAAATGATATCATTCGAGAAGAAAAGATACGAAGCACTGGATACTTGTTTCAAGATTTTTCATGTCTTTAACTTTATCCAACTGACTCGATATTAATGTGGTCACTTTCAGTCTTATATCCTGGGGCCAAAACATAATTTTCTTAAAATTATTTATATAAAAGTTTCACTGGTTTAAATTTTTTATTGTATTCCTGATGGAACTACTTTAATTAGAAATCAAATATTTTGAGTTAAACTAAAAAGCATTTGTATTAATAAAAATGTTTAGAACAATATTTTCATTGTTTTATTTAACATTTATAATATATCAATATGATATTTAAATCATACCTTAATACATTTTTATCATATAAAATGTACCAGTTAAGGTAACAAAGGCAAATATAGTGAGGTACATACGTAATAAAGTTCCCAATGCATCTCTCTTTGCTCTTGCATCTCTCTGTCCTGATAAAGTGGTTTCTCGAGCGTTTCAAATTCGATGATGTTTGTTTCTTCTTTTATTTCCTAGGTGTTGTTGCGTTCACTTACAATAATAATGTTATGAATAATCATACAAGCCATTGTTATTAATTTTGGCATATATGGACGTATATGCCTGTTCCACAACAGCCCGAGTCGAGCTTAGAATTACATTATACTTCGTTTGCATTGGCGTTAAGAATCTATTATCACGATAAGGTACCATAATAAACTTCTCAAACTGATAACCTAGCATACATCGGCAAAAAAATCATAATTGGAACAAATATTAATTTCTTTATTAATTATGGACTTCCTGATAGGACTCATTTTCTATATCGATGCGTCACACAGTGTGCTGAAATCGAAAAATTCTGGGCGAAATGAAGTAACAACATTATTTTCCTTAAAGTGCAGATATCTCTAAGGTTTTTGGTTCGCTGATGTCAAAAATGACGTCAGAATGTAAAAATTCAAAATGGCGGACGGATTTTCGGAAAAAATTGTTTTAAGAGCTTAAATTGAGTGTAAGAGGGTTTTTGAGGTCGCTAATTTCAAAAATAATGTCAAAAACCAAGATTCAAGAAGGCTGATAACAATGGCGGACAGTTTTCGGAAAAAGTTGTTTTAAGAGCAGAAATTAAGTGTAATTATATCTTTTGACTGCGCCGTTAGCTCGAGTTTATGAGTTTTTTTGGAGTTTAACGTCAAACACTACTCATAAACTCGGAGGTTACTATGCAAATATTTTTTATTTATCATGGTTCAAAAGTTTTGCTGCACTGTTCACTGGTTTGACAATTCACAACTTCCAAATAAATTATTTGAAAACAAAAGGAAAACTTTTACAGAACTGGAATCTCCGGTTGTGGCTGAACCGTCAGCAAAAAAAAGGCGGAAGAACAAATTTTGGGACAGAAGAGCAGAAAGCTGTTTTTTGAGTTGTGGGGACAGAAGATAGACAATTTGCGTATAAACACTAAGCCGGGTCGCTCCCTATGGACAAAAAAAAAAGTTTCAGTTTGGCACCCCTAGTTTGAAAGGTTAGCCCAAGAGGATCTCAAAACAAACAAAAAAAAAGTTTGCCACGCCCCATAATACCGCCCTTTTTGTTTTTTATGTCCTGTGTTGCCATTTGAAGTCCGATCGGGACATGTGACATATCGTTGTTCATGGTTTAAAGCAGCTTTATTTTGTTTATAGATCATATTCAATTTAATTGCTTAATTCAAAAAATATTTTTTTATTTTTGTTCCTACCCACCCTAAGGTACAAACATTTTTATATTTTACAAAAGCTGCGTAAAAATAATGAACATTTTGCTTTTGATGTACTTACTTTAATGCATAAACAAAAAAGTTAACGCGTCTTAAAGTTATCGAAATAAGTCAATAATCCCAGTTTCAGACATTTCATACCTATTGTTTTGCACATATACTGTTAACATAACTTTAAATTTCAAGGTCTTGCTAATAAAGTCATTACTCCTTTCTATCGATCTGCAGTTATTTTTCTAGTTCTTTATTGCCTTTGTTTGTTTATGCAGTCGCGAAAATAACTGATGCAGTCGCAAATAAGTAAGTTCGATTCTAAACGTATAGGCGACAAATTGTTTTAAAGCGCGTCGTAAATTTAAGCGAGTTATTGTGTAAAAACTTTAATAAGATAAAGTTTAAATAAAAAAATAAAGTTTTAACACTAAATGGCGACACAGGACATAAAAAACCAAAAGGGCGGTATTTTGGGGCGTGGCAAAATTTTTTGTTAATATTGTAAACACTGAATGCTCTTTCTTTCGAGGAAATTTATGAAAACGGATATGAACTAAGCCGTCAAAATAAAAATTGCTTATCAAGGCAAACAAATCGTTTTTATTTGACTTAATTAGCACACTATAGATTGTATAAGTAAATGGCGCAAAAGTATAAGCCCCCCAAAGTAAAAAGAATCCTCTTTAACTCTACGATTCATAACCAGCAAAACTCCTTTAATTTCATAACCAGGTACCCGGGTACCCGAAGTAGGTTGTTTTGCGTTTATTGAAATAAAATAATATTTTCCTGGAAATATTTTTGTTGTTGATTATATTTTGCGTTCTCAACTGTACAAATTTTATATTTGGAAACAAAACTGGTTTCTGTTCGTATATATGTAAGTACCTAAAGCGACACAAGTAGGCAGAAACTGGTTTTATGTAAGGGTTGTTTATTTGCTTAGTTTGCTTATTTTCGGTACCTACTTGCTTAATTGCATTTGAATTAGATAGCAGATGTTCATTTGTGTCGTAAAATTGAAATACATTTGCTTCGTCATTCTGTGTTGAATATTTGAACAGTGAAGTTGGTGAAAAATGAGCCGCAACGACCGATATTTGTCTACAAGGGAATACTGGAATTTGAGTGATGAAGCAAGAAGCACATATATTCAACGTTTATTTGAGGAAGTGACTCAAGATGAGGACCTTGAAGTGGACCCTGTGGAAGGCCAAAATGAAGGAAATGTGTCCTATACTGGCGAAGTTTCGGAATCAGAGAATGAAGATTTGAATGTTGACAACGCAAACGAAATTGCAGCTGCTATTGACGCACCAGAGGAAATTTTCTTTGATGACGAAAGTGAAGATGATGATATGCAAGAAGATGCACCAACAATAAACCCAGCAGACTACATGACTGCACGTGACGGCACACAATGGCAGCGAACACCACGTAGTTGCCAACAAGTAAGAAGCCACAATATATTCAGAGACCGCGGATTACTGAAAATATGACGCCTTTGCAGTGTTTCAAATCATACCTCACAGTGGAAATGGTGGATGTAATAGTGCGCCACACAAATAGAAAAGCGCATGCCACATATAATGCGTACAATGAAGCGAATCCCAATAGACGTCAGTTGAAGTGGAAAGACACGACAATCAACGAAATTTATGCGTTCATTGGAATGATTTTGATGGCTGGCACAAATCATTCTAATGACGAAAACGCAAGAGATTTGTGGACGTCACAGGCTCACCCAATATTCCGCGCCACCATGGGAATAAACAGATTTTTCGATTTGCTGCGTTTTATGCGGTTTGACGACCCCAGAACACGGGTAGAGCGGCAGCGTCACGACAAAGCGGCGCCAATTCGCGATATTTGGATAATGCTCAATGGAAATCTTGCCAGATATTATGTGCCATCAGAATATTTGACCATTGATGAACAATTATATCCATACCGTGGTAGAACCAAATTCACACAATATATACTCTCGAAGCCAGCAAAATATGGTATAAAAGTATGGTGGATTTGCGATGCCAAAAATTCATATCCACTTCATGGCCAAATATATACTGGCAAACAAGAAACTGGTCGTGAAGTTGGTGTTGGCGAAAGAGTGGTGAGAGATTTAGTTGGGCCATACTACGGTAGCGGACGAAATATCACAATGGATAATTTTTTTACGACGCTGCCGTTGGCTAGGCAACTAAAAGTAGAAAAGCTCAGCATTGTGGGTACACTCCGCCGCAACAAAGCTTACATCCCTGCGGAGATGAAAGAAGACAAAAAAAAACACGTTGGTTCAAGTTTATTTGGCTTCCACGACAACGTAACACTGCTCTCATATAAGCAGCGGAAGTCCAACTCGGTCATCCTTCTTTCTAGTATGCATGATGATGCACAAATTGACGAGAATGGGAAACCAGAAATTATAAATTTTTACAACCAAACAAAAGGTGGGGTGGACGTTATGGACCAAACGCTCCAAGAATACACGACCCAGCGACAAACAAGAAGATGGCCGATGGCATTTTTCTATAACATCATTGATGTGAGCGCATTTGCATCACACATCATATATTATGGAAATAATCCAACTGCACGATACACCACGACGCGCAGGAAGAATTTCCTGCGTCAACTGGCAGAAAGCCTGTGCATTCCTGTTATAGAAAATAGAATTTCAAATGTGCAAAGCGTGCGCCAATTTTCAACAAAAATGCAATTGAAAGCATCATTGGAAGGCCGTTTGAGCGTGTGCTTTGTGCTGCAGGTCCGTCAACATCTCCGTCAGCACGACAAAGGGGTAGAAAAGCACATACGGGCGTGTGCTACATGTGGAACCTTCTTCCAAATAAGCGCAGAAGAAAAACTAGAAAAAATTGCAGCATATGTAGCACGCCGATATGCGATGAGCACGCCATAACAATTACTAAATGCTACAATTGCCACAATAACAACGATAGTGATTCGGATGAATTATAATATAATATATATAAAATATGATAAAATAAATAAAAAAGACATTTATTTCCAATAAAAAAAACACAAAAAAACGTTTTTTCATTTACATGTCAGGCATTTACATAGGAATTGCATTAGGGTACCCGGGGACCCGGTTGTGTGTTTATGGGGGTAAAACATTTAAAATCATTTTTTAAAGAAAATATTGAAAATATTTTGAATTTTTTGGTATTTAAATCTTAGTTTAGCCAAAATCTCTGATGATTCGGAATTTTATGTCCATATCTCAAAAATTATAGGCACAGCAGCACTTTAAATTCAAAAAAGGTACACGGGTACCCGGTTATGAATCGTAGGGTTAAGATTATTTGTAGACGCCCTTGTACTGATGTCCAACTTAATTGTATGTGTTTGCCACCAACATTCACAGATACTAATACATATAAAACCCGCACATGCGTACAACGTTCATTTGCACTGAAACTATCCCTTTTTTTCAGAAGGGGAACATATTGCAGATAGGCTACAGTCAATACCAGAGCATTATATACATGCGTAGGAACATTAAAAATGTAAATCGAAATTTCGTTTATTGTACGAAATTAATAAAAAGAGTCCTCGCTAATGCGAATTTTCCGTATTTTTGATATTTTTTTATTTTTATTTTTAGGCAGTTAATGTGTAAATTAAGTGCTAAATAATTACATTGATTTTAAATTCCCTCTTTCATCTTAAGCATCATCTGATTATTTCATTTAACTATTTCAAAATCTGCATTTATAAACCTGCATTTCTTGCGCACACTTGCCTGGTAAACATTGAAAAATTTTGTTCTGAAAGTAGAGAACTTGAGATCCGTTTGGCTAACTTGTCTAAATTGTGACTCTTTTATATTAAAGATTAATACTGCTTTCTGAAATGGAGCTATACTTGAATTCAGTGTGGTGAATGCTTTTCTTTCTTATATGGAAACACATCTCTATGACTTATATTATTAACCATTACCTACTTCGCAGTCGCAACCTTTATCTTCATTCGAAAATTTTAAAAACGCTCTACCTTTGTATTTCGTCAAGTGTATGTATGCATTGTCCATGTTGTTTAATAGCAAACCATTTACATTATTAAATGAGAGATGAAGATAAGTAAATGTTGAAATGTTAGCTTTTCGTTTATTGAACTTGGGCGCCTGTCGCCACAATTACGTTGGACTTCTAGTAAGGGTCTTCTAAATATTAATTCTTGTGTAATAATGTTGGTATGGGTTATATATGTAATTCACTTTATCTGTTTCCTTTTTCTGAGCAAATGTGAGTTAGATTGCCAATAGACTGCGAGGGTAGTCAAATAGATTACGAGGGTAGTTTCCTGTTTCATGAGTGATTCCTACGTATCGATTCTAGATGTGGAATCTAATAGGGTGTTTAAGGAGTGGAATGAAAAAATGTAATATTCGCTGTTATAGAAGTGGAATATTACTTCGAAGTGGAACTTTATGTTTGTGTTTTATTGATCCGTTAAATCTTCATTTATTTCCTTGTGTGGAGGGAAAAGGACCAATTTTGCTATCGGCCTTGTTGTCTGTCCCTTCTCCGGGGCGAGTTCTACTACACGCACTCTGTTGTCCAAACGTGGATGAAGATTAGTTACTCTGCCAAATCTCCATTCGTTTGGAGCTAGGTTTTCCTCTTTGATAACGACTAAGTCTCCTATATCCAAATTCTGCATTGAGTGTTTCCACTTAATTCGCTTCTGTAGCTCAGATAAATATTCGGACTTCTGCAAAAACTTTGATGAAGAGCTTTAAGTTTCTGCCATTTATTGACTATAGAGGCCGAATTTTCAGTTGTATCTATTTCCGGTGGGGCCAACATGTGTCCGCCTACGAGAAAATGACGAGGGGTTAATGGCTCCAAATCACTTGGCTCATTCGATGAGGGACTTATCGGCCGCGAGTTGAGACAAGACTCAACAAGGCATAGTAGCGTGGAGAATTCTTCAAATGTAAATTTGTGGGATTAGGCATTTTTTCTAAAATGGCTTTTAAAACTTTTAACTCCCGCTTCCCACAATCCTCCCATATGAGGAGCAGCGGGCGGGATGAAATGCCATGTTACCATCTGATGACTATACTAAGAGACTGTTTCGTCACGAGTGTTTTCTATAAAGGCTTTGAATTCCGATCGTAACGATCGAGAAGCTCCTACAAAGTTCGTACCATTGTCAGAGTATATATGCTTAGGACATCATTTTCTACTAACAAACCTAGCAAATGCCGCAAGAAAAGATGGGGTACTGAGGTCACTTGTTGCTTCCAGATGGATCGCTTTCGTTGCAAAACAAACGAATAGACAGACGTAGCCCTTTGAAATTCGACAACCACGGCCGCGATAACATTTAATGTCAAAGGGTCCAGCAAAATCTACTCCGGTGCACGTGAACGGCAGTGAGTATGTGGTTCGCTCTTTTGGCAGGGTTCCCATAAGTTGGATTTGTGCCCGTTTTTTATAAATAGTGCTAGTTTTGTAATTGTGTATGACAGATCGGATCATATTTTTGATTCTAGGGATCCAATACTGCGTACGAATCAGTCGCAACATTAGTTGATTTTCCCCATGCAGAGAAATTTCATGGATGAACTGAACCAAAAGTCGAGAAAATCTACAATCGTATGGAAGGATTACTGGATGGCGCTTATTATATGCTAAATCTTGGGAAACACTGAGGCGACCACCCGTTCTCATTAAGTCATCATTATCTAGAAATGGATTAACAGACAAAACTTCACTTTTCGCGCTAACAGAATCTCCAGATTTCAGGTTTTTGAATTCTTCGTGATAATATTGTTTCTGACAGATCTTTATCAAAAGTTGAGTCGTTGTTTTAATCTCATCCGGTAAAACTAGAAAAGTCTTTGCTTGAAACGAAGCTCTTGTTTTTGGATGAGTTCTTTGAAAAAACTTTATAATACACGAGCCAACTCTTAAAGCCTTAGGTAGTTCCGAAAATCTATTTAGAATATTTGTAAAATTATTGAATTTAGTTGTTGCGTGAACGAGTACCTTCTTTTCTTCGATAACTGTGTTGTAAATTTTCTCTTGCGAAGGCCATTTTGTTTGGTCTTCTTGCAACCAAGAAGGTCCCTCCCACCACAACGAATTGTCAATCAATTCGTGTGCGGGCAGACCTCTGCTGGCTAGATCAGCGGGGTTTGAGCCTGAATCCACGTGAAACCAGTTCTTGTTACCAGCTTTTTCCACGAGTTTTGTTATCCTGTGGGCGACGAAGGTTGACCACGAGCAGGGTGGCTTACGAATCCATGCGAGTACGATTGTTGAATCTGTCCAAAGGTGCAACTTGAAATTTCCTAAATCTAAACCTTCTGTTATCGATTCTAAGATTTCTGCGAGCAACACGGCTCCGCAGAGTTCTCGTCGTGGTAATGAAATGGTTTTGACTGGAGCTACTTTGGTTTTTGCCACAAGTAAGCAGACTACAATCGTTGTATTTTGTTTAACGCGTAGGTATACTGCGGCTGCATACGCCTTCTCTGATGCGTCACAGAAACCGTGTACTTCTACCTCATTTGTTGGTGAAAAGTTAACCCACCGTGGTATTCGTATATTGTTAATTTGTTTGTAATTGTGTATAAAATTCCTCCAGCAATGTAAGGTGGTCGCGGATATGGTCTCGTCCCAGTTTGTGCCTTCTAGCCAAATATTCTGCATTAGCATCTTGGCTACAATTATAATAGGTGCGAGCCATCCGAGAGGATCAAACAGTTTTGCAATTTCCGACAGTATCGCCCTTTTTGTAGGTGTGTCGCGTTCTTCCAATGGCCTGGTAGTAAAATAAAATTGATCTGTTCGTGCATTCCATCTTATGCCAAGCGCTTTCATCGCGCTGGTCTCTTCGAATTCCAAAACGTCTTCGGAGAGCAAATATGATTCAGGAATATCTCTTATTAATTCCTCACAATTAACCGTCAATTTTCATAATAGGAAACCTGCTGATTGCAAGACTTCAGTTATTTCATCTCGTGCTTTTGTTACAGCCTCGATGCTGTGTCCTCCTGCTAAAACGTCATCGACGTACATACCTGTTCGTAGTATATGACATGCTACTGGGTACGAGTTTTCAACGTCTTCAACTAGTTTTAGTAGTGTCCTTATTGGCAAGTAAGGAGCACAATTAATCCCGAAAGTGACGGACTTTGGTTGAGGTGCTCTCTGCTTTGATGACAGCGTGATGCGGTAAAAAGTAGCTGTCATTTGACTCTGCAGGTATGCTTTTAATTATTTTTGACATATGTCCTAAGGAGTAGTATTCTACTTACCCTGTTATATTCCGTTTGCAGAGCTGGATTTTTTCCGAGTCGCGTCTCAGTTCGGTAGAATTGAGAGCAAGCCCTTTTGAGAGATGAACCTAGGCAGATGGTTGCTGGGAAATCCTGCCTGAAGGGTAGCTAAACTATATATTTCTCATCTGCGTTTCTTTGAGTCGTACTTTTGTAGAGCTCCTCACAATATTCGTCCTCCTCACTAGGGCGGCGCTTCTTTGGCAAATCTTCCACTTCCCAGAAAGCCGCAAGCTGCTTGTCCAAGGAAAATTCGCTGCAATATGACGCTATATTTTGACTAGGATTAATAGTGCTTGTCCGCCCGGTCAATATCCAACCGAACACTGTTTCTTGTGGTAAGAGAGTACTTAACACGTTTTTCTTCAGACCGTTTAAAATAATTTCTGGATAAATGTCTCCTCCAAGCACAAGGTCCACTTGTTCATTAACAAAGAACCTTTTGTCGGCCAATACCAAGTCAGGAAAAGCTTGCTGAGTTATGGCGCTGATGGGAGTTGTTGGAAGATTTCCAGTCAGTTGTGCTAAGACGAGCACAGTGGTATTTAACCTGAATAATGGATCAATCGGTGATCGCAGTTATATTTTGCATGCTTCTTTTACCTGCGCAGATATGGAATTTGTGATGCCCGAAACTTGGGCATGCATCCGTTTTGATGGCAAGTTGATTCTGCGTTTGAGCCTTTCTGTTATAAAGGAACACTCCGACCCAGAAACAATGAGAGCTCTTGTCGAATAGTCTATGCCATTCAGATGCACATTTACACGGGCTGTTCCCAGCAAAACACCTGTATTGGTATTCGCATAGCAGGACTGAATGTTAATGTTGCCATTATATTTTACATTACTTAGATCTCGTCGTGCTTGGGCCTGCTTTGACGTCGATGGAGTATCATCCGAGGAGCTGGCAGGCGTCCAAAGCATATTTGACTTTGGCTGAGACAAGTAGTCTCCTTTGAACACGTCCGTATCACACGGAGGGGGGGGTGAATGTTGTGTTCACGTATCGACTGACTTGATTCATCCTTTTCTGCGTTTGTAAACGCTTCAGCCTGAGTGGCCATTGCAGACATGCAATTCAAATAACTTGCAAAACAGGTTTTGTGCTTTTTCCTAATTGCTCTTATGTCTTATTTAGCTAATCCCTAGCACTACTTAGCATATCGTATGCTAGTTTAGCTTTTTCCCACAGGGATTTTAATTCGTCTTGTTGTATTGAAAGACCATGCTTGTTTTGTGCAGAGGTGGGCGTGCTACTGAAGTCAGCATCAAATTCGGTTATAGCTTCTGCTAAACGAATAAAAGATTCCATAGTAATTGCTAAGGAGTTTTCAAATAAAACACTAACCAAAAATTTGTATCTTAAAGATAAACAATCAAGGAGCGAATCCCAACCAATGATAAAGCAAAGATCTCTTATCCTTTTCTTCTAATGCAGAATACAATCTTTATTTATTTTCAGTACTTATTGCAGTTTTCGTTGAAAATCCACTCGCCACCCAACAAAGCAAAAATAATATCGACTATGGACGTATGTATATTTAATATATGTATGTCTATATAATATATGTATATAAATATGTGTAATTAATATATGTATGGATGTTTTCTGCGGTACGGTGATCAGTGCTACGTCAGCAGTGAGAAAATGTTCATATAATGTGAGTTTAAATAAAAATTGTGTGATCCACACAGAGCTGGGATAGTTTCACCAGATTAATTGTAAAAATCTGAACGCAGTGAATAAAATGTAAGCCCGAAATTTTATAATGTTTGCACAAAAAACTTTCTCACTGAAATTATGGAAAAATTATTAAGACAAAAAAAAACTTTATAATTGAATGTGGTGCAAAAAAATAAAAAATAACAGTAAACGTTCGAGAAAATGTTCGCTGGCGAGTGGTTTTTTTTTTTTTTGTCAGAGGAGGAAGCATCGAAAGCCTATACCCCGTCAGTGTGGGACTTTAACCGCACTAAACCTCCTACCGTCAAGTACCAATCCCCCCGGTACCACCGTTAAGTATTGCGTCGGGAGGCGGTTTGAGCTCTAAGCTCTACGTCAGTTACTGGTCTGATGCAGTCCGTCAAAAATTGCATCTACTTGTTACTACTAAACATCTGCATGAATTAACTCATTCATGAATGCACAACTTACTCGTACCGCTTTTTTCGGTCGCGTAAAGCCGCTCACCATTTGAAATGGTCCGTATGAATGCAGGCGGCGAAGTTGTGCGACAGTTGGTGGCTTTGCAATTGCCGAAGACGCAATTCGTTCGTTTCATTAGTAAAACTAAGCCATGGCGCCGAACCTATGAATGCGAGCACAATGAGACACGAGCGGCTTAACGTTGTATAATTCATCAAAATTCATAGTAATTCACAATAATTCAAATGAACCCGAAAATGTGATATGCGAAAACGCAATAGCAAT
The DNA here is from genome assembly GCA_963971545.1 of Philophylla caesio. Classification (NCBI taxonomy): domain Eukaryota; kingdom Metazoa; phylum Arthropoda; class Insecta; order Diptera; family Tephritidae; genus Philophylla; species Philophylla caesio. Next base: position 121,985,546 of record OZ020604.1, on the reverse strand, counting down.
TTTTTTCAGGAAGATTTTTGCGATGATATTGATGTGGATGTACGTACATATGTGCTCACTTATGTATGTGCATACATACTTAAGCAAAGCACCGTTACATCCTTTTTTATTTGAATAATAAAATAAAGTCGATTTTGTTTTCCTTTTCTATTGTTTAATACATAATCACAGTTTTTATAAACGATGCTTAAAACATATGGTTTAGCCGGTGCTATTTCGGAAAAGCGTAGTTTTGATATATGCTGTTTGCTAACGACTAACTAGCTTTAGGATAGAGGCTACCACTTAACGTTGCTAACTTATAGTTGCTAATAATAATTGAGTGGAGAGAGTGTGAGCGATAAGTAAGTAAGAACTATGACTCATAATGAGTATGTTAATGAGCGTATATAACTCGCCCTCCGGTAATGAATTCGCGTCCCTGCGAATTTACAACTTAAAATTTTACATCTTCAGTCTTTTAGCGTAACAGTAATTTTACTTCTTTAAATTTTAGGCTTTGTACTTTGCGTTAACTTATAAATCGATAAATGCCTGAGCATTATATATAGTTCAAAATATTAGATATCCGAATTTAATATTATTTCCTTAAGAAATTTAGAACTTTGACAAATCGGAAAATGCTTAAACATTACATGCAAAAAAATGTAAATATACGACGCCACGATAACAATGGCATTAATTACATATCTTGTGTTTGTAGTCAGGTTTTAACTTAGTTTTCCCATTTAATCTTTGGGCATATGAACATATTTACGTAAAGTAGAAATAAAAGTATTTACATGTTTTTTCATCCATTAAATATAAAATATGTAATATTTTTAAGTTTTTATGTGGCCTTTTAATTTGCGCTATGTCAATTTTGTTTGGGTAACTGTTTGGCAATTTTACGAATCTTTTGGCAATTTTGTTTCTATCAGCAAGAGGGTTTTTAGTATAAACTTTGTTGTTATCAAAATTTGGCAAGTTTTTTCTTTTAGCGTTTATTTTTTCTATAGCTTGTTTTTTTCTTTTGTGAGTATAGTTTTTAATTTTTTCAAAATCAATATTATTTTTATTGATAAAGTCCATCGGTTATACATTGGTCGAGCTATGAATGGAATTATTATAAAAACCAATAGCCTTAATCGTAATTTCCTCAATTTCTAAGGAGTTGTCTGTATTTTTCAAAATGCGTATATGTTCTAGTAGTGTGGAATGGAGTCTCTCAACATCTGCATTTCCAGTATGGCTGTTCGGGGTAGTGAAGTGAGGAATCACGTTATTTTCATGGCAGAATAATTTTATTAGAGAATTATTAAATTCGTTGTCCATTATTAATTTTTTCGGTGTTCCTAGCCAGGCAAATCTTTCTTGGAGTTTGACCTTAATTGTAACCATATTTCTATCAGGCAATTTATGTATGGAAGCTAATTTAGTGAATTTGTCAATAGTCCCCTATGGTTGCCTTCTGTATGGGTTTTTTCCTCTAAAGCTTCCTCCTCCGTTTTGAAGTCTTCGGCTTTATAACAGCACTTAGTAAATTTAATACTACTATCACTCGAAAATAAATTTATTAGCTTTTCCTGTACAATATTGTATAGATTATCGGGCAACTCTGACTGGATTCCCGTTGTTCCCTTCTTAATATATTTTCTAAAAAGATCCGTAAGGTAAATGCTATTTTGTAAGTCTGTTTCGGCTATGTAGACTATTCGGTATTTGTTATAAAACATTTGTTTCTTACTAGACGAATTTGAGTTGTATATCGTTTGACTATTGACTCGGAAATAAGGAAATGGTCATTTAAATTTTCGCATGCTGAATGCACCGTTTCTAAAGAGTTTTCAAACAAAGATTTAATATCAAAGTTTTCTTCTTTATCCATGAAATTACTATCCTTTTGTCGGCTTAGAAAGTCAGCGACATTGTTCTCCCTACCTTTAATATATTCCACTTCAAATTCGTAGTCTCTAAGTAGAGTTTTCCATCTTAAAATGCAAGCGGTTGGATTCTTCATGGAATATAGCCATTTAAGGGGTTGATGATCCGTTTGAATAACGAATGAACATCCGAATAAATAAGGCCTAAAATGACGCACTGCCCGTACTATGGCTAGTAATTCTTATTCCAGCGTGTGGTACCGTTTTTCGGCTCCATTTAATGTGCGACTCGCAAAACAAATTGGCCTTTTATTTTGGCTCAAAACAGCACCTATCGCAACATTACTGGCATCAGTTGTCACAGTGAATTTTTTGGCAAAATCAGGAAATGCCAGTAATGGAGGTGAAGTCATAATAAGTTTCAGCTTATCAAATGCTTCGATATACTCCTTATCCTGTACATAAATTTTTTTATTTTTTCCTAAATATTTGATTATGGGGGCAGCTATCACAGAGTAGTTTTTAATAAACTTACGGTAGTAACCAGTCAAGCCCAAAAAGGATTGAATTTCTTTAACAGTCCGTGGTAATTTTATCTTTTGTATAGCCTGTATCTTTTCAGAGTTTGGCTTGATACCCTCAGGTGTAATGATATGGCCTAGGAATTCTGTATATCTAGATAAGAATTTGCATTTATCGTATTGGATTTTTAAATTGTTTTCGGACAAGCGGTTGAATATTTTTGTTAAGCTCTCAAAATGTTCACTAATAGATGTAGAAAATACTAAAATATCGTCCATATAAATTATGCAGATTTTATTATTGTATTCACACAACACCGTGCGCTGGAACGTAGCAGGCGCGTTTTTTAAGCCAAACGACATGCGCGTAAATTCATAATGTCCATTTGGGCCAGAAAAAGCTGTTTTTTCTATGTTGCTTTTGTCCATCAAAATTTGATGGAAGCCTTTTGCAAGATCAATTGTTGAGAAGAATTGGGCTCTACCTAGTTTTTCAAAAAGTGATTCAATGTTTGGTATGGGAAATTTGTCGTCAATAGTAAGGCTGTTAAATTTACGATAATCTATCACCAAGCGCCATTTCTTCTTACTATTACTTCCTGATTTTTTCTCAACGATCCACAACGGCGAGTTATATGGCAATTTGCTAGGCCTAATTATACCATTTTCCAAAATTGAATTTAGCTGAGTATTTATTTCTTCTTCCAACGCGTAAGGGTATCGGTAGTACTTAGTGTATATAGGAGCGTGAGGTTTAGTAATTAGCTGGTAAGTGTTGACCTTCTTGAAAAAAAATGTTTTTGTACCTCAATAGAAATCTCTTCAATAACCGCCTTTCTTTAACGTTCAAATCTTTATTCAATGAAGGTTCTATATCAAAATTGCTTTTATCTAATGAAAACGTGTTGGGATATGTGTCAGTTTGAGAACAGTAAGCATAAAATGTATCATTGTTAGGAAAACAACTTGCATCCTTGCTTTTAGCAAACGGAATTAATTTCTTGTTGACATGTACTACTTTTTGTGGAAAATCAATTAAAAAGTTTTAGGGGGCAAGAATGTTTAATACAAGTATGCATTGGAATGGCTTGTCTTTTAAATTTAATAGTTTAATAGACATTGTTTCATTTTCTCTCCCGAATTCTATAGGGGTATAAACAGTGACTTCTTCTGATATCACTTCGGATGCAAAAAGTGTTTTGATGAGGACAGTTTTTTTAATGGCCTACGGCTATGAAAATTTTTAAAAATATTAAGATCGCCTAGCGTGGTAACCGATCCGCTATCGACTAGAAACCTTATGGTAATGCCCTCGATGGTAAGATCTATTAGGGATAAGTCGGTCGATGTGAAGAAAGCTGAAAATTTTCAATGTTGTCTACTTCCATTGGAACAACGTAGGACTGCCGATCGTATCTCACATTGTTAGAGAACCTTACGGAATTGTTTGCATATCTAAAGTTTCTATAACCACTTAATCTACACCGAACGTTCCCACTGGCATTGTCTCTCCCATAGTTATTGTTGTTGTTATTTTTATTAAAATTACTGTTATTAGGATTTTCATAATAGTTTTCATTTTCAAATTTTCTGTGATAATTGTTATTGTTTCTATAATTTGTATTAAAATTAGTGGGTCCACTTGAATTTGGTATAACACTTATTTCTCGCTCTTCTAAGTTTCTATTGCTTATATGAATTATTGGAATAGACCGTTATAGCGAGTTAGAGTTTCGCGAGTTTCAAGTGCCTTTTTTAAGCAATTTTTTTGTTGCTGTATTTTTCTGTTTCCGAAATTTTATATTATTTTGCATATTTCACATACATATTTTCGTACAGTTATAGCGGGTTTAAGACCAAAGCACTTTTTTTTAATACTTTTTGTTCTTGTGTTTTTTTTTTGTTCAAGATTTTTTTTTTTTCTTTTTGCGGGTTGGAGTTTTTGCTGGTTTAAGACCAATGCACTTTTTTACACTTCTTGGTTTTGTGTTTTCCTGTTCAATGTTTTTTTTAGTCACTTTTATTGTTTTTAAGCACTTTTAATTGTCATGCATATAAAATTTTAAGGTTGACTTAGAATTTACGCCGAATTTTACGAATTGTTAGCATTTTAGTTCAGATTTTTCCAAAATTTTTAGACGTAATAGCACTTTATAATAGTTAGTGTTGTTTTTATCCTCGTCGCCAGATTTAGATTTACTTCAATTTAGTTAATTGAAACATGTAAACCTTTTTTGTTTTGAAACGTTCCTTTTTTATTTGAACAATAAAATAAAGTCGATTTCGTTTTCCTTTTCTATTATGTTTAATACATAATCACAGTTTTTATTAACGATACTTAAAATATTATGTTACATAAAACATATGGTTTAGCCGGTGCTATTTCGGAAAAGCGTAGTTTTGATATATGCTGTTTGCTAACGACTAACTAGCTTTAGGATAGAGGCTACCACTTAACTTTGCTAACTTATAGTTGCTAATAATAATTGAGTGGAGAGAGTGTGAGCGATAAGTAAGTAAGAACTATGACTCATAATGAGTATGTTAATGAGCGTATATAACTTACGAGAACATATGTATGTATGTAATTCCATTTAATCATTATGAAAAGAGACTTAATATATAAATTATTCAGGGTTTGGTGTGAACTTTTAAAACTCGTTTTTGATAGTTTGTCGTTTAAACTCTGTTTGCAGTTTTTCAGTCAACCTTAAACGGGGTTAAAACTTAGTTAAAACGACCGATATGTCTGGGTTGAACTTAGTTTAACTTGTCAGCTGATAACTAAGTGTTTTTTTTTAGTTGCAACAAATTAAATTAAGCGCAAGGAAACTAGCTTAAACTATTTTAGACTAAGTTTAAACCACCACTAAAAAACAGTTCTTAAATTATTTTTTTTAAAAACACTTTTTTTTCTGGTTTTTTTTTCAAATTCATTATTTAGTTACATACATATATTTTAATAACATAATATGTATGTACATACGGAGGCGGCTCAGTATTGACAATTTTCTTTTGAATTATTAAATTTTAATGGTGACGCACGTTTCTAATAATTTATATTTAAAATCGAAATCCAAGTGCCTTTTTATTAAATATTATATTTTTATTGACGTGGAGTTTAAAATAATTTAGAGGTGGTAAGCAAACAATTTAACGGTCCTAGTAAACAATTGTCCTTTTGTCAAAAAAAATTTTAAATCTACATCAGTTTTTAAACTTTCAAGATTTTCACTTTGTTGTTTGTTCAAAACTCAGATTTGCTTGGTTTTTTTTATAAAATGTACTTTATTTTTTATTACTAAATATTAATGAATATTAAATAAACAAAAGTAAAAATGTCAATAATTCTTAAAAAACGCATTTCATGTTTTATAGTAAAACACATTAAATATACCCACCAAAAATCATTGTTTGCGTGAATCTGAAAAAAGGCAGTGGACTAGATTTATGAATTGTGATCAATAAAAAAATAATCAAATGCTTATATTAATAAATTCATGCAATAGGATAATTAAGGGTTTTATTCATACATACATACATATGTATGTACATGCATATGATATGTACAAGAATTGTAGAATACTCTTTTTTGCTACATTGTGATCTATGTATGTATATACACACATGCATACATACATCGCGTTATAACGGGCAACATGCTAAAAATATGTACATATTAATATGTAAGTGCGTACATGTACCTTATTGCATTTTCTTATCCTGTGCACGCAACTGGTTTCTTCTATACACATGCATACATACATGCATTCTGCAAACACAAGTACGTACATAAGACCGTTTTCAACTAAACCGCTCAAATTCAGAAAAACCACAAATTTTTCGCGTGACAATGTAGTGTTTAGTGCTGCAAATTTGTACATTGTTCTTAACATTTTTTTTTCATACACATCCAACAAGATCTTGCCTAAGTATGTATAATATATATATATAATATACATTGTATATACATATACATATATGTTTTCCAGCTACCGTATGTTGCCCTTATCGCTATACTGTCAGGCATATACTACATACCCCATATCTACATATGTATGTATGTATGCATATACAAATGTACTTAAATATATCTATACATACATACATAATACTATCACTTAGGAGGACAATTTTTTTAGCTCATGTGTTATTTTGTATATGTGATTAAATATGTATGTACGTACTGAAATATTTGAGCTACATACATACATACATATAATTATATAATTTATTACTTTTAATTTTAACACAAGTAATATGTAAATATGTATGTATTTCAAAAATACATTAACTGCATAATTCTATTGTATACAGATCCCCACATTGAGTATGAGTCTGCAATTCATTGGCAATGATTTGAATGAATTCGAAGCTAAAATTTGTATGAGTGATTCATGAAGCCATTTTTTCGCATTCATGCAGACCTTTAACTGTATACGTATATGCATACGCATGATACGTGTACGAAATTTTCTGAAGTTTTTAGCAAAATCTTATTTTTTCAAAAATGTTTTATTATTTCAAATGGAAATTGTGAATATAAGAAATAATGATCAATTAGCTTCCAGTTCATGTTTTTTTTTAATCAATTATAATTTTTTATTTAAATCTGCGAGTTTTTCGTTTCGTTTTTTTTTTGTTAAAATATTCAACTTTTGAGAATTGCCTTGTTGCATGTATAAATTATTAAAACACTTGGTTGGGTTTTAATATGATATTGTTTTATTTCTCTTGTTTGCACAAGAGCAGCCGTTTGTATCGGTCGAGTTATTACAACTAAACTTGCCAACTAAAATATTGCGGCGACTACGCCTAAATGCCTGACGCTTTGCTATACATATACCTGCCAGTTGCTGCACATGTTTTGCCGTGTGACTTGCAAAATGCAATTCGGCAATTCACCTCTTGCTGTTGGCTTTTCCGCTGTAGCGACGTTGTTGTTGTCACGCGCTACCTGGTCGACGCTTCGTCATCAGTATCGGTGCGAGAGTTGTTGTTATGATATTTCCACACTCAAACCTGCCGACGCACCGTCAGCAATATCGGTGGGAGTGGAGTGTTGACCGGATGCGTGTTTACCGGTGTTAACTACCCCCCCTCTTGAAATGAAGGCGTCCTCGGCTTCTTTGATGACCTTATTCAATATCACCATGTTAGTTCGCCTTCGTTTCACTAAGATTGCTCCAATTACAGAGATGACAAATAGGAGCAAGAGAAGTGTGCCCCCTGATTGTAATGAACGGGCGTTAACGAGATTATGCAGCCTCGCTATGTGCTTGATGTTCTTCATATTTACTTTCTGTAAGTACGGTAACGATAGTAACTCAATGTGTTCGGTGAAATTTACATATTGTGCGCGTGCAGCTTCAGGATGCGATCGAATAGTTTTAGCCCAGTTGACGTAAGTCGTAGTGTTTACCGTAATCTCTCCATCAAATGTTACAAGGAAAGTTCCCTTCATTAGTTTCGTCAAGTTCTGGGATTGTACAGATGCTGGTTGATCGTTGATTACCAGGATGCCATTATCAACTTCCTCAATGGCGGGAACGTTATCGGCGGATTTTGACTTACATTTTGCAGAGTGTTGGTTAAGTAGTTGTAGCGTACAGGGGCTTTCCTTCAGAGGCTGACAAAAGTTTGCCGCTACAGCTTCCTTGCAGTTGTAGAGTGGAATGTATTTACCATTACATTCAGCAATAACGTCTGTTTCTAGAGAGATAATTTTCTCGTCATGGATCACTGGCAGCAACTTTACATTATTACAAAATCTGTCTATTTTTGGGAATTTAATGACAAAGTAAATGCAATTCGTATCTTGAAATATCTTAATTTTAGAAATGGACAATAAATCACTTATGCTAATATTTGCAGAGTGTTCAGCAGCTAACAAACCATTGATCTCCATACCATTTAGCAGGATAGGGTTGACGATATTTAACCTGCCCAGAGTGACTGACGTTAAAATGGTTTCCAATTCCATTATAACTGCTCTATTTCTGGTGGAGGCTAGAGAAAAGAGATATCCCGTATCTACTTGGGTGCTTTTTGCATTTTGTAATAATTTGTTTACTGTCACTGTCAATTCGTCTATTTTCTTTTGTGTAGCTGAATTAACCGCTATTTGTTGTTCATTTGTTTCTAATAGGGCATTGGTTCTGGTCTCAAGCATTTCAAAGTCGTCGGAGTCTGGAGTCCCTGCTATGTATTTCAAGGCAGTCCCCAGAATATTAATACCTCTAGCGTACCGATGGTGTATTTTTATCGCGTCCAATAATTGCAATATTTCATTAGCGTCATTCTCTAGTAGTCGTTTAATATGTGATTGTGGGAATTGGGTCAGTAGTTCGTCTGTCTCTTCAGCTATTGCTTCGAATGTTGATAAATTAGTTCGATGAAGTAGAAAGCCATGCTGCTCATAGACAGCTACAGCTCCGGATGTAATTGGGATGTAATAAGAGTTGGTATAGTCGAGTATTCCCGCGTTAGCTCGAAAGCTTAACGAAAGCAAAATGATCCTAAGGGCGACAGAAGAGAGAGTGGTCAGTGTCTTAAATTATTTTTGTGCACTTTTCGTTCATCAATTATAACGAATGTACCAAGATCCTTTTGGATTACTTTTTCGGTATAAAGTTTTGAAAACTTGTTTCCTATTCTTTTATTAGTCTTCACATAAACTTTATCCCCTGGATTATACTGTCGTGTTTGTCTATTTTCATTATGTTTTTGTAAATCTTTCTGCTGAATACGTGTAAGTCTAGTTTTTATTTCCCTTATTAATTCGTCTGGTGTTGAATGTATTACGTCTATTGGTTTTTTATTCGTTACTGAGTGAATTGTGCGGTTGTACTTAGCTGTGGCTAGCAAAATTAGCTCAATTGTGTCGGCGATACCAGTCTCAAGCTTCTGACAGCGGGCGATTTCCGTGAGGGTGCTGTGGAATCTTTCCACTTGGCCGTTAGTCGTACTATGGGCGGGTGGGGTGGTGTAAATTTTGACGCCAAAGTGATTTTTGAGTATAGATTTAATGGTTTCTGAATTCAACGATCTCTCGTTGTCACACACCAACACCTTAGTGTTTCTGTAAAAGTTGAGAAGTTCGTATATGGCTTCTTTAACATCAACTATGGCTCTAGATTTGATTGGAAATACTATTGCAAACTTTGAGAACTTGTCTATTGATGTTAGGAAATGTGTCTTATCGGTGGAATAAATGTCAACATGAAGGATTTCTCCCGGATATTCAGGTAAAGGAGTCGATCCTATATCTGGTTTTGGGGGATGTCGTTGGTATTTGGCCTCGTGGCATATCTTGCAATTAGAAATTATTTCCCTCAAAATTTTCCGTATTTCAGGGAAATAATAACTTTCAAGGACCTGTTCCTGGTTTTCACGGAGTGACCGATGAGCTCGGTTATGTTCAGTTTGAAGTATCTCGCGCTGGTCATCTTTGTTGAAGACGTCTATTACCTGTTTGGTGGTATGCCGGAATTTGACGGCCGAATATGCCGTGACCAGTTCATCTTGAATCTTTGCCAGGATGGGCAATTCACACTGCAAGCCGTTCACAACATTTGGGTTGACACATTGTTTTATAGTTTTCATCAGTTCTCCTACATTATTGAACGATATTCGGTGCCTCATTCGGGATTTAAATATAATTTTCGAGCTAAGTGTTGTGGGATTTCCTTCTTCAAGGACTATTTGATTCCGAAAACTATTTATGGGGTTCTTTACAGTGGGGATTGTTTGAGACAGCGACTACTCGCTATTCGCAGCCATGCTTGCCGAGTCCATGTCGTGGTCTAATGCATTTATATGTTGTCGGGAGAGGGCGTCCGCGACAAAGTTTTCCTTACCAGGCTTGTAGTGAAACTGCGGTGAAAATTCTTCAACAAAGGCACGCCATCTTTTCATTTTCGCGTTCGGATTTTTATCGGATAAAGCGAACGTGAGTGGTTGGTGGTCGGTGTAAATATTCAAATTCTTTACGCCATACAAATTGTTACGAAGCTTTTGTAGAGCCCATACTATTGCCAGCAGTTCTCTCTCATTGGTTGCGTAGTTCTCTTCGGTTGAAGAGAGGGTCCTGGAAATCATAGTAATAGGTCTTCCATTCTGTGACAGAACGGCGCCTATAGCATAAGAAGAGGCATCTGTAGTCAGATCAAACGTTTGCTTGTAGTCAGGATAAAGAAGCAATACGTCTTCTGATGCAAGGATTTTCTTAATCTTATTAAATGCATTAAGTGCTTCTTCATCGAGAGTAATTTGAATTTTCTTCGACTGATTAGCACCTATATTTCCGTTTTCCCCCCTTAGGTACTTCGTTAGAGGTTTTGCAATCGAGGCATAGTCCTTTATAAACCGTCGATAATATCCTGCTAATCCTAAGAATGAACGCAAAGCTCGTAACGATTTCGGAATCGAAAATTCTAAAATGTCTTTGACTTTGTCAGGGCATGTTTTGATTCCCTCCTTTGATACGGTAAAGCCTAGAAATTCAACACTTTCCTGAAAGAACTTGGATTTCTCAGGGGAAACGCGCATATTGGCATCGAAAAGCTTTGTCAGGATTTGGTCAATGTCCTTACTGTGTTGTTCGGCAGTTTGGGAGAAAATTATAACTCTTTGAGTAGACAGGTAAATCGTCCAAGGTCCTTATCGTACCTACAATGTTGGTATTGTAGGGCAGTGCTTCATCTGGATCAGCGAAAACTTTAGCGTGACGCTTTAGCAGTGTAGTTATATCAATATTGTCCTCGTTTGATTTCGATTTAATTTCTACTAACTTATTAACGTCCGAACAGTAGTGGTACAAGAGTTTTTCCTTTCCACCGTCATAACTCAACGTACCACTCTTCAGGTCAATACGACCATTTACCTCCTTTAGTAAGTCGAATCCTATAATGCCGTCGAAGGTTTTCAAACTGGGTAGGACAAAGAATTCAATATTCTTATTAAATATATTTATTGTACATCTTTTATTTATTATATCGGTACCGTGGATGGATTTAACAGTGAAAGGGTTATTCACAGGTTTTATTCCCTTTAGAGCATTTAGGTGTTTTACATAGCCCTTTGCAGCACCGGTGTCGACTAAAAATCTTATTCCTCTTCCCCCAAGTGTCCTTTCGACATAGGGCAAGAGGGACTTAGTCCTAAAAAATTAATATCGTCCTTCGGTTCGTCCAGGTCATATTCAGTACTCTTAGGTTCTGTGTCATGATAATAGTCATCATACCCGGTATCACTCCAATATTCACTTTCCGGTTCATATTGGTCCTGGGTGAGATTGTTGATACGCTGAACTTTTTGTACTTGCAGCTGATCACTACCATGCTGCCTTTTCTCAGCTTTGTCCTTATTCAAGCCTGTTGACACGGGCTGTTGGCGATTGAATATGCCGGCCGTGTTTCCATTATCTGGACGGTTTGTCTTAGGGTAAGCTCCTTGATTACGGTACCTATCGTCATTACCACGGAGTTGTTGGGGTCTGTTCTGTCTGAATCGGGAATGAGATGGATCTACGTCCATTGGTACAGGAGTTGGCTGAGTTCGAGTTTGTCCTCGTTGGTCTTGAGGTATTCTACGGTATTGGGGTGAATAGTAATACGGGTCTAAGTTATGGGGTGCCTGTCTGTTAAAGGAGCTTGCGAATGTTGATCTGGCTTGGTTCGCTTCCAATTCCTGCGCCAAGGCAAGTGCTGACGGAAGATCAGCGGGCCTAGAGGAGAAGAGAACATCGCACAAAGGGCGATTGAGCCCCGAGATGAATACGCGAAGGGCATCATCCCGATATTTCTTGTTAAGTGATCCTATTAGCGTGGTGTTCTCACCGTGGGTCATGATTGTTTTATTGACTATCAGAGTCAACTTTCTCTCCACTGCATCATAGAACTCCACTACTGATGATTTTCCTTGTCTAAGGGTCGATAACTCCTGTTCAACTAAATAAATTGGTCTTTTGTCCGCATATGCAAAGTCTAGTCGAGAAATGATAGCGTGAAAATTTAAAACTGTATTAAAAGAGGATAAAACACTATCTGCGGCTCCTACTACTTTATTTCGGATTGTGCCTACCGCCTGGTAGTGCCTTGAGCTCCCTTGATATGCTTCGAACACCCTATAAGCAGTATGAACTGCTTGTCTCCAAGACACATAACGGGTCGCGTCGCCTTTGAACTCCGGCAAGGTTTTCACCAGGTCCAAGGATTCGTCACAGGGTATTCCGGGTTGAATAGTCACTGGTTCGTATTGGGTAACACGAACTGGTGTTTCGATTCTTGCTAACCTGTTTGTCAGTTCGTCAACCCGAGACTGAAATTCCCGCCGGGAATGCTCGGTCGCAGTACGAATGGCAGAATTAAGAAGAGCTTCTAGAGTTTGTGCGTCCATATTAAATTTTTTCTAAGTCAGTCAAGTGCTAAGTGGATACAGGGATTTCCCTTTCTAACCGTTACGCACCTTTACACAATTAATTTATTATTTAAGAATTATCAAAAAGGATAGTAAAATATTTTTTTTTTTTTTTTTTTTTTTTTTTTTAACAAAGTTAGCTGCTAAAATCACTCTACTCACATGAAATTTTCCATATCCCGATAAGCTATGTCACTAAATAAGGTATAATAAGGCAGCAGCACGATGATTCCTCGGGTTGTGATCCAGCAGCAGGAAGACAGGATTACGGTGATTAGGATGCTTTATTTAGAGCATTGGCTCTACACTTTCTCCCACGAGTTATGTGATGTTTCACAAAATAATGTATTTATTTTTTTTTAAATATGCAATAAGAGTTTTATGAAATGTTTGCGGTTTGCACTATCTCCATGTAGTGTAATTCTTTGCAGTTAAAATTTTTCAAAATAGAAAATTGTTCGTAGCTCTCACTATTTATGTAGTGTTAATTGAGTTAAATGTTTTTTCCGCGACTGTCGGGTGGATTCGAACCACGGCCACGCACAGGATTTGTCCTTTATAGGATAACACAAGAACTGCACTATGGCCCCACGTTGGGCGCCAATTATTAAAACACTTGGTTGGGTTTTAATATGATATTGTTTTATTTCTCTTGTTTGCACAAGAGCAGCCGTTTGTATCGGTCGAGTTATTACAACTAAACTTGCCAACTAAAATATTGCGGCGACTACGCCTAAATGCCTGACGCTTTGCTATACATATACCTGCCAGTTGCTGCACATGTTTTGCCGTGTGACTTGCAAAATGCAATTCGGCAATTCACCTCTTGCTGTTGGCTTTTCCGCTGTAGCGACGTTGTTGTTGTCACGCGCTACCTGGTCGACGCTTCGTCATCAGTATCGGTGCGAGAGTTGTTGTTATGATATTTCCACACTCAAACCTGCCGACGCACCGTCAGCAATATCGGTGGGAGTGGAGTGTTGACCGGATGCGTGTTTACCGGTGTTAACTTATAGTATAGAAATACGGCATATCATATAGTTCTAAATGAATTACTGATTTTTCAAAAATGTGTAATAATTTTAAGTGGAGATGCTTAGCATTAGTAAGAATAGTCAATTATCTTTCACTCCAATATATATTTTTTAATATAATTAGGTTTTTTTTTGTGAAAATATTCAACTTTTGAAAATAGAGTTATTGTGTATTATATACGGCAATGTACATCGTCGTAAGTAAAGTATTAATTTAAAAAAAATAAGTGATAATTGAATGATAGAAGTCAAAGTGAGCAACAACAAAGCGGTTAAAGTCAACAAGAAAGGCAAAGTTATGCCAAGTAACGATGAAGCAGCAGCAACAACAGCAAGGACGATAAGGCCTCGTTGGCCGTATACAATTTGTAAGGAGGCTTACCAAACCCTGCACCGGAGCAGAGCAGTCAGTTGGCGGTGAAGGACACGACAGTAAGCCACCAAGCGCCAGCGTTGCCAGACAGGTGTGAGCCTTTAGCGCCAACGTCTACTTTAACGAAAATCAGCTAAATTATGCTGAGCACGTTGGGGCATTTGTGAAATTGCTTTGCTGCGAGACGTTTGCTACTGCTGCTACTATTGCTGCTGTTATTATTGTTGTTGTTGTTATGGTTGCTGCTATTTTTATTACGATCGTCGTTGACGTGGCTGTTATTTGTGCGATTCGTGCGCTTTGTTGGTGCAGCAAATAAGCAAAGGTATCGCATACTTTCAACCAAGGCGGGCGCTACACGCTAATTTATGTGCAAATAGCAGCAGCAGCAGCTTGCCAAGTAAGAATATATGACTAAAGCAATAAAGAGAAAAAAACAAACGCACACACTTTCGCAGCATTTCCATAGGTAAGGAGAGTACAAATTAAAAGCGCATGCGTGTGCGAATAAGAAAGAATAAGATGGATACAGAGAGAGAGAAAGAAGTTCGAAAGCATGCATGTCAGCGTGTACCGAGTTGAAAAGGGGAATGTGTGATAAAGGAGATAAGAGGAGGTTATGTGCTCGTATGAGGACTGCAAATAGTTAGTACAGAGGATGACAATGGAGGAAGCAATCAGAAAGCTAAGCGCATTACAGCAACCGCAAAGCAAAAGTAAAGTGGTAAGTGTAGAATGAAATGGAAAAACGGTAAGTGGAGACATAAACAAATGAGTAGCAATCATAGCTCGCACACATGTGAGCAAAACGACGACGACGAGCCCCAAATAAGTAATGCCATGCAGAGGCTGGAAAACCTCTAACGCCACGCAGCGAGTCGCAAAAGGAAGAGGTGTAGCGCTCTGCCTGCTGTTGACCAAAGCAATATCGATGAAGGTGTCGGCATTTGTTAAGTGCTAACTGCGAAAATATACGAACAACGAACTGCAGCAAAGGGTGAGCATTCGCGAGTATTGAGTTTAAAAAACTTAAAGCAAAAATTGGATTCAATTGATATGACTAATCATAAGAAAATTTACAAAATCTGTGCTGGGTACTGAATGAAACACAAAACTATGCGATTAGAGTCTAAGAAATCCAGCGATAAAGTTGAAATTTTTTAAAATGCTAAGAGTGCTCTTCGGGTTTATAAGTGCAGTTTAGCTCTCGCTACAGACTCCGTTTTTGATTCTACAGAATGTACGTTTTTAATGTACCTTAAGCTGATAGAAGACAACGACGACAGAGTTTTCAGAGTAAGTAGAATAGAATTGTTGCCTTGGCTCATTTAGTGTAGACATTTTTTGCATAAAGGTAACAAATAAAGTGTTTAGCAATAACAAATAGTTAACAGAGGTAACTAATAAAACCGTTTATGCTAACAAACAACTAACAGACACTATAACCAACAATATTAGAGCGAGAGTGGAAAAAGATTTGAATAAATGCCGTAAGTAAGCGAGTAGCAGCATCACACCGTTGTGACCCAGGGCGGGGAAAGTGGTCATTTTTCTCCCACGGTTAGAACAAAATTAACTAGTTTGCGAAAGTGAACGCAAACGCTTGGCAAACGTGTTTGCTAACCATTACCCATTTTGTAGGGAAGACTGACTTCATAAGCGTTGTTTGCACAGCAACACTGGAATGCATAAAATTCATAAACATGGTTAATTGAATCATGGTTCATAAACGCCTTTGCCTTATTTTTAACAATGCCTTGAGTACATTATTGCATGGCAACTCTTTTCAATGCGCATTTGTGCATTGTTTTCGTTTGCGATGCCTTTGGTTTTTGGCGATTGAAATGCCGGACATATATGGTAAGTTACATTTTTATGCAAGTAATACTCATTTAAGTTTGAACTCACTCAATATTATAAACATTGTAGTTATATGATGAAATGATACCTCTAGCGAAAAAAAGTGGAGTCACGAGAGGAAGAAGCTTGTAAAGAACTTTAGCCTATAAACTCTACATCGACCACGATTGGCGCGGGTTTTGGAATGTTCTCGTAGGCTTCTACGCTAGGAATGACTTAAAATATTCATATGACAAGAAAAATCTGATATACATAAATGTAGTAAGAATGACATGGTGGTAAAATTATCTGGTCCTACCAGATGGACATGGTGAGAATTCGCATACTCCTAAGCGCCTAGCTTCGATACTGGACGACGTATAGTCCCGGTGCTCGTCTGTACTATGGCGCTCCTCACTTGCCTGTCGTTCGCTGCTATTACTTCCGTGCTTCGGCCTGTTTGCCAATGGTATCTTGGCTTGTGCGGATCACATACTAGTACTAAATATCCTGAATGAAGAAGATAAGCTTCGGTAAACCATTTCGGAAGCGTTAGGAGTGGTGGCAAGTATTCGTTGATTAAGCGCTTCCATAAGCGATCTTTTAAGTTTTGAATAATCCTCCATTGCTTCCGTAGGCAAACTTTTTCATCGGTTTGACCGCGTGTTTGCGTAGAATTGAGACGTTCCAGGATAAAATGATTGGGGGCCAATGGTTCCGAACTCTGTGCTGACACTGGAATATCTGTCAACGGACGAATATTCACAATGTTTTCCGCTTCTATGACAACGCTGCGGAATTTCTCCAATTTAGGCGCCTCTTCCTTCAAGACACGGTGAAGGATTCGTTTTACACATTAGATCAGGCGTTCCCAGCATCCACTTTCAGATGGATTTTATGGACAACAAAATTTCCATTTAATCCGATCCTCTGACTTTTTGCGTTGAATTGTCTCAAAATCAAATATTCGCTTCTCTTTCACTAATTCGTGTTGCGCTCCAACAAAGTTAGTTCCGTTGTCGGTTCTTATACGGACTGGTACACCACGGCGATTGACGAAGTTTCGGAGACAAATCAAGAATGCATCGGTTGAAAGACCGATACCTGGATACCTCCAGTTGTAAGACAGGTAAAAACAGCAATCCAGCGTTTTTTGCGACGGCGACCAATGGTGACGAAGAAAGGACCGCAGTAATCCACTCCTGTGTAAAAGAAGGGGCGGACGATTGGCTTTAGGCGATCAGATGGCAGCTGACACTTCAAAGACGCGATTGGCAATCAGCAAAGCCAACGTATGCAGGTTGGACAACTTTTCGTTACAAATTTTTGTACGGAGAGTACTTGCGGCACCCAAAAAAACAAGTGTTTAACTTTGTTGATCTTGGAATTACAATGGACCCGAAATTTAATTTTAATATTTACATAAATGTTACAGTTAACAAAGCCAAAGGTGTTTTTGCGTTTGTAAAACGATGGACAAAAGAATTCAATGACCCATACATTACGAAAGCTCTTTTCACAACGTTAGTAAGGCCAATACTGGAATATAGATCTGTTGTTTGGAACCCGCGCTATCAACTTCATTCCGACCGAATATAGTCAATCCAAAAACAATTCCTGCTTTTTGCTTTTGCTTTAAGAAATTTTTGTTGGGATTCTCAGTACAACCTGATGCCATATACTCGTATAAGTCGTTTAAAACTCATTAATCTTCCTACACTTGCTAGTCGCAGATAAATGCTAGGCGTAGTATTTTTGGTCAAGTTACTTACAGGTCTCTTCTTGACGAAATAAAAATAAACGTTCCCTTCTGAATTTCGAGATATTTGCGCCTCTATTTCTGAAGCCATGTAAAAGTAATCGCTGGCGCATTTCATTTACTGTTAACTTGTTGTTTTTATGATGATTCTTGCGGTGGAAATGATATATGATGCGAAACGCAAGGCGATGGTTCTGTGGCACAATAATTGGTTGGCGTGTAGGCTTAGGCAGGCAATATGCGGCATTAATCCTGCCATTTATACGCAAGATCCCGTCTTGATCTAGTTTTGGCGTAAGTTGAAACAGTGGGCTCGACTTCGGAAGACTCTTACCGACGCGTAGAATTTTGAATTCTGCTCGATAAACTTCGGCGTGTACTTGACGGCAAATTATACCTTCTGCGGCTATTAGCTCACTTGATGTCAACTATCTTCTTCGACGAGATTTGGAATTGAGGTTGCGTATAAAACGTAAAATTCACGCTACTACTCCCAGTAGTCGGGAATATGATTAGAACTTGTTAATATCGATTACTGGTTGATGATTATACAATACCAGTATTTATCCCGGTATAAGCTTTGCCTCCAGGTTTCTTGTAGCATCAACTTTATGGGAATAGTGAAATTGGCAAGAATCCCAAAGGGATCGTAGATAGCCATAGCTAGACCTAAGTGTTCTCTCTTCGTGGGAGATCTCCTGCCATCAGTGACTTCTTTTCGTTTTTTCTGGAATCTTAAATGAAACTCCAAGATATCATTGGTGGAGTTCAAATACATACCCAGGACTGTATCTGTTGTAGGCTCATGTTCCATATTTATAACTTTGGACAGCATTAGTGTGCTGTTGTTCAGCTGTTGTTGTAATTCTAAGCAATTTTAAATAAAATTTCGGAGATGAAATTTGGCTGATGAATTTATTGTTACTGGATCGCTACCAAATTTAATCGCTTCTTCAAGTTTATCGAAACTTGCACCAAGATCGTCGGCAAACGTGTGACCACCTTCGCTCTCCTTGGCATAATCTGACTAAATTTGGCGGTTTCATATTTTTGATGTAGTCTGCACAGCAAGGCGAACAAGATGCGTCGAACGTCATTGATGTCATTACGTAAACTCCTAATCTTTGGGAATCTCTATCCTGAACTTGCGAGAACATTTCTTCAATGTCCCCGGCGACTGCAATTTTGTACTGTCGAAACTTATGCATTATGTTCATAAGTGGCTGCGCGCACACAGGTCCTTTCATCAAGAACGTATTTAATGAAATGTTCGAAACTGTTGCTGCTGCTGACATCGAGGTGTAGCAAGTACCAGGTATTACGACTTTGCTGGCTCGCTTCGGCTTCTGACAGAAGCTGTGCACACTAGACCTGGCGCAATTATTATTTTTTGAATCTCAAGTGTGGGTAGCGATAGAAATATGCCATTGGATGTCAAAATCATTGTGTAAAATTTTCAGGTCTATCGGAATGTGACAAGTCGTGCCCTAATGAGGTCAACGGTCACAACTTACCAAAAACCAGAAAAACACGAAATTTTTTTTCCTATAAATATATATGTACATAAATTTAAAAACATGAATAATTTTAAATTTATTACGCATCCATATAATGATCAAAATAAATATTCTTTCAGTTGAAATTTTCATTTAACATCTCCTTTGTGTAGTTAGAGTACACATTTTTGTGCTAATGAACGAACACAAGAAGTGCTCGCGAATTAACAGTATTGTGTCATTGTCTCATTTAGTTGTGTGACATTAAGATAAACGAAGTTATTCTAAAGTTTCATATTGTGGAACAATTATTATCAGTTTAACAATAAATCAATTTTTTCTTAAATTTATTAATAATCATGGCTTCACAAGCAAGTCTAACTACGAGACGACTGAGATCTGGTGACGATAATGTGTATTTAATAGGAAAGTGTGAACCTAAAATAGTTGGTGTGAAATTGCCTTCTAATAAGCAAGTGGTGCAGTTCTTTTTTAATAATACACGCTATAAAAATAAAACAATTAATGAAAGTGCACGCCAAGTGGTGAAGGAAATCCTACCATTTTGGGAGAAAGGTCGAATACCGACACCAAATGAAAGAACATGTGTAGCAAAAGTTATTAAACTTTATAATGAGTGGAGGTCAGTGCAAAAACATAACAAATCCAAATATGCAAGTCATACTCAAAAAAGAGCTGAATTCATTGATAATTTAAATGACTTATTTGACATTGCACACGTTGATGCCCTTAAATTAATAACTATTGAGAAAGACAGAACATTTTTAATTAAACAACGTGAGAAAGGGCGTGTGGGGCAGCATGACTTGCGTAGATAAAAATCTTGAAAATAAAGAAAAGCGGAAAACTAAAAGATTGGAGAATGAACTGTGACGAATAGAAAAATATAGAGAAAAAGGAAGCGCTACAGGTGAATTATATTTACTTGCATGTATTATGTCTTCATTTACTTAAAAGAATTTTCGTTTTAGATCTCAATACAGTATTCTGATGATAGTGAGCATGACAGTGTCGAGGTTGCGCAGGTTTTCAACATGTCAGACAGCAGTGAGATTGCCAAATGCTCTGATAAGCCAAATAAAGTTAATGGAAAAACTAAATTCATTTGCGATTCACTTTATTTCAGCCACTGCAAAAGCATTAGGACATGATTTAAAGGACCTTGTTCTCACTTGCACGAGTTTGCGTAAACAGCGCAAGGAATATCGTCGGCGTCAATGCAAACAAATTATGGAGAGTTTCGAGGTTATTAAAAATAATTTGATTAATTTTACTGTTATTTAGATTACTAGTTTTATAGATTCCTGAAACTTTTGTTTTACATTAGGATGGCAAACTACTCCCCGCTATAGCTGGAAAACTGAAAGTTGATCGCTTAGCTATTGTGCTTACTTCTGAGAATATTGAAAAATTAATTGCGATTCCTATCATCGATGAGGGATCTGGTGAAGCGATTGCTCAAACAATATTTGATTATTTAGGCACAATGAACATGGGCAATTCAGTTGAAATTGTGTGCTTTGATACAACTGCCACAAATTCTGACCACAATAATGGGGCGGGAGTAATATTGGAGCGAAAATTAGGGAGAAGCCTTTTATGGTTACCATGTCGTCATCATGTTGCAGAACTTTTATTAATAGCAGTATTTGAACTGAATTTCGGAAAAACGAGTGGTCCAGAACTTTTAATATGAATGAATTCATCATTGGTATGAACGATGAAGAAGTTGAATGCGTTATAAGTACTGAAGAATGTCAAGAAAGTAAGAAATTTCTTTTTGATTACCTATCAAAAAATCATATTCGCCACGATTATAAAGAGCTGCTGCAACTTGCATTGATTTTTCTTGGTGGTAGCGATGAGAAGGTCCATTTTCGTTCACCTGGAGTAACGTCACATGCCCGTTTCATGGCCAAAGCTATTTATTCCTTAAAAATATATATGTTTCACGCACAATTTGAAATGACGTCCAGAAATTTGAAGGGTTTTCGCAACGTGTGTATTTTCCTTGTACGTATTTATATTCCGTACTGGTTTAGAGTCGTGAACGCAGTTGAGGCACCACGTCTAGATTTGCAATTGATCAAAGACTTTGCAGGCTATTACGATTCAAAAACATCTGTGACGTTGTTAGACAAATTTCGCAATCACCTGTGGTATTTGTCGGAAGAGGCAGTAGGACTTGCGTTTCTCGATCCAAACGTTGATATTGAAGTGAAGAAAAAAATGGTTTTAGCACTTAAAATTGATGACAAAGAAGATAGTGAACACGAAGGAATTGAATGGTGTTCCAAAAGAGCTATTGCAAGCGTACAAGAAATGCAACTGTTCTCAGACTTGAGCAACTTTGTAACGCCAAAAACTACAATTTTTTTTTGAGACTGGATATAGATATGAATTTTTTACAATACGATCCATCAACTTGGAGTGTGAGAGACGATTACTTGCATGCGGTTACTAATATAAAAAGCATGACTGTGGTTAATGACCCTGCCGAAAGAAAAGTGAAGCTGATAACAGACTTCAATCGATCATTGACGCACAGTGAATAAGACAAGCAATATTTGTTGCATATTGTAGAAAATTACCGCAAAAATTATCCATCATATACAAAAAACTCACTTATGTAAAGATAATATATATAAAAATAAAATTATAAAATAAATTTATAAGAAAAAAAAATGTTCATGTTTTTGCTGGTTTTTGGTAAATTATGACCTTTGACCTCATTAGGGCACGACTTGGCACATTCCGATTGACCTGGAAATATTACACAATGATTTTGATATCCAATGGCATATTTCTATCGCTACCCACACTTCAGATTCAAAAAAAAAAAAAAGTCTCATATAAGCTGCGCCAGGTCTAGTGCACACCTCTTTGTACTTTCGGATGGCTGTGTTGTACATTTCTGCGTCCCGTTATCTTTTGACATTTTTCGTTCTACGTTGAGCAATCTATGTTTGGCCACCTCGTAGCTGTGAGGTAAATCGGCATTATCCTCACGCCATAATAGTCCTACTTCATAACGCTGACCGAATTTACGCGTCGTTATTTCAAGTATCTTTCTTGCTCTGGTATCTTCGTCGGATTCTAACGATCTACCTGATAATTCGACACTGGGATCGCCTTATGAGGTCAGGCATGTACTGTTGTTTCGGCTATGCTTAAGCGGCTATTGCCTAAACTAATAACGAATGACGGTTTGACGGCGGCGTAACGTTAACGGCTCTCACCGACCTTTAATGCCAAGATCATCGACGACGGTTTTTTCTAATAGTAAAACAGACGACCCTTCTTAATCCGATACACTATGTCTACGTCCTTGTACAGCTCGTACAGCTCATCGTTCCCTCGTACGCGGTATTCACCGTCGCAAAGACGCAAAGGTAAATTCTTTCAAAAAATCTTTCCCTCGAACACTCCAAGAGCTCTCTCATCTGGTTGATGGTTTTTGTTCGTCGAGAGAGGACTTTACTGTGCAATTGCCTACTCAGTCCGAAGTAGCGTTGTATTTCAAGGTTGACGCTGTTATTGGTGCTAATTCTGGTTCCTAAGTAAACGAAGTCCTCTACTTTTTCAAAGTTATAACTGTAAATAGTGATGGTAGGTCCCAGTCGTGAATGTGCCGAATGTCTATTTAATGACCGGAGATACTTCGTCTTACCCTCGTTCACCTCCAGACCCATTCGCTTCGCTTCTCTATACAGTTTAGAGAAGGCAGAACTAACAGCGCGGTTGTTAAACCCGATGATGTTAATGTCATCGGCGTACGCCAGCAATTGCACACTCTTATGACAAAGTGTCACCCTGTCTCGGTTGGTATCCAACGATGTTAAGAAGACTACTCCCGCGATAATTGGGGCAAACTGCAGGATTACCCTTTTGGTGGATTGGGCAGAGCACACCTAAGTTCCAATCAACAGGCATGCGTTCTTCCGACCATATTCTAGAAATGAGCTCGTGCATGCGCTTAACCAGCTCCTCTCCGCCGTACTTGAATAACTCAGCTGGTAACACGTCGGCCCCGGGGCTTTATTGTTCTTCAGCCGGACTCTCGCTTTTCGAATTTCATCATAGTCGCGTTCATCATCATTGATTGACGATTTGCAAAAAATGTGAGGTTTAAGGAATTTTCCTTTATGGATCGCGATCAATTAATAAACGTTTAAAATGTCATTGCATTATTTTACAAAACAGTGTTGCAGTGAAGTACTGTTTTGCCATGTAAATGCATCTGTTTGCAGTCTTGCATTGCAAACTGCGTTTATGAAGTCAGCCAAAACCACAATGGGCTCATGCATTTGGAGTTCGAAGAGAGCAAAAACACAAATGTCCACAAAAGTTACTTCAGAATATATCTTGCTAAGGACGTTTCTAAAAGAAGGGCTAGGTGAAGCCAAAGTTGGCGAGTCTAAATCAAAAGTCTAAGTGGAAGTTAAGCCAAGATTCCTGAATCGACATACAGAAAAATTAAATGTCCTAGTTTTCTCAACGCTCACTAGCGTACAACCTGATCAATATTTTAAACACAATTTCAAAATATGGTAAACTCACAAGCTAGCTGACCCATCGTTTAACAAACCAGATAGAATCGACATTTGTGCATATTTTGTAAGCAAAGGTCCCACGTCAAGAAGAACAACCATGTTTGAAGCTGTTTGAAGAAACTCTTAAACAAGATATTGAGACATTTTTTTAACTGGCCAACCTAATATATTTTTATTTACTTACTTAATTGGAACCCTAGAAAAACGGAACTTGTTCTCTTCACAAGGAGATATAAGACCCCGCAACTAGGGAATATAGTGCTAACGCTTGGGGATAGTGTCAAGTATCTCGTTGTGATACTAATAAAAAAGCTTACATGGGCACAGAACGTCCAAGTGCGCATAAGGAAAGCAACGGTTGCCCTCTACAGCTGTAAGGGAGACATTGGTAGGAAATGGGGATTCTCCCCAAAATTTACTCACTGGATGTACACTGCGGTTGTTAGGCCTATCTTGTTGTACGGGGTCTTGGTGTGGTGGTCATGACTTGACAAGAAAACATCATTAAAGGGCCTTACGTACGACTCCCTCGGAGGAATTTGGCTCAATATTAAACAAACTTCCAACTAATATTATGGGGAAGGAAATCGCGGCATACGCCGCTCTCAGACTGCGTGTGCTGCCAGACTGGAAGGTTAGCAATGAAGGTCATACCGCAATCACAAACAAACTATGTTCGCAAGATACAGACCACCGTGTGCCAACCATAAACCTCACAAAAAAGTTTAATATATTGATTCCCGGCAGAGACTGGTACTATGATGGAATCACTGTGGCGGAGGAGTCACTTCACTTCTACACTGATGGCTCAAAACTCGAGAACTGAGTGGGAAGAGTGGTGATCTCAGCCCAAGTAGGATTAGAAAAATCTTTCCGTCTCCCTGATCACTGCAGCGTTTTTCAGGCTGAGATAGCAGTGATACAGGAGGCGGTAGAGTATTTAAGAACAAGAAAGATAAGATGCGAAGAAGTTTTCATATTTTCCGCCACTCAAAGCACTGAACTCGGCCAACATCAACTCTAAAACAGTGGCAGCCTGTCGCTAATCTCTTAACGAGATGGCTGAGCAGTATGTATTTCACCTCGCATAGGTGCCTGGGCACAGCAATATACCAGGTAATGAAACGGCGGATGACCTTGCAAGAGAGGGCACATCCATCCCGCTTTCGTCACGTTGGAGGGGTTTAGATATGCCACTCGCTACCATTGCTGGGCGTATATACGCACAGCGCTAATTTACTGTCAAAATTTCTCATGCTCATTATACGCGTATTGAACGACAGGTGACTATTACGTATGGTAGATACTGTTGACGGCATGACACTAACTACTTTCGATATATATCGCACGAAACAATGGCATTGCCGTCAAAACTTGGCAGAGGATGCAGCTTGAAACTAAATATGTCAGTGCTGTAAGTTGTTGGCGCAGGCGACGAATTTGTTAAAGGCTGTACTGGCGGAGCTTGAAAAGGCTGCGATGCTTGCGATGACGGCGGAGCGACAAATGAGCAGCGGTGATTTCCATTATGATCTGGTTTCAAGCTCATTTGCGTGACTGAAATTATCTTTTTTAGCAAATGGTCGCTTTGTCAATGTCAAAAGGGCGATTGACAATCCTTAAAGTACTGCTCCGTTCACTTAATTAACGGCGGTAAACTGCAGAGCGACGAGAATTACATTAAACCTTTGCAAAAGACTAGACCAGATTTGCAATTTTCAGATGTTGCTTTATTTTAATATAATTATGGTTAAGCCTATAAACTCTACATCGACCTCGATGGGCGCGGGTTACAGAAAACCGCGTTAGGCGCAGGTTTTATGTGGTATGTTTTCCTAGACTTCTACGCTGCGAATGAGTTAAAATATTGATATGAGAAGTTAAATATGATATACATAAATGTAGAAAGAATAACATGGCGGTAAAATTTAATTATGTGGTGCTACCAGATAAACTTGAAATTTGATATTCCTTATTAAAATTCACAAAATTCAAATATTTACTAGAGCAAGGATTGTGTACGTTCCATTTCGGCTGCGATAACTGATTTCATCTTTGATTGGTTGTGAAATTGGAACATGTGTTCTATCGACGTCCCCTAGAACAAAGGGTAGAAGATTGAAGCGCAGATTTGAAAATGTTCAATGATTTGATTTTGTTCTGCTGCAGCCTTTGGAAATTATATAACATCTCTTTTTAAGCGGCAGATCATCTTTATTATTTTAACAAAAATTGTATATGCAAGGCCAATTGCTACACCAAAACGATCGCTGACGTCTCTAAAAGAGCAATTGTTGCTCAGCTTTCAAATCGTTATTTGTAATGAATATTCCAATGGAATTCCAATTCGTCCAGTTGTGTGTGGAGTCCAAAATGGATTTATCATGATCTGTAATTTCTTTATTTTAAAAACAGTGTTGCATTGAAGTACTGATTTGCCATGTAAACGCATCGGTTTGTTGTATTGCATTGCAAACTGCGTTTATGAAGTAAGAGTAAGGGGATCTTTGATCCAGATGGTACCACAATAGGCCTATTAATGACCTAGGTGTGTCAGTGTAATCGCTGAAAACCACTTCAGTCTAAACTAACCTATTTAATTTGCGCATCAACCACCTTTTGCTAACTGGCGCCAATTGGAAATCCCAAGTATAGCCAAGTCTTTTCCACTTGGTCTTTCCAACGCAGAGGAGGTTTTCCTTTTCCTCTGCTACCACAGCGGGTACCGACGCTGTTATTGGTGTTAGTACTGGTTCCTAAGTAAACGAAGTCCTCTACTTTTTCAAAGTTATAACTGTTAATAGTGATGTTAGGTCCCAGTCGTGAATGTGCCGACTGTCTATTTGATGGCCGGAGATATTTCGTCTTGCCCTCGTTTACCTCCAGACCCATTCACTTCGCTTCTCTATCCAGTTTGAAGAAGGCAGAACTAACTGCGCGGTTGTTAAGACCGATGATGTTAATGTCATCGGCGTACGCCAGCAATTGAACACTCTTACCGATTTAGTTCTGCGGCTTTAATTATCTTCTCCAGCATCAGGTTAAAGAAATCTCACGACAAAGAGTCACCCTGTCTGAAACCTCGTTTGGTATCCAACGGTTTGAAGAGGTCCTCCCCAATTCTGAAGGAGCTGGTGGTGTTGCTCAACGTCATTTGACATAGCGGTATAAGTTTTGCCGGGATACCAAATTCAGATACAGCGGCTTTGAAGTCGATGAAAAGAAGGTGTGTGTCGATTCTTCTTTCTTAGGTCTGTTCCAAGATCTGGGGTATTGTGAATAACAGGTCTAAAGCCACACTGATAAGGTACAATCAGTTCATTGACGGTGGGCTTAAGTCGTTCACACAGTACACTCGACAGAAACTTATAAGCGATGTTAAGAAGACTACTCCCGCGATAATTGGCGCAAACTGCAGGATCACCCTTTTTGTGGATTCGGCAGAGCACACTTAAGTTCCAATCAACAGTCATGCGTTCTTTCGACTATATTCTAGAAATGAGCTCGTGCATGCACTTAACCAGCTCCTCTCCACCGTACTTTAATTACTCAGCTGGTAAACCGTCGGCCCCGGGGGCTTTGTTGTTCTTCAGCCGTGCTATCGCTTTCCGAATTTCGTCAAAGTCCCGTTTATCATCATTCATGATTGTGGATTCTGGTTCAACGTCTGGCCCTGTATGCAGCGTCTTTACGTTCCGTAGCGGCGCGATATTCCTCGTCATACCAGTTCTTCTTTCGGGCTCGCTGAAATCCGATGGATTCTTCAGAGGCGATATGTAGACTGCGGGAAATATTGTTTTACTGCTTGGAAATATCGTTCTGTTGATTATTGCTCTCAGACAGCAGGAGTGGTGGTCATATCGTGGTGGGCGCACCGCTCATACGTGCGGCCAAAGAGATCGTAGAAGCGATCTTTGTTTCCATCGTCCTTCTTTTCCATCAGAGGGAGGGCGCAAATCGGGCTAGATGCGGATTGTAGCAAGACGTTCATACACCGGAGTGAACGACAGTACTTTACGGCGCAGTCTCTTTCACACCACAAATCCGACACCAATTTTGCGCTCCTTAACATGGCAGCTGTAGTAGATGTTACAAGGGCCTATCGCTTTTTTCCCTTACCCCGTCCATCGCATCTTTTGGATGGCGATGACGTCAGCCTTTGCTCTGCTAAGGACATCAACCAGTTGGGCAGAAGCACCTTCCCAATTAAGTGTCCGGACCTTCCAGGTGTTTGCCCTCAAATCGTGTTCCTTTAAACGTTTGCCGTAGTTGTCATCAAAAAAGGGGGTCTCATCCGAGGCTTTGTGCGCCTTTATATTGGATATTTTTTTTACGTGGCGGGTTTCAAGCCCTGCGCATATCCCATTGCACAACGGTAATTTTCTGTCAAAAATTTCTTATGCTCATTACACGCGCATTGAACGACAGGTGACTATTACGTTTGGTAGATACTGTCTGTTGACGGCATGACACTAACTACTTTCGCTAACTCGCTTAACCGTTCTGCGAATGTCTGGTATGTAGGGAATGGAGATACATTGGAAGCGTATCGGCTCCATTCGAACTGTTTCGACACAGGAAGCTTTAAAACCAGTACCACCCAAAAGCATAGGGTTCAGATAATGTTGGTCGCAATTTGTTGATTTAAAAAAGGCAACGATATTGCGCACCCTGTTAGAGAATTCCAACATTTGCTCTATATGACCATCGTCAATTACTGGATGTTCTTTAGTCTGCTGAATGTGTACCCTTATGAGCAGTATAAGTCTACCAAAATTGAAGTGCAACTCCTACATGACCTGTGGTACGTTCTCCGGGAATATCAGCAGCGACGACACTGCATGTGTCGTATGCAACCTCATAACGTTCTGTCGGTTACTATATCTAAACTCCATTGTACTGTCAATATAGCTCGCACGAAACAATGGCCACTCCTCTGCATTGCCATCAAAACTTGGCAGAGGATGCAGCTTGACACTAAATATTTCAGTCCTGTAAGTTGTTGGCGCAGGCGACGAATTTGTTAAAGGCTGTACTGGCGGAGCTTGAAAAGGCTGCGATGCTTGCGACGACGGCGGAGCTAGCGACGACTTTGGTGGCTAACTGCTTGGCGCAGACGTTGGTTGCGCTAACGGCAATTATCGGTAACGGCAGCCGACCGTTATGTATATCTGCTGATTCGACCGATGAACATACGTGTCCTTTACGATGTCCTTTTGACTTTAACACGTAGCTCTTCTACGGTTTTCTAAATACCTGTTAATGCTGACAGTAAGGTATTCAAATGCTCTTGCGACATATGAGCAGCGGTGAGTTCCATTATGAGCTGGTCTCAATGTCATTTGCGTGACTGAAATTATTTTTTTTAGCAAATGGCCGCTTTGTCAATGGGCGATTGACAATCCTTAAAGTACTGCGCCGTTCACTTAATTAACGGCGGTAAACGGCAGAGCGACCAGAATTACATAAAACCTTTGCAAAAGACTAGACCCAGATTCGCAATTTTCAGATGTTGCTTTATTTTAATATAATTATGGTTAAGCCTATAAACTCTACATCGACCTCGATGGGCGCGGGTTACAGAAAACCGCGTTAGGCGCAGGTTTTATGTGGTATGTTCTCCTAGACTTGTACGCTGCAAATGAGTTAAAATATTGATATGACAAGTTAAATATGATATACATAAATGTAGAAAAAATGAAATTTAATTATGTGGTGCTACCAGAAAAACTTGATATTTGACATGTAGGTGGCTCTAACAAAGCTCCTTATTAAAATTCACAAAATTCAAATATTGCGATAACTGATTTCATCTTTGATTGGTTGTGAAATTGGAACATGTGTTCCATCGACGCCTGCTAGAACAAAGGGTAGAGGATTGAAGCGCAGAGTTGAAAATGTTCAATGATTTGATTTTGTTCTGCTGCAGCCTTTTGAAATTATATAACCTCTCTTTTTAAGCAGCAGATCATCTTTATTATTTTAACAAAAATTGAGCAATTGTTGCCCAGCTTTCAAATCGTTATTTGTAATGAATACTCCAATGGAATTCCAATTCGTCCAGTTGTGTGTGGAGTCCAAAATGGATTTATCATGATCTGTAATTTCTTTATTTTAAAAACAGTGTTGCATTGAAGTACTGATTTGCCATGTAAACGCATCTGTTTGTTGTATTGCATTGCAAACTGCGTTTATGAAGTAAGAGTAAGGGGATCTTTGATCCGGATGGTACCACAATGGGCCTATTAATGGCCTAGGTGTGTCAGTGTAATCGTTGAAAGCCACTTCAGTCTAAACTAACCTAACCTACTTAATTGGCGCATCAACCACCTTTTGCTAACTGGCGCCAATTGGAAATCCCAAGTATAGCCAAGTCTTTTCCACTTGGTCTTTCCAACGCAGAGGAGGTCTTCCTTTTCCTCTGCTACCACCAGCGGGTACCGACGCTGTTATTGGTGTTAATACTGGTTCCTAAGTAAACGAAGTCCTCTACTTTTTCAAAGTTATAACTGTTAATAGTGATGTTAGGTCCCAGTCGTGAATGTGCCGACTGTCTATTTGATGGCCGGAGATATTTCGTCTTGCCCTCGTTTACCTCCAGACCCATTCACTTCGCTTCTCTATCCAGTTTGAAGGAGGCAGAACTAACTGCGCGGTTGTTAAGACCGATGATGTTAATGTCATCGGCGTACGCCAGCAATTGAACACTCTTATAAAAGATGGTGCCTTACCGATTTAGTTCTGCGGCTCGAATTATCTTCTCCAGCATCAGGTTAAAGAAATCGCACGACAAAGAGTCACCCGGTCTGAAACCTCATTTGGTATCCAACGGTTTGAAGAGGTCCTCCCCAATTCTGAAGGAGCTGGTGGTGTTGCTCAACGTCATTTGACATGGCCGTATAAGTTTTGCCGGGCTACCAAATTCAAACACAGCGGTTTGAAGTCGATGAAAAGAAGGTGTGTGTCTCAGGTCTGTTCCAAGATCTGGCGTATTGTGAATAACAGGTCTAAAGCCACACTGATAAGGTACAATCATTTCATTGACGGTGGGCTTAAGTCGTTCACACAGTACACTCGACAGAAACTTGTAAGCGATGTTAAGAAGACTACTCCCGCGATAAATGGCGCCAAATGCAGGATCACCCTTTTTGTGGATTCGGCAGAGCACACTTAAGTTCCAATCAACAGCCATGCCTTCTTCCGAAAATATCCTAGAAATGAGCTCGTGCATGCACTTAACCAGCTCCTCTCCACCGTACTTTAATTACTCAGCTGGTAACCCGTCGCCCCCGGGGGCTTTGTTGTTCTTCAGTCGTGCTTTCGCTTTCCGAATTTCGCCTAAGTCCCGTTTATCATAATCCCATGAATTCCGATGAAATCCGATGGATTCTTCAGCGGCGATATGTAGACAGCGAGAAATATTGTTCCACTGCTCGAAAATATCATTCTGTTGATTGTTGCTCTCAGACAGCAGGAGTGCAAGTCGGGTGACGAAGTGGGTGGCATTGGAATCGCTAAGCACGATTTTTATATCGTGGTGGACGCACCGCTCATACGTGCGGCCAAGGAGATCGTAGAAACGATCTTGGTTCCCATCGTCCTTCTTTCCCGTGGGCGCAAATCCGCCTTGATGCGTTCGTACACCAGAGTGAACGACAGTACTTTACAGCGCAGTCTCTCTCACACCACAAATCCGACACCGATATTGCGCTCCTTTACATGGCAGCTGGAGTAGATGTCGCAAGGGCCCATCACTTTTTTCCCTTACCCCGTCAATCGCATCTCTTGGACGGCTATGGTGTCAACCATTCCTCTGCTGGGGACATCAATCAGCCGGGCAGAGGCACATTCCCAATAAGGGTCCGGACATTACAGGTGTATGCCTTAAATCGTGTTCCTTTAAACGTTTGCCGTTGTCGTCATCAAAAAAGGGGGGTCTTATCCGAGGCTTTGTATGCCCTGCGCACAACCCATTGCAGGGGGTATATACGCACAGCGCTAATTTACTGTCAAAAATTTCTCAAGCGTATTATACGCGTATTAAACGACAGGTGACTAATACGTATGGTAGATACTGTTGACGGCGTGACACTAACTACTTTCGCTAACTCGCTTAACCGTTCAGCGAATGTCTGGACTGTAGAGAATGGTTGGCTGCGTATTGGCTCCATTCGAATTGTTTCGACACAGGTAGCTTCAAAACCAGTACCTCCCAAAGCATAAGGTTCAGTAAATGGTGGTCGCAAATTGCTGATTTAAAAGAGGCGACGATAATGCGCACCCAGTTTGCGAACTCCAACACTTGCTCGATACGACCTTCGTAAATTACTGGATGTTGGTTAATTTGCTGCATTTATACCTTTATAAGCAGTTTAGGTATACCAAAATTGAAGTGCAACTCCTACATGACATGTGGCACGTTCTCCGGAAATACCAGCAGCGACGACACTGCATGTGTCGTATGTAACCTCATAAGGTTCTGTCGGTTACTATATCTAAACTCCATTGTACTGTCAATATAGCTCCCACGAAACAATAGCCAATTATATGCATTGCCCTCAAATCTTGGCAGAGGATGCAGCTTGACACAAAATATTTCAGTCCTGTAAGTTGTTGGCACAGGCGACGAATTTGTTAAAGGCTGTGCTGGTGGCGCTTGAAAAGGCTGCGATGCTTGCGATGACGGCGGAGGTAGCAACGACTGTGGTGGCTGACTGCATGGCGCTGACGTTGGTTGCGCTAACGTTGGCAGAATATAGAGTTGAAAATGTTTCACTGATTTGATTTTGTTCAGCTGCAGTTTTTGGAAATTTTATACCATCTCTTTTTAAGCGGCAGATCTTCTTTATTATTTTAACAAAAATTGTATATGCAAGGCCAATTGCTACACCAAAATGATCGCTGACGTCTCTTAAAGAGCAATTGTTGCCCATATCGTTATTAGTAGTGATTTTTCCAATGGAATTCCAATCCGTCCAGTTGTGTGTGGAGTCCAAAATGGATTTATCATGCTCTGTAATTTCTTTAAACAAAAAATATAAATTATTTTTTATAAATATTCTTCACACGGGGGCAACTTATGTGCAAGTTTGCTCCGGTGTGAAGTATAATTTTGCGAGGAAAAAAAGAAATTTGAAAAGAAATGAACACAGAATTAGTGTAATGCTTTAGTTTGCGTTTATTAGTGGTTGTATCTATGTATATGAGTTGTTCTACAAATGTTACCTAGTGACGTGGTGGTAGCTGCTCCGTTTGGTTATTAAGTCTTCCAAAAAAGTGGTCAATGCAATTTTTCGCTGTCGGCCAGAACCGCCGCACGGTCAACTTTCGTCAAGTTTCCCCTCCGCAAGCACCGTACGGCGGGGGGCATTAACAAACGGTAGGACATCAACCGTGCCCCGTATATGAGTGTGCATGTGCGTGTGTGTGTGGGTGTGTGTAGCAAATGTGTATGAACACAAATGTGGTGAAACGCGTATTAGGGTGGTTCGAAAATATTTGGATCGGAAATCGAAACATCCCGGCCCCCTTGCGACAAGTACCCTCGAAGCAACTACCACCTTTTACATGTATAGCATAAAAATAAAACGTTAAATGTGTTCCGGCTCTTGTTCAGCTTGTCGTCTGCTAGGGTCCCCCATCTCTGAATTATTTCGCTTCAATTGTAGTCATAGCTGTCAGTTGTCATAACTAAATTTTGCTAATTTAATGGGAGACAGAATGTGAAAATGAAACAGGCATGGTGATTTTCAAGCGCACTTTATTACAGATACTTCAATATTATATGTAGTTATGGATACAAAAAAAGATAATTTTATCACATGGATGGCCGACAAGCCCCTGACAATGCCCAACCAAAAATCGTGCTGTGGGCTACAAGAGAACGCGAGGCGCATGTGTATGTAAGGCATAGCAACGGTGGGGTTTACATTCGTAGTAGGGGTCACTCGACGACAGTCGCGTACACTCAGGGCGTGGGTGGTTACCCGCTTGTTCTGCCCGTGCTTGCTTTTAGGCAAAGGAAACAGCCTTTTTGTGCGCCTATGCAAGTTTGATGCAGTCCGAGCTCTTGGGCCAGGTCTGCGGAGATGATCGTGTTTGGGGCGCAGGCGTCGATAAGCGCGCGAACCAAATGAAGACGCCCTCTTGTCTCAATTTTGACGACAGCCGCCGGCGCGACAGCTGTGGTAGGCTGCAATGTAGGGACCACTATTGTGTTTCGAAAGTGTTGTGGGAGCGATAGCTGGCGAGTCCGAGTCACCAGTCTATCCTCGGATCGGATTATATTATTCAAACGTCGGCGAAAAGGCCTAGTTTCCGCTCTTCGGTTTTGGCGTGCCGCGTAACGTTGTCGGAAAGGCCGCGTTTCCGATCCCGTTAGACGTGTGCGCTCGTGCTGTAAGGGTGGCCGGAAAGACCGTCTTTCCGGTCCACTCGCGATAGGAAGTGGTGTTTCCACTTCACGTGCGCCACGCTCTATATCCAGACGGAAAGACCTAGTTTCCGTTCCAGAGTCAGAGGCGTAAAGCGATAGTGTACCGTCTGCCTCCGCTTCCTCGACCTACACACTCCAGGGTTTGTTAGTGCTGCTAGCATATTGGCTAGAGTCGTAGGTTGCCTCCTCTGAATTTTCTTGAGGTCGGGCCCGCCACGATTCGCGCTTGCCGTTAGACTCATCCAAGTGAAGGGTGGAATGGTGCTTTTCACCACACCGCCGGCATCGTCCCATGCTTTTGCAGTCCTTTAGTTGATGTTCCATGGCTAGGCAATTGGAGCAATAGCGCCCCAATAAACTGGACATAACCGAATAGGGTGTCTGGCGTCGCAGAGTCGGCAAGCTTGGGGAAAGCGGTGGGCGTTTCGCTCGGCTTTTTTGCGGAGCGTGGTAAATAGCGTCATTTTTCCTAAAAGTGTTTAATATGAAACATACAAAGATCCCTTTTTGATATGCTACCGGGTGGCGAGTGGTCGAAAGGAGAAAATACTGCTCTACATGAAAATGCGAGATTCAGCCAGTGTAAATTCGGCATAATATATGCGAGTACGTTTACTCTATGGAAATATGGCATAATGTACATCCATTTATTATGTCAACTCGATTATGGGTAGCACTGGTGCCCTTGCGCAGGGCTGCATAGGCTGACAAATTAAAATAGTAATATTATATATATTTTATACATATATTGATCTTTGCGACGTGTGAATAGATTATTTTGAGTTATTTTAATTTTGCAGATAATTTGTTTTGTTAAATTGCATTCTAAGTTCAACAGCGTTATATTTTGGAGACTTCTGCCAACAATTTGGCCGCCCAAACGTTGAAATGCCAGTGTAGTTGTATATTGCATAAAGACAGGGTAGCTCATGTGATAAATACTAACTGCACAAACAAAGTTTGTTGATGAAACCTTCAGATAGCGCCCTTTTCTATTAGTGATCATGGCTAGTTATTTTTCGATACCATAATGCATTCTTAACTATTGGCTTTGATAAAAGTACTCGATATTGTTGCAAATATTACATGAGGTTGTTCAGTTATCAAGATGTATCTAGTAAGGTGGTATCGATAAAAGACATGCTCCCTTTTTTTGTTTTTTTTTAAGAACGAGAGTTTATTTTAATTTGCTACGAGTTAACTAATAAGCAATGTATTAGAAAACCCCTAAGTACTTGTATACATGCGATTATGTATCCAGCAAGTACTTCTACATATGCGTCAACGTACGAAAACTTGGTTTTTGTTTTAATGGAAGCGCGCAATATAAATACTCTAGTCAGCAAGTATGCGCCCACATTAGGCTGAGTACAAAGAAAAGTACTCGGTTATATGATGAGTACTCATTAAATTTGCTACTAGTAAAATGCTCGGGTAGGGTACTTGAATATTTATAATCGATACACCATCGACCATTTCAATTGTGGAGAGTTTGCTGACTTCCGTGAACGAAAAAAAAAAAAAAAAAAACGTGCAGCTGCGAGTAATAAGAAGGTAAGTAAAACTACTTTAATTATACATCATCGATAAGTCTGCGTGGAAAATGGAGCGGTAATAGCTAAAGTAATAATAACAGCGAAAAAACGCAAAACGAATTTTTCTTAAAATCAAAAATTTACCAAACGTCGACTTCTACCACTGCAACTACATCCACTCAATTACCACCAAAATCACTAATTAAAAAAACAAATTCATCCAAGCAGCAGAAGCAACGTAGACGCAAGCACAATTTTATAATGAAAAAATTCAATGGTGAAACAGAATTATCTACCACAGGGTTCACAGCTAAAGCACCAGCAAAACCAACAACAACTTCAGCTAAATTAACCATATTGAAAACAATAGAATAGCAGGAGCTAGCGCTACTGCCATCGAAGCACCACCACCACCGACGAGCAGCAGAGAAAATTCATATTGGCGTAGTAGGGGCGTCAGCTGCAGCGACACTAGCAGCGCAGTCGAACGAAACATTTGTGACGTCGACGGCGGCAGAAGTATTAGCAGCGGTCAACGCAATAGTGAAAATTTTCCATCGTAAAATCTTTAATTTGCAAGTATGTATATTTGAGTTCTTTGCCAAGTTCACATGGTTTTAATGCGAAAAGAATTTCGTAAATTTCGTACTGCACCATTTAACCGTTGGCCATTCTAAGGTAGTACAAAGAGCCCGGCAAAAGCAGAAAACAATAGCCCAAACCTGGTTCTCGCTTGCAATAAGAGAATCAACAAAATCGTAAGTTCAGGTAAAGAAGAAGCGATCGTATTCCCATTTGAAATTGCATACTAATATTCAAAAAGATTTAAGCCAGCACAGCTTCGGGCAAAAAATCAACTTGTAAACGAAAGATGATATGAATCTGGATATCAAGTATATCTGAACATTTCCAACAACCATTCCCGCGCAGTAGATAAGTGAAAATTTGTATCCACGTGCAGCTTAGAATGGTAAGTAGGTAAGTACAACTAATTTACTCGCACACACATGCACTTAACTTTAATTATAGAAGTTTTTAATCCAATTACAGGCTGAAAATAATGGAAATCCCTTCCTGGTCACCCAATGTGAAATACCGAATTTTTTCGCCGTATGTATGTGCATGTGGTGGACATTTGCATACATACATATATGCATACATGTACATAGTCCCTAATCGCTTGTCGTGCGGACTTTGTTACTGCGCAACCCATACATTTTTGTGCGGGTCTTTCGATACAAGTAATACAAATATTCCAATCAGTTGACAACACTAGGGTGATTGCGTTGACTCAAACTCTACCCAGCGTGCTCAAAAAAAAACTCAAGAACAGCGGTGAATTTGAAAAGGAGTATACAGCACAGAGCTGTATGTATATACAATTCGGTGTCAACGTGTGTCGGCTAAAAACGCCACTGGAACCAATGGTTTTTATTGCTTTGTTTGGTATGACCACTGCAACCTTTGTGTAAATAATATTTATAAAGTAGTTTCTTCGATTTTCATTATCAGCTCTCGCCCGGGCCTCTTCTCAACGGCTAGAATGCTCCAATATTTGATCAAAAGCTCTCGCGGCGTATTCACGAAACCCATCCCAGATTTTTGCTGTAAAGGTGTGCAAGTGGAGAAATGTTGGATGTTTTCAACCCTTACGTTAAGGAGGTAATTTAACGCGATGTACACGAGAAATTTCTATATCAAAAAGGAAAAATTTATATATGCGTAACCATTCGCCCAATAAGTTATTAACCCTTGAACGTCCATGGCATGTTATTTTCATTGCATTGAGATAAGGTTTTAAAAAATCTTGGTAACCGCCATTCTGTTGTATACCTATTGCTACCAGGGTAGAATAAATGTGAATTCATTAATGTTTGATGATCCCTCTTTTTTTTTAATTCAGGTTCAGTTGACAAGACCTATAGATATATTTTGTGCAAAAATTTGAAATATTCATCAAATAATTAGCAAACAAATTCCAAATGAAAGGCATTGTGAATATTGTAAACACTGAATGCTCTTTCTTTGGAGTACTAGTTATCGATTAAATTTTTACTAACTGAAAAGTGGAAGCGTATGAAAACGGATATAAACTAAGCCGTCAAAATAAAAACACATTGCAGATAGGCTACAGTCAATATCTGAGCATTATACATATATATGCATAGGAACATTAAAAATGTAAATCGAAATTTCTTTTATTGTACGAAATTAATAAAAAGAGTCCTCGTTTCCGTTTTTTTTTTTTTTTTTTTTTTTTAGGCATCATTTATCTGCATTTATAAACCTGCATTTCTTGCGCATACTCGCCTGGCAAGCATTGAGAGACTTTGCTCTGAAAATAGAGGACTTGAGATCCGTTTGGCCAACTTGTCTAAATTGCGCCTCTTCTCTATTAAAGATTAATACTGTTTTCTGAAATGGAACCATAACAGAATTCAGTGTGGTGCCGCCACAAGTAAAGGGTGTTTTTTTTACAGGTTTGTTTTTCGAATAGAGATAAAACTGGCATTTTGTGGTCAAATCTGGCAACTCTAATGTCATTTATGTTCAGTTTGGTTTGCCATTTCATCATGAACAGGTTGACAAAAGAACAACGCTTGCAAATCGTGCAAATTTATTTCGAAAATAATGGTTCAGTTCGCGAAGTTTACCGTGAGCTCCGTCCATTTTATGGTCGACATAATCGTCCATCAGAGCAATTAATTCGGTTAACCATGGATCGTTTTCGCACTACGTTTACTCTATGTGATAATACGCATCCGCAGAGACGTCGAACAGTGCGCACCGAAGAAACAATTGCCGCTGTAGAGCAAAGTGTTGAAGAGGACCCGAATGAATCGATTCGCCACCGTGCACAGCAATTGGAGCTTTGTCCATCAACTTTATGGAAGATTTTGCGCAAAGATCTTGGCTTGCGACCTTACAAGATCCAGCTTGTGCAAGAATTAAAGCCGCGAGACCATGCAATGCGTCGTGATTTTGGTGTATGGGCCGAAAATGAGATTGATCTCGATGCTGATTTTATCGCAAAATTTTGTTCAGTGATGAGGCTCATTTTTGGTTGAATGGCTACGTCAACAAGCAAAATTGCCGCATTTGGAGTGAAGAGAATCCACATGAGACCCTTGAAACGCCATTACATCCACAAAACCTGACTGTTTGGTGTGCTCTATGGGCTGGTGGAGTCATTGGGCCATACTTCTTCCGCAATAATGCTGGAGAGGCAGTTACCGTTAATGGAGACCGGTATAGAGCCATGATAACCGACTATTTTGTTCCCGAATTGGATGGCATGAATGTGGATGAGTTGTGGTTCCAACAAGACGGCGCTACATGCCACACAGCGCACGTCACAATCGATTTATTGAAGGAAACATTCGCTGAGCGCATAATTTCGCGGAATGGACCTGTCAATTGGCCACCAAGATCGTGTGATTTGACACCATTGGATTATTTTCTTTGGGGATATGTGAAGTCGCTCGTCTACACCAACAAACCAGAAACGTTAGGGGAATTGGAAGCCAACATTCGTGGCGTTATTGCCGACATACGGCCCCATATGCTCGAAAAAGTGGTTGAAAATTGGACCTGTAGAATTGGCTTTATTCGAGCCAGCCGCGGCGGCCACATGCCCGAAATCATATTTAAACATTAATGGCATAAAGTTATCCTTCCAATAAAGCCAAATTGATGGACCTTAAAACGATTTTCTTGTGTTTTATTTCAATTCGAAGTTCTATACCCCTAAAAAAAACACCCGTTACGTTGGAATTCGAGTAAGGGTGTTCTAAATATTAATTCTTGTGTAATGATGTTGGTCTGGGTTATATACTTCACTTTATCTGCTTCCTCTTTCGGAGCAAATGTCAGTTAGATTGCCAAGAGTCTGCGAGGGTAGTTTCCTATCTCATGAGTGACTCCTACGTGTTCGCGATTCTAGATGTGGAATATAATAGGGTGTTTAGGGGTGGAATGAAAAATGTAATATTCGTTGTTGTAGAGGTGGAATATTTTTGTTTGTGTTTTATTGATCCGTTGAATATTCATTTATTTCCTTGTGTGGAGGGAGAAGGACCAATTTTGCTATCGGCCTTGTTGTCTGTCCCTTCTCCGTGGCGAGTTCTACTACACGCACTCTGTTGTCCGAACCTGGATGCAGATTAGTTACTCTGCCTAATCTCCATTCGTTTGGAGCTACGTTTTCCTCTTTGATGAAGAGCTTTAAGTTTCTGCCATCTATTGACTATAGAGGTCGGATTTTCAGTCGTATCTAATTCCGGGGGGGCCAGTATGTGTCCACCTACGAGAAAATGACCAAGACTTAATGGCTCCAAATCACTTGGCTCATTTGATGAGGGACTTATCGGCCGCGAGTTGAGACAAGACTCCACAAGGCATAGTAGCGTGGAGAATTCTTCGAAGGTATATTTGTGGGATGAGGCAATTTTTCTAAAATGGCTTTTAAAACTTTTAACTCCCGCTTCCCACAATCCTCCCATGTGAGGAGCGGCGGGGGGGATGAAATGCCATGTCACCATCTGATGACTATACTTGGAGACCGTTTCGTCACCAGTGTTTGCTATAAAGGCTTTGAATTCCGATCGTAACGATCGAGAAGCTCCAACAAAGTTCGTACCATTGTCCGAGTACATATGCTTCGGACATCCTCTTCTACTGACAAACCTAGCAAATGCTGCAAGAAAAGATTGGGTACTGAGGTCATTTGTTGCTTCTAAATGGATCGCTTTCGTTGCAAAACAAACGAATAGACAGACGTAGCCTTTTGAGATGCGACAACCCCGGCCGCGATAACTTTTAATTTCAAAGGGTCCAGCAAAATCTACTCCAGTGCACGTGAACGGTCGTGAGTATGTCGTTCGCTCTTTTGGCAGGGTTCCCATAAGTTGGATTTGTGCCCGTTTTTTATAAATAGTGCAAGTTTTGCAATTGTGTAGACAGATCGGATCATGTTTTTGATTCTAGGGATCCAAAACTGCGTACGAATCAGTCGCAACATTAGTTGATTTTCCCCATGCAGAGAAATCTCATGGATGAACTGAACCAAAAGTCGCGAAAATCTACAATCGTATGGAAGGATTACCGGATGGCGCTAATTATATGCTAAATCTTGGGAAGCACTGAGGCGACCACCCGTTCTCATTAAGTTATCTTTATCTAGAAATGGATTAAGAGACAAAATTTAACTTTTCGCGCTAACACATTCTCCAGAGTTAAGGTTTTTGTATTCGTCGTGATAATATTGTTCCTGACAGATCTTTATCAAAAGGTTAGTCGTGGTTTTGATTTCATCCGGTAAAACTAGAAAAGTCTTTGATTGAAACGAAGTTCTTGTTTTTGGATGAGTTCTTTGAAAAAA
The DNA here is from genome assembly GCA_963971545.1 of Philophylla caesio. Classification (NCBI taxonomy): domain Eukaryota; kingdom Metazoa; phylum Arthropoda; class Insecta; order Diptera; family Tephritidae; genus Philophylla; species Philophylla caesio. The sequence continues at coordinate 121,944,319 of OZ020604.1, read as the reverse complement.
TCTTATAATATACGAGATAACTCTTATAGCCCTAGGTAGTTCCGAAAATCTATTTAGAATATTTGTCAAATTATTGAATTTAGTTGTTGCGTGAACGAGTACCTTCTTTTCTTCGATAACTGTGTTGTAAATTTTCTCTTGCGAAGGCCATTTTGTTTGGTCTTCTTGCAACCAAGAAGGTCCCTCCCACCACAACGAATTGTCAATCAATTCGTGTGCGGGCAGACCTCTGCTGGCTAGATCAGCGGGGTTTGAGCCTGAATGCACGTGAAACCAGTTCTTGTTACCAACCTTTTCCACAATTTTTGTTATCCTGTGGGCGACGAAGGTTGACCACGACCAGGGTGGCTTACGAATCCATGCGAGAACGATTGTTGAATCTGTCCAGAGGTGTAACTTGAAATTTCCTAAATCTAAACCTTCTGTTATCGATTCTATGATTTCTGCGAGCAACACGGCTCCGCAGAGTTCTAGTCGTGGTAATGATATGGTTTTGACTGGAGCTACTTTGGTTTTTGCCAAAAGTAAGCTGACTACAATCTTTGTGTTTTGTTTAATTCGTAGGTATACTGCGGCTGCGTACGCCTTCTCCGATGCGTCACAGAAACCGTTTACTTCTACCTCATTTGTTGGTGAAAAGTTTACCCAACGTGGTATTCGTATATTATTAATTTCTTTGTAATTGTGTATAAAACTTCTCCAGCGATCGAAGGTGGTCGCGGATACTGTCTCGTCCCAGTCTGTTCCTTCTAGCCAAATATTCTGCATTAGGATCTTGGCTACAATTATGATGGGCGCGAGCCATCCGAGAGGATCGAATAGTTTTGCAATATCCGACAGTATCGCCATTTTTGTGGGTGTGTCGCGTTCTTCCAATGGCCTTGTAGTAAAATATAATATATCTGTTCGTGCATTCCATCTTATGCCAAGCGCTTTCACCGCGCTGGTCTCTTCGAATTCCAAAAAGTCTTCGGAGAGCAAATATGGTTTAGGAATATCTTTTAATAAGTCCACAAAATTAGCCGTCCATTTTCGTAATGGGAAACCTGCTGATTGCAAGACTTCAGTTATTTCATTTCGTGCTTTTGTTGCACCCGCGATGCTGTGTCCTCCCGCTAAAACGTCATCGACGTACATAACCTTTCGTAGTATATGAGATGCTACTGGGGAGGTATTTTCAACGTCTTCAGCTAGTTTTTGTAGTGTCCTTATCGCCAGGTAAGGCGCACAATTAATCCCAAAAGTGACGGTCTTTAATTCGTAAAGACTAATCGGTTCGTTCGGGCCGGAACGAAAGACTATTCGCTGATATTTTGTATCGTTATAACGGACCAGAAACTGCCGGTACATTTTCTCGATATATGTGTTAAATACGTATATGTATTAATCCCAAAAGTGACGGTCTTTAATTCGTAAAGACTAATCGGTTCGTTCGGGCCGGAACGAAATACTATTCGCTGATATTTTGTATCGTTATCACGGACCAGAATCTGCCGGTACATTTTCTCGATATCGGTGTTAAATACGTATATGTATAATCTCCAACGTAGAATGACAATTGGAAGATCTGCCTGGAGAACTGGACCGGGGTAAAGGACGTCGTTAAAGCTGGTGCCATTAGCTGTAGGACTTGAGGCGTTAAAAACCACGCGGACTTTGGTTGAGGTGCTCTCTGCTTTGATAACAGCGTGATGCGGTAAAAAGTAGCTGTCATTTGACTCTGCCGGTATGCTCTTAATTATTTTTGACATATGTCCTAAGCAATCGTATTCTGGTAATACCCTGTTATATTCCGTTTGCAGAGCTGGATTTTTTCCAAGTCGCGTCTCGTTTCTGTAGAATTGAGAGCAAGCCCTTTTGAGAGATGGACCGAGGCAGATGGTTTCTGGGAAATCCTGCCTGAACGGTAGCGAAACTATATATAACCCATCTGCTTTTTTTTGAGTCGTACTTTTGTAGAGCTGCTCACAATATTCGTCCTCCTCACTAGGGCGGCGATTCTTTGGCAAATCTTCCACTTCCCAGAAAGCCGCAAGCTGCTTGTCCAAGGAAACTTCGCTGAAATATGACGCTATATTTTGCGTAGGATTAATAGTGCTTGTCCGCCCGGTCAATATCCAACCGAACACTGTTTCTTGTGCTAAGAGAGTGCTTAACACGTTTTTCTTCAGACCGTTTAGAATAATTTCTGGATAAATGTCTCCTCCAAGCACAAGGTCCACTTGTTCATTAACAGAGAACCTTTCGTCAGCCAATACCAAGTCAGGAAAAGCTTGTTGAGTAATGACGCTAATGGGAGTAGTTGGAAGATTTCCAGTCAGTTGTACTAAGACGACCACAGTGGTATTTAACCTGAATAACGGATCAACCGGTGATCGCAGTTCTATTTTGCATGCTTCTTTGACCTGCGCAGATATGGAATTTGTGATGCCCGAAACTTGGGTATGCATCCGGTTTGATGGCAGAAGTATTCTGCGATTGAGCCTTTCCGTTATAAAGGAGCACTCCGACCCAGAATCAATGAGAGCTCTTGCTGAATAATCTGTGCCGTTCAGATGCACATTTACACGGGCTGTTCCATTATCTTTTACATTACTTAGATCTCGTCGTGCTTGGGCCTGCTTTGACGTCGATGGAGTATCATCCGAGGAGCTTGGAGCTGTCCAACGCATATTTGCTTTTGGCTGAGCTGCCTGAAGATGAAGGAGCGTGTGGTGTCGCGAGTGACATGTGTTGCAATTGAATGCACTTGTACATTTTGACACAGTATGTCCAAAACTCAGGCAGCTCAGGCAAGCGTGTTAGTGTAAGGAACCGTGAGCAGCCGCGTAGTTTGTGCTTATTCGTTTTGCACATCTTGCAGGTGAACTTGGCCACGCTTGCTTGGAAGACGCCAAGCCGTTTGGTGGGGGCTTCTGAAGGATGTCTGGAAACTTGAGGCTTTGGCGCTCTAGAGTATTTGGACTCCTTTAAACCTGATAAAGTTTCTAATGTTTGAAACCTATTGGACAGGAACTTGTCCATATCCTCCCACTTTGGTATGTCATTTTTGTGGTCTATGGTTTGTTCCCACAGAGCCAGTGTGCTTTCTGGAAGTTTCGTTGAGCAGAGATATATAACAATTGCGTCCCAATTAGAAATGTCAATTTGATGACTACTCAGGGACGATAAACAATTATTTATGTCTCGCTGCAACATTTTTATTGTGCTACCACACTCATTGTCAATTGAACGTAAATTGAAAAGTGTTTAAGTTGTGTGTTTACAAAGATACGTTTATTTTCATACCTCTTACACAGATTTTTCCACGCTGTCTGGAAGCCTTCATTAGTTAATGGACATTTCCGAACGATGTCTTTGGCCTCCCCTTGTGTCTTATGATTAAGGTGAAATTATTTTTCCACCGGGGTAAGGCGCTTGTTGAGGATGTATATGGCCGTGAACATATCACACATCACACGGGGGAAGGTGAATATTATGTTAACGTATCGACTGACTTGATACATCCTTTTCTGCGTTTGTAAGCGCTTCAGACTGAGTGGCCATTGCAGACATGCAATTCAAATAACTAGCAAAACAGGTTTTGTGCTTTTTCCTAATTGCCCTTATGTCTCCTTGGGTAATCCCTCTGCGCTACCTAGCATATCGTATGCTAGTTTAGTTTTTTCCCACATAGCTTTTAATTCATCCTGTTGTATTGCAAGACCGTGCTTGATTTGGGCAGAGGTGGGAGTGCTACTGAAGTCAGTATCGAATTCGATTATAGCTTCTGCTAAACGAATGAAAGATTCCATAGTAATTGCTAAGGAGTTTTCGAATAAAATACTAACCAAAAACCTTTATTATCTTCCAGATAAACAATCAAGAAACGAATCCCAACCAATGATAAAGCAAAGATCTCGATTATTCTCTTCTTCTAATGCAGAATACAATCTTAATTTATTTTCATTACTTATTGCAGTTTTCTTTAAAAATCCACTCGCCACCCAATAAAGCAAAATAATATCGACTATGGACGTATGTATATATAATATGTGCATGTATGTATAATATATGTATATATGTATATTTAATATATGTATGGATGTTTTCTGCGGTACGGTGATCAGTGCTACGTCAGCAGTGAGAAAAGTTTCATATAACGTGTGTTTAATTAAAATTGTGTGATCCACACAGAGCTGCTATATGTTTCACCAGATTAATTGTAAACGAAGTGACTTTGTGAAAAAAGAGACAATAAAAAAAAACCAATTATCCTCTGAAAAAATCTGAGGTTATGTGAACTCTGAACGCAGTGAAAAAAATGTAAGACCGATATTTTATAATGTTTGCACAAAAACTTTCTCAGTGAAATTATGGGAATAAAAATTTATAATTGAATGTCGTGCAAAAAATAAAAAACAACAAACGCTCGAGAAAATGTTCAGTGCCGAGGGTATATATATTTATGTGTGTGTCAAGATGCACAAAATGGTTTCACGGTGCGCCCGATTGAAGGACAGACACAAAAAACCTAGCTTTTTCACAAAAGTCACCCCGGAATTTATGGATCGCGATTGTTTCACTTAACTTTCTGAAAACTAAAGTGCACTTAAAAAAATAACCACGTACCTTGTTTCCGTGAACTCAGCTCGGATTTTCAAATCGTGTGTTAGCGTTCTTGCCGGGTGATGTGGCAGTATAATACGCTGTGCTGATACGTTGGTGAACTTGATTGCGTTATGCCAATCTCCAATGCGATGTTACAATGTATGTTGTGGTGATCGCAAAGGAACTCTACGTCAATTTGTGTCGATGTGATGATATGAAACTCTGTGTTTTCCCGATATAAAAATGTGCTTCTGTGCGGTTATTATGTGTAAAACTCCGTTGTGAGGATCAAAATGTTGTGGCAATGTATCTCGCCAAGAGACTACGGAAGTGTATTATGTTCAATTTTCTCGGATTCGAAGGACCAAATCTTCACACGGGGGCAACTTATGTGCAAGTTTGCTCCGGTGTGAAGTATAATTTTGCGAGGAAAAAAAGAAATTTGAAAAGAAATGAACACAGTGGTTGTATCTATGTATATGAGTTGTTCTACAAATGTTACCTAGTGACGTGATGGCAGCTGCTCCGTTTGGTTGTTAAGTCTTCCAAAAAAGTGGTCAATGCAATTTTTCGCTGTCGGCCAGAACCGCCGCACGGTCAACTTTCGTCAAGTTTCCCCTCCGCAAGCACCGTACGGCGGGGCGCATTAACAAACGGTAGGACATCAACCGTGCCCCGTATATGAGTGTGCATGTGCGTGTGTGTGTGGGTGTGTGTAGCAAATGTGTATGAACACAAATGTGGTGAAACGCGTATTAGGGTGGTTCGAAAATATTTGGATCGGAAATCCAAACACAATTAGTAGTAAATCCTTTAAATATGATCTTCCTAATACGAAATTGCGAGTAAAATATGTACGTCTTCTTGCATATCTTCAATGGATGTGCAAAAATGTGAGGTTTAGAAATTTTCCTTTTTGAATCGCGATCAATTAATAAACGTTTAAAATGTCACTGCATTATTTTACAAAAGAGTGTTGCAGTGAAGTACTGCTTTGCCATGTAAATGCATCTGTTTGCAGTCTTGCATTGCAAACTGCGTTTCTGAAGTCAGCCAAAACCACAATGAGCTCATGCATTTGGAGTTCGAAGAGAGCAAAAACACAAATATCAACAAAAGTTATTTCAGAATATATGTATCTTGCTAAGGGCGTTTATAAAAGAATATATAGTTTGCGAATCTAAATCAAAAGTTTAAGTGGAAATTAAGCCAAGGTTCCTGAATCGACATACAGAAAAATTAAATGCACTAGTATATTCTTTTTTACTTACTTAATTGGAACCCTAGCAAAACCGAACTTGTTCTCTTCTCAAAGAGATATAAGACCCCGCAACTAGGGAATATAGTGCTAACGCTTGGGGATAGTGTCAAGTATCTCGGTGTGATACTAATAAAAAAGCTTACAAGGGCACAGAACGTCCAAGTGCGCATAAGGAAAGCAACGGTTGCCCTCTACAGCTGTAAGGGAGCCATTGGTAGGAAATGGGGATTCTCCCCAAAATTTACTCACTGGATGTACACTGCGGTTGTTAGGCCTATCTTGTTGTACGGGGTCTTGGTGTGGTGGTCATGACTTGACAAGAAAAAATCATCACTAGCACTCCAAAGGGCCTTACGTACGACTCCCTCGGAAGCATATGGGGTCAATATAAAACAACCTTCCAATTAAGATCGCAGTGATACAGGAGGCGGTAGAGTATTTAGGAACAAGAAAGATTAGATGCAAAGAAGTTTTCATATTTTCCGACAGTCAATCTGCACTCAAAGCACTGGACTCGGTCAACATCAACTCTAAAACAGTGGCAGCCTGTCGCTAACCTCTTAACGAGATGGCTGAGCAGTATGTCTTTCACCTCGTATGGGTGCCTGGGCACAGCAACATACCAGGTAATGAAACGGCGGATGACCTTGCAAGAGAGGGTACGTCCATCCCGCTTTCGTCACATTGGAGGGGTTAAGCTATGCCGCTCGCTACCTGCAAGCTCCTTCTAAGAGAATACGAAGTGGGTGGCATTGAAATCGCCAAGCACGAGGCACCTTCGCAATTAAGGGTCCGGACATTACAGATGTATGCCCTCAAATCGTGTTCCTTTAAACATTTGCCGTAATCGTCATCAAAAAAGAGGGTCTCATGCGAGGCTTTGTGGGCCCTGCGCACAACCCATTGCTGGGCGTATATACGCACAGCGCTAATTTACTGTCAAAATTTCTCATGCTCATTATACGCGTATTGAACGACAGGTGACTATTACGTATGGTAGATACTGTTGACGGCATGACACTAACTACTTTCGATATATATCGCACGAAACAATGGCATTGCCGTCAAAACTTGGCAGAGGATGCAGCTTGAAACTAAATATGTCAGTGCTGTAAGTTGTTGGCGCAGGTGACGTATTTGTTAAAGGCTGTACTGGCGGAGCTTGAAAAGGCTGCGATGCTTGCGATGACGGCGGAGCGACATATGAGCAGCGGTGATTTCCATTATGATCTGGTTTCAAGCTCATTTGCGTGACTGAAATTATCTTTGTTAGCAAATGGCCGCTTTGTCAATGTCAAACGGGCGATTGACAATCCTTAAAGTACTGCTCCGTTCACTTAATTAACGGCGGTAAACTGCAGGGCGACGAGAATTACATAAAACCTTTGCAAAAGACTAGACCAGATTTGCAATTTTCAGATGTTGCTTTATTTTAATATAATTATGGTTAAGCCTATAAACTCTACATCGACCTCGATGGGCGCGGGTTACAGAAAACCGCGTTAGGCGCAGGTTTTATGTGGTATGTTTTCCTAGACTTCTACGCTGCGAATGAGTTAAAATATTGATATGACAAGTTAAATATGATATACATAAATGTAGAAAGAATAACATGGCGGTAAAATTGAATTATGTGGTGCTACCAGATAAACTTGATATTTGATATTCCTTATTAAAATTCACAAAATTCAAATATTTACTAGAGCAAGGATTGTGTACGTTCCATTTCGGCTGCGATAACTGATTTCATCTTTGATTGGTTGTGAAATTGGAACATGTGTTCCATCGACGCGCCCTAGAACAAAGGGTAGAGGATTGAAGCGCAGAGTTGAAAATGTTCAATGATTTGATTTTGTTCTGCTCCAGTCTTTGGAAATTATATAACATCTCTTTTTAAGCGGCAGATCATCTTTATTATTTTAACAAAAATTGTATATGCAAGGCCAATTGCTACACCAAAACCATCGCTGACGTCTCTAAAAGAGCAATTGTTGCCCAGCTGTTAAATCGTTATTTGTAATGTATATTCCAATGGAATTCCAATTCGTCCAGTTGTGTGTGGAGTCCAAAATGGATTTATCATGATCTGTAATTTCTTTATTTTAAAAACAGTGTTGCATTGAAGTACTGATTTGCCATGTAAACGCATCTGTTTGTTGTATTGCATTGCAAACTGCGTTTTTGGAGTAAGAGTAAGGGGATCTTTGATCCAGATGGTACCACAATAGGCCTATTAATTGCCTATGTGTGTCAGTGTAATCGCTGAAAGCCACTTCAGTCTAAACTAACCTCACCTACTTAATTGGCGCATCAACCACCTTTTGCTAATTGGCGCCAATTGGAAATCCCAAGTATAGCCAAGTCATTTCAACTTGGTCTTTCCAACGCAGAGGAGGTCTTCCTTTTCCTCTGCTACCACCAGCGGCTACCGACGCTGTTATTGGTGTTGATACTGGTTCCTAAGTAAACAAAGTCCTCTACTTTTTGAAAGTTAAAACTGTTAATAGTGATGTTAGGTCCCAGTCGTGAATATGCCGACTATCTATTTGATAACAGGAGATATTTCGTCTTGCCCTCGTTCACCTCCAGACCCATTCACTTCGCTTCTCTATCCAGTTTGGAGAAGGCAAAACTAACTGCGCGGTTGTTAAGACCGATGATGTTATGTCATCGGCGTACGCCAGCAATTGCACACTCTTATAATAGATGGTGCCTGACCGATTTAGTTCTGCGGCTCGAATTATCTTCTCCAGCATCAGGTTAAAAAAATCGCATGACAAAGAGTCACCCTGTCTGAAGACCTCGTCTGGTATCCAAAGGTTTGAAGAGGTCCTCCCCAATTCTGAAGGAGCTGGTGATGTTGCTCAACGTCATTTGACATAGCCGTAAAGTTTTGCCGGGATACCAAATTCAGACATAGCGGCTTGTAGGACACTTCTTCTCGTGCTGTCGAAGGCGGCTTTGAAGTCGACAAAAAGAAGGTGTGTGTCGATTCTTCTTTCTAGGGTCTTTTCCAAGATCTGACGTATTGTGAATACCAGGTCTAAAGCCGCACTGATAAGGTACAATCAGTTCATTGACGGTGGGCTTAAGTCTTTCACACAATACACTCCACAGAACCTTATAAGCGAATTTCGTCATAGTCGCGTTCATCATCATTGATTGAGGATTCCGGTTCAACAGCTGGCCCTGTATGCAGCGTCTTTACGTTCCGTAGCGACGCGATATTCCTCGTCATACCAGTTGTTCTTTCGGGCTCGCTGAAATCCGATGGATTCTTCAGCGGCGATTTGTAGACTGCGGGAAATATTGTTTCACTGCTCGGAAATATCATTCTGTTGATTGTTGCTCTCAGACAGCAGGAGTGCAAGTCGGGTGACGAAGTGGGTGGCATTGGAATCGCTAAGCACGATTTTTATATCGTGGTGGACGCACCGCTCATACGTGCGGCCAAGGAGATCGTAGAAACGATCTTGGTTCCCATCGTCCTTCTTTCCCGTGGGCGCAAATCCGCCTTGATGCGTTCGTACACCAGAGTGAACGACAGTACTTTACAGCGCAGTCTCTCTCACACCACAAATCCGACACCGATATTGCGCTCCTTTACATGGCAGCTGGAGTAGATGTCGCAAGGGCCCATCACTTTTTTCCCTTACCCCGTCAATCGCATCTCTTGGACGGCTATGGTGTCAACCATTCCTCTGCTGGGGACATCAATCAGCCGGGCAGAGGCACATTCCCAATAAGGGTCCGGACATTACAGGTGTATGCCTTAAATCGTGTTCCTTTAAACGTTTGCCGTTGTGCTACGCTAGCCGAGTTAGCTGTTGTGTTTATTGCATCTTCCAACAACCACACAAACAAGTTAAATAGCGGCAGATCAGTTGCTCTTGTTTGTAGTTGGTTTGTTTAAGGAAGATGAAATAAACACAACAGCCAACTCGGCTAGCGTAGCACAATAGGTAGCGTATTGGCTCTGCAACTCCGAGCTCCCGGGTTCAAAGCCTGAAAGAAGTGGTTATGAAAATTAAATTAAAAATAATTTAATTTAATAATCAAAAAGAAGTCTGATGAGGAAATGTGGTGATTTTCGAAATAGTACTATAACTTCAACCATTAAAAACTGTTGTTGTTTTTTCACTAACAAATCTTCCATAAACTGGCCTTGAGCTCAATAAAATTATAAAAATATTAACATTTACTAGGCCAACAGAAAAATGAACAAACATTTATATAGACAAGGATGAGCACGCCTTAGAAATGCATATAATGTAAAATAAAAACAGAATTTGCAAAATAAAAACACAAACAACAACCACACAAACAAGTTAAATAGCGGCAGATCAGTTGCTCTTGTTTGTAGTTGGTTTGTTTAAGGAAGATGAAATAAACACAACAGCCAACTCGGCTAGCGTAGCACAATAGGTAGCGTATTGGCTCTGCAACTCCGAGCTCCCGGGTTCAAAGCCTGAGAGAAGTGGTTATGAAAATTAAATTAAAAATAATTTAATTTAATAATCAAAAAGAAGTCTGATGAGGAAATGTGGTGATTTTCGAAATAGTACTATAACTTCAACCATTAAAAACTGTTGTTGTTTTTTCACTAACAAATCTTCCATAAACTGGCCTTGAGCTCAATAAAATTATAAAAATATCAACATTTACTAGGCCAACAGAAAAATGAACAAACATTTATATAGGCAAGGATGAGCACGCCTTAGAAATGCATATAATGTAAAATAAAAACAGAATTTGCATAATAAAAACACAAACAACAACCACACAAACAAGTTAAATAGCGGCAGATCAGTTGCTCTTGTTTGTAGTTGGTTTGTTTAAGGAAGATGAAATAAACACAACAGCCAACTCGGCTAGCGTAGCACAATAGGTAGCGTATTGGCTCTGCAACTCCGAGCTCCCGGGTTCAAAGCCTGAGAGAAGTGGTTATGAAAATTAAATTAAAAATAATTTAATTTAATAATCAAAAAGAAGTCTGATGAGGAAATGTGGTGATTTCCGAAATAGTACTATAACTTCAACCATTAAAAACTGTTGTTGTTTTTTCACTAACAAATCTTCCATAAACTGGCCTTGAGCTCAATAAAATTATAAAAATAGTAACATTTACCTGGCCAACAGAAAAATGAACATTAAATTATAATTTTTATTAGCAAATTATCTTTTTTAGCAAATGTCAAATGGGCGATTGACAATCCTTAAAGTACTGCGCCGTTCACTTAATTAACGGCGGTAAACTGCAGGGCGACGAGAATTACATAAAACCTTTGTAAAAGACTAGGCCAGATTCGCAATTTTAAGATGTAGCTTTATTTAAATATAATTATGGTTTAGCCTATAAACTTTACATCGACCTCGATGGGCGCGGGTTACAGAAAACCGCGTTAGGCGCAGGTTTTATGAGGTATGTTCTCCTAGACTTATACGCTGCGAATGACTTAAAATATTTATATGACAAGTAAAATATGATATATGTATGTACATAAATGTAGTAAGAACAACATGGCGGTAAAATTGAATTATCTGTTGCTACCAGATAAACATGGTATTTGGTGGCTCTAATAAAGCTCCTTATAAAAATTCACAAAATTCAAATATTTACTAGAGCAAGGATTGTTCATATTTACGCGCGGCGTATACGGAATATACGCTCCGTGGTAACGTTTATGGAAAAAAAGGAAATGAGCGATTGTTTTGTGGTTAGCGAATAATAGAATTTATTCAATTTAAATCGTTATAATTTGGTATAATTATGATTATGTGGTATATAAAAATATCGAAATTACCTCCGTAGTGGCGTGGTGGATGCTGTGTCTCTCGTCTTCGGAAAAGAAGTGATCAGACGGAGTTTGTTTAAACGCCGTTGAACCGCCAAACGGTGCACCGAGTTAAGGGGAAAGTTAACGAAAGGGCACCGCTTGGCGGCAAGTACCGGCGCTCCGAAAAGTGTTAAGGACTGTGTGTGCGTGTGTGTGTGTGCATGTGGGTGAAAGTGTGTGTGCGTGAGCGTGTGTGTGCATGTGGGTGAAAGTGTGTGTGTGTGTGTGAGTGTGTACACGCAAACCGCTTACTAGGGGTGCGCGTACGATTTGTCGGTCGAATGAGGGTGGCGATGAGATTTAGGCCGGAAGCCTAAACATACCGGCCCCCTTGCTGTCAGCAAAATTACAGCGAAATGCGCGCCACCACGCTCACGTGCGGGAATATAATTCTATGAAAAAAAATAAGCTTAAATACTACGATAAGGACGTGGTTATGGATGAATTTCAGTGCTTTTAAATAGTTTACAAATAAGTAAATATACATGAAGTGTATAATATGTTAATAATAATTTGTTTAAATTTTTAATTTACGCATATCGTTCGTTTGCTGAAAAATTGAAGTTATATATGTCTCTACAACGGTTTTGGTACGAAAATGATTAACGTTGGTGAGCACCGGAGACCATCAGGCCAAAGATTGTGGCCTGTGTGAGAAGACCGCCGACTGTCGTAGGAGGGGGGTCGCTCAGCATAATCTGGGGGACCACATCGCACCCCAGGGTTAGTCTCACGGGTGTGGACTGGTAGAACTGCGGGTCCGCAAGCCGCATTAGCCTGAATGGGATCGCCACCTTTGGGTCCAGGGTTTCTCGCGGAACGATGCGGCTATAATATTCGGCAACGGTCGCCTGCGTCGTGATTCTTTTCGCTACGCCATGTCTCCCCCTGAGAATCAGTGCGCACGTCGCTCCGCGCTCTGTTGTGGCGCGCTCGAGTCGGAGGGTTCGCGCAAGCTCATCGTCTATTATCGTGGCCGACGCACAGGGGTCGACCAGCGCGCGGACCAGATGGAGGCGCCCCCCTGCTTCTATTTTGGCCACCACAGTTGGTGCCACGGCTTCAAAGACCCTCGTTAGGGGGGGAATGTTAGAACTGTTGAGTCGCCCGGTTCGGAAGCTGGCCGGTTGGCCCAGTCGCCTCAGCATAGCCCCACGAGGGACGATTGCATCGCGGCGCGTTGTGCGAGGGAGTGGTCGGAAAGGACGTGTTCCCGAGCCACCCATACGTTGGTGGTTTTCGCGCGTTGACAGTCGGAAAGGACGAGTTTCCGAGCGGTCCTCAGTGTGGCGAACACGCCGCTGAGCAGGCGGTCTGAATGGACGTGATCCAGAGCCGCGCTGCTTTGACGGTCGGAAAGGACGGGTTTCCGAGCCGTCTGCGTGCTTTTCGTGTTGCAGTTTCGGACGCAATCTCCCTACTCTGTATATTTCCGTGGTTGTCGGCTGCGCAGATTCTTCGAGTTCCTCCGTTTCCAGCCTCTCCGCCTCCTCAACTTGCTGCGCCCAGGACAACGTCTGCCCAGTGAGGTCGAGCGACAATACCTCGTCCATTTCCGGCAGCGCTGCGGAGCTTGGCGATAGGCGGGCATCTTCCTCGTCGAGATGCAGAGTGGTGTGATGCTTGTCGTGGCACCTGAAGCACCGCCCCTGGCTGCCGCATATTTCCCGGTGATGTAACGGGGATAGGCAGTTGGTGCAGTACCGGTGGAGGATGACCACTCGGAGTCTCTCTTCCGCTGATTTCTTCCTATATATCGGGCAGAACCGTAATCCGTGGTTCTTGTCGCAGAGTCGACATGCGATCTCGAATCGCTGGCCACGGTCCTCCTGCTTGGTTCGCGTTACTGTGAAACGGCCCATATTTCTAGAAAAGGTACATTGTTGTTATCTATCTCCCACTTTCTTGTCGTTATTGGGTGGCGAGTAGTGGCTAATACGCTCCTAACTATCCCCTGGCAATTGGTTAAGAAGTTGCAATGGAATGCTAAAAAAAAAACTGATAGAGAGCTAAATACTATAATGCGAAAAAAAAACTCGTCAGTGTAGGCTCCTTATAAGGTTTTATTCGAGTCTGAGGTGAGTATGTTCAGAGTTGCATTTTGCTTATTGCCCCCTTTAAGGGAGTTACCAGAGGGTCTAACAAAGGTTCATGCCAGATTTCTGGTATGCTGCCAATTACCGGCGAGCCGCGGAAGGCGTAAAAATTTGTGCTATTGGGTGTGCTGAGGGTGCCCATTCTTGAGGTACTACGCGTGAAATCGGTTTGTCAACATTCATTTAGTTATCTTTTATCGGAAATACAGATAAGGTATGGCAACGCTGTGTGAGTGGTTTTCACCACCCACACTTGACCGGTGTCCTGACTGGTTAGCGGTCATTTGGCGCATAACCTGCAGCATAACATACAGCACGCGGTTGAACAAAGTTATGGGTAATCCAAATTTGTAAGTGGCAATTTACGTATTGCATGGTTATTTTTATTTTTATGCGTTTATTATTGTTTTCTTTATTATACATATTTATTTTTATTTTTTTTTCTTTTTTATTTCTCAGGAATAAATTGGGAGATTCGACCCCGGTGAAGAAAGTCGTAACCATGCGCGTGGTTGTGCATACCCGAGGCCTTGAAACACGTCGGGTGGTGGTTTGCCATTGGCGTGATGCTCCGACTCAACCCAGGATTGGGGTGGGTGCATCGAAACCCGTCCCGCCGCCCCCACGCATGACCCTGCGTGTAACTGCTGATGGCTTTGGCCTACGTAGTGTGGAGGTCGGGCCCTTTGAGTCTACCGTGGGCAGCTAAAATTGTGGTTATAGACGAGTTGTTGTTACTGGTAGTATTAAGTGAAGTGAAAACTTGAATTACATCGAATGAAATTAAATTGAATTAAAAATAAGCGAAGGTTCATACATTCCTTGTTTTTCATGGTAAGTGATATCAATTGAGTTCAAAACAATTGAGAAATTCATTCATTCATTTTTTTTTGATTTTCGAATATTTACTTGAACATCCCTAGTTACTAGGTGTTCGATATAAGTGGTGACTTTGTCTGTCACCATAGCCTGCAACCCGAAAAAATTTACGATCTTAGCCGATTTGGTTTGTGTCCTTGGCTAAGTCGAGACGGTTGAATTAAATAAATTAAAATTAATCCCCTGCAGATGGCGCGCCACGATTGGTTTCACGCTCATCTAAATAATTATTTAGAATTGAGGAATCGTTCTGTTTTGATTTTGAAAAAAAAAGGAAAAAGGGTGGAACCTTCAAAAGGTTGAATAAAATTTCCAAGTTTTTTACTACTTTGAATTGTCGCACGTGGCAACACTGTATGTGTTTATTCACCACACCATACCTGCCATTTTCTTGAATTGACTCAGCTGTCATTCAGAACATTTGCAGCAGCACGAGGTCGAGAACAAAATGGATTTTTCTTACGCAATAATTGGTAAGTTACAGTAATTAAACGGTAAAGTATGTAGTAACTTAGATTATTTAGTATATATTTTATTAATTATTTCCCTATTTCAGGACAAATGCCACATCTGTCTGCCGATCAATTGCCAGCGCAGAATATGTGTACTTCGCGCACACACGCAAAGCCAGCGCGGCCCCAGCCTCGAAAAAGGCAAAAAAAACAGGTGTACGTGCAAGTTCGACGTGCCCGACAATGGCCCCGACTGCGGTGGTAGAAGCAACACCCGCATCAGAATCATTGTCGGGCTCGGATAGAGCCTAATACACCGTGTGGCCGACCGATCCGCTAAAAACATGCTCGTAAGCTTCCGGAATATGGTGACCTTCCAGAAACAGCAACCAACCCTGATGGAGCGCCATTGATGTATTTCATGCTGTTGCTGCGCATCGTTGCAACGTACGGAGGGTAACGCTTTAAAACAATTTCGCTACGCATTGAAGAACTAAGTTGCATCTTAACCGCTTTAATAGGCGATTCATGAGGTCGTGAAAAATGGATTTTTCTTACGCAATAATTGGTAAGATGCAGCAATCAACCGGTACAGTACGTAGTAATTTAGATTATTTAGTATATATTTTGCTAATTATTTCCCTATTTCAGGACAAATGCCACATCTGTCTGCCGATCAATTGCCAGCGCAAAATATGTTATTTAATAAGCAAAGAACATTTCCACCGTAATGCAAGTCCACCTCAAGCAAAACTCAAAACCAACAGTTTTTATGTTTATTTCTCAATCAGCCGCTAACCGGTATATCGCAAAATATGTGTATTACGTGCACATATGCGAAAATCAACGCGGCCCCAGCTTCGAATAGGGATGCATGAGGTGCATGTGCGAGTTCGACGTGTCCGACAATGGCCCCGACTGCGGTGGTAGAAGCAGCACCCGCATCAGAACCATTGTCGGGCTCGGATAGAGCAACTACCCGCAGAAAAAATCCTTAATAAAAAAAAATGTGTGAAACAATCGGAACTACCTAATTGGTAATAATTATGCGCCCACTACGTTTTGAAGTGAAATTTGGGCGCTAGTTGATGTTCGGTCTATGCGACATTGCGTGAGACCTTTACTGTGTTGCAAACATCGGGGCTAACCGCATAATTATTGGAATTGAGCACCCTGAAGAGAACAATGGACCCAATCATTGCGCAATCGCCCGACAGTTTCGCCAAGAATATTTGAAATAAAATACATTAAATGAACTCCAGTTACGAAAACTTCAGGCAATGCAAGATAATCGATTGTAAACAGGGTGCGATACGAGCAGTACGTTACAATGTTGACGGTTCATATTGTTTGAGTTGCGGGTCGGATAAAAAAAATTAAGCTCTGGAATCCAAAAACTGGATTGTTACTCAAACTTACGGAGGCCGAGGCAGATGAGGTGACTGATGCGGCTGGGAGCTGTGACAGCTCTTATATTGTTTCTTCCAGTCTTGATAAAAGCATAATATATTGGGATGTTTCTACAGGCGTGCCTGTGCGAAGGTGCGAGGTCATGCTGGTGGCGTACGCTGTATCTGTTTTAATGAAGACTCTTCGATTGCAATATCTGGCGGTCGTGACAATGCAGTATTGTGTTGGGATATACGAGCGCGCCGTTTAGAGCCCGTACAGTCCATGAAAGAGGCACGAGATTGTATCACGACTGTCCATAGTAATGATCATAAAATAATATCTTCCTCTTTGGATGGTTGCATCCGTCAATACGATATACGCGTTGGGCAATTAGTATGTGATAAAATTGGTGAACCTGTAACGTTTTCCAAATTGCCTCGAATATTACCGCATACACCGTGCCACAATACAGTGCAATGCTGGTTACATCAGACGCCCATACTCGCAGCCATCTACGAGAGTTAACAACAGTGCTGCTGCAACGTTTACGTCTCCGTTCCTGTTTTTTATTGCAATATCCTGTGGAGGTCACTTGTGGGCCGGGACTTAAGTTATGCGTGTGTGGCAGATATTGACGACCAAAGTGATACCTCCCGTGTAGAAGATGGTATAAGTCACCCAAAACACAAGTAGGACTATCATATGGCGGCGGGGACGTTACACAATTATTTTGCTCAGCCTCGGTGATTGGGTTGCGCGACCACCATGTGCCCCTCACGCACCCAACAGTTTCACCTGCGGATCGATGTTAATACTGCCAGAAGACACTGCGCAGCCCCTACGGGTTACATGAGTTCAAATGCCATTATGTGGGTGATTGGCATTGCGACGCGTGTACCTATGTCTTGATTTGTCAATTTCCAATTGCGTAAGTCACTAAAGCTTTTACATTTTCAGATGGGGTGGATGTTAACTCGTTACTAATACGATAGGGTATCTCAAGGTCCCTGGTAAAGATGGACGCCTGATTGGATCACCCTTTACCAGTGGCGGAGCGTGACGAGAAGGCGTAAGTCGCATCTTGGAATTTGGGGTGAGTCCGTTTTATGGTTACCTTTTAGATAGAAGGGGTTATATGGGTATATGTTCATTCTGGGATCGCTTCGGGCTCTGCTCTGCGGTAAGGGTTTATACGAATCAATTTGGTGAAGGATCTGACGATGGTCGGTTTTATGTCACCAGATCGGCCCGAGGTTGACCGGGAGAAGAACCATCAAAAAAATTTTTTTTTTTTTTTTTTTTTTAATATCGATTCAAGCCCTTTTTTATAGTTATCGTTTGCTGGTGGTTGGTTGGGAAGAGAAATGAGGGGTTTAGGCAGATTTAGTAGACGTTGGTTTTTATGTGGTTTCACTGCCGTGTGGTAGCAGGACCAAGTTTGCGATGGGTCTTGAAATCTCCCCCTTTTCTGTCACAACATCCGCCACTCTGACCTGTTTATCGGAACCTGGGTATACTTTCGTGACACGTCCCAGTCTCCATTCATTAGGTGGTAGGTTCTCTTCTTTAATCACTACAAGATCTCCTGATTGCAGATTACTTTGTGGATGCTTCCATTTGATGCGCTTTTGCATCTCATTCAGGTATTCTGACTTCCATCTTCTACAAAATAGTTGGTGGAGGGCCTTGAGCTTTTCCCATCGATTGATGACAGAGGCAGGGTTTTCGTGGGTGTCAGGCTCGGGTGGAGCCAATAAATGTCCTCCCACTAAAAAGTGGCCTGGGGTAAGCGGCTCCAGGTCTGATGGGTTGTTCGAAGCAGGACTAATTGGGCGTGAGTTGAGGCACGATTCAACTCGGCATAGGAGAGTCATAAACTCTTCTAACGTATATTTTGTATTCGAGGCGATTTTTTTGAAATGGCTTTTAAAACTTTTTACCCCGGCCTCCCACAATCCTCCCATGTGTGGGGCAGCCGCAGGTATGAAATGCCAGGAGATCAATTGGTGCGAATACTTCGATAGGGTGCTACTACGTGCTTCAGCCATAAAGGCTTTGGCTTCGGATCGTAAAGATCGAGAAGCTCCGACAAAGTTAGTGCCATTGTCGGAATAAACGTTTTGCGGACAACCTCGTCTCGCGGTAAAACGGGCAAATGCAGCCAAAAAAGACGCGGCACTGAGGTCGGTGGTAGCTTCGAGGTGTATGGCTTTGGTGGTGAAACATACAAATAAGCAGACATACCCTTTTGAAGTTCGGCATCCTCTCCCGCGATAGCTCTTAATATCAAAGGGCCCTGCGAAGTCTACACCGCTATTTGTGAAGGCCCGGAAGAAGGTGGTGCGTTCTTGGGGTAAGATGCCATAATTTGCGTTTGAGTGCGTTTTTTATGAATGGTGCATACCTTACAATTATGAATAACAGATCGGATCATATTCTTTACCCGTGGGATCCAATACTGTGTTCGGATTATGCGTAGCATGAGTTGATTTTCTCCATGAAGGGAAATTCGATGGATGAACTGAACAATGAGTCGGGACAACCTGCAATCATACGGTAATATGATTGGATGTCGTTCACTATACGCCAGGTCTAACGAAGCACCTAGACGGCCTCCGATCCTTATAATATCGGCTGAATCGATGAAAGGGTTGAGAGGCAGAATTTCACTTTTTGCTCCAATCGACTTATCAGATTTAAGACTCTTATATTCCTCTGAGTAATATTGCTTTTGAGAAAGGCTTATTAAGCGTTGAATCGTTGCTTTAATTTCATCAGATGAAATGAGGCAAGACTCTGCTTGAACAGAAGATTTTGTTTTTGAGTATGTTCTTTGAAAGAATCTCAGAATGTATGAGATAACTCGCAAAGCCCTAGGTAAATCTGAAAATCGCTCGAGAAAAATGTTAATGTTGTTTCTATATGTGGCAGCAGCGTGAACTTGTATCCTTTTTTCCTCAATGACTGTATTATAATGCTCTTCTTGTGCTGGCCATTGGGAATTGTCTTCTTGCAGCCAAGAAGGTCCCTGCCACCACAAGGCATTGTCGATCAGTTCGCTTGCTAATAATCCTCTGCTTGCTAAATCTGCAGGATTCGATGCAGAGTCCACATGACGCCAGGTTTTGTTTCCAACCTTTTCTATTATCTTTGTTATTCGATGTGCCACAAAGGTTGACCACGAACAGGGTGGTTTCCGAATCCAGGCTAGCACAATTGTTGAGTCAGTCCAAAGATTGATCTTTAAATGACTGAGGTTGAGATTATCGGTGACCGCTTCAACAATGTCCGCTAATAGGACTGCGCCACACAGTTCTAATCTAGGCAAAGATATTGTTTTTACTGGGGCTACTCTTGTCTTTGCCATGAGTAAGTTGACGAACACTTTGTTGGCGGTCTTAACCCGTAAGTAGATAGTTGCTCCATATGCTTTTTCTGACGCATCGCTAAACCCATGTATCTCGGCCTCTTCCGTTGGTGCGAATTGGACCCATCTAGGTATGCGGATGCTGTTGATTTCTGTATAATCACGCATAAATGCTAGCCATCGATCCAAAGTGGTTGACGATACTTCTTCATCCCAGTCTGTTTTTTCCAACCATATATCTTGCATGATAATTTTTGCAATGATGATTATGGGTGCGAGCCAACCTAGAGGATCAAAAAGTTTGGCGATTGCAGAAAGTATTGCTCTCTTTGTGATTTTATTCTGGTCCTCAATCGGCTTAGCGTTGAAATAGAAATGGTCGGCATGAGCATTCCATCTGATGCCAAGTGCCTTCACCGTGCTGGTATCCTCAAACTCCAGGAAGTCTCCGGACAGCAAATGTTCCTTAGGTATGCCGTTTAATATTTCGCTACAGTTTGAGGTCCATTTTCTTAATGGGAAACCAGCCGATTGTAGTACGTGTGTTATCTCGTCTCTCGCTGTTATAGCAGCTTCTATACTGTGTTCCCCGGCGAGGACGTCATCGACGTACATACATCGTTTAAGAATGGTCGATGCTCGTGGGTGGGAAGTTTCCACGTCGTCGGCCAATTGATGTAAAGTCCTTATCGCCAGGAATGGGGCGCAGTTGATACCAAAGGTCACGGTTTTTAATTCGTATAAACTGATTGGATCTTGAGGATTGTTTCTGAAAAGTATGCGTTGATACTTTACTTGGTTTTCGTTTATCAGAATTTGCCGATACATTTTCTCGATATCACTATTGAAAACATACTTAAACAATCTCCAACGCAGGATCAGTATTGTTAGGTCGGCTTGTAAAACTGGACCTGGAAGGAGGACATCATTTAGACTTACGCCGTTTGCGGTGGGACACGAGGCATTGAACACAACTCGGACCTTTGTTGAGACACTCTCTTCTTTCAGGACTGCATGGTGTGGTAGGAAGTAACAATCGGTGGCATCCGCTGCAACGTTGTTAGTATATTTCGTCATGTGTCCAAGTGTCTCGTATTCCTTAACAACCCTGTTGTATTCCGTCTGTAGTACAGGCTTCTTTGCTAGTCGTGTCTCATTCCGGTAGAACTGAGAGCATGCACTTTTCAAGGAAGGCCCGAGGGAGACATGATTCGGAAAATCTTGTCGGAACGGTAGGGATACAACGTATTTTCCGTCAGAATCTCGTTGAGTTGTTGTTTTGAAGAGCTTTTCACAATAAGCGTCTTCTTCGCTTGCCTTCCGCTTTTTAGGAATTTCCTCTAATTCCCAGAAAGCCGCTAACTGCTTATCCACTGAAACTTCGTTGAAAAAGGAGACGATATTGGTGAAAGCACTTGACGTTTCTGCATTGCCGGTAATTATCCAACCAAACACAGTTTCTTGGGCAATGAGTGTATTAAGCACATTTTTTCTTAAGCCACTTAGAATAATTTGGGGATAAACGTCTCCGCCAAGGATAAGATCAACTGGTTCGTTGACGAAGAACCTCTTATCCGCCAATACCAAGTCTGGGAATGCCTGCCTCGTCATTGCACTTACTTGGCAAGTTGGCAGATTCCCAGTTAGATGTGGTAGAACAAGGGCCACTGTTTCGATTTTGACTAGTGGGTCTGTGGAGGACCGCAGTTGTATTGCACATGCCTCTTTAACTTGCGCAGACTTGGTATTGTTGATTCCCGACACTTGAGCACAGAACCGCTGTGATGGTATGTTGATTCGGCGCTTGAGCTTTTCGGTAATGAATGAACACTCAGAACCCGAATCAATGAGTGCCCTAGCATAAAAATTTGTGCCATTATAAAATATGTTGACACGTGCCGTACCTAGTAGCACTCCCACATTTGTGTTTTCGTAGCAGGAGTTAACGTTTTTCACAGCTTTGTCATGATTATTCGCAGATTCTCGTCTCCACTGTGCTTGCCTTGAAGTGGAAGGTATGTCATCTTGGGGGTTCGGAGTTCCCCTCTGAGCTTGTGCTTTTGGCTGGAATGCTTGCACATGGAGCAGTGTGTGATGTCGCGAGTGACACGTGCTGCAATTGAAGGAGCTTGTGCATCTTGACACCGTATGTCCAAATGATAAGCAATTCAAGCATCCATTATTGCTCTTGACATACTCTATTTTTTGAGTCGTGGTTAGTTGTCGGAATCTTTGACAATTTCGCAATTTGTGGTAATTGCTTTGGCAAATTTTACAGGAATGTTGCTTCACGTTCGTTGGATAAGCGCCAAATCTTTTTGGAAGATTGTCAGTATTTTGCCGCAGGCTTTGTGGTTTAGGTGCCTGTGAAATTTTACTGGCTCTCAAGCCTGACACTGTTTCCAAAGTCTGAAACCGATTTGACAGGAATCGATCCATATCCTCCCATTTGGATATTTCGGTTTTGTTTTCAATGGATTGTTCGCATAGTGCCAGTGTGCATTCTGGCAGTTTTGTTGAGCACAAATATGTGATGATTGCATCCCAATTGGAGATGTCAATTTGATGACATTGAAGTGATGAGATGCAATTATTTATATTTTTGGTTTAGATGAAATAGTTTTTCAACCGGGGTAAGACGTTTATTTATTATATATATGGCCGTGAACATATCTCGGAAAGAAGGCCATGAGAGATAATCTCCCCTAAAGACGTCTGTATCGCATGGGGGCAAATGAATATTGTGCTCGCGAGCAGGTTTATCTTCATTGACCTTCTCCGATTTGGTCAATTTTTCGGAGAGGTCGGCCATGGTAGTCTGGCAGCGAACAAAACTATAATAACTCATTTTATATTTTTTCTTTATAGCCGTGAGGTCTTTTGAAGATAGCTGTGTTGAACCAACGAGTTCATCATAAGCTACTTTAGTTTTTCCCCATAAAGCTTTAAGTTCATCTTGCTCAATTGCAATAGAGTGTTTTGTGTGTTCAGCTGCGTCAGCGCTGGTGTAGTCAGTTTCGAATTCCGCTACTGAGTCTGCCAAGCGAATGAAGGTTTCCATTATTCGAGTTTCTGTGTCTTTGACCGTAGTTGAAAAGTTTTCCAGAAAATTTTTATTGTCTCTTTTGAAATCTCTGACAAAATTAGTAGCCTTAGCCTAATCACTCTAGGAAAAACACAAACGCCTCTTTTAAAAAATAACAACTTGGTTTTATGTATGCAAGAATGTGCATATAAAAGTAATAGTATTTATTAATTCAATTATATATATGTATTTTTGTTAATATGTATTAATTTCTCTAGCTAACTCGCCACCCCAACGACCGGTGATTTTCAAGTGTATAATGTAAAATTTTATAGACGTGTATATGGAATATACCAATAACAATAACAATATGTACACGGCTGCGTATACGGAATATACGCAACAGTGCAACGTTTCACAATATTTTATCCAAACAATATTTACACGGCCGCGTATACGGAATATACGCAACAGTATAAAAGTTTATTTTAATCTCGCAATTATAAAACTCAAAGTTTTTTTGACAATGCAATAAGTGATTGTGTCGCCGCAAGTCTGAAGAAGAAGAAGCAGTGTGCAAGGTGATATTCAAGGTTATGTGCAAATGAACCCTTACAACATAAAGTGATTTAAAAAAAAAATTTACCGCTTATACGTAACAATTAATATGTGCCAAATAAACTTTGTGATCTCGAATTAAAATGCCATGTAAGTGGAACGTGATTAGATTCGTTTAAGTCGATCGTTTGATGGAATAAGCAATGAAACAACAACACAGTGCGCGAAGTGATCAATAATATATGTGCGTGTGCATATATTGCGCAGACCGGTGATTTGTGAAAATTGTATGGAAAAGTCTTACACAAAATTAATGTTCGCGCGTAAATTTTATTTTTATAAAGTGAACAATTTTATGTGTGAATACGCGGATTTATTGGAACAAAAGAAAATTCATCAATATTAATGTGCGGGCCTCAAAAATTGTTTTCACTGAATATTCTTCTTCAACCTGCATTTGCGTTTACAAACTTTTTGAATATTTTATTCAGATTGTTTTAAAGAAAAAAACGGAGTGGCACTGAAATTCAAACCACGTACCTTGTGTTTATAATATCTGGGATGATTGCAGTGCTGATTTGTTTTGACTTTATCTCTGCTCGGTGCGGATGCAAGTGCGGTTATAAGTGATGTTGTGTGTTAGCGACTCGTTCGCTTAAAGCTTCTCGCTCCGATATGGATTTTAAGTGCTGAGATTAATTCTTGGAAAATTGTGGTGTACACGCGGCGTTTACGGTGGTGATTTGATAGCTCCGTAGTAGTAGTGGACTGTATTTTCTCACGGCTCCGAAGGACCAATATTTACGCGCGGCGTATACGGAATATACGCTCCGTGGTAAAGTTTATGGAAAAAAAGGAAATGAGCGATTGTTTTGTGGTTAGCGAATAATAGAATTTATTCAATTTAAATCGTTATAATTTGGTATAATTATGATTATGTGGTATATAAAAATATCGAAATTACCTCCGTAGTGGCGTGGTGGATGCTGTGTCTCTCGTCTTCGGAAAAGAAGTGATCAGACGGAGTTTGTTTAAACGCCGTTGAACCGCCAAACGGTGCACCGAGTTAAGGGGAAAGTTAACGAAAGGGCACCGCTTGGCGGCAAGTACCGGCGCTCCGAAAAGTGTTAAGGACTGTGTGTGCGTGTGTGTGTGCATGTGGGTGAAAGTGTGTGTGCGTGAGCGTGTGTGTGCATGTGGGTGAAAGTGTGTGTGTGTGTGTGAGTGTGTACACGCAAACCGCTTACTAGGGGTGCGCGTACGATTTGTCGGTCGAATGAGGGTGGCGATGAGATTTACGCCGGAAGCCTAAACAGTTCACGTTCCATAAACGTTTAAAATGTCATTGCATTATTTTACAAAACAGTGTTGTAGTGAAGTACTGTTTTGCCATGTAAATGTATCTGTTTGCAGTCTTGCATTGCAAACTGCGTTTATGAAGTCAGCCAAAACCACAATGAGCTCATGCATTTGGAGTTCGAAGAGAGCAAAAACACAAATGTCCACAAAACCTATTTCAGCAACAGCAATTCTAGCCACTGCTCAGAAAAGAGCAAATGCAGCAAGACTATATCTTGCTAAGGACGCTTATAAAGAAGGGCTAGGTGATGCCATAATTGGCGAATCTAAATCAAAAGTTTAAGTGGAAATTAAGCCAAGATTCCTGAATCGACATACAGAAAACTAAATGTCCTAGTTTACCCAACGCTCACTAGCGTACAACCTGATCAATCTTTTAAACACAATTTCAAAATATATAAAAATCACAAGCTAGCTGACCCATCGTTTAACAAACCAGATAGAATCGACATTGGTGCATATTTTTTAAGCAAAATAACCGAAAACAGCGTAAAAAAGTCCCATGTCTATAAGAAGAAACCTGTTTGAAACTGTGTGAAGAAACTTTTAAACAAGATATTGACAGATTTTTTTAACTGGTTAACCTAATATATACTTACTTACTTACTTACTTTTTTGACGCATCAACCACCTTTTGCTAACTGGCGCCAATTGGAAATCTCAAGTATAGCCAAGTATTTTTCCTCTTGGTCTTTTAAACACAGAGGAGGTCTTCCTTTTAATCTGCTACCACCAGCGGGTACCGCGTCAAAAACCGTCAGGGCTGGAGCTATTTAATCCATTCGAACGACGTGACCTAGCTAGCGAAGCCGTTGGTTCTTAATCCGCTGCACTATGTGTACGTCCTTGTACAGCTCGTACAGCTCATCGTTCCATCGTGCGCGGTATTCGCCGTCGCAAAGACGCAAAGGTCCATAAATCTTTCAAAAATGTTTTCTCTCACTCCAAGAGCTCTCTCATCTGATGTTGCCATCGTCCATGCTTCTGCGCCATACAATAAGACGGACATGATGGTTTTTGTCCGTCGAGATAGGACTTTACTGTGCAATTGCCTACTCAGTCCGAAGTAGCGTTGGATTTTAAGGCTGACGCTATTATTGGTGTTAATACTGGTTCCTAAGTAAACGAAGTCCTCTACTTTTTCAAAGTGTTAACTGTAATTAGTTATGTTAGGTCCCAGTCGTGAATGTGCCGACTATCTATTTGATAACAGGAGATATTTCGTCTTGCCCTCGTTCACCTCCAGACCCATTCATTTCGCTTCTCTATCCAGTTTTGAGAAGGCAAAACTAACTGCGCGGTTGTTAAGACCGATGATGTTAATGTCATCGGCGTACGCCAGCAATTGCACACTCTTATAATAGATGGTGTCTGACCGATTTAGTTCTGCGGCTCGAATTATCTTCTCCAGCATCAGGTTAAAGAAATCGCACGACAAAGAGTCACCCTGTCTGAAACCTCGTTTGGTATCCAACGGTTTGAAGAGGTCCTTCCCAATTCTGAAGGAGCTTGTGGTGGTGCTCAACGTCATTTGACATAGCCGTATAAGTTTTGCCGGGATACCAAATTCAGACATAGCGGCTTATAGGACACTTCTTCTCGTGCTGTCGAAGGCGGCTTTGAAGTCGACAAAAAGAAGGTGTGTGTCGATTCTTCTTTCTAGGGTCTTTTCCAAGATCTGACGTATTGTGAATACCAGGTCTAAAGCCACACTGATAAGGTACAATCAGTTCATTGACGGTGGGCTTAAGTCTTTCACACAATACACTCCACAGAACCTTATAAGCGATGTTAAGAAGACTACTTCCGCGATAATTGGCAGAAACTGCAGGATCACCCTTTTTGTGGATTGGTCAGAGCACACTTAAGTTCCAATCAACAGGCATGCATTCTTCCGACCATATTCTAGAAATGAGCTCGTGCAGGCACTTAACCAGCTCCTCTCCGCCGTACTTGAATAATTCAGCTGGTAACTCGTCGGCCCCGGGGCTTTGTTGTTCTTCAGCCGTGCTATCGCTTTCCGAATTTCGTCATAGTCGCGTTCATCATCATTGATTGAGGATTCCGGTTCAACATCTGGCCCTGTATGCAGCGTCTTTACGTTCCGTAGCAACGCGATATTCCTCGTCATACCAGTTGTTCTTTCGGGCTCGCTGAAATCCGATGGATTCTTCAGCGGCGATATGTAGACTGCGGGAAATATTGTTTCACTGCTCGGAAATATCGTTCTGTTGATTAGTGCTCTCAGAGAGCAGGAGTGCAAGTCGGGTTACGAAGGGGGTGGCATTGAAATCGCCAAGCACGAGGCACCTTCCCAATTAAGGGTCCGGACATTACAGATGTATGCCCTCAAATCGTGTTCCTTTAAACATTTGCCGTAGTCGTCATCAAAAAAGGGGGTCTCATCCGAGGCTTTGTGGGCCCTGCACACAACCCATTGCTGGGGGTATATACGCACAGCGCTTATTTACTGTCAAAAATTTCTCATGCTCATTATACGCGTATTGAACGACAGGTGACTATTACGTATGGTAGATACTGTTGACGGCATGACACTAACTACTTTCGATATATATCACACGAAACAATGGCATTGCCATCAAAACTTGGCAGAGGATGCACCTTGACACTAAATATTTCAGTGCTGTAAGTTGTTGGCGCAGGCGGCGAATTTGTTAAAGGCTGTGCTGATGGCGCTTGAAAAGGCTGCGATGCTTGCGATGACGGCGGATGTAGCGACGACTGTGGTGGCTGAGTGCTTGGCGCTGACGTTGGTTGCGCTAACGGCAACCGTCTTCCAATTATCGGTAACGGTAGCCGACCGTTATGTATATATATTTACGATGTCCTTTTGACTTTGACATGTAGCTTCACATAGCTCTTCTACGGTTTTTTTAATACCTGTTAAAGCTGACAGCAAGGTATTCAAATGCTCTTGCGACATATGAGCAGCGGTGATTTCCATTATTATCTGGTTTGCAGGAGCTTCCTCTTTAGGGTATTCTTCGGCCTCACAACTTTTGCTCCAGACAAAGTAAATTTGCTTTTATTAGCGGCAATCAGTGGTACGGCTCTTGTAACGTAGGCAGTCGTACATCTCCATACCGTGGTTCTTCTCAACTCCAGAATTGTGATCGTACAACTTGGTAGTTTGGAATAAAACTACTTTTAATTTTCTTGCTTACTATGTAAGCGTATTTTTATTTATGAAAGCTGCAGCGTTGTGCGCTGTTTGTTAATTCTAAATGGAATGACTTACAAACTAACAAGATGACTTAATAATACCCTAACTGTTTTGCGCTGTTGCTAATGGAAGCTCCTGTTGTTGTTGTTGTTGTTGTTGGTTTAGCTGTAGTCGAGGTGTTGTTGCTGCTGATAACGCTTCAGTTGAATAGGAGCGCATGTAAATCGTACCATTAGCACTTTCGTGAGCGAGAACAAACGGTGGGAACTTTTGATTGTGGTGTCACGTGCAAATTGTAGACATAGCGTCAGCAATTTCTGGGCGTGAGAGAAATTCGTTGCTAACTTCTCCCCCTCTTAAGACGAGACGTCCCTGTTTCGGCTGACATCTTTTATAGCGTTAATTGTAGCTAGTTGCATGTCCTCTACACTCATAGAATGGCGTCCTCTATATGCTTTATTGCTGACTGTTATTTTTGTGCGTTGTTTTAATATAATCAGGCAGAATAATATGAAAAGTACTGCGATGAACATTACTGCAAGCGATATCCAGGTTATCATGCTTTTCGACTCAGTTTCCACTGCAATATGGTTAAGTCTTTTGCTATTCATTTTGTTAAGGTTGTGTAGATATTCAATGGTTAAAAGTTCATTATGGTCACTGATGTTTATTGACATTGTTTTAGGGGGCTCTATGACATGCGTAGAGCTTTTTGTAGTTTCGAATTTGGATTCGTTTATTAATAGACAGTTTTTGAACGATATTAGGTACGTTCCTCTTGGCAGTTTAATGATTGGATTGCCGTCTTCTTTCACATCGGCCGGGGATTCATTGACTATGACGAGCCCATCATCAATATGTTGTATTTTGGGTATTTGGGTTGCTGTTATGGTCTGACATGTTGCTGTATTATTATTCATTAAAGCTGTTGCACACGGCGCGTCTGTTGATTCCACGCATACTAACATGTCTGCAGCTGATTGACATTCGGTTAGCGCTTTTACAGTTTCCCTACATCTACCCATAATTTTACTCTCTAAATTTAAAATAGAGTTATTACGAATAACAGGGTAAATTTTAATTAAACTACAAGATTCACCAATTTTTGGTAATTTTACAAAGTATTTGATTTCATCTTCAGATGCATAAATTTTAACTTGTGCTAATAGCAATATTTCGGTTATAGAAATTGAATAGTCTAATTTTATTAATTCGTGTATCTCATAAAGGTCAAATATAACAGGATTAATTGTATTTAATTTGGAAAGTGCGATACCATTACCAATATTATTTAAATCAGATATTATAATTCTATTTCTTATCATAGCTAATTCTAAAATTTTATTGTTTTTAGAATCGTCTTTGGATATTGCGTCAGTTCTTTCAATCAATCGATTAATTTTATTGGTTATTTCATTCATCTGAACTTGCAGATTTTGGTTAATATTAATTTGAGTGTTACCGTTCTCTACAAGAGCCTCTTCTGTGGCCTGCAATTGCCACAAGTCATCATGGTCGGGAGAACCAGAGATGAGTTTCCATACAGACCCAATTAAATTGATAGATCTTTTTGATCTTGAATTTTTAAATAATGATAATAACTTTTTTATTTCGTTTATATCATGCTCCAATATTGTGTTCTCTTCTTTCCTATTACGATAATTAACAAATAATTCTTTGTTTTCCTCCAAAATGTTTTCGTATTGCCTTAAATTAACCGTATGAGTTATGAAGAAATGTCCCTTCGTAATTGTTACTTTTCCGTTATTAACGGCTATTATCGGGGACGACGAATAGTCATGTACTTCCGAGCGCACTAAGTGCCTGCAAAGATATGATTTAGCTTATTATTTTAATATTGTCCTTATGGATTACACGTCCGTCTTTAGTTTTAACAGTTGTTCCTAAATCTTCACTAATTTCAACCTCCTTAAAAATATTCTTAATTTTACTTCCTAATCTATTATTTACTTTTAAGAGCACTTTCTCTCCTTTTTTTACTGTTTTCTGCTCCCTATTTTTATTGTGGGTTTTAGTACTTAAAACTTGATTATTCTTTAGTTTACTTATTATTTCAGATTTTGTTTTCTCTGAGATGGATTTTAAAATATTTGCTGGTTTTTTCCCGGTTGTGGAATGAATACTATTATTATACTTTGAAGTGCTTGTAAGAACTAGGTCTGTCAATTCCATTGTTGGGTTCTCGCACCTTAGGCACCTGGCAATTTCTATCAGCGTGGAGTGAAATCTCTCCACTTGGCCGTTGCTCTTTCTGCGAAGTGGAGGCACTTTATAGAGGTCTATTCCAAGATTTTTAAATAAAGTTTTCATTGTCTCGGAACAGATAGCTCTCTCATTGTCCGAAACGATGGTTTTAGGTACAAATATTGTAAAAATTTCTAGAAGAGCTGGCTTTATATCAATGACAGATTTGGTTTTAATTGGCTTTACTATGGGCATTTTGGAAAACTTGTCTATGCAAGTCAGAAATAGTTTATTCTCTGTTGAGAAAATATCTACGTGTAAAATTTCTCCTATTTCAGTAGGTATGGGTGTTTCTCCTAATAATTGCTGTTTGGGTTTCCTATCATATTTACATACTTGACAAGTGGAGCAGTTCTTTGTAACGGATTTTAACATTTCTTTCATTTCCGGAAAATAATATTGGTTCAGAATCTCTTTAAATTGCCTATGAGCCCTATTATGTTCCGTATTCACAATTTCGTGCTTGTCATTTTCATTAAATATGTCTATAACCATTTTTTCAGTGTGTTTAAATTTCACCGACGGAAAGGTTTCTATTAAAGGATTTTGGATTTTCCCCAAGGTGGGGTGCAATAAAACCATAAGAAATAAGGCCATAATGGCTTTATTTCCAATAGCGATTGGAAATAAAGCCATAATTTCTATATGGCCTTAATTCCAAATGTAAATGGAAATAAAGCCATTACGGCTTTATTGCGCTTTTGAAAATGGGTATTTAGAAAAACTAAGAAAACTTTTCGAGAGGGAGGGTCGGCGCGGAGGCCGGCAAAGCGGGCGCGCGGCGCGTGAACGGCGGAGCGCGCCGCGGCGCGCCGGGGGCGAAGGAGAGTAAGCGCGGACCGGCAAAACTATCCTGATATACTCGCATTTTTCTTTTAAATATATCGAATAAATTCGGAAATATTAAATTACCATGTTTTTATTTTATTACTTACAAATTTTTATGGGCAATCACGGAGCGTATGTACTTGTGTACATATATTTTAACAAAATCGAACAAAAAAACTTTTCCAAAATGTTTGAAAAATATTACTTAGAACTACATCAACACTTTACATATAAATTAACATCGAGTCTTTGACAATGGCGCGACAAATTGGGCATAGTAGTTTAACTCCAGAGCGCATACTCCTATCTTTAATTTGGTCGAAACAATCGTGACAACATTTACAATGTTTACATGGAATAAACAAAACTTCTCGCTCTTTTTCACAGCAAATAACACACATGAGGTCCCTTTGTTCAGTATGATGCACCACCTCTTCACTAACATCTTCTTCGTCATTGTCTTCACTGTCACTATCGTCGGTTTGTTGTTCGTTTAGGAAACTTTCTGCAAATAACCGGCTTTCTTTTATAGAAAGCTGGTTGAGAATATCTGTCAACGTAATTTTTTTTTTGTGCAATTGGCTGAGTCGTTCATGTATGAATCGTGTACGATTTTTAAACCATTTATGTTTCTCTTTACATAAATCAATATCCCCTGCGATTGACTTCAAGAAATCTATTGATTTTGATGCATCTACGTCGCTTAGAACGTTTAAAAATTTATAGAAATTTCCACGTTTCGGCAGTTTCGTCCTTAGCTGGCTGTGGAAAGCTTCCGCGGCGCTGCTAGTCGTAGTGTGAATATATTATCAAAGAAAAAACAAACTTACGTGATCCGAGTGAACTATATGAAATATTAGCAGTTGCTTGAATTGCTTTGAAACGGGCACAACATTGAAGGTGCTGTCAACAATATATTTTCGTGGTTCCGACACACTTATAGCTTTTAATTTGTTGCAAATAGTAGGTGAGGCGAACACAGTATACGAAAATTCTTCGGTTATGATTGTGTCATTATAAAATGGTTTACCTGGTTCATATTTCGACATAGCAAATTCCTTGGACACATTTTCATTTTGAAAGATTTTTACAATGTCGGCAAAGCAAATTGGTGCTTTAGGAAAACATTCGTGTCTGATATTCAGGAGTTGCCTACGTATTCGACCAAATTGTACTAGTAGTGCTGATTCTTTAAATTTCTTACATTGCTCATCATATATCTCACGCACACCTGCCCTTTTTAACGATGACGTCTTGCACTCGCTTTTTATGGAGTTAGTAATTGTAGCTTGCTGTACAGTTCATTTTGGGGATCATGATTATGAACTTTGGTATTGCCAATTTGTCTGCATAATGTTTCGCTATTGAACTCCACTGCAACACTCATTTTGCAATCACTCTGATAGCAATAATAATATTTAACATTATTACGATTGAATTTAAACTTAAAAATTTGGTTTTCTGCTTCTATGTATAGTAACTTGGATGATCTCCTAAATCCTGGTATTAGCACGTATTCAAAAACTAAATTATTTTCCATTTTCGTGAAAATATTTCAAAGGAAGGACAATGTAAATGCACAAACAATTAGCAGAAACCATGTGATTGACAGACAGTGTTGCCAGGCATACTGTATTTTTAGTTCGAAAGGGTGCCATTTCAAGATATGGCTATATTTCTCACCTGGCAAATTTTAAATATGTCTTTATTGCACTTCTGCGCTGGAAATAACGCCGTATGGCTTTAATTCCAACCACAAGTGGAAATAAGACCATATGGCCTTATTTCGTATGGTGTTATTGCACCCCACCTTTCCCCAACACCTCTAATGAGCAATAAATGCCGCTAACTGCGTTAGGGTTGATGGCTGCCTGCAGTAAGTGCATTAGCTCGTTGATGGTATTAAAGTTAATGGCATGTCTGATTCTATTCTTAAAAAAAATTTTCCTTTTATGACTTGGGTGACCTTCTGAGATCAGAATCTGATTTTTAAAGGAGTTTATAGGAGATTCAACAGATGTTATTGTGAACGTGTAAGATTCTTCACTGTGGCAGGTAGCTGCCGTGGCCGAATCCTCTATTGCGTGCATTGCCTGGCGTGATAGTGCGTCAGCTACAATATTTTGATTCCCTGGCTTGTAAAAAAAACTGTGGTACAAACTCTTCTATCAATGCCTTCCATCTTTGAATTTTGCTATTAGCGTTTCTTTCAGAAATTGCAAAGATAAGAGGTTGGTGATCTGTAAATATTCTGATTTCACTAGCACCGTAAAGGTAATTTCGCAATTTTTGCAAAGCCCATATGATAGCGAGAAGCTCTCTTTCGTTTGTTGCGTATGACTCTTCTGTTTTGATAGAGTTCTTGAAGTAAACGTTATAGGCTTCTTATTCTGTGATAATACTGCACTAATTGCTACACTTGAAGCATCGGTAGCAAGCTCAAAAGGTTTTTGAAAGTCAGGATAATGTAACAAAACATCCTCTGAACTTAGTGCCCTTTTTATACGTTCGAATGCATTTACTGCTTCTTCGTCCAACCGTATTTTAATATTTTTTGATTGTTTTGCTTTAGCATTACCGTTTTCACCTCTTAGGTATTTGGTGAGTGGTTTGGCAATACGAGCGTAGTCTTGTATGAACCGTCTGTAGTACGCAGTACACAGAGATTCGGGTTTCTTATATTGAAGGACATCATTAACCTTCTTTGGGCATGTTTTAATGCCATTTTCATTAATAATAAATCCTAAAAACTCAATTTCTTTCATAAAGAATTTTGATTTTTTTAGTGAAAGGCGCATATTAGCATTTTTTAGTTTCTGAATGACTTCATCTAAATCCTTTAGGTGTTGCTCTTTCGTACCAGAGTAAATAATTACGTCATCCATATAGACATGACAGGTCTTTCCTATCACCTCTCTTAAAACATCATCAATTTCCCGCTGAAATATGCTTGGGGCATTTTTTAAACCAAAGGGTAAGCGACGAAACTCGTATTTTCCATTATTAACGGAAAATGCGGTTTTCTCGCGGTCCCCTGGGTTAAGCAAAATTTGGTGAAACCCGCTCTTTAAATCTAAGGTTGAAAAGTATTTTCCAGTGCCAAGATTTGATAAAATTGATGAGGTTTCCGGCATTGGATACCTGTCCGCAATAGTTATTTTATTCAGCTTTTGAAAATCAATAACTAGTCTTAACTCTTGGTCACCATTGTCGTTAGTTGTTTTCTTTTTTACAACCCATATTGGACTATTGAATGGACTTCGGGATGGCTGGATTATGCCATCTTTGAGTAGACGTTGAATCTCCTCATTTACAAATTTTGTGTAAGCGATAGGGTATGGATATGATTTACTGTAAACAGGCTCATTAGTGGTGGTTTTAATGGATGCTCTTACCTTAGTGTGGAAGGGTAGTCCTAAATTTGGGTCACCGAAGGCTTTCTTATTTTTTTCCATCATATTTTCAAATTCAGGTAAAATTTCAGATGGAACTTCATTAAAACCAGTAGATAAATGGGATACTTCTTCACATTTAAAGAATTCTATATTTTCAAATCCATCCCTATATTGCAATTTGTCATTGACTGTATCAATTTTCGCACTAATCTCCTTAAGAAAATCGTAGCCAATTATAGCGTCGAATGAAGTGAGACCAGGCAAAATAAAAAAGATTGAACTTTGTCCTAAAACTTTTATTTTACATTTTTTGGTTATAGTTTGTGAACCGGATACAGTTTTTATTTTGAACGGTTTTTCAACCCTTTGAGTATTTTTTATAATAGCGAGATTTTTTATATAGTTTTTGGAAGTGCCGGTATCCAAAAGAATTTTTAAAGTTTTTTCTTTGTTCAGCCTCTTCTCTATATAAGGGAGTGAAGAGGCTCCTACTCTAAAAAATTATCCTCACCATAACACTCCTCTTCCTCAGAATTTTCAGAAATGTTGTTTACTTTTTGAGTTTTGTGCAAATTGGATCTATTTGACCCATCTGAGCTTTCACGACTTCTTTTTTGAGTTTGATATTGGCTTTTGCTATTATTTTCCTTTGAATTTGCTATCTGGCCCTTACTATGCTGACAGGCGTTTTGAGGTTCATAAGTGAAATTGTTTGTTTTAAAACTCCTTTTATAGTGAGATACTGATGGATCTACATCCATTGGAACAGGTTCTTGGGAATTGTTAGTATCACTGTTTGGGACCCTTCTATAATGAGGATTTCTTTTTTTGTACTTACTAGTAAATTCATCGAAGGAGTTTGCAAACTGGTATCTCAAACGATTGCTTTATATTTCATGCGCCATAGCGAGTGCTGTCGGCATGTCTTGTGGTCCTTTAGAATAAATAATATTACCTATTAAAGGCTGAAGACCTGATATGAAAGTTCGCAGTGCGTCGGATCTATATTTCCTAAGTAAAACCTCAGTGATTCTTGGTTGTCATTTTCCATCAATACTTTTGAAGAAATGAGGGTAAATTGTTTTTCTACTTTATCATAGTATTCATTTATACTTAGTTTTCCCTGCTTCATCATACTGAGCTGTTGCTCCAATATATGCAATGGCCTTCTGTCTGCATAAGCGTGATCTAGCCTAGCAACCTAGCGTCTAAATTAAGAACAGTATTATATTCGGATAAGACTTGATCTACTTGACCAGTTATCTTTGTTCTAATTATTAGGAGAGCTTGCGTGTAAATTGTGGACCTTTTGTAGACTTTGTCCATATAGATAGCTAATCGCCTCCATGAAGGATAAGCAGCTCTATCACCTTTGAACTCCGGAAGGTTTTTCACTGCCTCCAAAGTTGTTGGAAACACATTTGTTAACTCTACTTCAGTATAAGCTTCTACTTTTGGCCCTACTGAGAGGTTTTCTATTTTCTTCACTAATTCATTAATTTTCGCATCGTACTGCGCGTTATTATTTTTTATAAGTTCCGCGATAGCGGCTTGAAAAGCTGCTGAATCCATATTAATGAAATTAATCGAATGATTGGAAAGAATTCTCACAACTTCGTCACTAAATTCACTTAACTTTACACAGATCTTATTTTGTTAAAGTATCACTTGATTCTGCTAAGTTTTTATTGCTCAACAATTCACTCTTTCACAGGGGGAAAAATATAAAAATATTTAAATTTAATAAAAAAAAATCTTACAGTAACATAAATACTGCAATCCACATCCTTGCTCGTCAGTGTTAATGAGTCCTTATCACGGTGTTAGATGAATCCTTGTCCTGTTTGTTAGGAGAGTCCTTATCTTGCTGATGATCCGTGAGTCCTTATCTCGTGTGATCGGTAAGTTCTTATCCCGTTGGTCGCCACTTGGTAGTTTGGAATAAAACTACTTTTAATTTTCTTGCTTACTATGTAAGCGTATTTTTATTTATGATAGCTGCAGCGTTGTGCGCTGTTTGTTGATTCTAAATGGAATGACTTACAAACTAACAAGATGACTTAATAATACCCTAACTGTTTTGCGCTGTTGCTAATGGAAGCTCCTGTTGTTGTTGTTGTTGTTGGTTTAGCTGCAGTCGAGGTGTTGCTGCTGCTGATAACGCTTCAGTTGAATAGGAGCGCATGTAAATCGTAACATTAGCACTTTCGTGTGCGAGAACAAACGGTGGGAAATTTTGATTGTGGTGTCACGCGCAAATTGTAGACATAGCGTCAGCAATTTCTGGGCGTGAGAGAAATTAGTTGCTTACTTACAGCTTGATCGACGATTATATTAAATTATAATTTTTATTAGCAAATTCTCTTATTTAGCAAATGTCAAATGGGCGATTGACAATCCTTAAAGTACTGCGCCGTTCACTTAATTAACGGCGGTAAACTGCAGGGCGACGAGAATTACATAAAACCTTTGTAAAAGACTAGGCCAGATTCGCAATTTTAAGATGTAGCTTTATTTAAATATAATTATGGTTTAGCCTATAAACTTTACATCGACCTCGATGGGCGCGGGTTACAGAAAACCGCGTTAGGCGCAGGTTTTATGAGGTATGTTCTCCTAGACTTCTACGCTGCGAATGACTTATTATATTTATATGACAAGTAAAATATGATATACGTACATAAATGTAGTAAGAACAACATGGCGGTAAAATTGAATTATCTGTTGCTACCAGATAAACATGGTATTTGGTGGCTCTAATAAAGCTCCTTATAAAAATTCACAAAATTCAAATATTTACTAGAGCAAGGATTGTTCACGTTCCATTTCGGCTGCGATAACTGATTTCATCTTTGATTGGTTGTGAAATTGGAACATGTGTTCCATCACGCCCCTAGAACATAGGGTAGAGGATTGAAGCGCAGAGTTGAAAATGTTCAATGATTTGATTTTTTTTTTCTTTAAACAAAAAATATAAATTATTTTTTATAAACATAATAATTAGTGGTAAATACCTTAAATATGATCTTCCTCAAACGAAAGTGCGAGTAAAATACGTATTCTTGCATATCTTCAATGGATTTGCAAAAAATGTGAGGTTTAAGGAATTTTCCTTTATGGATCGCGATCAATTAATAAACGTTTAAAATGTCATTGCATTATTTTACAAAACAGTGTTGCAGTGAAGTACTGCTTTGCCATGTAAACGCATCTGTTTGTAGTATTGCATTGCAAACTGCGTTTATGAAGTCAGCCAAACCACAATGAGCTCTTCCATTTTGAGTTCTAAGAGAGCAAAAACACAAATGTCCTCAAAACCTATTTCAGCAACAGCTATTTTAGCCACTGCTCAGAAAAGAGCAAATGCAGCAAGACTATATTTTGCTAAGGACGCTTATAGAGAAGGGCTAGGTTATGCCATAATTGGCGAATCTAAATCAAAAGTTTAAGTGGAAATTAAGCCAAGATTCCTGAATCGACATACAGAAAACTAAATGTCCTAGTTTACCCAACGCTCACTAGCGTACAACCTGATCAATCTTTCAAACACAATTTCAAAATATATAAAAATCACAAGCTAGCTGACCCATCGTTTAACAAACCAGATATAATCGACATTGGTGCATATTTTTTAAGCAAAATAACCGAAAACAGCGTAAAAAAGTCCCACGTCTATAAGAAGAAACATGCTAGCTGACCCATCGTTTAACAAACCAGATAGAATCGACATTGGTGCATATTTTTTAAGGAAAATAACCGAAAACAGCGTAAAAAAGTCACACGTCTATAAGAAGAAACATGTTTGAAACTGTTTGAAGAAACTTTTAAACAAGATATTGACAGTTTTTTTTAACTGGTTTACCTAATATATACTTACTTACTTACTTACTTTTTTGACGCATCAACCACCTTTTGCTAACTGGCGCCAATTGGAAATCTCAAGTATAGCCAAGTATTTTTCCTCTTGGTCTTTTAAACACAGAGGAGGTCTTCCTTTTAATCTGCTACCACCAGCGGGTACCGCGTCAAAAACCTTCAGGGCTGGAGCTATTTAATCCATTCGAACGACGTGACCTAGCTAGCGAAGCCGTTGGTTCTTAATCCGCTGCACTATGTCTACGTCCTTGTACAGCTCGTACAGCTCATCGTTCCATCGTGCGCGGTATTCGCCGCCGCAAAGACGCAAAGGTCCATAAATCTTTCAAAAATGTTTTCTCTCACTCCAAGAGCTCTCTCATCTGATGTTGCCATCGTCCATGCTTCTGCGCCATACAATAAGACGGACATGATGGTTTTTGTCCATCGAGATAGGACTTTACTGTGCAATTGCCTACTCAGTCCGAAGTAGCGTTGGATTTTAAGGCTGACGCTATTATTGGTGTTAATACTGGTTCCTAAGTAAACAAAGTCCTCTACTTTTTCAAAGTGTTAACTGTAAATAGTGATGTTAGGCCCCAGTCGTGAATGTGCCGACTATCTATTTGATAACAGGAGATATTTCGTCTTGCCCTCGTTCACCTCCAGACCCATTCACTTCGCTTCTCTATCCAGTTTTGAGAAGGCAAAACTAACTGCGCGGTTGTTAAGACCGATGATGTTAATGTCATCGGCGTACGCCAGCAATTGCACACTCTTATAATAGATGGTGTCTGACCGATTTAGTTCTGCGGCTCGAATTATCTTCTCCAGCATCAGGTTAAAGAAATCGCACGACAAAGAGTCACCCTGTCTGAAACCTCGTTTGGTATCCAACGGTTTGAAGAGGTCCTTCCCAATTCTGAAGGAGCTTGTGGTGGTGCTCAACGTCATTTGATATAGCCGTATAAGTTTTGCCGGGATACCAAATTCAGACATAGCGGCTTATAGGACACTTCTTCTCGTGCTGTCGAAGGCGGCTTTGAAGTCGACAAAAAGAAGGTGTGTGTCGATTCTTCTTTCTAGGGTCTTTTCCAAGATCTGACGTATTGTGAATACCAGGTCTAAAGCCACACTGATAAGGTACAATCAGTTCATTGACGGTGGGCTTAAGTCTTTCACACAATACACTCCACAGAACCTTATAAGCGATGTTAAGAAGACTACTTCCGCGATAATTGGCAGAAACTGCAGGATCACCCTTTTTGTGGATTGGTCAGAGCACACTTAAGTTCCAATCAACAGGCATGCATTCTTCCGACTATATTCTAGAAATGAGCTCGTGCAGGCACTTAACCAGCTCCTCTCCGCCGTACTTGAATAATTCAGCTGGTAACTCGTCGGCCCCGGGGCTTTGTTGTTCTTCCGCCGTGCTATCGCTTTCCGAATTTCGTCATAGTCGCGTTCATCATCATTGATTGAGGATTCCGGTTCAACATCTGGCCCTGTATGCAGCGTCTTTACGTTCCGTAGCAACGCGATATTCCTCGTCATACCAGTTGTTCTTTCGGGCTCGCTGAAATCCGATGGATTCTTCAGAGGCGATATGTAGACTGCGGGAAATATTGTTTCACTGCTCGGAAATATCGTTCTGTTGATTAGTGCTCTCAGAGAGCAGGAGTGCAAGTCGGGTTACGAAGGGGGTGGCATTGAAATCGCCAAGCACGAGGCACCTTCCCAATTAAGGGTCCGGACATTACAGATGTATGCCCTCAAATCGTGTTCCTTTAAACATTTGCCGTAGTCGTCATCAAAAAAGGGGGTCTCATCCGAGGCTTTGTGGCCCTGCGCACAACCCATTGCTGGGGGTATATACGAACAGCGCTAATTTACTGTCAACAATTTCTCATGCTCATTATACGCGTATTGAACGACAGGTGACTATTACGTATGGTAGATACTGTTGACGGCATGACACTAACTACTTTCGATATATATCGCACGAAACAATGGCATTGCCATCAAAACTTGGCAGAGGATGCACCTTGACACTAAATATTTCAGTGCTGTAAGTTGTTGGCGCAGGCGGCGCTAACGGCAACCGTCTTCCAATTATCGCTAACGGCAGCCGACCGTTATGTATATATATTTACGATGTCCTTTTGACTTTGACATGTAGCTTCACATAGCTCTTCTACGGTTTTTTTAATACCTGTTAAAGCTGACAGCAAGGTATTCAAATGCTCTTGCGACATATGAGCAGCGGTGATTTCCATTATTATCTGGTTTGCAGGATCTTCCTCTTTAGGGTATTCTTCGGCCTCACAACTTTTGCTCCAGACAAAGTAAATTTGCTTTTATTGGCGGCAATCAGTGGTACGGCTCTTGTAACGTAGGCAGTCGTACATCTCCATTCCGTGGTTCTTCTCAACTCCAGAATTGTGATCGTACAGCTTGATCGGCGATTATATTAAATTATAATTTTTATTAGCAAATTCTCTTTTTTAGCAAATTTCAAATTGGCGATTGACAATCCTTAAAGTACTGCGCCGTTCACCTTATTAACGGCGGTAAACTGCAGGGCGACGAGAATTACACAAAACCTTTGTAAAAACTAGGCCAGATTCGCAATTTTAAGATGTAGCTTTATTTAAATATAATTATGGTTTAGCCTATAAACTTTACATCGACCTCGATGGGCGCGGGTTACAGAAAACCGCGTTAGGCGCAGGTTTTATGAGGTATGTTCTCCTAGACTTATACGCTGCGAATGACTTAAAATATTTATATGCCAAGTAAAATATGATATATGTACATATATGTAGTAAGAACAACATGGCGGTAAAATTGAATTATCTGTTGCTACCAGATAAACATGGTATTTGGTGGCTCTAATAAAGCTCATGATAAAAATTCACAAAATTCAAATATTTACTAGAGCAAGGATTGTGCACGTTCCATTTCGGCTGCGATAACTGATCTCATCTTTGAGTGGTTGTGAAATTGGAACTTGTGTTCCATCGACGCCCCTAGAACAGAGGGTAGAGGATTGAAGCGCAGAGTTGAAAATGTTCAATGATTTGATTTTTTTTTTCTTTAAACAAAAAATATAAATTATTTTTTATAAATATAATAATTAGTAGTAAATACCTTAAATATGATTTTCCTCATACGAAAGTGCGAGAAAAATACGTATTCTTGCATATCTTCAATGGATTTGCAAAAAATGTGAGGTTTAAGGAATTTTTCTCTTTGAATCGCAATCAATTAATAAACGTTTAAAATGTCATTGCATTATTTTACAAAACAGTGTTGCAGTGAAGTACTGCTTTGCCATGTAAACGCATCTGTTTGTATTATTGCATTGCAAACTGCGTTTATGAAGTCAGCCAAAACCGCAATGAGCTCTTCCATTTTGAGTTCGAAGAGAACAAAAACACAAATGTCCACAAAACCTATTTCAGCAACAGCAATTCTAGCCACTGCTCAGATAAGAGCAAATGCAGCAAGACTATATATCGCCATAATTGGCGAATCTAAATCAAAAGTTTAAGTGGAAATTAAGCCAAGATTCCTGAATCGACATACAGAAAACTAAATGTCCTAGTTTACCCAACGCTCACTAGCGTACAACCTGATCAATCTTTTAAACACAATTTCAAAATATATAAAAATCACAAGCTAGCCGACCCATCGTTTAACAAACCAGATATAATCGACATTGGTGCATATTTTTTAAGCAAAATAACCGAAAACAGCGTAAAAAAGTCCCACGTCTATAAGAAGAAACATGCTAGCTGACCCATCGTTTAACAAACCAGATAGAATCGACATTGGTGCATATTTTTTAAGCAAAATAACCGAAAACAGCGTAAAAAAGTCCCACGTCTATAAGAAGAA
Organism: Philophylla caesio; assembly: GCA_963971545.1. Classification (NCBI taxonomy): domain Eukaryota; kingdom Metazoa; phylum Arthropoda; class Insecta; order Diptera; family Tephritidae; genus Philophylla; species Philophylla caesio. The sequence continues at coordinate 121,902,076 of OZ020604.1, read as the reverse complement.
ACATGTTTGAAACTGTTTGAAGAAAATTTAAACAAGATATTGACAGATTTTTTTTAACTGGTTAACCTAATATATACTTACTTACTTACTTACTTTTTTGACGCACCAACCACCTTTTGCTAACTGGCGCCAATTGGAAATCTCAAGTATAGCCAAGTATTTTTCCTCTTGGCCTTTTAAACACAGAGGAGGTCTTCCTTTTAATCTGCTACCACCAGCGGGTACCGCGTCAAAAACCCTTCAGGGCTGGAGCTATTTAATCCATTCGAACGACGTGACCTAGCTAGCGAAGCCGTTGGTTCTTAATCCGCTGCACTATGTGTACGTCCTTGTACAGCTCGTACAGCTCATCGTTCCATCGTGCGCGGTATTCGCCGTCGCAAAGACGCAAAGGTCCATAAATCTTTCAAAAATGTTTTCTCTCACTCCAAGAGCTCTCTCATCTGATGTTGCCATCGTCCATGCTTCTGCGCCATACAATAAGACGGACATGATGGTTTTTGTCCGTCGAGATAGGACTTTACTGTGCAATTGTCTACTCAGTCCGAAGTAGCGTTGGATTTTAAGGCTGACGCTATTATTGGTGTTAATACTGGTTCCTAAGTAAACGAAGTCCTCTACTTTTTCAAAGTGTTAACTGTAATTAGTTATGTTAGGTCCCAGTCGTGAATGTGCCGACTATCTATTTGATAACAGGAGATATTTCGTCTTGCCCTCGTTCACCTCCAGACCCATTCACTTCGCTTCTCTATCCAGTTTTGAGAAGGCAAAACTAACTGCGCGGTTGTTAAGACCGATGATGTTAATGTCATCGGCGTACGCCAGCAATTGCACACTCTTATAATAGATGGTGTCTGACCGATTTAGTTCTGCGGCTCGAATTATCTTCTCCAGCATCAGGTTAAAGAAATCGCACGACAAAGAGTCACCCTGTCTGAAACCTCGTTTGGTATCCAACGGTTTGAATAGGTCCTTCCCAATTCTGAAGGAGCTTGTGGTGGTGCTCAACGTCATTTGACATAGCCGTATAAGTTTTGCCGGGATACCAAATTCAGACACAGCGGCATATAGGACACTTCTTCTCGTGCTGACGAAGGCGGCTTTGAAGTCGATGAAAAGAAGGTGTTTGTCGATTCTCGCGATATTCCTCGTCCTACCAGTTGTTCTTTCGGGCTCGCTGAAATCCGATGGATTCTTCAGCGGCGATATGTAGACTGCGGGAAATATTGTTTCACTGTTCGGAAATATCGTTCGGTTGATTATTGCTCTCAGAGAGCAGGTGTGCAAGTCGGGTTACGAAGTGGGTGGCATTGAAATCGTCAAGCACGAGGCACCTTCCCAATTAAGGGTCCGGACATTACAGATGTATGCCCTCAAATCGTGTTCCTTTAAATATTTGCCGTAGTCGTCATCAAAAAAGGGGGTCTCATCCGAGGCTTTGTGGCCCTGCGCACAACCCATTGCTGGGGGTATATACGCACAGCGCTAATTTACTGTCAACAATTTCTCATGCTCATTATACGCGTATTGAACGACAGGTGACTATTACGTATGGTAGATACTGTTGACGGCATGACACTAACTACTTTCGATATATATCGCACGAAACAATGGCATTGCCATCAAAACTTGGCAGAGGATGCACCTTGACACTAAATATTTCAGTGCTGTAAGTTGTTGGCGCAAGCGGCGAATTTGTTAAAGGCTGTGCTGATGGCGCTTGAAAAGGCTGCGATGCTTGCGATGACGGCGGATGTAGCGACGACTGTGGTGGCTGACTGCTTGGCGCTGACGTTGGTTGCGCTAACGGCAACCGTCTTCCAATTATCGCTAACGGCAGCCGACCGTTATGTATATATATTTACGATGTCCTTTTGACTTTGACATGTAGCTTCACATAGCTCTTCTACGGTTTTTTTAATACCTGTTAAAGCTGACAGCAAGGTATTCAAATGCTCTTGCGACATATGAGCAGCGGTGATTTCCATTATTATCTGGTTTGCAGGATCTTCCTCTTTAGGGTATTCTTCGGCCTCACAACTTTTGCTCCAGACAAAGTAAATTTGCTTTTATTGGCGGCAATCAGTGGTACGGCTCTTGTAACGTAGGCAGTCGTACATCTCCATTCCGTGGTTCTTCTCAACTCCAGAATTGTGATCGTACAGCTTGATCGGCGATTATATTAAATTATAATTTTTATTAGCAAATTCTCTTTTTTAGCAAATGTCAAATTGGCGATTGACAATCCTTAAAGTACTGCGCCGTTCACTTAATTAACGGCGGTAAACTGCAGGGCGACGAGAATTACACAAAACCTTTGTAAAAGACTAGGCCAGATTCGCAATTTTAAGATGTAGCTTTATTTAAATATAATTATGGTTTAGCCTATAAACTTTACATCGACCTCGATGGGCGCTGGTTACAGAAAACCGCGTTAGGCGCAGGTTTTATGAGGTATGTTCTCCTAGACTTCTACGCTGCGAATGACTTAAAATATTTATATGCCAAGTAAAATATGATATATGTACATATATGTAGTAAGAACAACATGGCGGTAAAATTGAATTATCTGTTGCTACCAGATAAACATGGTATTTGGTGGCTCTAATAAAGCTCCTTATAAAAATTCACAAAATTCAAATATTTACTAGAGCAAGGATTGTTCACATTCCATTTCGGCTGCGATAACTGATTTCATCTTTGATTGGTTGTGAAATCGGAACTTGTGTTCCATCGACGCCCCTAGAACAAAGGGTAGAGGATTGAAGCGCAGAGTTGAAAATGTTCAATGATTTGATTTTTTTCTTTCTTTAAACAAAAAATAAAAATTATTTTTTATAAATATAATAATTAGTAGTAAATACCTTAAATATGATCTTCCTCATACGAAAGTGCGAGTAAAATACGTATTCTTGCATATCTTCAATGGATTTGCAAAAAATGTGAGGTTTAAGGAATTTTCCTTTATGGATCGCGATCAATTAATAAACGTTTAAAATGTCATTGCATTATTTTAAAAAACAGTGTTGCAGTGAAGTACTGTTTTGCCATGTAAATGCATCTGTTTGCAGTCTTGCATTGCAAACTGCGTTTATGAAGTCAGCCAAACCCACAATGAGCTCATGCATTTGGAGTTCGAAGAGAGCAAAAACACAAATGTCCACAAAACCTATTTCAGCAACAGCAATTCTAGCCACTGCTCAGAAAAGAGCAAATGCAGCAAGACTATATCTTGCTAAGGACGCTTATAAAGAAGGGCTAGGTGATGCCATAATTGGCGAATCTAAATCAAAAGTTTAAGTGGAAATTAAGCCAAGATTCCTGAATCGACATACAGAAAACTAAATGTCCTAGTTTACCCAACGCTCACTAGCGTACAACCTGATCAATCTTTTAAACACAATTTCAAAATATATAAAAATCACAAGCTAGCTGACCCATCGTTTAACAAACCAGATAGAATCGACATTGGTGCATATTTTTTAAGCAAAATAACCGAAAACAGCGTAAAAAAGTCCCACGTCTATAAGAAGAAACATGTTTGAAACGTTTTGAAGAAACTTTTAAACAAGATATTGACAGATTTTTTTTAACTGGTTAACCTAATATATACTTACTTACTTACTTACTTTTTTGACGCATCAACCACCTTTTGCTAACTGGCGCCAATTGGAAATCTCAAGTATAGCCAAGTATTTTTCCTCTTGGTCTTTTAAACACAGAGGAGGTCTTCCTTTTAATCTGCTACCACCAGCGGGTACCGCGTCAAAAACCTTCAGGGCTGGAGCTATTTAATCCATTCGAACGACGTGACCTAGCTAGCGAAGCCGTTGGTTCTTAATCCGCTGCACTATGTCTACGTCCTTGTACAGCTCGTACAGCTCATCGTTCCATCGTGCGCGGTATTCGCCGTCGCAAAGATGCAAAGGTCCATAAATCTTTCAAAAATGTTTTCTCTCACCCCAAGAGCTCTCTCATCTGATGTTGCCATCGTCCATGCTTCTGCGCCATACAATAAGACGGACATGATGGTTTTTGTCCGTCGAGATAGGACTTAACTGTGCAATTGCCTACTCAGTACGAAGTAGCGTTGGATTTTAAGGCTGACGCTATTATTGGAGTTAATACTGGTTCCTAAGTAAACGAACTCCTCTACTTTTTCAAAGTGTTAACTGTAAATAGTGATGTTAGGTCCCAGTCGTGAATGTGCCGACTATCTATTTGATAACAGGAGATATTTCGTCTTGCCCTCGTTCACCTCCAGACCCATTCACTTCGCTTCTCTATCCAGTTTTGAGAAGGCAAAACTAACTAACTAATTGCACACTCTTATAATAGATGGTGTTTGACCGATTTAGTTCTGCGGCTCGTATTATCTTCTCCAGCATCAGGTTAAAGAAATCGCACGACAAAGAGTCACCCTGTCTGAAACCTCGTTTGGTATCCAACGGTTTGAAGAGGTCTTTCCCAATTCTGAAGGAGCTTGTGGTGGTGCTCAACGTCATTTGACATAGCCGTATAAGTTTTGCCGGGATACAAAATTCAGACACAGCGGCATATAGGACACTTCTTCTCGTGCTGACGAAGGCGGCTTTGAAGTCGATGAAAAGAAGGTGTTTGTCGATTCTCGCGATATTCCTCGTCATACCAGTTGTTCTTTCGGGCTCGCTGAAATCCGATGGATTCTTCAGCGGCGATATGTAGACTGCGGGAAATATTGTTTCACTGTTCGGAAATATCGTTCGGTTGATTATTGCTCTCAGAGAGCAGGTGTGCAAGTCGGGTTACGAAGTGGGTGGCATTGAAATCGTCAAGCACGAGGCACCTTTCCAATTAAGGGTCCGGACATTACAGATGTATGCCCTCAAATCGTGTTCCTTTAAACATTTGCCGTAGTCGTCATCAAAAAAGGGGGGATTAATTTTATTGGTTATTTCATTCATCTGAACTTGCAGATTTTGGTTAATATTAATTTGAGTGTTACCGTTCTCTATAAGAGCCTCTTCTGTGGCCTGCAATTGCACCAAGTCATCATGGTCGGGAGAACCAGAGATGAGTTTCCATACAGACCCAATTAAATTGATAGATCTTTTTGATCTTGAATTTTTAAATAATGATAATAACTTTTTTATTTCGTTTATATCATGCTCCAATATTGTGTTCTCTTCTTTCCTATTACGATAATTAACAAATAATTCTTTGTTTTCCTCCAAAATGTTTTCGTATTGCCTTAAATTAACCGTATGAGTTATGAAGAAATGTCCCTTCGTAATTGTTACTTTTCCGTTATTAACGGCTATTATCGGGGACGACGAATAGTCATGTACTTCCGAGCGCACTAAGTGCCTGCAAAGATATGATTTAGCTTATTATTTTAATATTGTCCTTATGGATTACACGTCCGTCTTTAGTTTTAACAGTTGTTCCTAAATCTTCACTAATTTCAACCTCCTTAAAAATATTCTTAATTTTACTTCCTAATCTATTATTTACTTTTAAGAGCACTTTCTCTCCTTTTTTTACTGTTATCTGCTCCCTATTTTTATTGTGGGTTTTAGTACTTAAAACTTGATTATCCTTTAGTTTACTTATTATTTCAGATTTTGTTTTCTCTGAGATGGATTTTAAAATATTTGCTGGTTTTTTCCCGGTTGTGGAATGAATACTATTATTATACTTTGAAGTGCTTGTAAGAACTAGGTCTGTCAATTCCATTGTTGGGTTCTCGCACCTTAGGCACCTATTTCTATCAGCGTGGAGTGAAATCTCTCCACTTGGCCGTTGCTCTTTCTGCGAAGTGGAGGCACTTTATAGAGGTATATTCCAAGATTTTTAAATAAAGTTTTCATTGTCTCGGAACAGATAGCTCTCTCATTGTCCGAAACGATGGTTTTAGGTACAAATATTGTAAAAATTTCTAGAAGAGCTGGCTTTATATCAATGACAGGTTTGGTTTTAATTGGCTTTACTATGGCCATTTTGGAAAACTTGTCTATGCAAGTCAGAAATAGTTTATTCTCTGTTGAGAAAATATCTACGTGTAAAATTTCTCCTATTTCAGTAGGTATGGGTGTTTCTCCTAATAATTGCTGTTTGGGTTTCCTATCATATTTACATACTTGACAAGTGGAGCAGTTCTTTGTAACGGATTTTAACATTTCTTTCATTTCCGGAAAATAATATTGGTTCAGAATCTGACAAAGATTACCTTTAAATTGCCTATGAGCCCTATTATGTTCCGTATTCACAATTTCGTGCTTGTCATTTTCATTAAATATGTCTATAACCATTTTTTCAGTGTGTTTAAATTTCACCGACGGAAAGGTTTCTATTAAAGGATTTTGGATTTTCCCCAACACCTCTAATGAGCAATAAATGCCGCTAACTGCGTTAGGGTTGATGGCTGCCTGCAGAAAGTGCATTAGCTCGTTGATGGTATTAAAGTTAATGGCATGTCTGATTCTATTCTTAAAAATAATTTTCCTTTTATGACTTGGGTGACCTTCTGAGATCAGAATCTGATTTTTAAAGGAGTTTATAGGAGATTCAACAGATGTTATTGTGAACGTGTAAGATTCTTCACTGTGGCAGGTAGCTGCCGTGGCCGAATCCCCTATTATGTTCCGTATTCACAATTTCGTGCTTGTCATTTTCATTAAATATGTCTATAACCATTTTTTCAGTGTGTTGAAATTTCACCGACGGAAAGGTTTCTATTAAAGGATTTTGGATTTTCCCCAACACCTCTAATGAGCAATAAATGCCGCTAACTGCGTTAGGGTTGATGGCTGCCTGCAGTAAGTGCATTAGCTCGTTGATGGTATTAAAGTTAATGGCATGTCTGATTCTATTCTTAAAAATAATTTTCCTTTTATGACTTGGGTGACCTTCTGAGATCAGAATCTGATTTTTAAAGGAGTTTATAGGAGATTCAACAGATGTTATTGTGAACGTGTAAGATTCTTCACTGTGGCAGGTAGCTGCCGTGGCCGAATCCTCTATTGCGTGCATTGCCTGGCGTGATAGTGCGTCAGCTACCATATTTTGATTCCCTGGCTTGTAAAAAAAACTGTGGTACAAACTCTTCTATCAATGCCTTCCATCTTTGAATTTTGCTATTAGCGTTTCTTTCAGAAATTGCAAAGATAAGAGGTTGGTGATCTGTAAATATTCTGATATCACTAGCACCGTAAAGGTAATTTCGCAATTTTTGCAAAGCCCATATGATAGCGAGAAGCTCTCTTTCGTTTGTTGCGTATGACTCTTCTGTTTTGATAGAGTTCTTGAAGTAAACGATATAGGCTTCTTATTCTGAGATAATACTGCACCAATTGCTACACTTGAAGCATCGGTAGCAAGCTCAAAAGGTTTTTGAAAGTCAGGATGTTGTAACAAAACATCCTCTGAACTTTTTATACGTTCGAATGCATTTACTGCTTCTTCGTCCAACCGTATTTTAATATTTTTTGATTGTTTTGCTTTAGCATTACCGTTTTCACCTCTTAGGTATTTGGTGAGTGGTTTGGCAATACGAGCGTAGTCTTGTATGAACCGTCTGTAGTACGCAGATAGTCCAAGAAAAGATCGAAGAGCTCTAAGAGATTCGGGTTTCTTATATTGAAGGACATCATTAACCTTCTTTGGGCATGTTTTAATGCCATTTTCATTAATAATAAATCCTAAAAACTCAATTTCTTTCATAAAGAATTTTGATTTTTTTAGTGAAAGGCGCATATTAGCATTTTTTAGTTTCTGAATGACTTCATCTAAATCCTTTAGGTGTTGCTCTTTCGTACCAGAGTAAATAATTACGTCATCCATATAGACATGACAGGTCTTTCCTATCACCTCTCTTAAAACATCATCAATTTCCCGCTGAAATATGCTTGGGGCATTTTTTAAACCAAAGGGTAAGCGACGAAACTCGTATTTTCCATTATTAACGGAAAATGCGGTTTTCTCGCGGTCCCCTGGGTTAAGCAAAATTTGGTGAAACCCGCTCTTTAAATCTAAGGTTGAAAAGTATTTTCCAGTGCCAAGATTTGATAAAATTGATGAGGTTTCCGGCATTGGATACCTGTCCGCAATAGTTATTTTATTCAGCTTTTGAAAATCAATAACTAGTCTTAACTCTTGGTCACCATTGTCGTTAGTTGTTTTCTTTTTTACAACCCATATTGGACTATTGAATGGACTTCGGGATGGCTGGATTATGCCATCTTTGAGTAGACGTTGAATCTCCTCATTTACAAATTTTGTGTAAGCGATAGGGTATGGATATGATTTACTGTAAACAGGCTCATTAGTGGTGGTTTTAATGGATGCTCTTACCTTAGTGTGGAAGGGTAGTCCTAAATTTTGGTCAGCGAAGGCTTTCTTATTTTTTTCCATCATATTTTCAAATTCAGGTAAAATTTCAGATGGAACTTCATTAAAACCAGTAGATAAATGGGATACTTCTTCACATTTAAAGAATTCTATATTTTCAAATCCATCCCTATATTGCAATTTGTCATTGACTGTATCAATTTTCGCACTAATATCCTTAAGAAAATCGTAGCCAATTATAGCGTCGAATGAAGTGAGACCAGGCAAAATAAAAAAGATTGAACTTTGTCCTAAAACTTTTATTTTACATTTTTTGGTTATAGTTTGTGAACCGGATACAGTTTTTATTTTGAACGGTTTTTCAACCCTTTGAGTATTTTTTATAATAGCGAGATTTTTTATATAGTTTTTGGAAGTGCCGGTATCCAAAAGAATTTTTAAAGTTTTTTCTTTGTTCAGCCTCTTCTCTATATAAGGGAGTGAAGAGGCTCCTACTCTAAAAAATTATCCTCACCATAACACTCCTCTTCCTCAGAATTTTCAGAAATGTTGTTTACTTTTTGAGTTTTGTGCAAATTGGATCTATTTGACCCATCTGAGCTTTCACGACTTCTTTTTTGAGTTTGATATTGGCTTTTGCTATTATTTTCCTTTGAATTTGCTATCTGGCCCTTACTATGCTGACAGGCGTTTTGAGGTTCATAAGTGAAATTGTTTGTTTTAAAACTCCTTTTATAGTGAGATACTGATGGATCTACATCCATTGGAACAGGTTCTTGGGAATTGTTAGTATTTATCACTGTTTGGGACCCTTCTATAATGAGGATTTCTTTTTTGGTACTTACTAGTAAATTCATCGAAGGAGTTTGCAAACTGGTATCTCAAACGATTGCTTTCTATTTCATGCGCCATAGCGAGTGCTGTCGGCATGTCTTGTGGTCCTTTAGAATAAATAATATTACCTATTAAAGGCTGAAGACCTGATATGAAAGTTCGCAGTGCGTCGGATATATATTTCCTAAGTAAAACCTCAGTGATTCTTGGTTGTCATTTTCCATCAATACTTTTGAAGAAATGAGGGTAAATTGTTTTTCTACTTTATCATAGTATTCATTTATACTTAGTTTTCCCTGCTTCATCATACTGAGCTGTTGCTCCAATATATGCAATGGCCTTCTGTCTGCATAAGCGTGATCTAGCCTAGCAACCTAGCGTCTAAATTAAGAACAGTATTATATTCGGATAAGACTTGATCTGCTTGACCAGTTATCTTTGTTCTAATTATTAGGAGAGCTTGCGTGTAAATTGTGGACCTTTTGTAGACTTTGTCCATATAGATAGCTAATCGCCTCCATGAAGGATAAGCAGCTCTATCACCTTTGAACTCCGGAAGGTTTTTCACTGCCTCCAAAGTTGTTGGAAACACATTTGTTAACTCTACTTCAGTATAAGCTTCTACTTTTGGCCCTACTGAGAGCTTTTCTATTTTCTTCACTAATTCATTAATTTTCGCATCGTACTGCGCGTTATTATTTTTCATAAGTTCCGCGATAGCGGCTTGAAAAGCTGCTGAATCCATATTAATGAAATTAATCGAATGATTGGAAAGAATTCTCACAATTTCGTCACTAAATTCACTTAACTTTACACAGATCTTATTTTGTTAAAGTATCACTTGATTCTGCTAAGTTTTTATTGCTCAACAATTCACTCTCTCACAGCGGGAAAAATATAAAAATATTTAAATTTAATAAAAAAAAATCTTACAGTAACATAAATACTGCAATCCACATCCTTGCTCGTCAGTTAATGAGTCCTTATCACGGTGTTAGATTAATCCTTGTCCTGTTTGTTAGGAGAGTCCTTATCTTGCTGATGATCCGTAAGTCCTTATCTCGTGTGATCGGTAAGTTCTTATCCCGTTGGTCGCCACTTGGTAGTTTGGAATAAAACTACTTTTAATTTTCTTGCTTACTATGTAAGCGTATTTTTATTTATGATAGCTGCAGCGTTGTGCGCTGTTTGTTGATTCTAAATGGAATGACTTACAAACTAACAAGATGACTTAATAATACCCTAACTGTTTTGCGCTGTTGCTAATGGAAGCTCCTGTTGTTGTTGTTGTTGTTGGTTTAGCTGCAGTCGAGGTGTTGTTGCTGCTGATAACGCTTCAGTTGAATAGGAGCGCATGTAAATCGTAACATTAGCACTTTCGTGTGCGAGAACAAACGGTGGGAAATTTTGATTGTGGTGTCACGCGCAAATTGTAGACATAGCGTCAGCAATTTCTGGGCGTGAGAGAAATTCGTTGCTAACTTACAGCTTGATCGACGATTATATTAAATTATAATTTTTATTAGCAAATTCTCTTATTTAACAAATGTCAAATGGGCGATTGACAATCCTTAAAGTACTGCGCCGTTCACTTAATTAACGGCGGTAAACTGCAGGGCGACGAGAATTACATAAAACCTTTGTAAAAGACTAGGCCAGATTCGCAATTTTAAGATGTAGCTTTATTTAAATATAATTATGGTTTAGCCTATAAACTTTACATCGACCTCGATGGGCGCGGGTTACAGAAAACCGCGTTAGGCGCAGGTTTTATGAGGTATGTTCTCCTAGACTTCTACGCTGCGAATGACTTATTATATTTATATGACAAGTAAAATATGATATATGTATGTACATAAATGAAGTAAGAACAACATGGCGGTAAAATTGAATTATCTGTTGCTACCAGATAAACATGGTATTTGACATGTAGGTGGCTCTAATAAAGCTCCTTATAAAAATTCACAAAATTCAAATATTTACTAGAGCAAGGATTGTTCACGTTCCATTTCGGCTGCGATAACTGATTTCATCTTGGATTGGTTGTGAAATCGGAACTTGTGTTCCATCGACGCCCCTAGAACAAAGGGTAGAGGATTGAAGCGCAGAGTTGAAAATGTTCAATGATTTGATTTTTTTCTTTCTTTAAACAAAAAATATAAATTATTTTTTATAAATATAATAATTAGTAGTAAATACCTTAAATATGATCTTCCTCATACGAAAGTGCGAGTAAGATACGAATTCTTGCATGTCTTCAATGGATTTGCCAAAAATGTGAGGTTTAAGGAATTTTTCTCTTTGAATCGCAATCAATTAATAAACGTTTAAAATGTCATTGCATTATTTTACAAAACAGTGTTGCAGTGAAGTACTGCTTTGCCATGTAAACGCATCTGTTTGTATTATTGCATTGCAAACTGCGTTTATGAAGTCAGCCAAAACCACAATGAGCTCTTCCATTTTGAGTTCGAAGAGAGCAAAAACACAAATGTCCACAAAACCTATTTCAGCAACAGCAATTCTAGCCACTGCTCAGATAAGAGCAAATGCAGCAAGACTATATCTTGCTTAGGACGCTTATAAAGAAGGGCTAGGTGATGCCATAATTGGCGAATCTAAATCAAAAGTTTAAGTGGAAATTAAGCCAAGATTCCTGAATCGACATACAGAAAACTAAATGTCCTAGTTTACCCAACGCTCACTAGCGTACAACCTGATCAATCTTTTAAACACAATTTCAAAATATATAAAAATCACAAGCTAGCTGACCCATCGTTTAACAAACCAGATATAATCGACATTGGTGCATATTTTTTAAGCAAAATAACCGAAAACAGCGTAAAAAAGTCCCACGTCTATAAGAAGAAACATGCTAGCTGACCCATCGTTTAACAAACCAGATAGAATCGACATTGGTGCATATTTTTTAAGCAAAATAACCGAAAACAGCGTAAAAAAGTCCCACGTCTATAAGAAGAAACATGTTTGAAACGTTTTGAAGAAACTTTTAAACAAGATATTGACAGATTTTTTTAACTGGTTAACCTAATATATACTTACTTACTTACTTACTTTTTTGACGCATCAACCACCTTTTGCTAACTGGCGCCAATTGGAAATCTCAAGTATAGCCAAGTATTTTTCCTCTTGGTCTTTTAAACACAGAGGAGGTCTTCCTTTTAATCTGCTACCACCAGCGGGTACCGCGTCAAAAACCTTCAGGGCTGGAGCTATTTAATCCATTCGAACGACGTGACCTAGCTAGCGAAGCCGTTGGTTCTTAATCCGCTGCACTATGTCTACGTCCTTGTACAACTCGTACAGCTCATCGTTCCATCGTGCGCGGTATTCGCCGTCGCAAAGATGCAAAGGTCCATAAATCTTTCAAAAATGTTTTCTCTCACTCCAAGAGCTCTCTCATCTGATGTTGCCATCGTCCATGCTTCTGCGCCATACAATAAGACGGACATGATGGTTTTTGTCCGTCGAGATAGGACTTAACTGTGCAATTGCCTACTCAGTACGAAGTAGCGTTGGATTTTAAGGCTGACGCTATTATTGGAGTTAATACTGGTTCCTAAGTAAACGAAGTCCTCTACTTTTTCAAAGTGTTAACTGTAAATAGTGATGTTAGGTCCCAGTCGTGAATGTGCCGACTATCTATTTGATAACAGGAGATATTTCGTCTTGCCCTCGTTCACCTCCAGACCAATTCACTTCGCTTCTCTATCCAGTTTTGAGAAGGCAAAACTAACTGCGCGGTTGTTAAGACCGATGATGTTAATGTCATCGGCGTACGCCAGCAATTGCACACTCTTATAATAGATGGTGTCTGACCGATTTAGTTCTGCGGCTCGTATTATCTTCTCCAGCATCAGGTTAAAGAAATCGCACGACAAAGAGTCACCCTGTCTGAAACCTCGTTTGGTATCCAACGGTTTGAAGAGGTCCTTCCCAATTCTGAAGGAGCTTGTGGTGATGCTCAACGTCATTTGACATAGCCGTATAAGTTTTGCCGGGATACCAAATTCAGACACAGCGGCATATAGGACACTTCTTCTCGTGCTGACGAAGGCGGCTTTGAAGTCGATGAAAAGAAGGTGTTTGTCGATTCTCGCGATATTCCTCGTCATACCAGTTGTTCTTTCGGGCTCGCTGAAATCCGATGGATTCTTCAGCGGCGATATGTAGACTGCGGGAAATATTGTTTCACTGTTCGGAAATATCGTTCGGTTGATTATTGCTCTCAGAGAGCAGGTGTGCAAGTCGGGTTACGAAGTGGGTGGCATTGAAATCGTCAAGCACGAGGCACCTTTCCAATTAAGGGTCCGGACATTACAGATGTATGCCCTCAAATCGTGTTCCTTTAAACATTTGCCGTAGTCGTCATCAAAAAAGGGGGGATTAATTTTATTGGTTATTTCATTCATCTGAACTTGCAGATTTTGGTTAATATTAATTTGAGTGTTACCGTTCTCTATAAGAGCCTCTTCTGTGGCCTGCAATTGCACCAAGTCATCATGGTCGGGAGAACCAGAGATGAGTTTCCATACAGACCCAATTAAATTGATAGATCTTTTTGATCTTGAATTTTTAAATAATGATAATAACTTTTTTATTTCGTTTATATCATGCTCCAATATTGTGTTCTCTTCTTTCCTATTACGATAATTAACAAATAATTCTTTGTTTTCCTCCAAAATGTTTTCGTATTGCCTTAAATTAACCGTATGAGTTATGAAGAAATGTCCCTTCGTAATTGTTACTTTTCCGTTATTAACGGCTATTATCGGGGACGACGAATAGTGCCTGCAAAGATATGATTTAGCTTATTATTTTAATATTGTCCTTATGGATTACACGTCCGTCTTTAGTTTTAACAGTTGTTCCTAAATCTTCACTAATTTCAACCTCCTTAAAAATATTCTTAATTTTACTTCCTAATCTATTATTTACTTTTAAGAGCACTTTTTCTCCTTTTTTTACTGTTTTCTGCTCCCTATTTTTATTGTGGGTTTTAGTACTTAAAACTTGATTATCCTTTAGTTTACTTATTATTTCAGATTTTGTTTTCTCTGAAATGGATTTTAAAATATTTGCTGGTTTTTTCCCGGTTGTGGAATGAATACTATTATTATACTTTGAAGTGCTTGTAAGAACTAGGTCTGTCAATTCCATTGTTGGGTTCTCGCACCTTAGGCACCTGGCAATTTCTATCAGCGTGGAGTGAAATCTCTCCACTTGGCCGTTGCTCTTTCTGCGAAGTGGAGGCACTTTATAGAGGTCTATTCCAAGATTTTTAAATAAAGTTTTCATTGTCTCGGAACAGATAGCTCTCTCATTGTCCGAAACGATGGTTTTAGGTACAAATATTGTAAAAATTTCTAGAAGAGCTGGCTTTATATCAATGACAGATTTGGTTTTAATTGGCTTTACTATGGGCATTTTGGAAAACTTGTCTATGCAAGTCAGAAATAGTTTATTCTCTGTTGAGAAAATATCTACGTGTAAAATTTCTCCTATTTCAGTAGGTATGGGTGTTTCTCCTAATAATTGCTGTTTGGGTTTCCTATCATATTTACATACTTGACAAGTGGAGCAGTTCTTTGTAACGGATTTTAACATTTCTTTCATTTCCGGAAAATAATATTGGTTCAGAATCTCTTTAAATTGCCTATGAGCCCTATTATGTTCCGTATTCACAATTTCGTGCTTGTCATTTTCATTAAATATGTGTATAACCATTTTTTCAGTGTGTTTAAATTTCACCGACGGAAAGGTTTCTATTAAAGGATTTTGGATTTTCCCCAACACCTCTAATGAGCAATAAATGCCGCTAACTGCGTTAGGGTTGATGGCTGCCTGCAGTAAGTGCATTAGCTCGTTGATGGTATTAAAGTTAATGGCATGTCTGATTCTATTCTTAAAAATAATTTTCCTTTTATGACTTGGGTGACCTTCTGAGATCAGAATCTGATTTTTAAAGGAGTTTATAGGAGATTCAACAGATGTTATTGTGAACGTGTAAGATTCTTCACTGTGGCAGGTAGCTGCCGTGGCCGAATCCTCTATTGCGTGCATTGCCTGGCGTGATAGTGCGTCAGCTACAATATTTTGATTCCCTGGCTTGTAAAAAAAACTGTGGTACAAACTCTTCTATCAATGCCTTCCATCTTTGAATTTTGCTATTAGCGTTTCTTTCAGAAATTGCAAAGATAAGAGGTTGGTGATCTGTAAATATTCTGATATCACTAGCACCGTAAAGGTAATTTCGCAATTTTTGCAAAGCCCATATGATAGCGAGAAGCTCTCTTTCGTTTGTTGCGTATGACTCTTCTGTTTTGATAGAGTTCTTGAAGTAAACGTTATAGGCTTCTTATTCTGTGATAATACTGCACTAATTGCTACACTTGAAGCATCGGTAGCAAGCTCAAAAGGTTTTTGAAAGTCAGGATGTTGTAACAAAACATCCTCTGAACTTAGTGTCCTTTTTATACGTTCGAATGCATTTACTGCTTCTTCGTCCAACCGTATTTTAATATTTTTTGATTGTTTTGCTTTAGCATTACCGTTTTCACCTCTTAGGTATTTGGTGAGTGGTTTGGCAATACGAGCGTAGTCTTGTATGAACCGTCTGTAGTACGCAGATAGTCCAAGAAAAGATCGAAGAGCTCTAAGAAATTCGGGTTTCTTATATTGAAGGACATCATTAACCTTCTTTGGGCATGTTTTAATGCCATTTTCATTAATAATAAATCCTAAAAACTCAATTTCTTTCATAAAGAATTTTGATTTTTTTAGTGAAAGGCGCATATTAGCATTTTTTAGTTTCTGAATGACTTCATCTAAATCCTTTAGGTGTTGCTCTTTCGTACCAGAGTAAATAATAACGTCATCCATATAGACATGACAGGTCTTTCCTATCACCTCTCTTAAAACATCATCAATTTCCCGCTGAAAAATGCTTGGGGCATTTTTTAAACCAAAGGGTAAGCGACGAAACTCGTATTTTCCATTATTAACGGAAAATGCGGTTTTCTCGCGGTCCCCTGGGTTAAGCAAAATTTGGTGAAACCCGCTCTTTAAATCTAAGGTTGAAAAGTATTTTCCAGTGCCAAGATTTGATAAAATTGATGAGGTTTCCGGCATTGGATACCTGTCCGCAATAGTTATTTTATTCAGCTTTTGAAAATCAATAACTAGTCTTAACTCTTGGTCACCATTGTCGTTAGTTGTTTTCTTTTTTACAACCCATATTGGACTATTGAATGGACTTCGGGATGGCTGGATTATGCCATCTTTGAGTAGACGTTGAATCTCCTCATTTACAAATTTTGTGTAAGCGATAGGGTATGGATATGATTTACTGTAAACAGGCTCATTAGTGGTGGTTTTAATGGATGCTCTTACCTTAGTGTGGAAGGGTAGTCCTAAATTTGGGTCAGCGAAGGCTTTCTTATTTTTTTCCATCATATTTTCAAATTCAGGTAAAATTTCAGATGGAACTTCATTAAAACCAGTAGATAAATGGGATACTTCTTCACATTTAAAGAATTCTATATTTTCAAATCCATCCCTATATTGCAATTTGTCATTGACTGTATCAATTTTCGCACTAATCTCCTTAAGAAAATCGTAGCCAATTATAGCGTCGAATGAAGTGAGACCAGGCAAAATAAAAAAGATTGAACTTTGTCCTAAAACTTTTATTTTACATTTTTTGGTTATAGTTTGTGAACCGGATACAGTTTTTATTTTGAACGGTTTTTCAACCCTTTGAGTATTTTTTATAATAGCGAGATTTTTTATATAGTTTTTGGAAGTGCCGGTATCCAAAAGAATTTTTAAAGTTTTTTCTTTGTTCAGCCTCTTCTCTATATAAGGGAGTGAAGAGGCTCCTACTCTAAAAAATTATCCTCACCATAACACTCCTCTTCCTCAGAATTTTCAGAAATGTTGTTTACTTTTTGAGTTTTGTGCAAATTGGATCTATTTGACCCATCTGAGCTTTCACGACTTCTTTTTTGAGTTTGATATTGGCTTTTGCTATTATTTTCCTTTGAATTTGCTATCTGGCCCTTACTATGCTGAGAGGCGTTTTGAGGTTCATGAGTGAAATTGTTTGTTTTAAAACTCCTTTTATAGTGAGATACTGATGGATCTACATCCATTGGAACAGGTTCTTGGGAATCGTTAGTATCACTGTTTGGGACCCTTCTATAATGAGGATTTCTTTTTTGGTACTTACTAGTAAATTCATCGAAGGAGTTTGCAAACTGGTATCTCAAACGATTGCTTTATATTTCATGCGCCATAGCGAGTGCTGTCGGCATGTCTTGTGGTCCTTTAGAATAAATAATATTACCTATTAAAGGCTGAAGACCTGATATGAAAGTTCGCAGTGCGTCGGATCTATATTTCCTAAGTAAAACCTAAGTGATTCTTGGTTGTCATTTTCCATCAATACTTTTGAAGAAATGAGGGTAAATTGTTTTTCTACTTTATCATAGTATTCATTTATACTTAGTTTTCCCTGCTTCATCATACTGAGCTGTTGCTCCAATATATGCAATGGCCTTCTGTCTGCATAAGCGTGATCTAGCCTAGCAACCTAGCGTCTAAATTAAGAACAGTATTATATTCGGATAAGACTTGATCTACTTGACCAGTTATCTTTGTTCTAATTATTAGGAGAGCTTGCGTGTAAATTGAGGACCTTTTGTAGACTTTGTCCATATAGATAGCTAATCGCCTCCATGAAGGATAAGCAGCTCTATCACCTTTGAACTCCGGAAGGTTTTTCACTGCCTCCAAAGTTGTTGGAAACACATTTGTTAACTCTACTTCAGTATAAGCTTCTACTTTTGGCCCTACTGAGAGCTTTTCTATTTTCTTCACTAATTCATTAATTTTCGCATCGTACTGCGCGTTATTATTTTTTATAAGTTCCGCGATAGCGGCATGAAAAGCTGCTGAATCCATATTAATGAAATTAATCGAATGATTGGAAAGAATTCTCACAATTTCGTCACTAAATTCACTTAACTTTACACAGATCTTATTTTGTTAAAGTATCACTTGATTCTGCTAAGTTTTTATTGCTCAACAATTCACTCTTTCACAGGGGGAAAAATATAAAAATATTTAAATTTAATAAAAAAAAATCTTACAGTAACATAAATACTGCAATCCACATCCTTGCTCGTCAGTGTTAATGAGTCCTTATCACGGTGTTAGATGAATCCTTGTCCTGTTTGTTAGGAGAGTCCTTATCTTGCTGATGATCCGTGAGTCCTTATCTCGTGTGATCGGTAAGTTCTTATCTCGTTGGTCGCCACTTGGTAGTTTGGAATAAAACTACTTTTAATTTTCTTGCTTACTATGTAAGCGTATTTTTATTTATGATAGCTGCAGCGTTGTGCGCTGTTTGTTGATTCTAAATGGAATGACTTACAAACTAACAAGATGACTTAATAATACCCTAACTGTTTTGCGCTGTTGCTAATGGAAGCTCCTGTTGTTGTTGTTGTTGTTGGTTTAGCTGCAGTCGAGGTGTTGCTGCTGCTGATAACGCTTCAGTTGAAGTAAATCGTAACATTAGCACTTTCGTGTGCGAGAACAAACGGTGGGAAATTTTGATTGTGGTGTCACGCGCAAATTGTAGACATAGCGTCAGCAATTTCTGGGCGTGAGAGAAATTCGTTGCTAACTTACAGCTTGATCGACGATTATATTAAATTATAGTTTTTATTAGCAAATTCTCTTATTTAACAAATATCAAATGGGCGATTGACAATCCTTAAAGTACTGCGCCGTTCACTTAATTAACGGCGGTAAACTGCAGGGCGACGAGAATTACATAAAACCTTTGTAAAAGACTAGGCCAGATTCGCAATTTTAAGATGTAGCTTTATTTAAATATAATTATGGTTTAGCCTATAAACTTTACATCGACCTCGATGGGCGCGGGTTACAGAAAACCGCGTTAGGCGCAGGTTTTATGAGGTATGTTCTAATAGACTTCTACGCTGCGAATGACTTATTATATTTATATGACAAGTAAAATATGATATATGTATGTACATAAATGAAGTAAGAACAACATGGCGGTAAAATTGAATTATCTGTTGCTACCAGATAAACATGGTATTTGACATGTAGGTGGCTCTAATAAAGCTCCTTATAAAAATTCACAAAATTCAAATATTTACTAGAGCAAGGATTGTGCACGTTCCATTTCGACTGCGATAACTGATTTCATATTTGATTGGTTGTGAAATCAGAACATGTGTTCCATCGACGCCCCTAGAACAAAGGGTAGAGGATTGAAGCGCAGAGTTGCAACTGTTCAATGATTTTTCTTTAAACAAAAAATATAAATTATTTTTATAAATATAATAATTAGTAGTAAATACCTTAAATATGATCTTCCTCATACGAAAGTGCGAGTAAAATACGTATTATTGCAACAGACACCCATACATACGAACAGCACACGCACACGACCACCTGACGTAAATTATTTCGCTCGCGTCACTGCCCATAGCACTTAAGGCAGGAATTCTCAACCTGTTACTAGTTACATCGAACTTAAAGGGGCTTGTGTGCACACAACCACCGAGTCTTGCTAGGTAGGTTGAGCACTTAGTCAGCAAGGAGACGCGGCGATATACCTTCGGGCATATCCAGCGCTCCTTTCTGACTGAGTTGATCTGACCTGACCAGGGGGGGGACGCGGCGACGTGCCATTCGGCGCGTCCAGCGCGCCTCCCTGGCCAGGTGAACCTAACTACAGCTCCTTGGCCGACCTTCTCTTGGCAAGCTGGGTGGAAGACGCGCCGACGTGTATTTTGACGCGTCTAGCGCTTCCTCCTGGCTCAGCCTACTCCCGGTCGACCCGCTGGGAGACGCGCCGACATATCTTCGGATAGGTCTAGCGCTCCCTACTGGTCGACCACATCCCACTCCTAATCCTCGCCAGCACCGTTCCAGCCCCTACATACGTAGCGTGCAACTACGGGATGGCATTTCCTCACCCCCCCTGGGTAGGTCATGAGCAGTGTTCCCACTTTAGCACTATTGTGCTAAATCTAGCACTATTTTCGGAAAATTCCATTTCTATTACTCCTACCTCCTTAAGCTAAAAAATCTACCTCTTTCTCTAAACTGCTTTCAATCTAGCTTATTTACCTATATTTTATTTTTTTAATTCACGTTACTTGGCAACTTTGTGAATGGAACGTAAGTGAATATGACAGCGGTCATTATTTTTCCTTGTTTAAAACATGTGTTTGGTAGAGGTGTCAAACTATCGATAGTCTCACCATCGACTGTTTTCAAAAAAAAATATCAATACTCACGGTAGTCAATAAAAAAACGAAGCTATCGAAGGTGCTGTCGATAGTACTATCGAATTTATAGTTGCCGATGGGAGTGCTGTTGCTACAGTTTTAGTTGAAGGATTTAATTTTTCTTTGAAGGCCTTCATTCCATGTCCTATTTTTTATGGAATAAGCTTCAATGTTACATATAATGTTGATAACAAAACTAAACAAACCATGCAGCATTTTTAAATTAATTTTTTTTAAATGTTGGCGACCTTTCCATTGTTTATTTATATATTTTTGTCAGCTCGAGGTCAAATTTAAATTAAATAACAGGTGTTACATATGCATACATTTATTTTTCAAAACTACAAGCAGAATTAATAAAATTTGCTTAAAAATTAATTCTCGTATTCATATTTTAAATTAAGTCGAAACGAAATTAAGTTTTCAACTTAATCTCACAATAATTGGATATAGTGGATAGTGGATAGTCCTGCTAAACTATCGATATTTTTGTTGGTATTAAAAACACTATCAATGAATACTGATAGTAAACAAAAATTTAAACTATCGATACTATCGATGGCATTATCGATGGCACACCTCTACTATTTCACTTCAACACCGTTTTGACAGCAATTCATTAAATTTTGTTGGAAACACTATAAAATGGGTTCATAGTCATATTTATGACTAATATATATAAAGAAGTGTAATATAAACTATATTATTAAGTTTGAGCACTATGGATAAGTTTGTAATAAGGTTTGTTACATATAAATTAAGATATTATACATACTTATGTATATAAATTACTGAATTCTTAGAAAACGCACAGCTACCTCTGGTAGGTCTGAAGTGGAAGATATTTCTTCCGAGGAAGAAGAAAACGCAACTCCACGAAGAATAAACAAAAAGTACGACCAAAAGTACAAGAAGGATTGGGAGCTTACAAAAGTGTGGCTGACACAAGTAAATGGCAGAGCATACTGTAAGTTGTGCAACAAGTCTTTATATAACAACATTTTTAATTTGGACCGCCATGCGAATTCGAATAATCATACAAAGACTGAAACAAATTTGTCTGAAAATCCTTGCACACAGATAAGTTTGCTCGACTGTCTACAAAAGCTGCCTGCTGCTGAAGTAGATAAAATTCGCAAAGAGTTAAAACTGGTGACATATTGTGTCCAACACTCACTGCCATTTTCTATTATGGACTCAATGCCCCAGCTTTTGAATGAGTTTGCTCCTATTGATAAACGAGTTAAATGTGGCTCAACAAAAACAACGGAAATTGTCAACACCATTTTGGGACCGTATGCATTGAATCTTATCGTTGAAGAACTTCGTCTTAGTCATTTTTCGTTGATTATAGACGAAGGGACAGATTTGTCTATGACAAAATGTCTAACAATTATTGTTCGCTTTGTTCCAGAAGGAGAAACTAGTGTTGCCGATCGTTTTTTTGGCCTTATCGAACCTGAAGATGGTACTGCTAATTCATTATATGAATCGTTGACTAACTACGTCAAGTCTTTTGATATACCATTACAAAACGCGATAGGGCTCTCAACAGATAATGCATCTGTAATGCAAGGCAAAAACCAAAGCGTTAGGCAAAAATTTAAAGAAAATAATAAGAATATGTTTTATTTAGGATGCACTTGCCATTCATTAAACTTGTGCTCTTCATATGCTTCCAGATGCTTACCAACGCAACTAGAAAAATTGGTTAAGGATATATATTGTTTTTTTCTACTAGCGCCAAGCGGCAAAAAGGATTTAGAGAATTCCAAGAACATTTTGGTACTTTGCCTCATAAAATTCTTGGCCTTAGTGCTACACGCTGGCTTTCTTTGGAAGCCGTTGTCGATCGCGTATTGGAGCAATGGCAACCCCTACAACATTTCTTTTTACTCTTCTCTTTCGAAGAATTACGTGAATCTAGTGCAACATCTATTTTGGAACAATTGAACTATACAAATAAAGCTTACTTTTTGTTTTTAAGATACATCTTAAAAAAGATTAACATTGTAAATAAAAAACACCAGGCTGAAGGTACATTGATTCATTTATTATATGCACAAATGGAAACTTTTTTCAAAGACATTTTACAGAATTTTGTAAAAAGAGATCAAATATCTTTTACAACCGATTACAAAAATAAAGACCTCCATTTAGTTGAATCTGAAATGTTTTTTGGTTTAGATTGTACCGACGTTTTAGAAACTGGAGAAATTGATTCTGATTTAATTAGAAAAGATTTAATAAACTATTACATTACACTTTGCAATCAAATTAAAAAGAGATTTGATTTTTCAGACAACAAAATAAAACTTTTAGAATACTTTGATCCTAAAATAATACAAAAGGGCAAAATGCCGACTATAACACAACTTCTTGAAGCTTTTCCTTTTCATAAATCAACACCAGAAGTTATGAACAATGAATGGAGAAATTTAATAGTATATGATAATATTAAAATAAATAAAATTTTTGAACAAGACATTTTAAAAGGGTGGATAAATTTATCAAAGGAAAAGAACATCCTAGATGAATTCCTATTTAAAAATTTATGTGAATATATGTGCTCATTGGCTGTTTTGCCTCACAGCAGCGCATCTGCAGAGCGTTCATTTTCTGTAATGAATACCCTTAAAACAGCAAAACGTAACCGTCTAACAACTAAATCTGTAAGTAACCAAATGTTTGTAAAAGAGATGTGCGAAAACGTTGAAATATTTGAGCCATCAAATAATTTGATACGATTTTATAAAAAATTTAAATTTGTTGACGAAAAATTTATTGTTATTTAGTTTATAAATTATAAGATAATTATCTTAAGTCAAAACCAAATATCAACTGAAAGCAAGGCACATTAACCAGGTAACAGCAACAGAGCAGCTGGTTTAATTTTATTTGGCCCTCGAAATGTCAAACTGTGTTTACGTTTTCTGTTTACATTTTGTACGCGTGCTCTGCTAATGTAGATTTGTTGGCCAAAATTACAAATTAAATTTATCAATATGCATTTTACGCTGCTGCGTTGTATGGACACTTTATTATTTCACTACACTTCTATTTAATTGCACTTTTTCACGTATTTTCTCCACGACGTGATTGTTCTCAGCTGGAAAATAGTTTTCAATTCGTTTTGTGTATGATATACCGGAAGTTTTCGAGCAACAACAAAATACGTGGCGTTGTGATTTTCTCTCTGCTGCTGCTACCTGGTTAATGTGCCTTGACTGAAAATGATTTTTTTTGTGAACTTTATTTTTTTATACTTATATTACACTAACTGACCCCGCAGACTTCGTACTGCCTGAATCGATAAATAAAAGACCTACACTTTTGTATAAAATAAACTTAAAACAAACAAAAGGAATCCGTAGTTAATAAAAAAAAATGCTCGGTATAAATGAAGTTTTATTATTATTTGCGATTAATTACACATGATGTTGCTTACTTACTGAGTTTTCCTGAAATACTGTTTATTTATAAGGTTTCCATTTGATATGGACAGACACACACAGTTATGATACAGTCTGTTTAAGCTTTCTGATAAACTAAATTTTCGACAGGGAAATAGCCGTTGGTCCAGCTATTCTCGAGTTTTAGCGAGACTTACGAACAGCAATTAATTTTTATATATAAAGATATAATTTTAAGAAACATGAACTTTTAAAAATTTTGTTAAATTGCTAAATTGTTTATTCGATAAACAAAAATAGTATTGCCATTGAATTTTTTTACTCATTAAATACATTTTTAATTTGATGAACAAAAATGTGCGTTTTAGCTATTTTTAAATCTACCTCCTTTTTTTCAAATCTAGCACTTTTTTTTATAGCAATCTAGCACTAAAAAGAAATTTGAAGTGGGAACACTGGTCATGAGAGACGCGGCGACATGTCTTTTCGGCATGTCCAGCGCTCCCCTCTGACCAACCCACTCCCACTCCCACTCTTTCACTCCCACTCCTGATACCACCGTCCTTGGTGGTATTTTACCACAGGGAGAGCGGTTCGCGACCAGGAGCCTTCCTACGCTGCCGCTCCCGCTGCTGCTAACCGAGCGAGTCTTGCTAGTCTTGCTACGAGTCTTGGAGACACCAGCTGATAGGACCACCACCGAGATTCACCAGCGTGCTGCTAGAACAACGCTTACCACCGTATCCAGCTGCCGAGACCACTACCGAGGTTCACCCGCGTGCTGCTAGCACGATCCGTACTACCGTATCCAGCTGCCGAGACAGCTACCGAGATTCACCCGCGTGCTGCTAGCACGATCCGTACTGCCGTACCCAGCTGCCGAGACAGCTTCCGAGATTCGCCAACGTGCTGCTAGCACGATAAGCACGGCACTCCGCCTGCTACTATCTGATCTTCTGACCGTCTCAGAGAGTCACCGTCACTCTCCCTAACCGCCTCGCCGTTGCCGATATCCCTTGACGCTTGCTAAAGTACTCACCGAGAACCAACCAAACTACCTCCTGTTAGCTGCGCTCGCTCTCCCCCCTCTCTTCTTTCATTCCGGACATAAAGCTGCCGGCAGATCGGTAAGCCAGAGCGCGTGTGTGTGTGTGTGTCCAACTTAAGCACATAAATATCGTGTTTTATTTGGTGGGGGTTAGTGGGACCTTCATCTGACCCTGGACAGGCTGAGCTCACCTCAGCTCTCGACAAACCCCACCTCATAAATGGCGCCCGAGCAGGGACCCGTCTCCACAGGCGACTGTGTAAAACCGACAACAAACACCAACGCTGTGGTAGCGGGATCACGGACACCCACGAGGAAAGAGATAACACACACGAGAGCGTCAATGACACCAAGACGCTGAATACCGACTCCCTTGGCTGGATATACCTGCTAAGGAAAGAGAAACTGGTTGAAGAGTGCAAGCGACATCGTATTTACGCAGAGGGGCACAAGGTTGCCGAGTTACGCAACACATTGAGCGCCTTCGTAAAAGCAAAGCGCAGCCGCCGATCAACCGAAAATATATTGAGGGAACTTGAGCGGGAAGTTAACGCCGAGGAGGAGCGCCCTTCTGAATCAACAACCAACGCTCCCTCCATCAGGATTTATAACTCCCCTCCAGACCCTAAGGCAGAGAAGAACGAGGCCAATCGCAACGAGATGAGCGAGGTGGAGATAATGAATACAGTCCGCCGCTGGGACGTACATTTAGCAGGAGACGACGCATTGTTCCAATTCCTAGAAAGAATTGAAGAGTTAGCCGAGTGCTATCGTATCCCGCTGGACAAGCTTCTCTCGCCCCTTCCTGAGATTCTTCGCGGGAAAGCGTTGATGTGGTACCGTGTCCGGAAGACACATCTCCGCTCGTGGGGAGAATTTCGCGCAGAAGCGGAGCGATTTTTTTTGCCGAGGAGGCACATCAACCAACTGGAAGATGCCATCCGCCAGCGGAAGCAACATAGCCGAGAAAAGGCCAAAGATTACATTCTGGCCCTACAAACGCTGGTACGTCAGCACCCGATGATGGTCAAAGAGAGTCATCTCGAACGCATGTACGAAGGGTTGCGAGTGGAGTACCGTCTTTTCATCAAGCGTGCCGAGTTCTCGTCAATTGAAGAGCTGATGGAGCTCACTGACGAGTTCGAACTCCTGAAAAGTGAGGAGGCCAGACAGAACAGACCACCGCTACACAGCCTGGTCCCCCTGACCGAGGAGTATAACAGCGAAATAACCTGTTGGCGATGTAAACGGAGAGGCCACCACCGTCGGTACTGCCGAGGAATTAGAAGGTTGTTCTGCTCCCGATGTGGCCGCGACAACATCCTCTCCAGAAACTGCCAGTGCGACACCACCAGCTCGCCCAAGGAGAAGCCACCTGCCGAGTGGGGTAGCCCAAACCCGAAGCCCAGCGCCGCCGCCCCCGCAGTCATCATGATGCCTGAAGAGAAAAGGGACGGACGCTTCTATGCCAACGTAGATGTGGAAGGCATGAGCGTACGAGCTTTAATAGACACCGGCGCCACACTCACCTATGTCGGCGAGACCTTGCGCCAGCACCTCGAGAGAAGGAAGATCCGATCATGGCCCAGCCACCAAAGCATACAACTTGCAAACCAAACCTGCGCCGTAAGCTCGCAAACATACCCCGTGACGATAACGTACCATGGAAAGGCAACGTCCATTGCGGTATCAGCACTCAGCAACCTCACCGAGCACATGATATTGGGGATGGATTTCCTCAGGAAAAGAGGAATGACCATCACGCTGGATGATCTACCCCTGATAGCAGCTGCTCCTAAGAAACCTGAACTGCTTAACAAGCTGTCCGCGCTCGCCGAGAGGGAACATCTGACTGCAGACCAAAACAAACGACTGACCGAATTCCTGATGAGTCACCAGAAGGTATTTAGCGGAATCACTGGGCCAAGCATAGCCGCCACGCATATCATCACTCTTACGCACAAACGACCACTAAAGCAACGTTACCACGACCGTAATCCCGCCATGCAGCAGGTCATCAACGATGAAGTCGACGAGCTGCTCGCAGCCTAGCGCATCGAGCCGTCGAGAAGCGCGTATAGTTCACCGCTCGTCCTAGTGCTGGAAAAAGCAAGGAAGCTTGAGGATGTGCATCGATTATCGCCAACTCAACGCCGCAACCGAAGCCGATGCGTATCCGCTACCCCAGATCGCAGCTATCCTCCACCAACCCCAGGAAACAAAGTACATCTCCACTCTGGACCTGAAAAACGATTACTGGCAGATACCACTAGCCAAGCAGTCCCGCCCGTACACTGCCTTCACCGTCCCGGGCCGGGGACTTTTCGAGTGGAAAGTAATGCCAAACGGTTTGTACTCCGCCTCCGCGACGTTCCAACGAGCACTAGACACCGACGGCCCAACAAACAGCTTACGAGAAGTAGAACGAGCGATGGACACGGAGGACGAGACGGCAGACACCCCTCCCATTCCAAACATCTTGGAAGGGTTCGTCCTACGACGTCCAATGACGAACAAGAAGCGATGGATGACGACATGAGATAAGTTATAGTTATGTAACAAAATGTTGTATGTACATAAAAAACAAAACAAAAAAAATTATAATAATAATATACAGATATTTATCATTAGAACCATAAGAATAAGAGCAAAAAAAAAAAAAAAAAAAATATATAATAATAATAATAATTATATACATATATTTATCATTAGAACCATTAGCATAAGCAAACAATTTGTGAATTTATTTGAATTACTTACGTTGAATTTCATTAAAAATGCAACCACACACACACACGCCGAACCGCCACCACCACGCCGGGGCCTCAGCTTTTTGTCCCCGAAGTGGGAGGGGGACTGTAACGTAGCATTCTGACTACGATACAATAAACGCACCCCAACAGACACCCATACATACGAACAGCACACGCACACGACCACCTGACGTAAATTATTTCGCTCGCGTCACTGCCCATAGCACTTAAGGCAGGAATTCTCAACCTGTTACTAGCGACATCGAACTTAAAGGGGCTTGTGTGCACACAACCACCGAGTCTTGCTAGGTAGGTTGAGCACTTAGTCAGCAAGGAGACGCGGCGATATACCTTCGGGCATGTCCAGCGCTCCTTTCTGACTGAGTTGATCTGACCTGACCAGGGGGGGGGGACGCGGCGACGTGCCATTCGGCGCGTCCAGCGCGCCTCCCTGGCCAGGTTAACCTAACTACAGCTCCTTGGCCGACCTTCTCTTGGCAAGCTGGGTGGAAGACGCGCCGACGTGTCTTTTGATGCGTCTAGCGCTTCCTCCTGGCTCAGCCTACTCCCGGTCGACCCGCTGGGAGACGCGCCGACATATCTTCGGATAGGTCTAGCGCTCCCTACTGGTCGACCACATCCCACTCCCACTCCTAATCCTCGCCAGCACCGTTCCAGCCCCTACATACGTAGCGTGCAACTACGGGATGGCATTTCCTCCCCCCCTTGGGTAGGTCATGAGAGACGCGGCGACATGTCTTTTCGGCATGTCCAGCGCTCCCCTCTGACCAACCCACTCCCACTCCTTCACTCCCACTCCTTCACTCCCACTCCTTCACTCCCACTCCTTCACTCCCACTCCTGGTACCACCGTCCTTGGTGGTATTTTACCACAGGGAGAGCGGTTCGCGACCAGGAGCCATCCTACGCTGCCGCTTCCGCTGCTGCTAACCGAGCGAGTCTTGCTAGTCTTGCTACGAGTCTTGCTAGGAGACACCAGCTAATAGGACCACCACCGAGATTCCCCAGCGTGCTGCTAGAACAACGCTTACCACCGTATCCAGCTGCCGAGACCACTACCGAGGTTCACCCGCGTGCTGCTAGCACGATCCGTACTACCGTATCCAGCTGCCGAGACAGCTACCGAGATTCACCCGCGTGCTGCTAGCACGATCCGTACTGCCGTATCCAGCTGCCGAGACAGCTTCCGAGATTCGCCAACGTGCTGCTAGCACGATAAGCACGGCACTCCGCCTGCTACTCTCTGATCTTCTGACCGTCTCAGAGAGTCACCGTCACTCTCCCTAACCGCCTCGCCGTTGCCGATAGCCCTTGACGCTTGCTAAAGTGCTCACCGAGAACCAACCAAACTTCCTCCTGTTAGCTGCGCTCGCTCTCTCCCCTCTCTTCTCTCATCCGGGACATAAAGCTGATGGCAGATCAGTAAGCCAGAGCGCGTGTGTGTGTGTGTGTCCAACTTAAGCACATAAATATCGTGATTTATTTGGTGGGGGTTAGTGGGACCTTCATCTGACCCTGGACAGGCTGAGCTCACCTCAGCCCTCGACAAAACCCACCTCATACTGGTTAACCTAATATATACTTACCTCCTTTTTTGACGCATCAACCACCTTTTGCTAACTGGCGCCAATTGGAAATCTCAAGTATAGCCAAGTATTTTTCCTCTTGGTATTTTAAATACAGAGGAGGTCTTCCTTTTAATCTGCTACCACCAGCGGGTACCGCGTCAAAAACCTTCAGGGCTGGAGCTATTTAATCCATTCGAACGACGTGACCTAGCTAGCGAAGCCGTTGCTTCTTAATCCGCTGCACTATGTGTACGTCCTTGTACAGCTCGTACAGCTCATCGTTCCATCGTGCGCGGTATTCGCCGTCGCAAAGACGCAAAGGTCCATAAATCTTTCAAAAATGTTTTCTCTCACTCCAAGAGCTCTCTCATCTGATGTTGCCATCGTCCATGCTTCTGCGCCATACAATAAGACGGACATGATGGTTTTTGTCCGTCGAGATAGGACTTTACTTTGCAATTGGCTACTCAGTCCGAAGTAGCGTTGGATTTTAAGGCTGACGCTATTATTGGTGTTAATACTGGTTCCTAAGTAAACGAACTCCTCTACTTTTTCAAAGTGTTAACTGTAAATAGTGATGTTAGGTCCCAGTCGTGAATGTGCCGACTATCTATTTGATAACAGGAGATATTTCGTCTTGCCCTCGTTCACCTCCAGACCCATTCACTTCGCTTCTCTATCCAGTTTTGAGAAGGCAAAACTAACTGCGCGGTTGTTAAGACCGATGATGTTAATGTCATCGACGTACGCCAGCAATTGCACACTCTTATAATAGATGGTGTCTGACCGATTTAGTTCTGCGGCTCGAATTATCTTCTCCAGCATCAGGTTAAAGAAATCGCACGACCAAGAGCCGCCCTGTCTGAAACCTCGTTTGGTATCCAACGAATTGAAGAGGTCCTTCCCTATTCTGAAGGAGCTTGTGGTGAAGCTCAACGTCGTTTGACATAGCCGTATAAGTTTTGCCAGGATACCAAATTCAGACACAGCGGCATATAGGACACTTCTTCTCGTGCTGACGAAGGCGGCTTTGAAGTCGATGAAAAGAAGGTGTTTGTCGATTCTTCTTTCTCAAGTCTTTTCCAAGAACTGGCGTATTGGAATATCAGGTCTAAAGCCACACTAATAAGGTACAATCAGTTCATTGACGGTGGGCTTAAGTCTTTCACACAATACACTCCACAGAACCTTATAAGTAATGTTAAGAAGACTACTTCCGCGATAATTGGCGCAAACTGCAGGATCACCCTTTTTGTGGATTGGGCAGAGCACACTTAAGTTCCAATCAACAGGCATGCGTTCTTCCGACCATATTCTAGAAATGAGCTCGTGCAGGCACTTAACCAGCTCCTCTCCGCCGTACTTGAATAATTCAGCTGGTAACTCGTCGGCCCCGGGGCTTTGTTGTTCTTCAGCCGTGCTATCGCTTTCCGAATTTCGTCATAGTCGCGTTCATCATCATTGATTGAGGATTCCGGTTCAACATCTGGCCCTGTATGCAGCGTCTTTACGTTCCGTAGCAACGCGATATTCCTCGTCATACCAGTTGTTCTTTCGGGCTCGCTGAAATCCGATGGATTCTTCAGAGGCGATATGTAGACTGCGGGAAATATTGTTTCACTGCTCGGAAATATCGTTCTGTTGATTATTGCTCTCAGAGAGCAGGAGTGCAAGTCGGGTTACGAAGTGGGTGGCATTGAAATCGCCAAGCACGAGGCACCTTCCCAATTAAGGGTCCGGACATTACAGATGTATGCCCTCAAATCGTGTTCCTTTAAACATTTGCCGTAGTCGTCATCAAAAAAGGGGGTCTCATCCGAGGCTTTGTGGGCCCTGCGCACAACCCATTGCTGGGGGTATATACGCACAGCGCTAATTTACTGTCAAAAATTTCTCATGCTCATTATACGCGCTTGACACTAAATATTTCAGTGCTGTAAGTTGTTGGCGCAGGCGTCGAGATTGTTAAAGGCTGTGCTGACGGCGCTTGAAAAGGTTGCGATGCTTGCGATGACGGCGGATGTAGCGACGACTGTAGTGGCCGGTGTCCCGACTTTGGGTTTTCCCTTAGCTTGGGTTTCCTGCTAACTGGGCATGGCCCTCTTAATGCATTTTTGCATGAGAGGTGCCTGTCTCAGGGGGCGGGTTGCTCTTGCGGGGCCCGGAGGGAGGACTGGGCCCATGTTTTAGCGGAATGCCCGGTGTACTCAGACATTAGGGACCTTGGGGGTATGGGGATTAGCTGGACAGATGGACGACTGAATGTTGGTTGTGTGTTGCACTCCCGTCAGAATGTCGATAGGTTGGAAGTGTATGCGCGTGAAGTGTTTGGGCGGCGTAGACGTTCATTGCAGTAGGTAGGTTAGTAATTGTTGCGTGATCGAATGGGGGATGAATGTAAGAATGGGGGACGTGTGAATGTAGTCCAACCCTTGGTCACCAGTCCAGAGTAGTATGGAAACTCAACTGGTAGTAGCTTCGGCTACGAAGTCTGACCGGAGACTTTAGTCTGGTACCACGGGAAACAGGAGCCCCCAGAGCTTGCTCTGGCCTGTTTTTTGGGTACGGCCCCTCGGGGAGTATCGTGGTGGCTGCGTTTTACACCCAAATGCGGGTAGAGTTCGGCCTTGGCCGAGCTCGATGTGGAGTTGCATTGCAACCGGGTGCCGGACCCAAAGCACGGCAGAGGTTTAGATAGGCCTCGATCCCAACCAAGGAGGTTGGTGTGCCCATGCCACACCGCCAATTGGTACCGGAAATGTTTTGCATTCCGGGGCGTTGATTGACGCATTGTATTGATCCGCTGTGTTTTTAGAACACCGTGGGGTTAAGCCGTCGCCGGCAGGGACCCACGTAAAGCACACTAGCAGATGTAGTGGCTGACTGCTTGGCGCTGACGTTGGTTGCGCTAACGGCAACCGTCTTCCCATTATCGGTAACGGCAGCCGACCGTTATGTATGTAGATTTACGATGTCCTGGATCTTCCTCTTTAGAGTATTCTTCGGCCTCACAACTTTTGCTCCAGACAAAGTAAATTTGCTTTTATTGGCGGCAATCAGTGGTACGGCTCTTGTAACGTAGGCAGTCCTACATCTCCATACCGTGGTTCTTCTCAACTCCAGAATTGTGATCGTACATCTTGATCGGCGATTATATTAAATTATAATTTTTATTAGCAAATTTAAGCTCATTTGCGTGACTGAAATTCTCTTTTTTAGCAAATGACCGCTTTGTCAATGTCAAATGGGCGATTGACAATCCTTAAAGTACTGCGCCGTTCACTTAATTAACGGCGGCAAACTGCAGGACGACGAGAATTACATAAAACCTTTGTAAAAGACTAGGCCAGATTCGCAATTTTAAGATGTAGCTTTATTTAAATATAATTATGGTTTAGCCTATAAACTCTACATCGACCTCGATGGGCGCGGGTTACAGAAAACCGCGTTAGGCGCAGGTTTTATGAGGTATGTTCTCCTAGACTTCTACGCTGCGAATGACAAGTAAAATATGATATATGTACATAAATGTTGCAACAACATGGCGGTAAAATTTAATTATCTGTTGCTACCAGATAAACATGGTATTTGACATGCAGACGGCTCTAATAAAGCTCCTTTTAAAAATTCACAAAATTCAAATATTTACTAGAGCAAGGATTGTGTACGTTCCATTTCGGCTGCGATAACTGATTTCATATTTAATTGGTTGTAAAATTGGAACATGTGTTCCATCGACGCACTCTAGAACAAAGGGGAAAGGATTGAAGCGCAGAGTTGAAAATGCTTCACTGATTTGATTTTGATCAGCTGCAGTCTTTGGAAATTTTATAACATCTCTTTTTAAGCGGCAGATCATCTTTATTATTTTAACAAAAAATGTTTATGTAAGGCCAATTGCTACACCAAAACGATCGCTGACGTCTCTAAAAGAGCAATTGTTGCCCAGCTTTCAAATCGTTATTTGTAATGATTTCTTTAAACAAAAAATATAAATTATTTTTTATAAATAATAACATTTAGTAGTAAATACTTTAAATATGATCTTTCTCATCCGAAAATGCGGGTAAAATACTAATCTTGCATAACTTCAATGGTTTTGCAAAAAATGTGAGGTTTAAGGAATTTTTCTCTTTGAATTGCGATCAATTAAAAAACGTTTAAAATGTCATTGCATTATTTTACAAAACAGTGTTGCAGTGAAGTACTGCTTTGCATCTGTTTGCAGTATTGCATTGAAAATGCACTTTATTAAGTAGTGAATTTATTTATAAGGATATCATAAGCGGTATCATACAAAAGAACTTCATTAATGGACATCATAAGGGATATCATACAAACTTATTCATAATGGGCATCATAAGGGATGCCATGATATAAACTATAGTCAATATCTTGAAGGATATTAGCATGAAATACATATGTTACAAAATATCGAAAAATAACTTCCATGTTATGTAAATAAGTGGAACAAAGCCTTTAAGCACAATTTAATCTAATATCCTTTCTTTTTAATCGCTTAGGGGAGTTCTGTTTGAGTAAATTTTTAGCAAGCATATTCGGATGATTAAATAATCTTAGCGAATAATTTTTTTATTTATCTCTATCTTAGCCATGAACGTATTAATCATAAGGTGGCTGTGAATAGTGAAGTTTTTCACATACCATGGGGCTCCGCATATTACACTCACGGTTTTAGACTGCAGCCTTTGAATTCTATCTCAGTTAGATTTAGGGCCTGTTTTTCAGTGCTGGTTTAAACTCAGTTTAAACTAAGTTTAGTTAAACTCAGTTTAAATTTAAACTTAGTTTTCTTGTACTCAATTAAATTTGTTGCAACCAAAACGAAATAGTCAGCACGCAGCTCATAAGTTAAACTAAGTTTAACTGTGCCCAATCGGCCGTTTAAACTCAGTTTAAACTCCGTTTAAAGTTGACTGAAAAACTGCATACTGAGTTTAAACTTAGTTTAAACGACAAACAGAGTTCATCTTGCACTGAAAAACTGGCCCTTAGACGCTGAACCCCAAAGTTGGATCCCCTATGTTCAAGATGGTTGTATCATCGTATTAAAAAGAAGTACTTTGTTTTCTAAGCTTAATTTGGATTTATGGCCTATAATCCAATGTAAATTGGCGATTGTTAGTTTAGCAAGTGTAATCTTTTTGTCTATGTGATTTTTCCTTCTATCCAACGTAACCCCAAGGTAACTACCGAAATCTTTCTGCGAAATAATTCTGTCGTTAATTGAAACCTAAGGACAAGTCTCTTTTTTAAGTGTAAACGTTACCTGTATACTCTTAGACTCATTGACTTTAATTCTCCAAATTTTTAGCCACTCTTCTATTCCTTTTAAATGTTGTTGCAATCTATTAGCGGCTGTAATTGGGTTCGAGTGCACACTAAGTATTGCTGTATCATCCGCAAAAGTAGATGTGACTAGATTTAAGTTTGTGGGTACATCATTTGTATAAATTAAATATAAGACTGGCCCTAAAACACTTCCTTGGAGGACACCAGAAGCAATGGTATAACTTTTAGTTGTGTAACTTTTTTGTTCAACACGAAATTTTCTGACATCAAGGAAGCTGTTCAATACAGCACAAATATTTTCGGGCAGTGAACCTCTTAACTTATGTAATAGTCCTTCTAGCCAAACCTTATCGAATGCTTGCGCAACATCTAAGAATACTGCATGGCAATACTGTTTGTTTTCAAAAGCCGTCCGTATGTGTGAAACTATTATGTGTACTTGCTCAATTGTACTGTGTTTTTCCCTAATGCCGAATTGGTGGTATGGTATTATTTGCCCCGTTTCTAAAATGGGTTTTATTTCCTGTAGTAAGAGTTTTTCCAATATTTTGGAAAACAGTGAAATTAAACTAATAGGTCTATAGGAGCTAACCATGGTAGGAGATTTTCCAGGTTTAGGGATCATAATGATCCCGTGTGTGTACTTGCTCAATTGTACTGTGCTTTTCCCTAAAGCCGAATTGGTGGTATGGTATTATTTGCCCCGTTTCTAAAATGGATTTTATTTCCTGTAGTAAGAGTTTTTCGAATATTTTGGAAAATTATGATATTAAACTAATAGGTGTATACGAGCTAACCATAATAGGATATTTTCCAGGTTTAGGGATCATAATGATCTCGGAGAGTTTCCCGGAGTTAGGAAAGTACTACAAAAATATAAAGAAAGTACTTGATTGCAACGGACGGAAGCTCTTTTATCATTTCTACTGTTATCCTGTCATAATAGGGTGCTCGGTTTTTCTGAATACCTTTGGTTTTAGTTTCAATAAGGGTTTTAATATTAAATTGAATTGGGGCTGCAGGTAAATGCACACAAGCCAAATTAAGCCAAGATTCCTGAATCGACATACAGAAAAACTAAATGCCCTAGTTTTCCCAACGCTCACTAGCGTACAACCTGAACAATCTTTTAAGCACAATTTCAAAATATATAAAAATCACAAGCTAGCTGACCCATCGTTTAACACACCATAGAAAACAGCGTAAAAAAGTCCCACGTCAAGAAGAAGAACCATGTTTGAAGTTGTTTGAAGCAACTCTTAAACAAGATATTGACACATTTTTTTTGACTGCCCAACCTTATACTTACTTACTTACTTAAGCGCATCAAACGCTTTTTGCTCACTGGCGCAAATTGAAAATCCCAAGTATAGCCAAGTAGTTTTCCACTTCGTCTTTCCAACGCAGAGGAGGCATTCCTTTTAATCTGCTACCACCAGCGGCTACCGCGTCAAAAACCTTTAGGGCTGGAGCTATTCAATCCATTCGAACGACTTGACCGAACCAGCGAAGCCGTTGGTTCTTAATCTGCGGCACTATGTCTACGTCCTTGTACAGCTCGTACAGCTCATCGTTCCATCGTACGCGGTATTCGCCGTCGCAAAGACGCAAAGGTCCATAAATGTCTCGAAAAATTTTTCTCTCGAACACTTCAACAGCTCTCTCGACTGATGTTGTCATCGTGCACGCTTCTGCGCCATACAATAGGACGGACATGATGGTTTTTATCCGTCGAAAGAGCACTTTACTGTGAAATTGCCTACTCAGTCCGAAGTAGCGTTGGATTTCAAGGCTACCGCTGTTATTGGTGTGTTAATACTGGTTTCTAAGTAAACGAAGTCCTCTACGTTTTCAAAGTTATAACTGCAAATAGTGATGTTAGGTCCCAGTCGTAAATGTGCCGACTATCTATTTGATGACAGGAGATACTTCGTCTTGCCTTCGTTCACCTCCAGACCCATTCGCTCCCTTCTCTATCCAGTTTGGAAAAGGCAGAACTAACTGCAGAACTGTTGTTAAGACCAATATTGTTAATGCCGGCGTACGCCAGCAATTGCACACTCTTATAAAAGATGGTGCCTGACCGATTTAGTTCTGCCGCTCGAACTATATTCTCAAGCATCAGGTTAAAGAAATCGCACGATAAAGAGTCGCTCTGTCTGAAAGCTCGTTTGTATGAAACGGTTTGAAGAGGTCCTTCCCAATTCTGACGGAGCTGGTGGTGATGCTCAACGTCATTTACATAGCCGAATAAGTTTTGCCGAGATATCAAATTCAGACATAGTGGCATATAGGAAACTTATTTTGGTGTTGTCGAAGGTGGCTTTGAAGTCGACAAAAAGATGGTGTGTGTCGATTCTTCTTTCTCTGATCTTTTCTAAGATCTGGCGTATTGTGAATATCTGGTCCGTGGTAGATTTACCAGGTCTAAAGCTACACTGAAAATATCCAATCAGTTCATTGACGGTGGGCTTAAGTCTTTCACACAATACACTCGACAGAACCTTATAAGCGATGTTAAGAAGACTACTCCCGCGATAATTGGCGCAAACTGCAGGATCATTCTTTGCAGAATGAGCTCGTGCATTAACTCAACCAGCTGCCCTCCCCCGTACTTGAATAACTCAGCTGGTAACACGTCGGCGGGGCGACATTCCTCGTCATACCAGTTAATTTTTCGGGCTCGCTGAAATCCGATGGCTTCTTCAGCGGCGGTATGTAGATAGCGAGAAATATGGTTTCACTGCTCGGAAATATGGTTCTACTGCTCGGATATCGTTCTGTTGATTATTGTTCTTAGAAAGCAGGAGTGCAAGTCCGGTGACGAAGTGGGTGGATGTCTGTTGCGATTACAGCTTTCCGACGTCGAGCTTTCATTGTGTCTAGTTGCGGGCGTTTTTTGCTACACATGGGCGCGTGCGGATCTTAGCTGCCACAAGAAAATTATCTGGCTCCTCGGATCGTGCGCACATTTAGGACATTGGAAGCACGCCTTCCATCTAAAGCAACATGGTCGATTTGTTCTCTTGTCTTACCATCTGGGGACTGCCACGTAGCCTGGTGAATCTTCTTTTGCTGGAACCTGGTACTACAGACTACCATGTTTCGGGCCCGGGCGAAGTCGATCAGCCTCAATCCGTTATCGGACGTTTCGTCGTGAAGACTGAATTTTCCGACTGTGGAACCAAATATGCCCTACTTGCCCACCTTGTAATTTGTTTGAAAACGTACAATGCGGAAAATTTAAGCGTTGGTTCAACATTTATTTAGTTTAAAGGTTTGGTTTGCTTTATGCTTCATATTAATTTTTATTAAAACAAATGGAATCATAATTTATGTAAAATGCAATATTCCAGACTGGAAAATGCTGCACTGACGGCCCTGTTGTTAAGGCCAACGATGTCAATATCATCCGCATTCGCCAGCAGCATCTTACTTTTGTTATAAATAGTGCCACTGCGATTCAGATTGGCAGCTTTAATTACGGATGCCAACATCAGATTAAAGAAGTTGCACGAAAGTGAGTCGCCTTGTCTAAAACAAACCTCGTTTGGCCTCGAACGACTCGGAAAGGTCCTTCCCAACTTGAACGGAGCTAAATGTTGTGCTCAACGTCACTCTACATAGCCGTACTAGTTTAGCAGGGATTCCTAATTTAGAAATGGCGTCATACAGGCAGCTTCTAGTTATTCTTGCTGTCAAAAGCGGCTTTGAAATCGACAAAGAGATGGTGTGTGTCGACTTGTTTGTCTAGGGTATTTTCTAGGATTTGACGTGCTGTGAGTATCTGTAAAACCATTAAAGTTTGCAAAAAAAATTAACTTCTAATTTGTCCTTTTTAGTGAAAAAATATATTGAGCAGTTTACTCATGAAATTAATGAATATCTTTTATATTTATGTTATGTATTTTGGGCCCAATAAGAACAGAGTTAGGATAGTGCGTTATCTACAAGCTCGTGAAAGACGGAGGTTCATACTTAAAAGTGCCGCAAGAGCCACAACGAAGGACTGTTAGCAAGATAGCTTTTGGCATCACGTTCACGGAAACAATATGGCGTCCATGGACTATTTCGAGAGCCGTGATTTGGTTGCTAGCACAAAACGCGTACACTTGATGGCCAACTCTGTCTCAAGGCTCAAACATTAAGTTCTGAAATAAAAATTAACATTTTGTATTTATTTGTTTTGCTTATTGACATCTGATTGTGTGGTCCAAAATATCTCAATGGCCAAGCGCCAAAAGCAGTAGAGAGTAGCAATAGTGTTATCGACATCAAAAAGCCAAACAGAGTTTGCCGAAAATTTAATAAATCGATATACAAGTTGGATGAAACCATGGAGAAATTATATACAGGTGAAGTCAATAAATGACATAATTGTAAATATTGGCATTTCTCGCTGTGTTAATTTCAGTAATGTACACTTGGTTATTATTATATTACTTTTTCATACAAAATAAATAAAATGGTACTTTTGTGAATAAAAATGTAGCCGATGTGGCGCAAACAATGATGTCGTCCATGTATAACTGCAAAATATGGTTCACAAAACGTATAAACGCTGATGGAGAAATATTGAATCCAAAAGGCGCTCTGTTAACTAAAAAAGTCCTTCGCGCGTGACGAACGTTGTGTATGCTCTTCTGCTTCCTTCGACGGGAACTTGAAAAAACCCGTTTTCCAGATCCATAACCGTAAACCACCTTGCCCCCTGCAGCTTAACTATTACGTCTTCGATTAGTGGCACTGGAAAGCAATCATCCAGCACCATACTGTTTAATTTTCTGTAGTCGATGCAAACTCAGAGTGTGTGATCCTTTTTTTAACAACGACCACTCCACTAGCTATGTACGTTCGATGATGACTTCCGTATAATGTCCGGCTTCAGCCATTCGTCGACCTGATTTTTAACTGCTTCAGCTTTATCTGCTGATAAGCGACTCGGTGACTGGCGAAATGGTGTAATAGCACTATCAGGTATGATTTTCAGCTTTACAGGGCATTGTTTCGGTGCTAGGACCAGCTTCTCATAGTAATATTTTAATTGCTCAACACAATTAAGATTTTGTGGTGAAGCTATAATGACCGAACAAACTTCGAAAACGTTATACACGTTTACTGTGGTGTAGATATTTATTTTCATCCTGCATTAGTCGCTCACAAATTTCCTATTCGTCTTTAAGCTCTTTATACGATTTGCATCGATACAGTGCCAATTTATATTCAAATTTTACACTAAATTCATCTACATCTAGCCTGAACATACATACATATTTCTGTTTTGCGGTGAGTTCATAAGCATCGGCATTTTTATTTTTTAATTATCAAACCACTTTTGCACACTTTAGCAGGACTGCTAATTTTATACGTTCTGCCTCTGCGATTTGAGGCAAAGATTGTGTAAAATTATTTAAAGTTTTGCAATAAATCGTGAAAACATTTTTAGATAAACATAATACATACATACATACATATGTATTTAAACAAAAGCATTAAATGTAAAAAGTGAAATAAGACGGTGGTTAAATAAATAGTGGTTTTTCAGCTAAGCTGTTTCCACTTTAATTCTGTTGTTTAATTATTATTTTATTCATACGAGTATGCATATACATACATAAGAATCAATTGCTCTAAAATGATTTATACTATAGCCATACAATAGTACAAAATTGAAAAACAGCTGGACCCATTTCAAAAGGTCCGATTTTGTACTTGTCATAAGTTCTTATTATTATTTTACCATTTATTTAATGTCTGTACTCAAAAACCAAGTACAGGGGAAGAGAGTTTTTTTAATTATTTATTTTCTGTGCTGTTGACTTATAGATATACATAAACAGAAAGCACGTGGCGAAGGCTCGCGCAACCGTTGCCAGCTAGTCTAATATAAAACATGAAAGAGTTCTGCGACAAAAATACTGATGGAGTAGCCGTAGTTTGTCTGGTCAGCGATATTTTTTTTCAGGACGGACGAAGGAGGTTTACGCAGAAAGCAGTTTTGCACAAAAAATAGTTCATCAAAAATATATTTAATTTTTTTATCATGATTAAAGTTATTAGCTTGTAGTAAATCAATACAATTTTATTGAAAAAATAAACTTGTTTATTAAATCAAACAAAAAAGGAAATATTGGTTTAAAGAAATATTTTCAGTACTGATAATTTTATAGGGAGCATTTACCCATTAAAAAAAACGAGAGTGAGCCGTAGAGCTATATGTTTGTCTATTCGGTTATATTAATGTGTTGAGTGAAATACAATATCACACGTAGACATTTGTTGAAATCAGTTTTTACATAGTGGCCCTAAGAAACTGATAGCAACTTTGTTCTAAGTGCGGACAAAATTTTTTCAGCCACTAACCATCAGATGTACGGTAAATTGACCGGCACTGTTCTTGTAGGGTGTTTACATGAGTTCTGGAAAAGATTGTTATTTGTAATTATGACCAATTTTCAATATTTTTTTATGATATATACATATGGATGGTTAATAAAAACAAGTCCTATTATATTATCTCTCCAACATGCGCACAATAAATTGCACTTAAACCTGGCTGAGCAGCGTAGTCTAATGCTAGCCCTCTCTAGCACACGGGATTTCTGGGCTCTAACATTCGGAACATTGCGGTTTCTTTTAACTTTAAAAATACAGCGAAATATCAAAATGAGAATATGTTGGTAACAACTGGAAAATTTGTGTTGGTATTAGTCAACTGAATTCGCCTTGGTTACCTCCGTCTTGTTGAGTAGTTGCTGCGCGATATTCCTGCTGTGATATTCTTTGTAACATGCAAAATTAAGGCCTTCGCTATTATCACGTTCACGATTCTGCCTTTAGGCCAACAGTTCTTCGGCATGTCTTGATCGGCAATTACCACGACGTCACCAATACAAACTGGACGATGTTTCGTGAACCACTTTGTGCGTCGAGAGATGATTGGCATATATTCTTTAACCCATCGTCGCCAAAAGCGGTCGGCGAGTTGCCAGCGTTGACGCAGATTGACATTGTTATTGC
Source organism: Philophylla caesio (assembly GCA_963971545.1). Taxonomy (NCBI): domain Eukaryota; kingdom Metazoa; phylum Arthropoda; class Insecta; order Diptera; family Tephritidae; genus Philophylla; species Philophylla caesio. The sequence goes on along the minus strand of OZ020604.1, from coordinate 121,860,424 downwards.
ATATCGGCTTGTAGCCATCCGATGACCCAATCAACAAGTGGTTAGGGCTAAGAGCCTCGTCGTCACAATTTTCTAAAGAAACAAATGTCAGCGGTCTCGCGTTCAGAATGAATTCAACTTCGTTCACGGCACTCCGTAGGCTTTCATCGGTAAAGCTTGTCGATGGCAGTATCTCATAAAGCACAGTTTTTACTGACCTAACACGCCTTTCCCATGCTCCTCCCATATGGGGGTTAAATCTCCATTTAACTTGATCAAAAGTTGAAACAATTCCGGTCAAGTCGATATTCTTGAGGTATTCGCAAATGATTTTTTCTGATGCTTTAAAGTTTGTGCCGTTGTCCGAGAATATCTCCCTTGGATATCCGCGTCGAGATACTCGAATCGCCATAATACAAGAACTGGTATCTAGACTATACGCAACCTCAATGTGCACGGCACGAAGCGTTAGGCCTTCTTCCAACGATGACAAACAAAGGACCAAAATAGTCGATACCTTCAAAAGTGAAGGGCCTTCAAATGTTGCAATCCTTGCAGCCGGCAGCGGTGCCAGTGGTGGCGGCTGTGGCATCCAGCTGTTGTTTTCACATTTTTGACATTCAGCACGCTCCCTTTTATGCAGTACCCTCAATCGATGTATAAAATATATACCACGAATTTTATTAATTATGGACTCGTGCATCTGGTAATTAAAATTTTCGTGGGCCCAGCGAACAATCAAAAAAGTAATGTGATGAGAGTTCGGCAGCACTGCGACATCTTCATGATTATTTAAGTGGTCAACCCGACTTTTGCATCTTAGTATGCCATGTGCATCTAAGTAAACGTTTAACTTGAAAAGTTTGCTTGATTTTTCAATAATCTTACCGTGCTTGAGACAGCTAATTTCTTCGCGATAATCCATGCATTGAGCATACCTAATAAGAAAACGTTGCGCTTGTTGAATCATGCCAAAGTCGATGGCTTCTCTCTGTTTTCTTGCCAGCACAACAGAGCGTAATCGGTCGACATACAGCAAAAATGTAGCTACAGCGCGATACAAACGTTTCCAACTAGAAAATTGATTCACGTTCAGTGTAAGGTTGTTCATATGTACTTTTGTCATATGCAAACAATGATGTTTAATTTTCGTATCGTCGCCGTCTTCAAAATTTACCTCATCACATTGCAGCCAAAACTCGGCTTTCGATTTCAAAAATTCTGGACCAGTAAACCATAACTGGTAGCTTTGACGTATAGCTGCTTTGGTGGCTAAGTCAGCTGGATTATGTTTCGAGGGAACCGATCGCCACTGACTCACGTTTGATGCTTCTAAAATTTATCTTACTCTATGCATCACGAATTGGTGAAAGATTTTTGGGTCCATTCGCATCCATCTTAACACAGTCTTCGAATCCGTCCACCAATATTTCGTCATAATTCCAATACGTTGCGTATTGCATACCGCGCAGTGAATCCTCTTCACTTGTTGAGCCAACTCCAGCGCAGATTGTTCATCATCTCTTCAGTCAATAAAATCATCTACGTAATGATTATTCTTCAGTGGATGTGGAATAAGCAAGTCGGGGCCACTCAGCAGGAAGTCGTTCAGCGATACCCCTTTCATCTTTGCAGCAGCATCCCATACCATGCGAATCTTTTCAGGTTTATTCGGATTTGTTACAATGAAAATAGGCAAGTACCATGTCTTATCATGGGGAACAGCGGCCTGAGTTGAAGAAAGTTTCTTTGCATACCCTTTAGAAAGAAGATTATTCATTTGGGCTTGGATTTTCGATTTTAATATCGGGTCCATAAACACGTCAAACGCCGCGCGGCATGAGCGAAGCTATCTGGTAGCAGCACACTTGGGTAACGCCATGGCAGCCCGATTTCATAGTTGCTATCGCCGTTTATACAAGTGTAGTTCAAAATATTTTTGGCCCTCGCATCACCTTCCGAGAGCAGCTGTGTAGGCTTAGATGACTCGAGTGTGAAGAATTCCCTCACGGATTCGTGTACTTCATCGTATCAATCGCACGTATGCACGCTGAGTCGATATTCACTAGCCTGTCTGAAATTGCACCCTTGCAGTGTCCATCCAAGTAGGGTTTGGGACGCTATAGGCTGGAACCAAGTTCCTTCACTAATTTTGAGAGGAATCGCAAGCCTCCAATTGTCAGCGCCGATCAACAATGCTGGTTTCACGTTTTCATATGATGCAATTGGTAATCCCGATAAATATGGGTACAGCTGCTCCATCTCGGATGCAATGATTGTCTGCGCTGTGAGATCGAGATCGTCGACCGTATGAATATTTTTTAAAATGTACTTTTGGTTATTTGTTGTACTCGAAATTTCAATGGCGGCCTTAACAGAATTTTTTTCAACGCGTGTTGTGTTGCCTGTTCACCGTAAGCAAAGAGGGTCCTGTTCACCTTCCACGCCAAGTTCATCCATATTTAACTTTTGGCCATTGGGAAGCTTGTCGACCAACTCCTTTACTAACAGCGGGTTATGTAGGTGCGCATACATTTCGCATCCTTCCATCGTTACGCAAATGTTCCTGACACAGAGTGCAAATTCAATAAACCCCTCCAATTTATCTTTTAGCGCTGGCAAAGTACGAGCTTTATTCATTGCGCGTTCAAGGATGTGTTCAGGCCTACCAAAACACATTCTCAGAGCCTTAGTAATTTCGGGAACCATGTAGGGTAGAAACAGTTTACTCTTTACTAACTCTCGCGCCTTGCCTTTAAGGCTTCCTTGAAGTCTAATCAAGTTTTCCGCATCGGTGTATCCTGCAACCGTTGTGCTATTTTCGAAGCTGCTAATAAACAGCGGCACTCCTCAGGGTCGCCATTAAAATTTGGAAGCTGTTTGGGTATAGCCAGCCTTGCTGCTAAAGTAGGTTCGTTGTTAGGTGCAAACATCGAAGGGTTTGATGCATGGCTCTCTTTTTGCTGAGAAAGAATTTTATATTTGTTATTTAGGTATAGTTATTGTATTCTCATCTCTTCTTCCAGCCTCTCAAGTTGAAGATTTCGATATACCTCGGTATTGAACGACATTTGCATACCTGGAGAATTGCGTAAATCTACTTCAATACCGAGGGGGATGCATTTGCCTGATTGTACGCTAAACCAGTTGCAGTTGTGGAGATGTTTTTGCACGTTGGGAATTGCTGTAGCGATTCCGTTGATTGCAGAACTGGGTTATACCCGGAAAACATTGATGAGGTTGACGTCAGCCACATTGCTGTCCACACCAACGCAGTGAAAATGGTACCAGGCGTCACACTGGACCATACTGTCGTTGTCTGATGCGTCGCATTTTTGGCAATTTTGCTCCGTTGTTTCCTTTCGCAAATTTATCATTATTGCACGATTTAGTCGGTTTTATGTAATGGAATGATAAAAAGTTTTAAAGATTTGTTGCGCGTGATGATTAGCGCGGCAGTTGTACGATTATTGAAGTCAAACACAAATTTCCAACAGCGTGTGTTCGCTTTGTATTTTTGTATTTTTAGTCCTCTTGATTCTTACAACTGTGTCAACCTATGCAAAGTGACATGTTTATATACATACATAGCTGGCCAAAGTGGCCTGATACTACAGTTATTACGAGTATAATATACATACATATATAGATGTATAAGTATAAAACAATAGAAATGCATGTTATTATACGAAAGTATGCATGCAAAAATTAAGTATATAGTGAGAGATGTTAAGGTAGGTAAGAGAAAAATTCGCATACGCATTGAATATAGGAATGTAATGAAATAGATAAATGAAATGATGATGTTAATGATGATGATAATTATTTCGTTTTACTTTTTACTGCTTGGCTGTAGTTTTTGTTGGCAACAGCTGTTACTTTATTTATACTCAGTTTGGTTTGCCATTTCCAGACGCTTTGAAAAAGAATATTCGGCGCATTATTACTGACATACGTCCCCAATTGCTGCAAAAAGTGGTAAAAAATTTTGACTCTTGGCTGGAATTTATTCGGTCACTTGCCCGAAATCATTTTAAAAACATAATGGCATATCTTTATTATAAAGCAAAATTTTGTCCATATCATTAAATTATAAACGTTTTATATCTTTTTAAAAACCTCATGTCTAAAAAACACACTCTTTCTTATATGCAACGCCCTCGGTAAAACAATGAAAAAATCAATGGTCGTTTTTAGTGACTTGAATCTTTTTTTGCTTAATTTATACTCGAAATTAGTTTACAAATTCTTAATAAAAACATTATAAGTAATTAAAACGGTTTTAAAGATTTTCCTGAAAATTAATGTAAATTATAAATTCTAGAAATATTTGTATTTAATTTTCAACAAAAGCATCTTTTATATATGTACATACATACATACCTTACAATATTCTAGTTTTTATGTTTAAAGAAAACATTCGAAAAAACGCATAATTTTTAATATTTATTAAACCAATTGTGTAAAAATATATGTACATATGTATATGTATATTCGATTTTATTTTCGAAACTATATACATACAAATGTATTTACTAATACTAAAACTTAACGGTTGAATACGCATGCGAGTACCTTCTCGATGGACATAATAACATATGCGTGTATAAACTGACCTGTGAGTGTTAATATAGCTATATAGGACAAATAGGACGTAAAGTAAGAACAAGGTTTCGTGAACACATAAGGGACTACAACAAAAGGATACGAAACCCCACGGCAATACCTGAATCTAATTTTGCAAACCATTTGCTAAATGCAAAATGTTCACCCGCAAACGTAAAGAAACCCGTTAAGGTACTGCACGTACAACAAAAAGGACGGCGCTTAAATGCTCTTGAAAACATGGAAATATATAAACAAAAAACATTTGATGGGAGTATAATAAACGAACAAATAAACAGCAACTCTGATGCTATATTTGCGCCATTAAGGCTTGTTTACAAAAAAAACAAAACAAAGCCGTAGGTAAAATGACAGATACCAACATACAAAACAAACCTGCAGTACCTAAACGGACTCAAATTACTGACTATCTACCTGTTCTTATCGCAAATGCAGATTCGAGATAAAACATACCCTTTTGGACCCTAACCGCGCGAGACTTTAGGTACCTATACTCAGGACACTTAACATTTGTTAACATTTACGATTATCCACCAATACCTAATTGACCAAAAAACGAAATAAATATGGAACAATAGACATAAACTGAACAGAACGAAATTTGACACTGAAGATGGCACAACGCCGAAACCGGGTTGTCTCCAATCCACACTTGACAAGGGAACAATAAATTACCTGGATCTGACGATTAAGATAGACACAATTGACCATAACTTCACTACCAAATATACAGAAAACCGACAGCTACAGACACCATAATACATAACACATCAAAACATCCTCAAGAACACAAATACGCCGCTTTTAGAAAACTAACAAACAGAAAAGCAGCATGAATGAAGAAGATCCATTGAACAAACAAGGCGTGTATAAACTGACCTGTCAGTGTCAATATAGCTATATGGGACAAACAGAACGTTAAGTAAGAACAAGGTTTCGTGAACACAGAAGGAACTACAACAAAAGGATACGAAACCCCACGGCAATAACATGAATCTAATTTTGCAAACCATTTGCTAAACGTAATATTTTCACGCGCAGACATTCTCATGGACCTATTCGAACATATAAAAACGAACACTGAGCACGAAATGAGCGGGTATACGAAAAATACAGAAAAACCTGGAAAAACTGAAGGGACCGTACGGAGTAAAAGACAGGTCACAAGGTCATGACTTTCACACCAGACTAGTGAATCTGGCAAATATATCCATCAACGAGGAGGAAACCAAACAATTGGAGAAAGGACTTAAACACAATATAAAGGACAATAATAGGATAAAGATAGCAGAACAAACTATTATAGATACGGAAGTAGGAATATATTTGCTGCCAAATGAGGACCAAGTTCACGCAAGGCACACATGCAGAGATATTATAGAAAACCAAATGAAAATGTAAGATATGGAAATTGACCAAAACTTGACTACCAAATTTACAGAAAACCGACAGCTACAGACACCATAATATATAACAGATCAAATCATCCTCAAGAACACAAATATGCCGCTATTAGACAACTAACAAACAAAAAAGCAGCATGTATAAAGAAGATCCATTGAACAAACAAGGCGTGTATAAACTGACCTGTGAGTGTCAATATAGCTATATAGGACATACAGGACGTTAAGTAAGAACAAGGTTTCGTGAACACAGAAGGAACTACAACAAAAGGATACGAAACCCCACGGCAATAACATGAATCTAATTTTGCAAACCATTTGCTAAACGTAATATTTTCACGCGCAGACATTCTCATGGACCTATTCGAACATATAAAAACGAACACTGAGCACGAAATGAGCGGGTATACGAAAAATACAGAAAAACCTGGAAAAACTGAAGGGACCGTACGGAGTAAAAGACAGGTCACAAGGTCATGACTTTCACACCAGACTAGTGAATCTGGCAAATATATCCATCAACGAGGAGGAAACCAAACAATTGGAGAAAGGACTTAAACACAATATAAAGGACAATAATAGGATAAAGATAGCAGAACAAACTATTATAGATACGGAAGTAGGAATATATTTGCTGCCAAATGAGAACCAAGTTCACGCAAGGCACACATGCAGAGATATTATAGAAAACCAAATGAAAATGTAAGATATGGAAATTGACCAAAACTTGACTACCAAATTTACAGAAAACCGACAGCTACAGACACCATAATATATAACAGATCAAATCATCCTCAAGAACACAAATATGCCGCTATTAGACAACTAACAAACAAAAAAGCAGCATGTATAAAGAAGATCAATTGAACAAACAAGGCGTGTATAAACTGACCTGTGAGTGTCAATATAGCTATATAGGACATACAGGACGTTAAGTAAGAACAAGGTTTCGTGAACACAGAAGGAACTACAACAAAAGGATACGAAACCCCACGGCAATAACATGAATCTAATTTTGCAAACCATTTGCTAAACGTAATATTTTCACGCGCAGACATTCTCATGGACCTATTCGAACATATAAAAACGAACACTGAGCACGAAATGAGCGGGTATACGAAAAATACAGAAAAACCTGGAAAAACTGAAGGGACCGTACGGAGTAAAAGACAGGTCACAAGGTCATGACTTTCACACCAGACTAGTGAATCTGGCAAATATATCCATCAACGAGGAGGAAACCAAACAATTGGAGAAAGGACTTAAACACAATATAAAGGACAATAATAGGATAAAGATAGCAGAACAAACTATTATAGATACGGAAGTAGGAATATATTTGCTGCCAAATGAGGACCAAGTTCACGCAAGGCACACATGCAGAGATATTATAGAAAACCAAATGAAAATGTAAGATATGGAAATTGACCAAAACTTGACTACCAAATTTACAGAAAACCGACAGCTACAGACACCATAATATATAACAGATCAAATCATCCTCAAGAACACAAATATGCCGCTATTAGACAACTAACAAACAAAAAAGCAGCATGTATAAAGAAGATCCATTGAACAAACAAGGCGTGTATAAACTGACCTGTGAGTGTCAATATAGCTATATAGGACATACAGGACGTAAAGTAAGAACAAGGTTTCCTGAACACATAAGGGACTACAACAAAAGGATACGAAAACCCACGGCAATACCTGAATCTAATTTTGCAAACCATTTGCTAAACGCAAAATGTTCACCCGCAGACATTCTCATGGACCTATTCGAACATATAAAAACGAACACTGAGCACGTTATGAGCGGGTATACGAAAAATTACAGAAAAAACTGGAAAAACTAAAGGGGCCGTACGGAGTAAAAGATAAGTCACAAGGTCATGACTTTCACACCAGGCTAGTGAATCTGGCAAATATATCCATCAACGAGGAGGAAACCAAACAATTGGAGAAAGGACTTAAACAAATATAAACGACAATAATAGGATAAAGATAGTAGGACAAGCTATTATAGATACGGAAGTAGGAATATATTTGCTGCCAAATGAGGACCAAGTTCACGCAAGGCACACATGCAGAGATATTATACATAGAAAACCAAATGAAAATGGAAGATATACAAAAAACTAAAGCACTAATAGGGAAAATCAAGTGCAGAGAAACTAGAGACGATCACACGGACAGGTACCAAATGGAGATAAAAAAGGTCATAAAAGAAGCGAGCAATATTGTAATCCCCTGCACAGCACACTTATTAAGCCAAATGAATCCGGCAGCACCACCACTGATAGCGCTTCCAAAAATCCACAAACCGGACACTCCAATGATACCAATAATAACCTATAAGTCGTCTTCTGCTTATAGACTGTCCAAACATCTAAAAATGCTGTTAAATGATAACGAGCACATTGTAGCAAACACGACGGAGCTAATCCATAAACTGGCAAACGTGAAAATTACACAGAAAAGCAGGCTAGTGTCATTTGATATTAAGGACTTATACCCATCGATCACGCAAACAGAAACAATATATTTGGCCTGGAAAACAACCCAAATCACAAACACATTACGAACTTCACTGCGACAAAATTATTTTAAGTTTAATAATAAAATATACCGACATACAAACGGACTCGGAATGGGAAATCGAACCTCGGCCATTCTCATGGAGGTTTTTATGCAAGAACTGGAGGGACAGTATATGGAAGAACTAAAAACCGAGTTAGGCGTAGTATTCTATGCAAGGTACGTGGATGATATTATCTGCGTGATCACCAAGGACAATGAAGAGCAGATACTGGAATACCTGAACAAACAACATGGATGTATAATGTTTACGATGGAAATGGAAAAGAAGGGAACAATAAATTACCTGGATCTAACGATTAAGATAGAAAAAATTCACCAAAAACTTGACTACCAAATTTACAGCAAACCGACAGCTACAGACACCATAATACATAACACATCAAATCATCCGCAAGAACACAAATACGCCGCTAATAGACAACTAACAAACAGACTTGAACGAATACCTCTATCGCGAGAGGCATACGCAAAGGAACTAATCACAATATACAACATAGCAACAAACAACGGATATAAAAAGGAGCGCGTGGATAAATTCAGAAAAATGTATGCAATTCAAAAAAGAAGCGACAGAGAGCTAGACGAAAAAACTTGGACAGTAAGGAATTTTTCAGAAAGTATAATATCCACACGGCGTTCAAAAGTGGAAACAACCTGGGAAGGATACTTAAAAGCAGCATGAATGAAGAAGATCCATTGAACAAACAAGGCGTGTATAAACTGACCTGTGAGTGTCAATATAGCTATATAGGACAAACAGGACGTAAAGTATGAACAAGGTTTCGTGAACACATAAGGGACAACAACAAAGGATACGAAAACCCACGGCAATACCTGAATCGGATTTTGCAAACCATTTGCTAAACGCAAAATGTTCACCCGCACACATAAGGAAAACCGCTAAGGTAATGCACGTACAACAAAAAGGACGGCGCCTAAATGCTCTTGAAAACATGGAAATATATAAAAAAAAAATATTTGATGGGAGTATAATAAACGAACAAATAAACAGCAACTCGGATGCTATATTTGCGCCATTAAGGCTTGTTTACAAAAAAAACAAAACAAAGACGTAGGTAAAATGACAGATCCCAACATACAAAACAAACCTGCAGCACCTTAACGGACTAAAATTACTGACTATCTACCTGTTCTAACCCAAAGGCAAATTCGAGATAAAATATACCCTTTTGGCAACTAACCGTGCGAGATTTTAGGTACCTATACTAAGGACACTTAACATTTGTTAACACTTACGATTATCCACCAATACCTGATTGACCAAAAAACGAAATAAATACGGAACAACAGACATAAACTGAACAGAACGAAATTTGACACTGAAGATGGCACAATGCCGAAACCGGGTTGTCTCCAAACCACACTCGACAAGGGAACAATAAATTACCTGGACCTGACGATTAAGATGGACAAAATTTACCAAAACTTGACTACCAAATTTACAGAAAACCGACAGCTACAGACACCATAATACATAACACTTCAACTCATCCTCAAGAACACAAATTCGCCGCTAGTAGACAACTAACAAACAGAAAAGCAGCATGAATGAAGAAGATCCATTGAACAAACATTTGATGGGAGTATAATAAACGAACAAATAAACAGCAACTCTGATGCTATATTTGCGCCATTAAGGCTTGTTTACAAAAAAACAAAACAAAGACGTAGGTAAAATGACAGATAGCAACATCCAAACAAACCTGCAGTACCTATACGGACTAAAACTACTGACTATCTACCAGTTCTTACCGCAAAGGCAGATTCGAGATAAAATATACCTTTTGGCCTCTAACCGCACGAAACTTTAGGTACCTATACTCAGGACACTTAACATTTGTTAACATTTACGATTATCCACCAATACCTGATTGACCAAAAAACGAAATAAATACGGAACAACAGACATAAACTGAACAGAACGAAATTTGACACTGAAGATGGCACAACGCCGAAACCGGGTTGTCTCCAAACCACACTTGACAAGGGAACAATAAATAACCTGGACCTGACGATTAAGATAGATAAAATTGACTACCAAATTTACAGAAAACGGACACATCAAATCATCCTCAGGAACACAAACACGCCGCTATTACAACTAACAAACAGAAAAGCAGCACGAATGAAGAAGATCCATTGAACAAACAAGGCGTGTATAAACTGACCTGTCAGTGTCAATATAGCTATATAGGACAAACAGGACGTAAAGTAAGAACAAGGTTTCGTGAACACATAAGGGACTACACCAAAAGGATACGAAAACCCACGGCAATACCCGAATCTAATTTTGCAAAAGAAGGGAACAATAAATTACCAGGATCTGACGATTAAGATAGACAAAATTCACCAAAAACTTGACTACCAAATTTACAGCAAACCGACAGCTACAGACACCATAATACATAACACATCAAATCATCCTCAAGAACACAAATTCGCCGCTAGTAGACAACTAACAAACAGACTTGAACGAATGCCTCTATCGCGAGCGGCATACGCAAAGGAACTAAACACAACATAGCAACAAACAACAGATATAAAAAGGTGCTCGTGGATAAATTCAGAAAAATGTATGCAATTCAAAAAATAAGCGACAGAGAGCTAGACGAAAAAACTTGGACAGTAAGGACTTATACAGGAAAAATGACATACAAACTGCAAAATTTTTCTGAAAGTATATTATCCACACGGCGTTCAAAACTGGAAACAACCTGGAAAGGATACTTAAAAGCAGCATGAATGAAGAAGATCCATTAAACAAACAAGGCGTGTATAAACTGACCTGTGAGTGTCAATATAGCTATATTGGACAAACAGGACGTAAAGTAAGGACACGGTTTCGTGAACACATAAGGGACTACAACAAAAGCATACGAAACCCCACGGCAATACCTGAATCTAATTTTGCAAACCATTTGCTAAACGCAAAATGCTCACCCGCAAACATAAAGAAACCCGTTAAGGTACTGCACGTACAACAAAAAAGACGGCGCCTTAAAGCTCTTGAAAACATGGAAATATATAAACAAAAAACATTTTGGGAGTATAATAAACGAACAAATAAACAGCAACTCTGATGTTATATTTGCGCCATTAAGGCTTCTTTACAAAAAAACAAAACAAAGACGTAGGTAAAATGACAGATACCAACATACAAAACAAACCTGCAGTACCTAAACAGACTAAAATTACTGACTATCTACCTGTTCTTACCGCTAAGGCAGATTCGAGATAAAATATACCCTTTTGGACTCTAACCGCACGAGACATTAGGTACCTATACTCAGGACACTTAACATTTGTTAACATTTACGATTATCCACCAATACCTGATTGACCAAAAAACGAAATAAATACGGAACAACAGACATAAACTGAACAGAACGAAATTTGACACTGAAAATGGCACAACGCCGAATCCGGGTCGTCTCCAAACCACACTTGACAAGGGAACACTAAATTACCTGGACCTGACTATTAAGATAGACAAAATTGACCAAAACTTGATTACCAAATTAACAGAAAACCGACAGCTACAGACACCATAATACATAACACATCAAATCATCCTCCAGAACACAAATACGCCGCTATTAGACAACTAACAAACAGACTTGAACGAATACCTCTATCGCGAGAGGCATACGCAAAGGAACTAAACACAATATACAACATAGCAACAAACAACGGATATAAAAAGGAGCTCGTGGATAAATTCAGAAAAATGTATGCAAATCAAAAAAGAAGCGACAGAGAGCTAGACGAAAAAACTTGGACAGTAAGGACTTATACAGGAAAAATGACATACAAACGGCAAAATTTTTCAGAAAGTATAATATCCACACGGCGTTCAAAACTGGAAACAACCTGGGAAGGATACTTAAAAGCAGCATAAATGAAGAAGATCCATTGAACAAACAAGGCGTGTATAAATTGACCTGTGAGTGTCAATATAACTATATAGGACAAACAGGACGTAAAGTAAGTACAAGGTTTCATGAACACATAAGGGACTACAACAAAAGCATACGAATCCCACGGCAATACCTGAAACTAATTTTGCAAACCATTTGCTAAACGCAAAATGTTCCCCCGCAAACATAAACAAAACCGTTAAGGTACTGCACGTACAAGAAAAAAGACGGCGCCTTAAAGCTCTTGAAAACATGGAAATATATAAACAAAAAACATTTTGGGAGTATAATAAACGAACAAATAAACAGCAACTCTGATGTTATATTTGCGCCATTAAGGCTTGTTTACAAAAAAACAAAACAAAGACGTAGGTAAAATGACAGATACCAACATACAAAACAAACCTGCAGTACCTAAACAGACTAAAATTACTGACTATCTACCTGTTCTTACCGCTAAGGCAGATTCGAGATAAAATATACCCTTTTGGACTCTAACCGCACGAGACATTAGGTACCTATACTCAGGACACTTAACATTTGTTAACATTTACGATTATCCACCAATACCTGATTGACCAAAAAACGAAATAAATACGGAACAACAGACATAAACTGAACAGAACGAAATTTGACACTGAAAATGGCACAACGCCGAATCCGGGTCGTCTCCAAACCACACTTGACAAGGGAACACTAAATTACCTGGACCTGACTATTAAGATAGACAAAATTGACCAAAACTTGATTACCAAATTAACAGAAAACTGACAGCTACAGACACCATAATACATAACACATCAAATCATCCTCCAGAACACAAATACGCCGCTATTAGACAACTAACAAACAGACTTGAACGAATACCTCTATCGCGAGAGGCATACGCAAAGGAACTAAACACAATATACAACATAGCAACAAACAACGGATATAAAAAGGAGCTCGTGGATAAATTCAGAAAAATGTATGCAAATCAAAAAAGAAGCGACAGAGAGCTAGACGAAAAAACTTGGACAGTAAGGACTTATACAGGAAAAATGACATACAAACCGCAAAATTTTTCAGAAAGTATAATATCCACACGGCGTTCAAAACTGGAAACAACCTGGAAAGGATACTTAAAAGCAGCATGAATGAAGAAGATCCATTGAACAAACAAGGCGTGTGTTATCGGAGCCTATGATCCCACGCCCAAATTTGCAAAACACTTACTTATGGTGAAATGTTTGAAATATCTGTTGGTTATAATTCATATAATTAACTACATATGAGTTGCAAGTTTATAATGTTTCTTACTTTAGTATTTTAAGGGATGGTTCTCGATTTCTTTAATAAAAATGTTGATTTGCACGTTCTTTGTCCGTCGAAGATAAAGAAGAAAAGAAGTAAAGCCATTATGCAAACGTCAAGCAATTCGCTTGTCAGTTGCGTAAACAGGGTGGCGTGTCGCAGTCAGGTGCTGCCGTATCTTTCGTAACATTCCCCCCCGGTATATCCTTTGGATCTACCTTTAAAGGCGGAGCAGTAAGAGAAAGTACGGCGAGTCTCGTGGCAGATCTCTCGTAGATGCCGGCGCTAGTCTTCACCACTGCGCTTCTTACCTGTCGTCCGGAGCCCATTCTTACGGATATGACCCGTCTCTTGGGCCAACAGTTTCTGGGTCCGTTAGGATCAACCATATAAACGATGTCGCCTTCCTCGATAGGTTTTACGTCCTCGAACCACTTGGTCCGTCGTGTTATCACTGGTAGGTATTCTCGCAACCAACGTCTCCAGAATATATCAGCCAATTGTTGGGCACGTCTCCACCCTTTGCGCAGTTCAATTGCATCGTTGGTGAATTCAGCTATTGGCTTCATGCCGCTTGAACTCCCTAATAGGAAGTGGTTCGGCGTAAGAGCCTCATCTTCGTTGTGATCGATAGGTTTGTAGGTGAGCGGCCGAGAGTTTATGACCGCCTCGATCTCCATTAAGGCACCACGTAGCAGCTCTTCAGAAGGACGTTGTGTTTGTAGGATCCGTGGAAGGATATCCTTTACTGAGCGAACGAGTCGCTCCCATGCACCGCCCATGTGTGGCGACGCCGGTGGTATAAAGTTCCATTTTGTGTTGGAGTTTGTAAAGGCGCGTACGAGCTTATCTTTGTCCATAGCGTTGAAGGCAGTGATTAATTCCTGTTGTGTGGCCTTGAAGTTGGTGGCGTTGTCACTCCAAATCTCGTGGGGTACTCCTCGCCGGGCCATGAAATTACGGATAGCAAGAATGCATGAGTCTGCGGATAGTGAATTTGCAATCTCTATATGCACCGCTCTCGTTGTAAGACAGGTTAAGAGCACGCCATATCTCTTCTCAGTGCTTCTACGTACCGCTATCAATATCGGCCCGAAGTAATCAACGCCCACGTACGAAAATGGGCGGACAAAGGGTGTCACTCTTGCCGCGGGCAGAGCGCCCATCTTCGGTGGCCGGGGAACTGCACTGCGATTTTGACAAACCTGGCAGTCACGGCGTATTTTGTTTACAACTGTGCGTAGTCGGGGAATCCAGAAAGTTTGTTTAATTTCATTAACCACTGTCTCAGAGCTACCGTGAAAATGTTTTACATGATAGTCCGAAACGATAAGTCGAGTTACTTGGTCGTCTTTAGGCAATATGACTGGGTCTTCCTGCCCTTGCAGATTTGATCTACTACTGAGCCGAAGCAGTGATGTATTATCTAAGTACGGTGAAAGCTTGCGTATAGCGCTCGTACGAGCGACCGGCTTTCCTTTTCGTAGCAAGGCGATCTCATCGGCGAATGCGTCAACTTGGGCTTCTCTCCAGATCAGTATTTCAGCGCGCTTAAGATCGTCTTGTTCTAATAGTAGAATATTCGGTTGGCTCCCCTTGCGAAAGATCCTCCAGATACGGGCGATTCCTACAACAATGGCCGTTACCCGCAGGAGGCGAGACCATCGAGAAAAACGTTCATATATTGACAAAAACATTTGAGGCGGGTACACCTCTCCGTGGTGACCTACGTACTTGGCTCTAAGTTCTTCGCCGGTTATCTGGTTGCTCTCTATATCGCTCGGCCAGTACGAACGCGCGAGTTTCAAGAATGGCGGCCCTTTGAACCAACGGCTCTCGTTTGAGAAATCCGGTGGTTTTTTCCACTTTGTAGCGTCATCTGCCACATTCTCCGCTGAGGGAACCCAGCGCCAGTCGTTTATCTCTGTTAGCTCCAATATTTCGCTGACCCTAAAGGCTACAAACTGCGAGTAGCGTCCCACGTCTGATATGAAGCGTATGCGAAGCGATTACGCCTGCAGCTAATCGCGCACCTATGACAGCGGCCTGAAGCTCTAGTCGCGGAATAGAAAGCATCTTTATTGGTGCCACCTTCACCTTGCTACTTATTAGGGTGCAATTTACAACGTCACCACGAGTATGGCGTAGATAGCATGTGGCAGCATACGCGTTTTCGCTGGCGTCAACAAACACATGCATCTCCAGCTCGGACTCGCGCCCCAAGTTGTGAAAGTAACATCGTGGTATCTTCAAGGCCTCCACCTTAGGAAGTAGATTGGCCCATGTCAGCCAGCTAGAAAGGTGCTCGTCAGAGAGGCAATCATCCCAAGCGCAGCCGGAACGCCAGACTTCCTGAAAAATTATCTTGGCGTAGACAGTGTAGAAATTAAGCAGCCCCAAGGGGTCAAAAATGCTCATAACAACGCTCAATACTTCCCTCTTGGTTGGACGGCGATGGCTGCGCAGCAGGTCACAATTTTTGTGGTGCTGAGCGAGTCGGAGCGTAAAACAATCCTCTTTGGCGAGCCACCACAACCCCAAGACCTTCTCGGCTGGTAAATCTTGAGGGTTTTCGAGGCGGTTTTCCGAAACTTTAGCTTTAACTTTAAGTGTGTCCAGCACCGCTTTGGAATTCGACCGCCAGTTTCTGATGTGAAACCCACCTTTACCGTGAATGAGACTTACGTCGCTGGCAAGCTGGATAGCTTCCTCTGCTGTGTCTACGCTGTCGAGCATATCGTCAACATAGTGGTTCTCGACAATACATTCGACGGCTCTCGGATAACGGTTGTGAAATTCGACGGCATTTCGGTTTTTTATATACTGTGCACTACAAGGGGAGCAGGTGGCCCCGAAGGTCATCACGGATAAGACGAACACCGCAGGTTTGCTATCTCCAGGCCCGAGCCACACGAAACGCTGATAGTTGTGGTCTTCGGATCGGATTCGGACCTGGTGAAACATCTCTTCTGTGTCTCCGCTTATGGCTATAGCTCGCTGACGGAACCTCCGCAATATGGACACCAGGCAGGTCAACTGATCGGGTTCTTTTAGAAGTAGCGAGTTGAGAGATATGCCCTTGGTTTTAGCGGCCGCATCCCACACTATTCGGACCTTTCCCGGTTTGTTTGGATTAAACACAGGAAATATCGGTAGATACCAACATCCTTTGTCCAGTAGCGACTCAGCTGGCAAGGGTCTGGCGTATCCTTTCGTTACATAAGTGGCGATCGTGGACGACAGTACCTCGGCAAGCTCCGGACACCGCTTAAGTTTCGCCTGTAAACATTGAGCTCTCCGCAGAGCGGTCGGGAGGTTATCAGGAAGGGCGACGTTAGTGTTTCTCCAGATCAGTCCGGTTTCAAAGCGACCGTCGACGCGTTTGGTTGTCGCCTTTAGTTGTTTGAGAGCGTGTTCGTCTTCTCTGGACATTAGGCTCGGCACCTTACGTGAAAGATCGAGATTGTCAAGACAAACGTACTCTTTGACGGTACGCAGCAGTTCAGCGTTGGCAGCGGCGTCGCATTCGCAGGTGTGGAACGCGTGATAAGCAGCGAGTGGGTGTTGCTTAGCAAGGACCCCCTTCACCGTCCACCCTAGGCGTGTCTTCTCGGCCACGGGTTCATTGTGAAGGCCCTCACGGTAACGTAGACCTAGGGCTAGTCGGCTGTTGTTCAAGCCTATTAGAAGTTTTGGCGTGGCATCTACGTAGGAGGTCAACGGTAAACCTCTAAGATGAGAAAATCTAGCTTGAAGCCCTTCAGCATCGAGTGTCTGCAGTGGTAGCCCTCTCACAGTTCGCACATCCTTCAAGGCGAAGCGCCTTCGGGCATTGGCCCCGGAAATTTCCAAATCAAGAATTTTGGAGTCATCTTCATAGCGGTGGGTGTTCGCTGTCCATTTAAGGCATAAAGGTTGCGCAGTGCCCTTTAAATTCAATTTTTCTTGAAGCTCGGCATCCATTAGCGTAAGCGAGGATCCATCGTCGAAGAATGCATAAGTCTGAAGTTTGGTGTTCTTACCATGGAGTGTTACGGGCAGTACCGGAAAAATGATGGAGTCGGCGTCACTGCGATGAGCGTTCAACCTTGAACTGGCGAGTGGTGGGTTAACGGCCTGAGGACGTTTGTGAAGTAACCGATTGTAGATTGAGGTACAACCATCTATACCGCAAGTGGCGGTAGATTGGCAGTTAAGCCGTTGATGCACCTTTAAGCAGCGACGACATAAATTATGTGTTCGAACTAAGTGCCACCGCCCAGTCCTGTCCGCGCTCCTAAACTGAGTGCAGCTTGCAACCGAGCTACAGTCACCGTGACAAACAATGCAAGCGGGTTTCTTCCTAGTCCCGACATCACTTGCGTGGGCATTCAAATATCCGCGTTTGGTGGAAGTTTTCAAGGTAACGTTTGGCACGAGGATGCTGTTCGCCCCTTGAGCAAATTGGAATAGCCAATTACCGAAAGTTTCGAGGTTCGACGAAGCCAGCTGTAATTTGTGCATGCCCCAAAAGGCAGCAAGTAATCCCGGTAGCTTGGCTATCAAATCTTGTTCTAACTCGGGGTTACTAAGATGACACAGCATATTCGAAGCTTTCATTGTTGCGCATACGTTTTGCACCTCCAAGGCTAGGTCGACGAGGGCCTCAAGGCGGGTTTCTTTTACTGCTGGGATTTCTCGAATTCGAACAAGTAGCACGGCGATAATGAGCTCAGGGCGCCCAAATTTCATTCGCAGTGTGTCGAGTATTTGCGGGACACTGGACGCGTGCAAGAGCAGGTTTCTTACTGCGTTTCGTGCCGCTCCCTCTAAAGATTGACGTAAGCGCAATAGATTTTCACCCTCAGAAAATCCACATAGCTCGGTGGTTTGTTGGTAGGTAGCCAGAAACAAAGGCCATTGTTCGGGTTTGCCGTTGAACTTAGGCAGTTCCTTACAAGCACTATTACGCGCTGCAATTTGGTTCTTTGTAAGACAGCGGTGTTCGGACGGCTGCATTTTGGTCCGTTCCGCGAGCAACGGTCGTGACTCTGTAGGTCCTGTGACGCCCTCAGGTATCAGTTTCGGAAGCCAGATCATACCACTTGAAGGACTAACTTGAGTTTGCACTCGTTGTGCGAGGCTAGAGAATTTTTCTTGCAACAAATTTATTTGGTGTTGAATATTACTGTTGTCTGGCGCCTCCTTTGACTGCTGGGCAGCGGAGAAGCCAGCATGTTGATTTTTTGGGATTTCTTCGCATTTATTCGGTGATACTGTGGTGGGCAAGGTAGGCCCTGTAGCATCGAGCCACTTCTGCACTGCGACCGTGTCGAAACATTCATCCACATCGGAGCAGTCATCATCAGTCTCTACTTGTTGTAGGAGCTTTTTACGTCTAATTACTAGAGCTTATCTCTGTCGAAGAATATGCTCCTCTTCTGCAAGTAGTGACGCTTCTGCACGGAGTCGCCGGGCTCTTGCTGATTAGCTACCAATACTACTGCGTATAGAGGTACCACCCTGTTGGGCAGCGGCTGTAGGCAAAGAAAGATCCGCCGCCTCCTGTGGTAAGTGAACGCAAGCAGCACCTTCCATATGGTTGGGAATATTTGGCTTGCGTGCCGTTGCCCTGGCAGAGGGACCAGCACCAGTGTTAACACTTGGGTGTTCCGCTCCTTTCATGGTACTGCGTGAAGATGTCGAGCAGTCCGAACAGCGCCAGTCCACGTTTTCGATTGAGGCTGTAACGCCAACACAGCCAAAATGATACCATTGATCGCAGTGGTCACAGCAAACCATTTGCGAGTCATCTGCCTTTGAGCAAATTTTACAGCTGTGACCTTCTGATATATCGGCGTGCAGCATTTCACAAGTTGAGCAAATCACACATAAAATATTTCAAATTTGTTATCGGAGCCTATGATCCCACGCCCAAATTTGCAAAACACTTACTTATGGTGAAATGTTTGAAATATCTGTTGGTTATAATTCATATAATTAACTACATATGATTTACAAGTTTATAATGTTTCTTATTTTAGTATTTTAAGGGATGGTTCTCGATTTCTTTAATATAAACGTTGATTTGCACGTTCTTTGTCCGCCGAAGATAAAGAAGAAAAGAAGTAAAGCCATTATGCAAACGTCAAGCAATTCGCTTGTCAGTTGCGTAAACAGGGTGGCGTGTCGCAGTCAGGTGCTGCCGTATCTTTCGTAACAGCGTGTATAAACTGACCTGTGAGTGTCAATATAGCTATATAGGACAAACAGGACGTAAAGTAAGAACAAGGTTTCGTGAACACATAAGGGACTACAACAAAAGGATACGAAAGCCCACGGCAATACCTGAATCTAATTTTGCAAACCATTTGCTAAACGCAAAATGTTCACCCGCAGACATTCTCATGGACCTATTCGAACATAAAAAAACGAACACTGAGCACGTAATGAGCGAGTATACGAAAAATTACAGAAAAAACTGGAAAAACTAATAGGGCCGTACGGAGTAAAAGACTTTCACACCAGACTAGTGAATCTGTCAAATATAACCATCAACGAGGAGGAAACCAAACAATTGGAGAAGGGACTTAAACACAATATAAAGGACAATATTAGGATAAAGATAGCAGAACAAGCTATTATAGATACGGAAGTAGGAATATATTTGCTGCCAAATGAGGACCAAGTTCACGCAAGGCACACATGCAGAGATATTAAAGAAAACCAAATGAAAATGGAAGATATAGCCACGAAAGTAACATTATGAAGAGTTTAGAACATAAATTTACGAAGAACAGCATAATAACGACAAAGGCGGATAAAGGCGGACAAAGGCAATACAACAGTACTCATGAAGAAAGAGGAATATATACATAAAACTAAAACACTAATAGGGGAATTAAAGTGCAGAGAAATTAGAGAAGATCCCACGGACAGGTAGCAAATCGAGATAAAAAAAATCCATAAAAGAAGCGAGCAATATTATAATCCCCCACACAGCACACTTATTAAGCCAAAAGAATCCGGCAGTACCACTACTGATAGCGCTTCCAAAAATCCACAAACCGGATACTCCAATGATACCAATAATTAACTATAAGTCGGCTTCTGCTTATAGACTGTCCAAACATCTAAAATTGCTGTTAAATGATAACTTGGAACTTCGAAACGAGCCCATTGTAGCAAACACGACGGAACTCATCCATAAACTGGCAAACGTGAAAATAACACAGCAAAGCAGGCTAGTGTCATTTGATATTAAGGACTTATACCCATCGATGCCACAATCAGAAACAACCCAAATCACAAACACATTACGAACTTAGGTTAGGGTTAGGTTGGAATGGCTGGGAAGAGAACCCTCCCTTGCACTTAGGCCTAGCGTGGCCCATTGTACTGCCATATGCGAGTTCGCTTCTCAATTCTCCTGCACATCGGGTTCAAACCATTTTGTTGACTTGATAAATTTCGACAGTGCTTTTGGGTTTATTAGCGCTATCTCCGCGAGGCTTTGTAGAGTTGGTCTGCCAAGCGTGCGAAGTCTTCTTCTGCTTAAAGCTGGACATTGGCAAAGTAGGTGTTCCACGTTTTCTTCTTCTTCGTCGCAACTGCGACAGTGCTCCGGGGCGTTTACTGCTAGTCTTTTCGCATGAGTACCGATTAGACAGTGCCCTGTGAGGGTTCTTGTTAAGGTAGAGACTTCGCTTCTTTTTAGCCCCAGAAGGTTTGATGTGCGCCTTTTATCGTAAGACGGCCACGTGAGTTTGGAGATTTCGCAGTGTGGGTGACTACCCCAACGTTCATTCGCCACCTTTATGGTGTTATGCTTGATTTGTAGTTTAAAAGTGGCAAGTGGTATACCTAACCTGTTCCTACTCGGAAGGATCGGGGTGGTCGTACCATTCCTTGCCAGTTCGTCCGCTTTGCAGTTGCCCTCGATATCGCGGTGTCCAGGCACCCATATGAGTTGAATTCTATAATGCTGAGCCATCTCGTTTAGAGATCTGCGGCATTCAGTGAGAGACTTCGTATTGTCTATACAGGAGTCTAGCGCCTTCAGTGCAGCTTGGCTGTCAGAAAAGATAAAGACCTGTTTGCTTTCTTTAGGGTTTTTGATTAGGTGCTGTGTAGCATTCTGGATGGCCAGCACTTCCGCTTGGTACACGCTACAGTGGTCGGGGAGTCTACACGATGTTTCAAGTTTTAGTTCAGGAGAGAATACACCTCCC
Source organism: Philophylla caesio (assembly GCA_963971545.1). Taxonomy (NCBI): domain Eukaryota; kingdom Metazoa; phylum Arthropoda; class Insecta; order Diptera; family Tephritidae; genus Philophylla; species Philophylla caesio. Next base: position 121,838,374 of record OZ020604.1, on the reverse strand, counting down.
CCGACTTTTCCGTTGAGTTTGGAGCCATCAGTGTAAATGTTGATTGCCTTTGGCATAAGGTGTGGTCTTGTGTACCAATCCTGTCGGGTTGGTACGATGACTTCATAGTCCTTTTTAAAGGAAGCTGATGGTGTACAGTAGTCCGTGTTTGTTGGTATTTGAATTGGAGCCATTTTTCTTAGAATTTCTGTGTGGCCGAGTGTGCTATGGGTCCATAACCCAGCTTCTCTAAGTCTTAAAGCTGTGATAGCGGCTACCTCTTGAGGTGGCAGGTGTAGTATGGCGTTTAGAGCCTCAGTGGGTGAGGAGCTTAAGGCTCCACTTATGCAGAGCTCCGCGCTTCTTTGTACTCTCTGCAGTTGTTTAAGCGTTGTTGATTTTATTAGAGTGGGCCACCAGACCAAGGCTCCGTATAATAGGATTGGGCGGACGATGGCTTTATAGATCCAGTGTACTATCTTACACCAAAAGCTTTTTTGCAAGTGAAAAGCGCCGTAGTGGCTTTCCTTATTCGCTCCCTTGTGATGTCTTTCCAGTACAGCTTATTGTCTAAAATCAGACCCAGGTACTTCGCAGTACTTTTAAGAATTAGGCTTTTGCCATCAAGTTTCGGTAGTGTGAGAGTGGGTATCTTATACCTTCTGGTAAATAGCACTAGTTCTGTTTTATCAGGATTCACTTCTAGACCACAGTCTTTGGTCCACGTGACAAGTGAAGTGAGAGCTGTTTCCATGAGTTCGCATAGCGTCTGAGGAAATTTTCCTCTCGCAATTACCGCAACATCGTCGGCGTACGCGATCACCTCATAACCATTTCCTTCCATACGTCGCAAGAGCTTATTTACAGTTACCACCCATAAAAGTGGAGATAGAACTCCTCCTTGTGGAGTGCCTCTGTTTACGGGTCTGCGAACGGTGCTTTCCCCCAGCTGCGAACACACTGCCCTGCTGGTGAGCATTTGGTGAATGAGTCCGACTAGAGAGCTGTCCATTCGCAGATCCCTGAGAGCCGAGGTAATCGCTCGAGGGGTTACATTGTTGAAAGCCCCCGCAATGTCGAGAAATGCAACAAGTGCGAATTCTTTTTCTTCTAGGGATTTTTCAAGCTTGGAAACCAATGAGTGGAGTGCTGTCTCCGTGGAGTTGCCTTTGGTATAGGCATGTTGCGCATTAGACAATAGAGATGGACTAATCGAGATCCTAATATACATCTCAATTAGTCTTTCGAAAGTTTTGAGTAGAAAAGAGGAAAGGCTTATAGGCCTAAAGTCATTTGGTTTGGTGTGTGAAGCTCTACCTGCTTTTGGTATAAACACCACCTTAACTTCTCTCCATAAAATGGGTATATAAGCGAGTCTTAAGCAGCCAGTAAAGATTGTTTTTAACCAAGGTTTGGTGCGTTCCATGGTATGTTGTAGCTGAGCTGGGTAAATACTGTCTGGCCCCGGACTTTTGTAGGGTTCGAATTTGTCTATGGCCCAGCATATACTTCTGTCGCTTATTATCTCGTTTATAAGCTGTGGTCTGACATTCCTTTGTTCTGACTCATTTCCAAGATCATTGGTGTACTCGGAGAAATGGTTGTCTAGAAGCAGCTTAACTGTTTCAACGCTAGATTCGGTCCAGGTTCCATCTTGCTTTTGAAGAAAACTGGGTGCTGTCGGTAATTTTGCCAGGACTTTTCGAAGTCTTGAGGCTTCGGTTGTGGTCTCTATCGCGCTGCAGAAATTATTCCATGAATTTCGCTTTGCATTCCGTGTGTCTTTTTTATAGAGTCTTAGTGTTGCTTTATAATGCGCCCAGGAAGACTCCTGGGAATCATGCTTAGCAGCATTAAATGCTTTCCTACATTCTTTACGTAGTCTATTTAGGTCTGAGGTCCACCAGGGGGCCGGTATGTTTCTTTTATTTTCTTAATGGGGCATGCTTTTTGCAGTGCTGCGTTGCAGTTTTCAACAAAGACACCTACTAAATGGTCGAGTTCCTCTGGTGTCTTTGGCTTAGTGGGTGGTTCCGAAGGGAGTCTCTTGAGTAGCAGTTTTCTATAATAACCCCAGTTTGTTTTTTTGATATTCTGCGTCACCTTAGGTGTGGGTGGCGAGTCTGATATACTGAATTCTATAAACCTATGGTCCGAAAATGAGTGTTCTTTCAGGACCTTCCAGTTTATTATGTGGTTACTAAACTTATCAGTACAAAGGGTAATATCTAGGACTTCTTTACGATTGGCTGTTATAAATGTTGGGTCAGTGCCTTTATTGCATAAGGCTAGATTTGTATTAAGTAAGTAGTTATAGAGTGACTCACCTCGTTCGTTGATGTTGGAGCTACCCCATTGCGTGTGATGGGCGTTAGCGTCTCCTCCCATAATTAGCGTTGCACTTAGTGGGTTTGTGTCCCTCACTAGTTCCCTCATAAGTTTTAGCGGCAGAGGCCCCTCGTGGTCATGAGCCAGATAAAAGGAGGCCACCCTGAGCCTTTTCTGCGCCAGTTCAATGCTGACTGTGGTTATGTCTCCATTGCTATACTGTGGTAGAATAAAAGAGTTTATAATGGTTTTAACTAGAATGCAGGTACGGGGCTTCCCTTTACCTTGAGCTCCGAACAGAGCATATTTCGGGGTCTTCAGGCCACGGATCCTATCACCAGTGATCCATGGCTCCTGGACCAGAGCTATGTCTACTTCTCCTGACGCCAGTTGAAGTAGAAGCGCAGCGGACGCTGCTTTACTGTGATGAAGGTTTATCTGAACAACCTTCATCACACGGTACTACCTTCTCCACGATTGTCGTGTCCGCTTCCTCATCACTGAGTAGCTCGCACTCCGCATAAAGCCTACTTAGGGCCAAGCCTCCTTCCGATCCGGATGAGGTGTATCCGCTAAGATCTTCCTTCATCTTCTCTTCTGCCTCCATCTCGTGGTCGCTTGGTGGTTCCTCCGCTTCCACACAATTTGCCAGGTTCACTAGGGCCTCGGTGTCGGTTTTGTAAACCTTAAGGGTAATCTTCCCGAAGCCATAGTTTATCCTGTTTTCGCATTTAGCCAGGATTTCTATGCTCTCATTGTTTAGCAGGAGAACCACCTGCATCGTCGCTCGGTCTGTGGGTTCGGTGTTTACCACTCTCCAATTTTGTGTAGGTAGGTTTGGGTTGAATAGTTGCACCATCTCCAGGATCTCCACTGGGTCCGATGGTGTAACTGGCACCCAGGCTCTTGCTCTTGGGCGTGACGGTATATCCTTCGCATCCACCACTTTGAGGCAGGCTCCGGGGTACACTTCTCCAACCTTGTCGATGGCCGCTTTGTACATCTCGACCGATCTGTTATCGTCACAGGTGACTAGCTTCACGTTCCCCTGGAACCATCCAGCATCAGAGCATGATGACGGCTGTCCAGGGTTCTCTTTCAGCACTGCTAGTGCAACTTTGGCTAGGGCGGCATTTACCCATTTCCATTGGTGTCTGGGTATCCTACCTTCCTCGTTATTGCTATCGATGACGCCTATAACTTTTCGATCTTTAGCAATTTCTGCGAAGGATCGAGTCCATGCGCCCTGCGTTTTGGCCCTTTTCGGTGCTAACGGTTGCAGTTCCTCTACGGATCGTTGTCGCTTGGTAGCCGCTGACTTGCCGTATAACTTGACATCGAAGTCTGGAATAACCAACCTAGCCCACTCGATATCCTCTTGAACCTTCACGAAGTCCTCCCTTGATACCTGATCCTCCCTGATCGGTGAGGTGACTTGACGACGGAGAATCCGTGAGGCTTTTCGTCTATCTTGGTGGGTGGCCTTCGACGGGTTTGGACGTGCGAATTCCTTCGCCCTGTTGCTCGTCAACGGGCCTTGCCTAGGTCTCACTACAGTCTCCCCGCCAGCCGCTGGTCGCTGAGTGACGAGATTGCTGCAGGAAGGCGCAGGGTGCCCGCTGTCGACAGTTTGGGCCTCCTGGCTCGTACCACTCTTGCGAGTGGCATTAGCCTTCGGGCTTCTCGGACCAGGGGGTACCTTTGTCCTAGTTTGCCTTTGTTGAGGTTTGTGTGCTCTTAAGCTCGGTGGTGCCGTAGCTGTATGAGTTGCGGAGGTTGTAGCTCCTGTCGGCCTTTGCTTGGGAGCGCTGCACTCCCTTGTTGGTGTTGTGTTTTTATTTTTCGACTCCATAATAATGTCCCACGAGTGGCGGAGAAAGGGAAACGTCCACCCGGGCAGAGATCCGCTGTACCCGGTTAAGGCTAGTTAGCTCCGAAGGTTTCCCGGTATCCGGAGCACTCCGTTTGAGACTGGGCTTTGTAAGGGCCCCCAGCCAGGCTGATCCTAGCACGGGTCGTATGACACCTTGATCCGGCCCTGTAAATAGATAAAAAGGGAGGGGAAGTTGGGTATTGGAATAGGCCTGAGTAGGAATCGCGGGTATGAGGGGGTTTTGGAGGGGCGCCGCTCGAATTAGCCGCCGAAGCGTTACCGGGTGTCACCACGGGGAGGCCCCTAGTACAAGGGGGTGTCAGCCACCGAATGACTGAGCACCTACGAGTCGACGATTTGGAGTGTCGCGTGTGTGCAAGTCGATCACCCCCATCAAAGACACCCATTACGAACTTCACTGCGACAAAATTATTTTAAGTTTAATAATAAAATATACCGACACACAAACGGACTCGGAATGGGAAATTCAACCTCGGCCATCCTCATGGAGGTTTTTATGCAAGAACTGGAGGGACAGTATATGGAAGAACAAAACCGAGTTAGGAGTAGTATTCTATGCAAGGTACGTGGATGATATTATCTGCGTGATCACCAAGGACAATAAAGAGCAGATACTGGAATACCTGAACAAACAACATGGATGTATAATGTTTACGATGGAAATGGAAAAGAAGGGAACAATAAATTACCTGGATCGGACGATTAAGATAGACACAATTCACCAAAAACTTGACTACCACATTTACAACAAACCGACAGCTACAGACACCATAATACATAACACATCAAATCATCCTCAAGAACACAAATACGCCGCTATTAGACAACTAACAAACAGACTTGAACGAATACCTCTATCGCGAGAGGCATACGCAAAGGAACTAAACACAATATACAACATAGCAACAAACAACGGATATAAAAAGGAGCTCGTGGATAAATTCAGAAAAATGTATGCAAATCAAAAAAGAAGCGACAGAGAGCTAGACGAAAAAACTTGGACAGTAAGGACTTATACAGGAAAAATGACTTACAAACTGCAACATTTTTCACACGGCGTTAAAAACTAGAAACAACCTGGAAAGGATACTTAAAAGCAGCATGAATGAAGAAGATCCATTGAACAAACAAGGCGTGTATAAACTGACCTGTGAGTGTCATTATAGCTATATTGGACAAACAGGACTTAAAGTAAGGACACGGTTTCGTGAACACATAAGGGACTACAACAAAAGCATATGAAACCCCACGGCAATACCGGAATCTAATTTTGCAAACCATTTGCTAAACGCAAAATGTTCACCCGCAAACATAAAGAAAACCGTTAAGGTACTGCACGTACAACAAAAAAGACGGATACTTAAAAGCAGCATGAATGACGAAGATCCATTGAACAAACAAGGCGTGTATAAATTGACCTGTGAGTGTCAATATAACTATATAGGACAAACAGGACGTAAAGTAAGGACAAGGTTTCATGAACACATAAGGGACTACAACAAAAGCATACGAAACCCACGGCAATACCTGAATCTAATTTTGCAAACCATTTGCTAAACGCAAAATGTTCACCCGCAAACATAAAGAAAACCGTTAAGGTACTGCACGTACAACAAAAAAGACGGCGCCTTAAAGCTCTTGAAAACATGGAAATATATAAACAAAAAACATTTTGGGAGTATAATAAACGAACAAATAAACAGCAACTCTGATGCTATATTTGCGCCATTAAGGCTTGTTTACAAAACAAAGACGTAGGTAAAATGACAGATACCAACATACAAAACAAACCTGCAGTACCTAAACAGACTAAAATTACTGACTATCTACCTGTTCTTACCGCTATGGCAGATTCGAGATAAAATATACCCTTTTGGACTCTAACCACACGAGACTTTAGGTACCTATACTCAGGACACTTAACATTTGTTAACATTTACGATTATCCACCAATACCTGATTGACCAAAAAACGAAATAAATACGGAACAACAGACATAAACTGAACAGAACGAAATTTGACACTGAAAATGGCACAACGCCGAATCCGGGTTGTCTCCAAACCACTCTTGGCAAGGGAACAAGAAATTACCTGGACCTGACGATTAAGATAGACAAAATTTACAAAAACTTGACTACCAAATTTACAGAAAACCGACAGCTATAGACACCATAATACATAACACATCAAATCATCCTCAGGAACACAAATACGCCGCTATTAGACAACTAACAAACAGAAAAGCAGCATGAATGATGAAGATCCATTGAACAAACAAGGCGTGTATAAACTGACCTGTGAGTGTCAATATAGCTATATAGGACAAACAGGACGTAAAGTAAGAACAAGGTTTCGTGAACACATAAGGGACTACAAAAAAAGGATACGAAAACCCACGGCAATACCTGAATCTAATTTTACAAACCATTTGCTAAACGCAAAATGTTCACCCGCAGACATTCTCATGGACCTATTCGAACATATAAAAACGAACACTGAGCACACAATGAGCGGATATACGAAAAATTACAGAAAAAACTAAAGAAGCCGTACGGAGTAAAATAATTTCGCACCAGACTAGTGAATCTGGCAAATATATCCTTCAACGAGGAGGAAACCAAACAATAGGAGAAAGGACTTAAACACAATATTAAGGACAATAATAGGATAAGGATAGCAGAACAAGCTATTATAGATACGGAAGTAGGAATATATTTGCTGCCAAATGAGGACCAAGTACACGCAAGGCACACATGCAGAGATATTATAGAAAACCAAATGAAAATGGAAGATATAGCCACGAAAGTAACATTATGAAGAGTTTAGAACATAAATTTACTAAAAACAGCATAATAACGACAAAGGCGGACAAAGGCGATACAACGGTACTCATGAAGAAAGAGGAATATATACAAAAAACTAAAACACTAATAGGGGAAATGAAGTGCAGAGAAATTAGAGAAGATCCCACGGACAGGTACCAAATCGAGATAAAAAAAATCCACAAAAGAAGCGAGAAATATTATAATCCCCCACACAGCACACTTATTAAGCCAAATGAATCCGGCAGTACCACCACTGATAGCGCTTCCAAAAATCCACAAACCGGACACTCCAATGATACCAATAATTAACTATAAGTCGGCTTCTGCTTATAGACTGTCCAAACATCTAAAAATGCTGTTAAATGATAACTTGGAACTTCGAAACGAGCACACTGTAGCAAACACGACGGAACTCAGCCATAAACTGCCAAACGTGAAAATAACACAGCAAAGCAGGCTAGTTTTATTTGATATTAAGGACTTATACCCATCGATCCCACAAGCAGAAACAATAGATATGGTCCGGAAAACAACCCAAATCACAAACACATTACGAACTTCACTGCGACAAAATTATTTTAAGTTTAATAATATAATATACCGACACACAAACGGACTCGGAATGGGAAATCCAACCTCGGCCATCCTCATGGAGGTTTTTATGCAAGAACTGGAGGGACAGTATATGGAAGAACAAAACCGAGTTAGGCGTAGTATTGTATGCAAGGTACGTGGATGATATTATCTGCGTGATCACCAAGGACAATGAAGAGCAGACACTGGAATATCTGAACAAACAACATGGATGTATAATGTTTACGATGGAAATGGAAAAGAAGGGAACAATAAATTACCTGGATTAAGATAGACACAATTCACCAAAAACTTGACTACCACATTTACAGCAAACCGACAGCTACAGAAACCATAATACATAACACATCAAATCATCCTCAAGAACACAAATACGCCGCTATTAGACAACTAACAAACAGACTTGAACGAATACCTCTATCGCGAGAGGCATACGCAAAGGAACTAAACACAATATACAACTTAGCAACAAACAACGGATATAAAAAGGAGCTCGTGGATAAATTCAGAAAAATGTATGCAAATCAAAAAAGAAGCGACAGAGAGCTAGACGAAAAAACGTGGACAGTAAGGACTTATACAGGAAAAATGACTTACAAACTGCAACATTTTTCACACGGCGTTTAAAACTGGAAACAACCTGGAAAGGATACTTAAAAGCAGCATGAATGAAGAAGATCCATTGAACAAACAAGGCGTGTATAAACTGACCTGTGAGTGTCAATATAGCTATATAGGACAAACAGGACGTAAAGTAAGAACACATAAGGGACTACAACAAAAGGATACGAAAACCCGCGGCAATACCTGAATCTAATTTTGCAACCCATTTGCTAAACGCAAAATGTTTACCCGCAGACATTCTCATGGACTTATTCGAACATATAAAAACGAACACTGAGCACGAAATGAGCGGGTATACGAATAATTACAGAAAAAACTGGAAAAACTAATAGGGCCGTACGGAGTAAAAGACTTTCACACCAGACTAGTGAATCTGGCAAATATATCCATCAACGAGGAGGAAACCAAACAATTGGAGAAAGGACTTAAACACAATATAAAGGATAATATTAGGATAAAGATAGCAGAACAAGCTATTATAGATACGGAAGTAGGAATATATTTGCTGCCATATGAGGACCAAGTTCACGCAAGTCACACATGCAGAGATATTATAGAAAACCAAATGAAAATGGAAGATATAGCCACGAAAGTAACATTATGAAGAGTTTAGAACAGAAATTTACAAAGAACAGCATAATAACGACAAAGGCGGACAAAGGCAATACAACAGTACTCATGAAGAAAGAGGAATATATACAAAAAACTAAAACACTAATAGGGGAAATGAAGTGCAGAGAAATTAGAGAAGATCCCACGGACAGGTACCAAATCGAGATAAAAAAAGGACATAAAAGAAGCGAGCAATATTATAATCCACAACACAGCACACTTATTAAGCCAAATGAATCCGGCAGCACCACCACTGATAGCGCTTCCAAAAATCCACAAACCGGACACTCCAATGATACCAATAATTAACTATATGTCGGCTTCTGCTTATAGACTGTCCAAACATCTAAAAATGCTGTTAAATGATAACTTGGAACTTCGAAACGAGCACTTTGTAGCAAACACGACGGAACTCAGCCATAAACTGGCAAACGTGAAAATAACACAGCAAAGCAGGCTAGTGTCATTTGATATTAAGGACTTATACCCATCGATCCTACAATCAGAAACAATAGATATGGTCCGGAAAACAACCAAAATCAAAACTTGACTACCAAATTTACAGCAAACCGACAGCTACAAACACCATAATACATAACACATCAAATCATCCCCAGGAACACAAATACGCCGCTATTAGACAACTAACAAACAGAAAAGCAGCATGAATGAAGAAGATCCATTGAACAAACAAGGCGTGTATAAACTGACTTTCAGTGTCAATATAGCTATATAGGACAAAAAGGACGTAAAGTAAGAACAAGGTTTCGTGAACACATAAGGGACTACCACAAAAGGATACGAAAACCCACGGCAATACCTGAATCTAATTTTGCAATCCATTTGCTAAACGCAAAATGTTCACCCGCAGACATTCTTAAGGACCTATTAGAACATATAAAAACGAACACTGAGCACGTAATGATCGGGTATACGAATAATTACAGAAAAAACTAAAGAGCCGTACGGAGTAAAAGACTTTCACACCAGACTAGTGAATCTGGCAAATATATCCTTCAGCGAGGAGTAAACCAAACAATGGGAGAAAGGACTTAACACAATATTAAGGACAATAATAGGATAAAGATAGCAGAACAAGCTATTATAGATACGGAAGTAGGAATATATTTGCTGCCAAATGAGGACCAAGTACACGCAATGCACACATGCAGAGATATTATAGAAAATTAAATGAAAATGGAAGATATAGCCACGAAAGTAACATTATGAAGAGTTTAGAACAGAATTTTACGAAGAACAGCATAATAACGACAAAGGCAGACAAAGGCAGTCAAAGGCAATACAACAGTACTCATGAAGAAAGAGGAATATATATAAAAAACTAAAACACTAATAGGGGAAATGAAGTGCAGAGAAATTAGAGAAGATCCCACGGACAGGTACCAAATCGAGATAAAAAAAAGGCCATAAAAGAAGCGAGCAATATTATAATCCCCCACACAACACACTTATTAATCCAAATGAATCCGGCAGCACCACCACTGATAGCGCTTCCAAAAATCCACAAACCGGACACTCCAATGATACCAATAAATAACTATAAGTCGGCTTCTGCTTATAGATTGTCCAAACATCTAAAAATGCTGTTAAATGATAACTTGGAACTTCGAAATGAGCACTTTGTAGCGAACACGACGGAACTCATCCATAAACTGGCAAACGTGAAAATTACACAGCAAAGCAGGCTAGTGTCATTTGATATTAAGGACTTATACCCATCGATCCCACAAACAGAAACAATATATATGGTCCGGAAAACAACCCAAATCAAAACTTGACTACCAAATTTACAGCAAACCGACAGCTACAAACACCATAATACATAACACATCAAATCATCCTCAAGAACGCAAATACGCCGCTATTAGACAACTAACAAACAGACTTGAATGAACACCTCTATCGCGAGAGGCATACGGAAAGGAACTAAACACAATATACAACATATCAACAAACAACGAATATAAAAAGGAGCTCGTGGATAAATTCAGAAAAATTTATGCAATTTAAAAAAGAAGCGACAGAGAGCTAGACGAAAAAACTTGGACAGTAAGGAATTTTTCAGAAAGTATAATATCCACACGGCGTTCAAAAGTGGAAACAACCTGGGAGGGATACTTAAAAGCAGCATGAATGAAGAAGATCCATTGAACAAACAAGGCGTGTATAAACTGACCTGTGAGTGTCAATATAGCTATATAGGACAAACAGGACGTAAAGTAAGGACAAGGTTTCGTGAACACATAAGGAACTACAACAAAACCATACGAATCCCCACGGCAATACCTGAATCTAATTTTGCAAACCATTTGCTATACGCAAAATGGTCACCCGCAAACATAAAGAAAACCGTTAAGGTACTGCACGTACAACAAAAAAGACGGCGCCTTAAAGCTCTTGAAAACATGGGAATATATAAACAAAAAACATTTGATGGGAGTATAATAAACGAACAAATAAACAGCAACTCTGATGCTCTATTTGCGCCATTAAGCCTTGTTTACAAAACAAAGACGTAGGTAAAATGACAGATACCGACATACAAAACAAACCTGCAGTACCTAAACGGACTAAAATTACTGACTATCTACCTGTTCTTACCGCTAAGGCAGATTTGAGATAAAATATACCCTTTTGGACTCTAACCGCACGAGACTTTAGGTACCTATACTCAGGACACTTAACATTTGTTAACACAAACGCCGAATCCGGGTTCTCTCCAAACCACACTTGACAAGGGAACAATAAATTACCTGGACCTGACGATTAAGATAGACAAAATTTACAAAAACTTGACTACCAAATTTACAGAAAACCGACAGCTACAGACACTATAATACATAACACTTCAACTCATCCTCAGGAACACAAATACGCCGCTATTAGAAATCTAACAAACAGAAAAGCAGCATGAATGAAGAAGATCCATTGAACAAACAAGGCGTGTATAAACTGACCTGTCAGTGTCAATATAGCTATATAGGACAAACAGGACGTAAAGTAAGAAATAGGTTTCGTGAACACATAAGGGACTACAACAAAAGGATACGAAAACCCACGGCAATACCTGAATCTAATTTTGCAATCCATTTGCTAAACGCAAAATGTTTACCCGCAGACATTCTCATGGACCTATTCGAACATATAAAAACGAACACTGAGCACGAAATGAGCGGGTATACGAATAATTACAGAAAAAAACTGGAAAAACTAATAGGGCCGTACGGAGTAAAAGACTTTCACACGAGACTAGTGAATCTGGCAAATATATCCATCAACGAGGAGGAAACCAAACAATTGGAGAAAGGACTTAAACACAATATAAAGGATAATATTAGGATAAAGATAGCAGAACAAGCTATTATAGATACAGAAGTAGGAATATATTTGCTGCCAAATGAGGACCAAGTTCACGCAAGGCACACATGCAGAGATATTATAGAAAACCAAATGAAAATGGAAGATATAGCCACGAAAGTAACATTATGAAGAGTTTAGAACAGAAATTTACGAAGAACAGTGTTAATTGATATTAAGGACTTATACCCATCGATCCCACAATCAGAAACAATAGATATGTTCCGGAAAACAACCAAAATCACAAACACATTACGAACTTCACTGCGACAAAATTATTTTAAGTTTAATAATAAAATATACCGACACACAAACGGACTCGGAATAGGAAATCCGATATATAAAAACGAACACTGAGTACGTAATGATCGGGTATACGAAAATTTACAGAAAAAACTAAAGGGGCCGTACGGATTAAAAGACTTTCACACCAGACTAGTGAATCTGGCAAATATATCCATCAACGAGGAGGAAACCAAACAATTGGAGAAAGGCAGTACTCATGAAGAAAGAGGAATATATACATAAAACTAAAACACTAATAGGGGAAATGAAGTGCAGAGAAATTAGAGAAGATCCCACGGACAGGTACCAAATCGAGATAAAAAAAGGACATAAAAGAAGCGAGCAATATTATAATCCACCACACAGCACACTTATTAAGCCAAATGAATCCGGCAGCACCACCACTGATAGCGCTTCCAAAAATCCACAAACCGGACACTCCAATGATACCAATAATTAACTATAAGTCGGCTTCTGCTTATAGACTGTCCAAACATCTAAAAATGCTGTTAAATGATAATTTAGAACTTCGAAACGAGCACTTTGTAGCAAACACGACGGAACTCAGCCATAAACTGGCAAACGTGAAAATAACACAGCAAGGCAGGCTAGTGTCATTTGATATTAAGGACTTATACCCATCGATCCCACAATCAGAAACAATAGATATGGTCCGGAAAACAACCCAAATCAAAACTTGACTACCAAATTTACAGCAAACCGACAGCTACAGACACCATAATACATAACACATCAAATCATCCTCAGGAACACAAATACGCCGCTATTAGACAACTAACAAACAGAAAAGCAGCATGAATGAAGAAGATCCATTGAACAAACAAGGCGTGTATAAACTGACCTGTTAGTGTCAATATAGCTATATAGGACAAACAGGAGGTAAAGTAAGAACAAGGTTTCGTGAACACATAAGGGACTACAACAAAAGGATACGAAAACCCACGGCAATACCTGAATCTAATTTTGCAATCCATTTGCTAAACGCAAAATGTTCACCCGCAGACATTCTTATGGACCTATTCGAACATATAAAAACGAACACTGAGCACGTAATGATCGGGTATACGAATAATTACAGAAAAAACTAAAGGGGCCGTACGGAGTAAAAGACTTTCACACCAGACTAGTGAATCTGGCAAATATATCCTTCAAGGAGGAGTAAACCAAACAATGGGAGAAAGGACTTAACACAATATTAAGGACAATAATAGGATAAAAATAGCAGAACAAGCTATTATAGATACGGAAGTAGGAATATATTTGCTGCCAAATGAGGACCAAGTACACGCAAGGCACACATGCAGAGATATTATAGAAAACCAAATGAAAATGGAAGATATAGCCACGAAAGTAACATTATGAAGAGTTTAGAACAGAAATTTACGAAGAACAGCATAATAACGACAAAGGCGGACAAAGGCAATACAACGGTGCTCATGCAGAAAGAGGAATATATACAAAAAACTAAAACACTAATAGGGGAAATGAAGTGCAGAGAAATTAGAGAAGATCCCACGGACAGGTACCAAATCGAGATAAGAAAAAGGACATAAAAGAAGCGAGCAATATTATAATCCCCCACACAGCACACTTATTAAGCCAAATGAATCCGGCAGCACCACCACTGATAGCGCTTCCAAAAATCCACAAACCGGACACTCCAATGATACCAATAATTAACTATAAGTCGGCTTCTGCTTATAGATTGTCCAAACATCTAAAATTGCTGTTAAATGATAACTTGGAACTTCGAAATGATCACTTTGTAGCAAACACGACGGAACTCATCCATAAACTGGCAAACGTGAAAATTACACAGCAAAGCAGGCTAGTGTCATTTTATATTAAGGACTTATACCCATCGATCCCACAAACAGAAACAATAGATATGGTCCGGAAAACAACCCAAATCAAAACTTGACTACCAAATTTACAGCAAACCGACAGGTACAAACACCATAATACATAACACATCAAATCATCCTCAAGAACACAAATACGCCGCTATTAGACAACTAACAAACAGACTTGAACGAACACCTCTATCGCGAGAGGCATACGGAAAGGAACTAAACACAACATACAACATATCAACAAACAACGAATATAAAAAGGAGCTCGTGCATAAATTCAGAAAAATGTATGCAATTTAAAAAAGAAGCGACAGAGAGCTAGACGAAAAAACTTGGACAGTAAGGAATTTTTCAGAAAGTATAATATCCACACGACGTTCAAAAGTGGAAACAACCTGGGAAGGATACTTAAAAGCAGCATGAATGAAGAAGATCCATTGAACAAACAAGGCGTGTATAAACTGACCTGTGAGTGTCAATATAGCTATATAGGACAAACAGGACGTAAAGTAAGGACAAGGTTTCGTGAACACATAAGGGACTACAACAAAAGCATACGAATCCCCACAGCAATACCTGAATCTAATTTTGCAAACCATTTGCTAAACGCAAAATGTTCACCCGCAAACCATTTGCTAAACGCAAAATGTTCACCCGCAAACATAAAGAAAACCGTTAAGGTACTGCACGTACAACAAAAAAGACGGCGCCTTAAAGCTCTTGAAAACATGGAAATATATAAACAAAAAACATTTGATGGGAGTATAATAAACGAACAAATAAACAGCAACTCTGATGCTCTATTTGCGCCATTAAGCCTTGTTTACAAAACAAAGACGTAGGTAAAATGACAGATACCGACATACAAAACAAACCTGCAGTACCTAAACGGACTAAAATTACTGACTATCTACCTGTTCTTACCGCTAAGGCAGATTTGAGATAAAATATACCCTTTTGGACTCTAACCGCACGAGACTTTAGGTACCTATCCTCAGGACACTTAACATTTGTTAACATTTACGATTATCCACCAATACCTGATTGACCAAAAAACGATATAAATACGGAACAAAAGACATAAACTGAACAGAACGAAATTTGACACTGAAAATGGCACAACGCCGAATCCGGGTTCTCTCCAAACCACACTTGACAAGGGAACAATAAATTACCTGGACCTGACGATTAAGATAGACAAAATTTACCAAAACTTGACTACCAAATTTACAGAAAACCGACAGCTACAGACACCATAATACATAACACATCAAATCATCCTCAGGAACACAAATATACGCCGCTATTAGAAAACTAACAAACAGAAAAGCAGCATGAATGAAGAAGATCCATTGAACAAACAAGGCGTGTATAAACTGACCTGTCAGTGTCAATATAGCTATATAGGACAAACAGGACGTAAAGTAAGAAATAGGTTTCGTGAACACATAAGAGACTACAACAAAAGGATACGAAAACCCACGGCAATACCTGAATCTAATTTTGCAATCCATTTGCTAAACGCAAAATGTTTACCCGCAGACATTCTCATGGACCTATTCGAACATATAAAAACGAACACTGAGCACGAAATGAGCGGGTATACGAATAATTACAGAAAAAACTGGAAAAACTAATAGGGCCGTACGGAGTAAAAGACTTTCACACCAGACTAGTGAATCTGGCAAATATATCCATCAACGAGGAGGAAACCAAACAATTGGAGAAAGGACTTAAACACAATATAAAGGATAATATTAGGATAAAGATAGCAGAACAAGCTATTATAGATACGGAAGTAGGAATATATTTGCTGCCAAATGAGGACCAAGTTCACGCAAGGCACACATGCAGAGATATTATAGAAAACCAAATGAAAATGGTAGATATAGCCACGAAAGTAACATTTTTAAGAGTTTAGAACAGAAATTTACAAAGAACAGCATAATAACGACAAAGGCGGACAAAGGCAATACAACAGTACCCATGAAGAAAGAGGAATATATACATAAAATTAAAACACTAATAGGGGAAATGAAGTGCAGAGAAATTAGAGAAGATCCCACGGACAGGTACCAAATCGAGATAAAAAAGGACATAAAAGAAGCGAGCAATATTATAATCCACAACACAGCACACTTATTAAGCCAAATGAATCCGGCAGCACCACCACTGCTAGCGCTTCCAAAAATCCACAAACCGGACACTCCAATGATACCAATAATTAACTATAAGTCGGCTTCTGCTTATAGACTGTCCAAACATCTAAAAATGCTGTTAAATGATAATTTGGAACTTCGAAACGAGCACATTGTAGCCAACACGACGGAACTCAGCCATAAACTGGCAAACGTGAAAATAACACAGCAAAGCAGGCTAGTGTCATTTGATATTAAGGACTTATACCCATCGATCCTACAATCAGAAACAATAGATATGGTCCGGAAAACAACCCAAATCAAAACTTGACTACCAAATTTACAGCAAACCGACAGCTACAGACACCATAATACATAACACATCAAATCATCCTCAGGAACACAAATACGCCGCTATTAGACAACTAACAAACAGAAAAGCAGCATGAATGAAGAAGATCCATTGAACAAACAAGGCGTGTATAAACTGACCTGTTAGTGTCAATATAGCTATATAGGACAAACAGGACGTAAAGTAAGAACAAGGTTTCGTGAACACATAAGGGACTACAACAAAAGGATTCGAAAACCCACGGCAATACCTGAATCTAATTTTGCAATCCATTTGCTAAACGCAAAATGTTCACCCGCAGACATTCTTATGGACCTATTCGAACATATAAAAACGAACACTGAGCACGTAATGATCAGGTATACGAATAATTACAGAAAAAACTAAGGGGCCGTACGGAGTAAAATACTTTCACACCAGACTAGTGAATCTGGCAAATATATCCTTCAACGAGGAGTAAACCAAACAATGGGAGAAAGGACTTAAACACAATATAAAGGATAATATTAGGATAAAGATAGCAGAACAAGCTATTATAGATACGGAAGTAGGAATATATTTGCTGCCAAATGAGGACCAAGTTCACGCAAGGCACACATGCAGAGATATTAGAGAAAACCAAATGAAAATGGAAGATATAGCCACGAAAGTAACATTATGAAGAGTTTAGAACAGAAATTTACAAAGAACAGCATAATAACGACAAAGGCGGACAAAGGCAGACAAAGGCAATACAACGGTACTCATGAAGAAAGAGGAATATATACAAAAAACTAAAACACTAATAGGGGAAATGAAGTGCAGAGAAATTAGAGAAGATCCCACGGACAGGTACCAAATCGAGATAAAAAAAAGGACATAAAAGAAGCGAGCAATATTATAATCCCCCACACAGCACACTTATTAAGCCAAATGAATCCGGCAGCACCACCACTGATAGCGCTTCCAAAAATCTACAAACCGGACACTCCAATGATACCAATAATTAACTATAAGTCGGCTTCTGCTTATAGACTGTCCAAACATCTAAAAATGCTGTTAAATGATAACTTGGAACTTCGAAACGAGCCCATTGTAGCAAACACGACGGAACTCATCCATAAACTGGCAAACGTGAAAATTACACAGGAAAGCAGGCTAGTGTCATTTGATATTAAGGACTTATACCCATCGATCCCACAAACAGAAACAATAGATATGGTCCGGAAAACAACCCAAATCAAAACTTGACTTCCAAATTTACAGCAAACCGACAGGTACAGACACCATAATACATAACACATCAAATCATCCGCAAGAACACAAATACGCCGCTATGAGACAACTAACAAACAGACTTGAACGAACACCTCTATCGCGAGAGGCATACGGAAAGGAACTAAACACAATATACAACATATCAACAAACAACGAATATAAAAAGGAGCTCGTGGATAAATTTAGAAAAATGTATGCAATTTAAAAAAGAAGCGACAGAGAGCTAAACGAAAAAACTTGGACAGTAAGGTATTTTTCAGAAAGTATAATATCCCCACGGCGTTTAAAAGTGGAAACAACCTGGGAAGGATACTTAAAAGCAGCATGAATGAAGAAGATCCATTGAACAAACAAGGCGTGTATAAACTGACCTGTGAGTGTCAATATAGCTATATAGGACAAACAGGACGTAAAGTAAAAACAAGGTTTCGTGAACACATAAGGGACTACAACAAAGGTATACGAAAACCCACGGCAATACCTGAATCTAATTTTGCAATCCATTTGCTAAACGCAAAATGTTTACCCGCAGACATTCTCATGGACCTATTCGAACATAT
Source organism: Philophylla caesio (assembly GCA_963971545.1). NCBI lineage: Eukaryota > Metazoa > Arthropoda > Insecta > Diptera > Tephritidae > Philophylla > Philophylla caesio. Next base: position 121,819,674 of record OZ020604.1, on the reverse strand, counting down.
AAAAACGAACACTGAGAACGAAATGAGCGGGTACACGAATAATTACAGAAAAAACTGGAAAAACTAATAGGGCCGTACGGAGTAAAAGACTTTCACACCAGACTAGTGAATCTGGCAAACATATCCATCAACGAGGAGGAAACCAAACAATTGGAGAAAGGACTTAAACACAATATAAAGGATAATATTAGGATAAAGATAGCAGAACAAGCTATTATAGATACGGAAGTAGGAATATATTTGCTGCCAAATGAGGACCAAGTTCACGCAAGGCACACATGCAGAGATATTAGAGAAAACCAAATGAAAATGGAAGATATAGCCATGAAAGTAACATTATGAAGAGTTTAGAACAGAAATTTACGAAGAACAGTGTTATTTGATATTAAGGACTTATACCCAGCGATCCCACAATCAGAAACAATAGATATGGTCCGGAAAACAACCCAAATCACAAACACATTACGAACTTCACAGCGACAAAATTATTTTAAGTTTAATAACAAAATATACCGACACACAAACGGACTCGGAATAGGAAATCCGATATATAAAAACGAATACTGAGCACGTAATGATCGGGTATACGAAAAATTACAGAAAAAACTAAAGGGGCTGTACGGATTAAAAGACTTTCACACCAGACTAGTGAATCTGGCAAATATATCCATCAACGAGGAGCAAACCAAACAATTGGAGAAAGGCAGTACTCATGAAGAAAGAGGAATATATACATAAAACTAAAACACTAATAGGGGAAATGAAGTACAGAGAAATTAGCGAAGATCACACGGACAGGTACGAAATCGAGATAAAAAAAGGACATAAAAGAAGCGAGCAATATTATAATCCACCACACAGCACACTTATTAAGCCAAATGAATCCGGCAGCACCACCACTGATAGCGCTTCCAAAAATCCACAAACCGGACACTCCAATGATACGAATAATTAACTATAAGGCGGCTTCTGCTTATAGACTGTCCAAACATCTAAAAATGCTGTTAAATGATAACTTGGAACTTCGAAACGAGCACTTTGTAGCAAACACGACGGAACTCAGCCATAAACTGGCAAACGTGAAAATAACACAGCAAAGCAGGCTAGTGTCATTTTATATTAAGGACTTATACCCATCGATCCCACAATCAGAAACAATAGATATAGTCCGGAAAACAACCCAAATCAAAACTTGACTACCAAATTTACAGCAAACCGACAGCTACAGACACCATAATACATAACACATCAAATCATCCTCAGGAACACAAATACGCCGCTATTAGACAACTAACAAACAGAAAAGCAGCATGAATGAAGAAGATCCATTGAACAAACAAGGCGTGTATAAACTGACTTTCAGTGTCAATATAGCTATATAGGACAAACAGGACGTCAAATAAGAACAAGGTTTCGTGAACACATAAGGGACTACAACAAAAGGATTCGAAAACCCACGGCAATACCTGAATCTAATTTTGCAATCCATTTGCTAAACGCAAAATGTTCACCCGCAGACATTCTTATGGACCTATTCGAACATATAAAAACGAACACTGAGCACGTAATGATCGGGTATACGAATAATTACAGAAAAAACTAAGGGGCCGTACGGAGTAAAAGACTTTCACACCAGACTAGTGAATCTGGCAAATATATCCTTCAACGAGGAGTAAACCAAACAATGGGAGAAAGGACTTAACACATTATTAAGGACAATAATAGGATAAAGATAGCAGAACAAGGTATTATAGATACGGAAGTAGGAATATATTTGCTGCCAAATGAGGACCAAGTACACGCAAGGTACACATGCAGAGATATTATAGAAAACCAAATGAAAATGGAAGATATAGCCACGAAAGTAACATTATGAAGAGTTTAGAACAGAAATTTACGAAGAACAGCATAATAACGACAAAGGCGGACAAAGGCAGACAAAGGCAATACAACGGTACTCATGAAGAAAGAGGAATATATACAAAAAACTAAAACACTAATAGGGGAAATGAAGTGCAGAGAAATTAGAGAAGATCCCACGGACAGGTACCAAATCGAGATAAAAAAGGCCATAAAAGAAGCGAGCAATATTATAATCCCCCACACAGCACACTTATTAAGCCAAATGAATCCGGCAGCACCACCACTGATAGCGCTTCCAAAAATCCACAAACCGGACACTCCAATGATACCAATAATTAACTATAAGTCGGCTTCTGCTTATAGAATGTCCAAACATCTAAAAATGCTGTTAAATGATAACTTGGAACTTCGAAATGAGCACTTTGTAGCAAACACGACGGAACTCATCCATAAACTGGCAAACGTGAAAATTACACAGCAAAGCAGGCTAGTGTCATTTAATATTAAGGACTTATACCCATCGATCCCACAAACAGAAACAATAGATATAGTCCGGAAAACAACCCAAATCAAAACTTGACTACCAAATTTACAGCAAACCGACAGGTACAAACACCATAATACATAACACATCAAATCATCCTCAAGAACACAAATACGCCGCTATTAGACAACTAACAAACAGACTTGAACGAACACCTCTATCGCGAGAGGCTTGCGAAAAGAAACTAAACACAATATACAACATATCAACAAACAACGAATATAAAAAGGAGCTCGTGCATAAATTCAGAAAAATGTATGCAATTTAAAAAGGAAGCGACAGAGAGCTAGACGAAAAAACTTGGACAGTAAGGAATTTTTCAGAAAGTATAATATCCACACGGCGTTCAAAAGTGGAAACAACCTGGGAAGGATACTTAAAAGCAGCATGAATGAAGAAGATCCATTGAACAAACAAGGCGTGTATAAACTGACCTGTGAGTGTCAATATAGCTATATAGGACAAACAGGACGTAAAGTAAGGACAAGGTTTCGTGAACACCTAAGGGACTACAACAAAAGCATACGAATCCCCACGGCAATACCTGAATCTAATTTTGCAAACCATTTGCTAAACGCAAAATGTTCACCCGCAAACATAAAGAAAACCGTTAAGGTACTGCACGTACAACAAAAAAGACGGCGCCCTTAAAGCTCTTGAAAACATGGAAATATATAAACAAAAAACATTTGATGGGAGTATAATAAACGAACAAATAAACAGAAACTCTGATGCTCTATTTGCGCCATTAAGGCTTGTTTACAAAACAAAGACGTAGGTAAAATGACTGATACCGACATACAAAACAAACCTGCAGTACCTAAACGGACTAAAATTACTGACTATCTACCTGTTCTTACCGCTAAGGCAGATTTGAGATAAAATATACCCTTTTGGACTCTAACCGCACGAGACTTTATGTACCTATACTCAGGACACTTAACATTTGTTAACATTTACGATTATCCACCAATACCTGATTGACCAAAAAACGAAATAAATATGCAACAACAGACATAAACTGAACAGAACGAAATTTGACACTGAAAATGGAACAACGCCGAAACCGGGTTGTCTCCAAACCACACTTGACAAGGGAACAATAAATTACCTGGACCTGACGATTAAGATAGACAAAATTTACCAAAACTTGACTACCAAATTTACAGAAAACCGACAGCTACAGACACCATAATACATAACACATCAAATCATCCTCAGAAACACAAATACGCCGCTATTAGAAAACTAACAAACAGAAAAGCAGCATGAATGAAGAAGATCCATTGAACAAACAAGGCGTGTATAAACTGACCTGTCAGTGTCAATATAGCTATATAGGACAAACAGGACGTAAAGTAAGAAATAGGTTTCGTGAACACATAAGGGACTACAACAAAAGGATACGAAAACCCACGGCAATACCTGAATCTAATTTTGCAATCCATTTGCTAAACGCAAAATGTTTACCCGCAGACATTCTCATGGACCTATTCGAACATATAAAAACGAACACTGAGCACGAAATGAGCGGGTATACGAATAATTACAGAAAAAACTGGAAAAACTAATAGGGCCGTACGGAGTAAAAGACTTTCACACCAGACTAGTGAATCTGGCAAATATATCCATCAACGAGGAGGAAACCAAACAATTGGAGAAAGGACTTAAACACAATATAAAGGATAATAATAGGATAAAGATAGCAGAACAAGCTATTATAGATACGGAAGTAGGAATATATTTGCTGTCAAATGAGGACCAAGTTCACGCAAGGCACACATGCAGAGATATTATAGAAAACCAAATGAAAATGGAAGATATAGCCACGAAAGTAACATTATGAAGAGTTTAGAACAGAAATTTACAAAGAACAGCATTGTAAAATCGCGGGTACTCTTTGCTTGTGAGCTCAGATGTACCGGATTTTATTTGGTTTGATTGTGCACGAAAAATAAAGAAAAATAAAACGCAAGAAGGTTTTAGTTTTTTTTCGTTATAATATATATGTGTTTGTGTGTATTTAAAATATTTTGATGAAATATTGTTTTACAAAGATTAATTTACCTTGATGAGGCTGGTAGCTCGATGTCTTCACTTTAACTCGGTCAAAAAAGAAGTGTTAGCAGAAGCAAAACGGTTTTGTGTCCGAACCGTCGGACCATATAAATCAGGGGAAAATTAACGAGAAAAAATGTTTATCCGGCGGGAAAATATAATGGTAGAAATTGAGTGAAAGTGTTAATTTGTACGTGTGTGTAAACTTATGTGTGTGCTCATCTACACACACACACAACTACATGAAAGCCGTGCATAAGTGTGACCGCTGCACATTAGGGCGGGTCGTTTATTGTCGGTTGATTTGAATTTTAGGCATAGAGGCCTAAACATGCCGCCCCCTTGCGGTACGCAACATGGCCAAAAAAAAAAAAAAAAAAACCATTACCAAACCGTATTTGCTTTCAAATATCTCGATTTGTATTGGATTACAGTGCATGAGTTGCCGAATTTTAAAGTAACACTTATTTCAAAATTTCGTGTATTGCAATAAAATATTCACTATATTTTGCTTCTTCAAAATATTTATGTATGTACCATGTATTTTGGATTTTGTTCGATAACTCGTATAACATCGAGAATTTCAACTTGATTTATTAAGTGGACATATATTCCATTTCAAAGGTTTAAACTAAACTATTGGCATCGTGTATATTTAGAGGCACAAATTCTCACATCGCAGCTCTCACCTGCCTTTATGCCAAAAAATATACGTAATATACCACTCATTAATTATGTTTTGTAGATGAAAAAATATGTACTTTATGCGTTTTCAAATTCCGGTTCTTTCTATAGTCACTCATGTATGCCTAATGGTTATTAAGACGAAACCTACATCTCACATATCTCACTTTAATACACATGTGCATGCATGCATGCACACATCACTCATTTACTTTGACAGTGCCATAAAACCCAAACGGAAATAGCCTTAAAGCTTTTACGTTGCGTATAATTATACACCTATACCTATGTACATTTACTCCCTTGGTAGATGTTAATGCATCTCATTGGTAATCAGCTATGAAATTCTATACAACGTATGTACATATGTACATACATACATATATTGTTATGTGAATGGCCAGTGGATGGAAAGTACGATTTCTACACTATTCGCGATACCAGATGTGGCATATTATAGGGATTACGAAGTGGAATGATTAAAATTTATGGGTTCGATTCCTATAATATTTGCTATTCTTGAGGTGGAATCCCATACGGGTTAAGAAGTGGAGTGATGGAAATTTTTTATGGCTGTTTTGGAAGTGGGATTGGGAAAGTGAGTTAGGGCGATAAGTGATGACCTACTGGGAGGTTGCCTCGTTCTCGTTGCCATCTCTGTATGGCGGAAGTAGCACTAATTTTGCAATTGGTCGGGTGATCGTGCCCCTTTCGGTCAGTACCTCTGCTACTCTTACCATGTTGTCGGAGCCTGGGTGTGGTTTCATGACTCGTCCAAGTCTCCATTCATTCGGAGGTAGATTGTCCTCTTTTATGACAACAAAATCTCCTACCTGCAAGTTGTCTTGTGGATGCTTCCATTTGATGCGTTTTTGCATCTCTACTAGATACTCTGCCTTCCATCTTTTACAAAAACCTTGGTGCAGGGCTTTGAGCTTTTGCCATCGGTTTATTATGGATGCAGGGTTCTCATTGATATCTGGTTCTGGTGGAGCTAATAAGTGCCCACCAACTAAGAAGTGGCCTGGGGTAAGCGGCTCCAGGTCAGATGGGTTATTAGAAGAGGGACTGATTGGACGAGAGTTGAGACAAGACTCAACTCTACATAAAAGAGTCATAAATTCTTCGAAGGTGTATTTGTAATTCGATGCTATCTTCTTAAAATGGCTCTTAAAACTTTTCACTCCCGCCTCCCAGAGTCCGCCCATGTGTGGAGCTGCAGCGGGGATGAAATGCCATGAAAGCAATTGATGCGCGTACCTGGACAAGGTGCTGTTACGTGCTTCAATCATGAAAGCTTTAGCTTCGGATCGTAAAGATCGAGAGGCTCCGACAAAATTAGTGCCGTTGTCGGAATACATATTTTGTGGGCAACCTCGTCTGGCTGTAAACCGGGCAAAAGCTGCCAAGAAAGACGCTGTACTTAGGTCAGTAGTGGCTTCAAGGTGTATGGCTTTAGTTGCGAAGCACACAAATAAGCAGACATAGCCTTTTGAGATTCGACATCCTCTCCCGCGATAGCTTTTGATGTCAAATGGTCCTGCGAAATCCACTCCGCTGTTTGTAAATGCCCGAGAATAGTGTAGAAATCGTACTTTCCATCCACTGGCCATTCACATAACAATATATGTATGTATGTACATATGTACATACGTTGTATAGAATTTCATAGCTGATTACCAATGGGATGCATTAACATCTACCAAGGGAGTAAATGTACATAGGTATAGGTGTATAATTATACGCAACGTAAAAGCTTTAAGGCTATTTCCGTTTGGGTTTTATGGCACTGTCAAAGTAAATGAGTGATGTGTGCATGCATGCATGCACATGTGTATTAAAGTGAGATATGTGAGATGTAGGTTTCGTCTTAATAACCATTAGGCATACATGAGTGACTATAGAAAGAACCGGAATTTGAAAACGCATAAAGTACATATTTTTTCATCTACAAAACATAATTAATGAGTGGTATATTACGTATACGCATAAAAAGCGCAAACTTTACATACACACATAAGCAATGACAAGTCATTGCGCACACCGAACACCAAAATAAACAAACTCAATTATGTAAAATGCATAACAGATAGTAGCTTATACCAATATACGTTTGTATGTATGTGGCATAAAGTCAAAATACAAGAAGGGTTTAATAATTTGGATAAAAATATTTCTTTAAAGTATTCAGCTGCAAAGATATTAACTGAATTTGAAAGGAGCACGAAAGGTTATCGAAGGTCAAAAAAAGGTTTTCAAACATAGAATATGTAATTGCTTTTTATTTATATTTTTTCTTTAACATACTAGCATTAAATAGTTGTCTGAGTTTAAATTGAATATTGAATTAAGAAAGACTAAAACGCATGTTCCAATCAATGTTATTTCTTATGTTTAAGAGTAAAATTATAATAATATATATATATAGATTCGTATTGCAAGAATAATACGAGGACCAAACGAACTGGGGCCGCAGTATAGAAGTTTGGATCCGCTAGCCGTATATGTGTGTAGCTCGTGGCCACTGATGGGTCGATGCTGCTGTTGGGGCACATGCGCCCAAAACGTTGCTTTACAACGGCATGCGTTGCTACTTGGGTATTTATACCGTACTTCCCTCGCAGACGCAGAATGCAGCCACGCTCGTTCCCGATGGTAGTTTTCTCAAGATTAAAGTCCCGCGCCAAGTCAGCTGAGACAATCGACGTAGGAGCACAGACGTCGATGAGTGCGCGAACGAGGTGCAGTCGCCCTTGTGCCTCAATCTTGACCACGGCGGTTGGAGCGATTGCCGTGGTAGGCTGCAACGCAATGGTAGGATGACAGCTCCGGAAAGTTGCCGGTAACTGGCGATTTGGTGGTGCGCGTGTGTGTAAAGAACGTGGGTGGAAAGGCCGAGATTCCACTCCACGGCGTAGTTGTGCTGGTGGGCGTGGGCGGAAAGTCCGGGATTCCGCTCCACGTCGATAATGCGGTGTTGGGAGTGGGCGGAAAGTCCGAGATTCCGCTCCACGTCTGGTTTGTGCTGGTGGGAGTGGGCGGAAAGTCCTAGATTCCGCTCCACTCTGATGGCGTCTTTCGTGCCTTAGCAAAGGGCGGAACGGTCGGGATTCTAATCCTCTGCGAGCAGCCGGGCGGAAAGTCCGAGATTCCGCTCCGGCACCCAGCCCACCTTCTTCGGGTTCTGGGCGGGTTGACCGTGTCTCCATACCGGAGTCGGATGCGTGGATTGACAGATCATTGTCGGAATCCATCTCGCTTGCGACTTCCTCGCTCCATGGCCTGGTGTCGACAGGACGATGCTCCTCAATTTCCTCGTCCAGATGCAACATTGTATGGTGCTTTTCATTGCACTGATGGCATCTGACAGCACTCGGACATGTTTCGGCTCGATGCGCCACTGACAGGCAATTGGCGCAATATTTGCCAAGGAGGGACTCCCGGAGCCTTTCTTCAGCGGTTTTTGCCCGAAATACTGGGCAAAGCCTTATCGGGTGTTTGCCTTCACATAGACGACACGGTTGTGGATAGCGATGGGCCTGTTGCTCAGCCTTTTTTAAAAGAGCGGCGTAACGAGTCATCTTTCTGCTATTGGATTTTGCTGTATGTTCGTAACAAAAATATCATAGAAAAAGTCATGATTTTGTTATGTAGTTATGGGTTATTGTAGCTGGGTGGCGAGCATTTTATGATGCGTGAATACATCGTTCGTGAACCAAACGTGTGCGCTATACATAAAATTGAATGTGTGCACATTGCATTATGTATTTGACTAATTTATTCGGTGTAACCTAGGCATTATATTGATATATTATAATTCGGCAAACTATGTACTAGGCAACCCTGGTAAGTTGGCTTCCACTCTTAGTGATGTGCACACAAATGAGATTGTTACAAAAATGTGGGTGAATTGTTTATATGTGAACAAAAAGTTGTATTATTACTTCGTTTAGATTTAACTTAATTAGGTGTGGTAAATATGTGGAATCTATACCTATCCTGCCACCCAAGGAAATTGCAGCAAAGCGAGCAACCTTCATGTAATTGCTAGCTAGCAACAGATGTCGCCAGTGATGCGTAGAAATGTCTCTTGTATGGTAGAGAGTTTGACACTTAAGAGAAATTATTAATTTTTTTAAAAGTGGTGTATTAACATCTGCACAGTGATTGATGTAATTTTCCACGAGTAAAATAATCTTTCAATGCACTCGAAACAAAAATGTAAATATAAAAACAACTTGATATTAAGAAATAAGTACTTTTTAATTTTGGTATCCATCAAGTTCTTGTATACATCAATCGAAGTACAAAGAAATACTCGGTTTTACGAAGAGTACTCGTTAGGTTGTCGCCGGGTAGAAGTACTCATGCAGTGTACTCGATTATTTGCAATCGATACCATTGACCATTACGATTGTGGAGACTTCGCTGACTTCCGTGAATGGCCGTCATTCCATTCACAGATGCAAAGATGATCACAAAGGAGCGAGGAGAAACTACAAAAAAAACGTGCATACTATAATTTAATAAGTGATTTGCGGTGGCGTAACCACTAAAATGCTTTTGGTTGAGCTCGTGACATTTTGCTTTTAGCAATTCTAATTGTACGAGTCTAAACAAACTCAAATAGTATCAAATTCATTTACTCGTATACCATACAGCATACATACATGCATTGCACAACCGTGCGCATACATATACTCAGCAGTAAAATGGAACGACGGATACAATTACATCACCAAATCAAAGAACGTGAAATGGCCACATACAAATCTTGTGTACTCACGAACATAAATACATATGTAAGTTTTAAACTATCAGTTGTGTATCCAAGTCAGCAGTGCAAAAAAAAAAATAACCCCACGCTGTTAGTCACATACTATACTAACTTTAATTTAAATAATTTTCCAACTTATTTAAAGCTAAAACAAATGCCGATAAACCGCAGATTATGCGTTTATCAACATTTGCCGGTTGCTTTTGTTTAATGTGATTAACCAAATTTTGGTATTCAATATAATTGCCACCACCCACAATAAATACGACTCCATCCCGGAATGGTGCACGATTCTTTGGCAATACATCGCCGCCCTTTAACAACTTCGGATCTATGTAAGTAGAGATAGTCATCGGTCTCGGAATTGCTGCGGCCTTCCATCACCTGTTCGGTGATTTTGGTAACCGGAAGACTATGTCTCTTGACAACCAAATTCTTCACACCCTCCATCACAAATGATAAGCCTTGTGACACCAATTTTGAGAACATATGTAGATACAGTACGTGTACCACCGCCTTCATATTGTGATGCCTGATTCATTGCCGGCGAACGATTCATACTACCTTTCCAACGCTGCACATAAGCCGAGGTGAGAGATCACAAACAGCGCCTCTTTCATCCGTTCAAACTCGTAATTAGGCACATTTTGTGCACATATGTATGTGTGTTACATTTTGTTCGAAGTTTTTTGTTATCATTGGTTATTGGTTTGAAGACACATATGCATGTATACAAATTATTTTTAGTTTTTATGAGATTGTAATCACATACATATGTACATACATTACTATATCTTAAAGATCAACCTGTATGCATGTACAAACACACATGCACATATACGCACATACATACATGTGCACATATGTACATACATACGTGCGTATGCACACAACAAAAACTTCAACAACTTTTTAAGCGAAACTGATAATAAAAGAATAATATAATATTAACATATGTTTGTATGTAACTTAATTTTGCATTCGAGGAGTGGCATAGCCAAAAAAAAAGTGGAAAATTCCGGTCCGCCAATTTCAGTTGAAGCTCGCAAAAGAATCTTCATTTCAATTTTCTGACTACTGTTTTAGAAACAAATAATAAATAAGTTTTGAGGCCCATTTACATACATATCACATATAATTAATCATATACCTAAATAGTTCTGGAATCTATTGGCTTTGTTAAAAAAAGAAGTAATTAAGGCCAAATCGTGTGAAATTAAAAAAGGGTTTGATCAAATATTGCAAAATAGTGAAATTATTTCAAAAGAATTAAATTCGCTGGCTACATATATACATATATAAATCGTTAGTAATGCCCGTGTTAATATTATATGCAAAAATGAGTGATTCAGGAGACTTTGAACATTTATAGAATAAGTGGAAACACGACGAGGCCAGAGTGCAAGTTTTTAATAGGTTGAAAATTACCTATTGGAAAAGCGGTGTATACCAAGCGTAAATACAAACAGTACCAAGAGTATACGAACAAAGCGCATCGAACGCCATTTTGAATATTGTGGCCTTTGCTTACCAAGCTTGTTCAAATTTCATAGCGAAAAAGTTACTGGTTGCCGTAATTTAAACAAACGCAATTATATAATATATACCTATACAAAAAAATATATGTGTGGATTGCTATACATATAAATAGAACAAAACTTTTCGTTGCCCAAAGTGTAATGTTTACTAAGCAGTGTGATCACATCAAATTGTATAACACAAAGGTAAAACGCGTAATTGTCAAAAAGAGATTACTGGTTCATCCAACTACGATGTTTAAAAACATAAACATATGTGAAAATTCGATTACGGCCATGATAGTTAACATAAATCAGCAATTAGGAAAAACATTCAGAATCAGAGCTGCAAGCCAACCGGTGAGATTAAGAGTTTGTGTTTAGATTGACCCTTGCAAAGTTATTGCGTGAGTCGTCAACATAATTAGGCCTATAAGTTATATGCATCGTTAAAGTAAAAGATAAAAATAAAACGATACATAGATTGTCAAGCCAACAGGATCAAAAAAGATACGCCATCATACAACACAAACGGTCACACCAATCAGCATCGCACATATTTTTTTTTTTTTTTTTTTTTTTGCAAAATGAAGCTGTTAGAAAGCTCGCGGTTTGAAGCCATTAATAACGCTTTGTCAATACAGACTGGTGGGAGCACAATTTTTGGTCGTATTGAGAGCTATTCTTGCAAAATGGTTGCTGCAGACAAAGCTCTCTATAAGAGATTCACCGCAGATACGCACGGTGTTGGACCACATGATTAGCAAGCACTTTCGCCACCACAAACCTTAGCTGATCTCTCGCCAAATTCTCATCGTAACAACAGTCAATCTGGAGATGAAGGCATAATACTTTGCGATACTATCTCACGCAAAAACACCTTTTTATTTGATCGCTACTTTAAATGCTTCATTTGAACCAGATTACGATTTTTCTGATGCCAAGTCGCACGAATTCAGCAAGGAGCCTTCTCTGCAATGGGTGATGAATTCGGTACATTCGAATTTGTCTGCTTTAGCTGGAGATCAGTATCAAGTGTTGCGCCAACCCTTATGGACAGCAATTGATGATGAAATTAATCTCTCTGATTGCGACATTTATAGCTACAATCCCGACTTAAGTTCTGATCCATTCGGAGAGCCAGGTTGTTTATGGTCTTTTAACTACTTCTTTTATAATAAAAAGTTGAAACGCATCGTTTTCTTTACATGTCGCGCTGTAAATTCAATTTACGCTGGCGACACATCCGATTTTTCAATGGAAGACGAATTCTATTAAATATAATGCTGGCGCGGTACATTTTAATATTGAAATAATCATACAGCACCAACAATTTAAATAACCTTACAAGACGTATATAAATAGAAATGAACCGATTAATAGAAAGAACTACTAGTGGTAACAAGATATAAAATTCAAAAATAACTTGTTAGTTGCGTTCAGTTATAAACGTTATTAAAAATATATTTTAAGTCGTTGGGGTCAGCGTGATCCGTTTGATATGCGTATTCGGATCCTGGAAGGTTTCGTAATAATTGTATAACAACATTGTATCTTTTAAAGTATATTTTTTGGCATAAAGGCAGGTGAGAGCTGCGATGTGAGAATTTGTGCCTCTAAATATACACGATGCCAATAGTTTAGTTTAAACCTTTGAAATGGAATATATGTCCACTTAATAAATCAAGTTGAAATTCTCGATGTTATACGAGTTATCGAACAAAATCCAAAATACATGGTACATACATAAATATTTTGAAGAAGCAAAATATAGTGAATATTTTATTGCAATACACGAAATTTTGAAATAAGTGTTACTTTAAAATTCGGCAATTCATGCACTGTAATCCAATACAAATCGAGATATTTGAAAGCAAATACGGTTTGGTAATGGATTTTTTTTTTTTTTTTATGTATTATTCTTGCAATACGAATCTATATATATATATTATTATAATTTTACTCTTAAACATAAGAAATAACATTGATTGGAACATGCGTTTTAGTCTTTCTTAATTCAATATTCAATTTAAACTCAGACAACTATTTAATGCTAGTATGTTAAAGAAAAAATATAAATAAAAAGCAATTACATATTCTATGTTTGAAAACCTTTTTTTGACCTTCGATAACCTTTCGTGCTCCTTTCAAATTCAGTTAATATCTTTGCAGCTGAATACTTTAAAGAAATATTTTTATCCAAATTATTAAACCCTTCTTGTATTTTGACTTTATGCCACATACATACAAACGTATATTGGTTTTTTTTTTTTTTTTTTTTTTTTTTTTTTTTTTTTTCTAGAGGTGGCACAAAGCATTGAAAGCCGAAGTGTGGGACTTGCCTTTCGACTCACCGCACTAAAAACCCACCCCTGCTCCGTTTCCCTCGCTCCGTGGAACTACCGTTAAGTATTACTTCGCGGAGGGGGAGCGGCCTATTGCCTTTCTATGAATTTCTGCGGAGTTGCTCCGCTTGACGCAGTTTAGTTATGATTTTGTTCGCCATATTGCAAACAACGGACCAATTTTCTTTAGATTCGAGCATAGTATCTACAAGGTTTTTAACCGAAAGCGATCTCCTCAACTTCGTGCTCGAGTCATCCCTTTCAATTGCAAACCGCGGACAGACGAAAAAACAGTGTTCGGCGTCTTCAACAACCTGATTTGCACAGAAGGTGCAGTAAGGGTCATCATCATGTTTATACTTGTATAAATAGGACTTAAAGCAGCCGTGACCTGTCAATATTTGGGTAAGGTGGAAATCTACTTCACCGTGTTGCCTATCTAACCATTTATCTAAGGAAGGAATAAGTCTATTCGTCCAGCGTCCCTTACCTGCAGCGCTCCACCGCCTCTGCCACATCCGCAAACAGTTTCGCCTGACCACCTCGCGTTCAGCAATACTCAGTGGGGTTTCTACAGCCTCTTTAACCAAGATCTCGATTGGACATAGCCCAGCCACTACTAGCGCCGCTTCTTCTGAGGTTGTTCTAAATGCACTGCACACTCGTATAGCGCAAAGTCGAAAAAGTGATCTCATTTCTTTTGCGTATGAAACTTTTTCAAGCGCAGCCGACCAGATTGGTGCCCCGTATAGTAGTACTGAGCGTATTACGCTTGCATACAACTGCCTACTTTTCTGCTTAGGACCTCCTTTATTTACCATAAGCCTCGTTAGCGCTGCTGCCACCTTCTCTGCTTTCTCGACTGCATATTGTACGTGAGTCTTAAATACTAATCGAGCGTCAAACATAATGCCTAGATATTTAAGGGCAGCTTTTGAAACAATTTCATGTCCTCCGACATTAATTTTAATAACCTCTAGGATTTTTCTGCTGCTAATTAACACTGCCTCAGTTTTCTGTTCGGCTAACTGCAGGCCATTTTCTTCCAGCCATGTCTGAATTCGTGCAGTCATGAGGTTTGCCTCTCGCTCCACGTCTTTTATATGCTTGGCAACAATAACCACCGCTATATCATCTGCAAAACCAACAATTTTTGAACCTTTAGGTACTTGCAAGCGCAGAATGCCGTCATACATAATGTTCCAGAGCAATGGTCCAAGAACGGATCCTTGAGGAACTCCTCCGGTTATATTATACTCTTTGCTGCCTTCGTCTGTATCATATACTAGGACTCTATCTTCCAAGTAGTTACTTATGATTTTTCGCAAATATCTTGATACTTGAAAGCCACGGAGAGATTCGATAATTTTCCTCCAGCTAGCGGAATTGAACGCATTTTTAACGTCAAGTGTCATGACCAAGCAATATTTCTTAGATCCGCCTTTCCATCTTACTCCACTTATCGCTTCTTCTGCCAGCTTCTTAACAAGCATAGCCGCGTCAACTGTTGATCGCTTTTTTCTAAAGCCGAACTGCGTTTCTGAGAGGTTTCCCCCTGCTTCAATTTCTGAGCTCAGCCTATCGCTAAGGATTCGTTCGAACAGTTTTCCGGCTGTGTCAAGCATGCATATTGGGCGGTATGCGGACGGGTCTCCTGGATGTTTACCAGTCTTTGGTAGGAGTACTAACCGCTGGCGCTTCCATATAGGGGGAAATATACCTTCTTTAAGACATTCATTGTACGTCCGTACAAACGCTTCGGTGTTGGTATTTGCAGTTAGCTTCAATATGTGGTTCGGTATCAAATCAGGACCTGGTGCCTTTTTCTCTTTAAGGCTTTTAACGGCTTTTAAAATTTCTTCTGCCGTAACTAGAGGCGTTTCGTACTCTATAGGCGGAAATGTTTCCCGTTCAAATGGTGGTTGGTCTGGGAAAAGTGCGCTTACTATTTTTTCCAACTCTCTAGGGCATGAAATCTTCGGTTGTATCGACTTTTGTAGCTTTTCAGTCACTACTTTAAATGCTGAACCCCAGGGGTCTTTATCTGCGCTGTCACATAGACTTCGAAAACATTTCGTTTTACTGGCTTTTATAGCCCGTTTCAGCGCCGTGCGCTTTTCTTTGTAGTCACTTTGCTGCACCGCAAAGTTTGCGTTTCGATTTCTGGCTCTTTGGTAGTTTCGCCTTGCGCTGTTACATTGTCGGCGTAGGTGCGCAATCTCTTCGTTCCACCAATACACCGGTGGGCGTCGGAAAGATATGGGCTTTCTTCTCATGGAGGCGTCGCAAGCTACTTTAATTCCGTCTATTAGGTGGTGTGCCATATTAATTGCTCCTTCTGGGAGGATTATGTCGGTTACCATCACCTTGAGCCCTTCTTCGTCTAATGTGTGCAGCCTCCAGCCAGCTGATTTTACACTCGAGGTATTTTGTGCCCCTTCATCGTTTTTTATCGAAAATATAATAGCTTGATGGTCGCTATGCGTATAATCTTCGCTTACTTGCCACGACGTTCGTTTGAAAATTGTATTGCTTACAAATGTTAAATCGATAATAGATCCCCTTCCATCTCTTTGGAAGGTAAGTTTATCGCCTGTGTTAACAAGCGTCACTTCCAGCATTGATAATGCTGTAAGACGTATATTGGTATAAGCTACTATCTGTTATGCATTTTACATAATTGAGTTTGTTTATTTTGGTGTTCGGTGTGCGCAATGACTTGTCATTGCTTATGTGTGTATGTAAAGTTTGCGCTTTTTATGCGTATACGTAATATACCACTCATTAATTATGTTTTGTAGATGAAAAAATATGTACTTTATGCGTTTTCAAATTCCGGTTCTTTCTATAGTCACTCATGTATGCCTAATGGTTATTAAGACGAAACCTACATCTCACATATCTCACTTTAATACACATGTGCATGCATGCATGCACACATCACTCATTTACTTTGACAGTGCCATAAAACCCAAACGGAAATAGCCTTAAAGCTTTTACGTTGCGTATAATTATACACCTATACCTATGTACATTTACTCCCTTGGTAGATGTTAATGCATCCCATTGGTAATCAGCTATGAAATTCTATACAACGTATGTACATATGTACATACATACATATATTGTTATGTGAATGGCCAGTGGATGGAAAGTACGATTTCTACACTATTCGCGATACCAGATGTGGCATATTATAGGGATTACGAAGTGGAATGATTAAAATTTATGGGTTCGATTCCTATAATATTTGCTATTCTTGAGGTGGAATCCCATACGGGTTAAGAAGTGGAGTGATGGAAATTTTTTATGGCTGTTTTGGAAGTGGGATTGGGAAAGTGAGTTAGGGCGATAAGTGATGACCTACTGGGAGGTTGCCTCGTTCTCGTTGCCATCTCTGTATTGCGGAAGTAGCACTAATTTTGCAATTGGTCGGGTGATCGTGCCCCTTTCGGTCAGTACCTCTGCTACTCTTACCATGTTGTCGGAGCCTGGGTGTGGTTTCATGACTCGTCCAAGTCTCCATTCATTCGGAGGTAGATTGTCCTCTTTTATGACAACAAAATCTCCTACCTGCAAGTTGTCTTGTGGATGCTTCCATTTGATGCGTTTTTGCATCTCTACTAGATACTCTGCCTTCCATCTTTTACAAAAACCTTGGTGCAGGGCTTTGAGCTTTTGCCATCGGTTTATTATGGATGCAGGGTTCTCATTGATATCTGGTTCTGGTGGAGCTAATAAGTGCCCACCAACTAAGAAGTGGCCTGGGGTAAGCGGCTCCAGGTCAGATGGGTTATTAGAAGAGGGACTGATTGGACGAGAGTTGAGACAAGACTCAACTCTACATAAAAGAGTCATAAATTCTTCGAAGGTGTATTTGTAATTCGATGCTATCTTCTTAAAATGGCTCTTAAAACTTTTCACTCCCGCCTCCCAGAGTCCGCCCATGTGTGGAGCTGCAGCGGGGATGAAATGCCACGAAGTCAATTGATGCGCGTAACTAGACAAGGTGCTGTTACGCGCTTCAATCATGAAAGCTTTAGCTTCGGATCGTAAAGATCGAGAGGCTCCGACAAAATTAGTGCCGTTGTCGGAATACATATTTTGTGGGCAGCCTCGTCTGGCTGTAAAACGGGCAAAGGCTGCCAGGAACGAGGCTGTACTCAGGTCAGTAGTGGCTTCAAGATGTATGGCTTTAGTTGCGAAGCACACAAATAAGCAGACATAACCTTTTGAGATTCGACATCCTCTCCCGCGATAGCTTTTGATGTCAAATGGTCCTGCGAAATCCACTCCGCTGTTTGTAAATGCCCGAGAATAGGTGGTGCGTTCCTGGGGCAGGATTCCCATAAGCTGGGTTTGGGTCCGTTTTTTGTGGATGGTGCAGACCTTGCAGTTGTGGATGACTGAGCGTATCATATTTTTTACCCTAGGAATCCAGTATTGGGTACGGATGAGGCGCAACATCAGCTGATTTTCTCCGTGCAAAGATACTTTGTGGATAAACTGGACGATGAGACGGGACAACCTGCAGTTATATGGCAGTATAATGGGATGGCGCTCACTGTAGGCCAAATCCAGAGACGCCCCTAGACGACCACCAGCCCTTATAACTTTCGATTCATCAATGAATGGGTTTAGGGGCAGAATTTCGCTTTTTCCGTTGATCGATCCACCTGATCTAAGACTCTTATACTCATCACCAAAGTGTTTTCTTTGGGAAAGCTGTATCAAGCGTTGAGTCGTTGCTTTAATTTCATTTGCTGAGATTAGGCAAGACTTTGTTTGGAAAGACGATTTTGTTTTGGAGTGAGCTCCCCGGCAAAATCTCATAATATATGAGATAACCCGCAAAGCCCTCGGTAAATCTGAAAATCGATCAAGTAGGTCGCTAAAATTCTGTTTATCGATTGTAACTGCATGTGCTTGAACCCTTTTCTCTTCAATTTGCGTTTTGTAGTCTGAATTTTGTGTGGGCCAATTGGAGCTATCTTCTTGTAGCCAAGAAGGGCCTTGCCACCACAAGCAATTGTTGACTAGTTCATATGCTGGAAGTCCTCTGCTTGCCAAATCAGCTGGGTTTGATGCTGAGTCCACATGTGACCAGTTTTTTGTACCGACCTTTTCAACTATTTTTGTTATTCTATGGGCGACGAAGGTCGACCATGAGCAAGGTGGCTTACGTATCCACGCGAGAACGATTGTGGAGTCTGTCCACAGGTAAACTTTGACATGTCCCAAGTCAAGACTCTCCGTCACAGATTCAATTATTTCTGCTAGCAGCACGGCGCCGCAAAGTTCCAATCGTGGTAACGAGATAGTCTTGACCGGGGCTACCCTGGTTTTTGCTAGTAGTAGACTTACTTCGACCCTTGACTGGTGCCTAACACGTAGATATACTGTTGCACCATACGCTTTTTCTGATGCGTCACAGAAACCGTGCAATTCTACTTCGTTTGTTGGTGAATAGTGTACCCAACGAGGTATTCGAATGTTATTAATTTCGTCGTATTGATGTATGAAATTATTCCATCGCTCGAGAGTGGTCGGGGTTACTGCTTCGTCCCAGTCCGTTTTTTCAAGCCAAATATTCTGCATCAGCATTTTGGCGACAATTATGATAGGAGCGAGCCAGCCTAGAGGATCGAATAATTTGGCGATGGCCGAGAGGATCGTTCTTTTTGTGACGGCAATACCCCCTTCCAATGGCCTCGTCATAAAGTAAAATAAGTCCGTGCGGGCATTCCATCGTATGCCCAGAGCCTTTACGGCGCTCGTTTCTTCGAATTCCAAAAAATCTTCAGAAAGTAGATCGATTTTTGGAATATCTTTTAGGAGATCTTCACAATTGGCAGTCCATTTCCGTAATGGAAAACCGGCTGACTGCAAAACGTGAGTTATTTCATTTCTGGCTTTTATTGCAGAGTCGATACTATGTCCTCCCGCCAGTACATCGTCAACGTACATATACTTTCTTAAAATGTTAGAGGCTATGGGAAAGGAGCTTTCTGTATCATCAGCGAGTTGTAAAAGTGTCCTTATCGCGAGGTAAGGAGCACAATTTATACCGAAAGTAACAGTCCTCAGCTCGTAAAGACTGATTGGTTCGGTTGACTTTGCGCGAAAAACTATGCGCTGATACTTCGTATATTTGTCGTGTACCAGTATTTGACGGTACATCTTCTCTATGTCGGTATTGAAAACGTATTTGTATAATCTCCAACGCAGTATTATAATAGGAAGATCTGCCTGTAGCACTGGTCCTGGCAGGAGCACATCGGTGAGGCTTATGCCATTAGCCGTTGGACTTGAGGCATTGAAGACCACCCGGACTTTCGTTGAGCTGCTCTCTGCCTTGATGACAGCATGATGCGGCAGGAAGTAATGATCGGAGGAATCTGCAGGTATAATTTGATTCACTTTTGCCATATGTCCCAAAGACTCGTATTCCGTTAACACCCTATTATATTCCTTTTGCAGATCTGGATTCTTGACAAGCCGCGTCTCATTCCGATAGGCAGGTATTTACTAGGAAATCCTGTTTAAAGGGTAAGGCCACTATATACTTTCCAGAATCGTTTCTTAGGGTCGTAGTTTTGTATAGCGTCTCACAATATTTATCCTCTTCGCTTTGGCTTCGGCTCTTCGGTAAGTCCTCTACTTCCCAGAAAGAGGTGAGTTGCTTATCCAGTGCAACTTCACTGAAATATGAGGCTATATTGTTAGTTGGACTTGTTATGGCCGTGCGGCCTGTTAATATCCAACCGAACACTGTTTGCTGAGCGAGAAGCGTACTAAGTACGTTCTTCTTCAGACCGCTCAAAATAATTTCGGGATAGATGTCTCCCCCAAGTACAAGGTCCACTGGTTCATTAACAAAGAACCTTTTATCTGCCAAAACTAAGTCTGGAAATGCTTGTTGAGTTAAGGCGCTAATCGGTGTAGTTGGGAGATTTCCAGTTAGTTGTGCTAATACAAGCACAGTGGCATTC
This sequence comes from Philophylla caesio, assembly GCA_963971545.1. Taxonomy (NCBI): domain Eukaryota; kingdom Metazoa; phylum Arthropoda; class Insecta; order Diptera; family Tephritidae; genus Philophylla; species Philophylla caesio. The sequence continues at coordinate 121,798,894 of OZ020604.1, read as the reverse complement.
AATCTAAAGAGTGGGTCAACTGGTGACCGCAACTCTATTTTGCACGCTTCTCTAACCTGCGCAGATACCGAATTTGAAATGCCTGACACTTGGGCATGCATTCTTTTTGATGGCAGGTTGATTCTTCGTTTGAGTCTTTCTGTTATGAATGAACATTCAGACCCGGAATCAATAAGAGCGCGTGCTGAAAAAGCTGTGCCGTTCAGTTGTATATGTACGCGAGCTGTTCCCAGCAGTACGCCTGTGTTTGTGTTTGCATGGCATGACTGTATATTTGGGTTTTCAGCCGTTTTTGCCTTTGAAGAATCTCGCCATGCTAGAGCTTGCTTAGATGTTGACGGCATATCGTCTGAAGGGCTCGTAGGCGTTCGGCGAGGCGGTGCCTTTGGCTGAATTGTCTGTAAATGAAGGAGCGTGTTATGTCGCGAGTGACACGTATTGCAATTGAATGCGCTAGTGCATCTTGACACAGTATGTCCAAAGCTTAGACAATTCAGGCAACCGTTGTTCTTCTTCAAGAATTCGATTCTGTCAGCTGGTGTCAGCCTTAGAAATCGTGAACAGCTGCGTAATTTGTGCTCATTGGATTTGCACATTTTACATGTGGAAGTGGTCATGCTTGACTGGTAGGCGCCAAGTCGTTTAGTAGGGACATCAGCCGGCTGTCGTTGTATTTGAGACCTTGGTGCTCTGACAACTTTGGAATCTTTTAGCCCTGTTAAGGTTTCTAATGTTTGAAACCTATTTGAAAGGAACCGGTCCATTTCTTCCCACTTCGGTATATCATTTTTGTGGTCTATGGTCTGTTCCCATAGAGCCAGCGTACTTTCGGGTAATTTCGTTGAGCAAAGATAAATTACAATTGCATCCCAATTCGAAATGTCAATCTGATGACTGGATAGGGACGATAGGCAATTATTAATATCTCGCTGCAATCTTTTAATCGAGCTACCACACTCATTTTCTATTGAATGTAAATTAAAAAGTAATTTTAATTGTGTATTTACGAGTATACGCTTATTTTCGTATCTCTCATACAGATTTTTCCAGGCAGTTTGGAAGCCTTCATTGGTGAGTGGACACTTTCTCACGATATCTTTGGTCTCTCCTTGAGTCTTATGGTTGAGGTGAAATAGTTTCTCAACCGGAGTGAGGCGCTTGTTCAGGATGTATATGGCCGTGAACATATCACGGAAAGACGGCCACGACTCATAATCTCCTTTGAACACGTCCGTATCACACGGAGGAAGGTGGATATTGTGTTCGCGAACCGGAAGAGAGAGGAGATCCTTTTCATCCTTGTCTGATTATTCAAGCGCCTCCAATTGAGAGGCTATTGCAGACATGCATTTAATATAGCTGGCAAAAGAAGTTTTGTATTTCTTCCGAATTGCCTGATTGTCCGCTTTGGACAACCCCTCCGCATTACTCAGATTGTCGTGACCAAGTTTTGTCTTCTCCCAGAGAGCTTTTAACTCTTCTTGCTGAATGGCAAGACCATGTTTATTTTGATCTGAGGCGGAAGTGCTGCTGAAATCTGCGTCAAATTCAATTATTGATTCTGCTAAGCGTATGAATGCTTCCATTTTTCAAAAATAACTATAAGCTAGTATGGAAGCTTTATTAAATTGTATGAGAAGTTATTATTTATGAAGCGAACTTTAAAAACCAAAATCGACACAAGCCTGTCAACGAAGCGGATACTCGATATCGCTTGTATATTTCGTAGAAATGAACCAACAAATTTAGAAGATATCAGGTTGTTTATATTTATAATATACTTTCAACTCTTTATTTAAATTGTTTATTTTAATGTACTTATGTATATTGTTTGCTTGCAGAGTATGTGTACAATTCTTTAAGAAGTGCTCGCCACCCAACTGTGTTAACAAATACGTGTATCGGTACTATAAATGTCGAGGAATATAAACGTAGTATGTAGATAGTGCAACGTATCAACGTGAAAAAACGGCGTTTAAAATACAATAATATGCAACGCGTTTGTCTACTGTGCAACGAATAAATTCTTCGAGTTTATGCGACTTTAAATACAAAAATGTTGCCTAAAACTGTGTGTGTGTGTGCAAAGTGGCAATGTGATGTGCAACGTTTGAGTATAATATGCAGCGTGTTCTCCACACCAAAGTGTCAATCGAGTGTGCAACGCATCAAAGTGAAATGAAAAAATTTAGAACACACACGTTTATATACGAGTTTGTGTGTTTTAAAATGGAAAACTCTAATTATGTGTGTGTATAAAAGTGCATAAGCGTAAATGCTTATTGGTTGAACAAACAACCAAAAGACAAAAAAAATAGGTTATGTACCTTATTAATGTGCAGTGTCATAAAATGAAAAAAAGAAATGCATTCGCTTTGCAATGAAGTGGTCACTTGGATAAATAAAAATGTGTATTTATTAAAAAAGAGGAATTTTTCCCAAATAAAAATGTGGAGTAAATTTAAAAAAAAGGTTATGTACACTCGTATATCCACTGTGCTGTAGTGATGTGATGCGTTGCACTGTGATTGTTGGCACTAGTACTGCACAATTCTGTTAGTAAAATAAAATGCACCAATAATGTGTTTCCAACGAACTCGCGATACGTTGCACGCGCATATGCTCACTTTTTAACAATTTTGTTTTTTGTGTTTATATTTTAATATATGACTCGAAAGTGCGATTGAAGTGATAACCACGTACCTTGTTCAATGTAGACGGTGACAAAATAATGTGGCAAGTGTTGCGTTGTGGTTGATCACAGTGATGGTGTTGTGTTGAGAAAAATGTTGGTGTTCTGTGGCAGGTGGTGTGGCAAGTGCTGTGTAAAGTGTTGCGTTGTGGCTGATCAAGAAGTGATGGTAATGTGTTTTTGAAAAATGTTGGTGTTGTAGCGATTAACTGGTGCGCAAAACGATGTAGTTGATCAAAATGATGGTGTTGTTATCTTCGTGGACTGTATTTTTTTGTTGAATAAACTGGCTGATTTTTCTGAGGTGAAGTGTAAAATTTCAGTTCTTCTCGGCGAAGAAAGGACCATGTAAAATCGCGGGTACTCTTTGCTTGTGAGCTCAGATGTACCGGATTTTATTTGGTTTGATTGTGCACGAAAAATAAAGAAAAATAAAACGCAAGAAGGTTTTAGTTTTTTTTCGTTATAATATATATGTGTTTGTGTGTATTTAAAATATTTTGATGAAATATTGTTTTACAAAGATTAATTTACCTTGATGAGGCTGGTAGCTCGATGTCTTCACTTTAACTCGGTCAAAAAAGAAGTGTTAGCAGAAGCAAAACGGTTTTGTGTCCGAACCGTCGGACCATATAAATCAGGGGAAAATTAACGAGAAAAAATGTTTATCCGGCGGGAAAATATAATGGTAGAAATTGAGTGAAAGTGTTAATTTGTACGTGTGTTTTTTTTTTTTTTTTTTTTTTTTTTTACGGACGTTGGGATAGCGCGCTATCCATCAAGAGGCCCGTATGAATCTCTGGTGAAGCCACCTCCCCGGGACTACTCACGCATTTCATCAGGGAGGGGCTATGGCATAAATATGCCTGACTTCCATGACGCCGTTTCCATAGTCCCCCATCCACGTAAGGTGATTAGGGGTTCAGGAGCGTTCTACTACGACTTCACCTGTGAAAGATACAAGCAAATAAAAGATTAAACATATTCAGGACTAACTTAATCGCGTTGCTAAACGACGGCGTTGTTCGCGTATTCTGAGCTCAGTCATTATCTCTTTACAGATGTTTTTAACTGTATTCCAAACTGCTTTATCATTAATCATATAGGATATCAGATTTTCTGGCCTTGGATCTACCTTCATAATGATTCTTAATTTCTCCCGCTCAAATGAAAACGAAGGACAAGAAAACAGTATGTGTTCTGCGTTCTCCGCCACAGTCTCACACGAGGCACAAACCATTGTATTATCATGACCATATTTACATAAGTATTCTCTGAAACAACCGTGCCCACTTAGCACCTGGGTCATATAAAAGTCTATTTCGCCATGCGATCTGCCTAGCCAAGCCTCGATACTCGGGATGAGTCGGAAAGTCCAGCGTCCCTTTGTCGACGTGGCCCAGCGTTGTTGCCATTGGGTTAGGCTTTTATGGCGTTCGGCCGCTGTCTCTTGTACTGAGAGGGCTGTGCCTTTATCTCGGGCCGTCTGATAGGTCCGCTGGATTTCGTTAGCCAGCAGATCGGCAGGCATTATGCCAGCAATTACACAGGCCGCCTCATATGAAACAGTGCGGAAAGCGCTACAAACGCGTAGTGCACTAAGTCGAAATATGGACTTCACATTTTTTGCATATGACGTATGCTGAAGCGCGTGGCCCCATACAGGGGCCGCGTACATAACCACTGATTGTGTGACCTTAGTTAGCATCTTCCTGCGATTTTGACCAGGTCCACCTATATTTGCCATTAATCTAGCTAGAGAACTATGGACTGTTGCGGCTTTTTGTGTCACAGTTTCTATATGTAGTTTAAATGACAGCCTGGCATCTATCATAACACCTAAATACCGTACTGCAGGCATAGTTTCGAATACATACCCATTGATGTCTAGACGTGTAGTTTCCTTTTTCTTTCTGCTTGTTATAAGCACCCCTTCGGTTTTGTGAGCTGCCAATTGGAGCCCTTTGGTCTTGAGCCAGTCATCGATTAATATAGCCGTGTCTTTCGTAGCCAATTGAATTTTTTCTATGTCTTTCGCTACAATGATAACCGCAATATCATCTGCGTATCCGATTACCTTCACTCCTTTTGGAACAGGTAGACGCAGGACTCCATCGTAAGCAATAATCCACAAAACTGGGCCGAGAACTGAGCCTTGGGGAACTCCTCTGCTGACGTCATATCTATTTCTACCTAGATCAGTATTATAAAACAGAACTCTATCAGTAAGATAGCTATCTACTATATTTATAAGATAAGGTGGAGTATTTATTGCCTTTAATGCATTAATAATGTGCGACCATTTTAATGAGTTAAACGCGTTTTTTATGTCTAAGGTTACTACTGCGCAGTATTCTTTCGAACCGTACTTCCAGCGCTTGCCTGATATTGCTTCTTCCGCTATTTCAGTGACGCGACAAATAGCATCGACTGTGGATCTTCCCTTTCGAAACCCGTACTGGGCTTCCGACAAACATTGATAGGTGTCAATGTGTTTCAATAAGCGATCGCAAATTACACGTTCCAGCAATTTGCCTAAAGAATCTATCATACAAAGCGGTCTGTAAGAACCTGGATCACCTGGAGGCTTGTTGGGCTTTGGAAGCAACACTAACTTCTGCTTTTTCCACCTCCTCGGGAAAACGCCATTTTGCAGGCATATATTAACGACATGTGAGAAGGCCATAGGGGAATCAGCTACTGCCGCTCTGGTGGCAATGTTCGGTATACCATCGGGTCCCGGAGCCTTGCCGTTTTTTAGCCGTTCAGCTGCAGCTAGAATTTCATCCTGTATAACAGGTGGACAAATTGTCAATGTATTGTTATTCACAGGCCTCATTTGGGGGCTATCTTTGGGAAAAAGCGTTTCGACTATTTGCTTGAGCAGAGTGGGACATGTTGGCATCTGCTTTTGGCTACTTTTAAACTTTTTCATAACAATTTTATAGGCGCCACCCCAAGGGTACTCGTCAATCTCACTACAAAGCTCTTTGAAAGAAGATTTTTTGCTTGCCTTTATTGCATTTTTTAATTGTTTACGCAAGCATTTAAATTCATCTCTCAGAATATCAGATCTGTTTCTTTGGTATTTTCTTCTGGCTTTGTTGCATTCAGACCGCAAGTCTGCGATTTCAGCATTCCACCAATAAACAGGGTTGCGGCTATTTTTGCGCACTTTTCTATTCATAGATGCATCACAAGCCCTAGCTAATACTTTATAAAGTTCATCGGATAGACTTTCTGCATTGGCCTGCATTTGTGTTACGCTTTTCATACCATCCAGTACCAACTTAAACATATCGGGATCAAATGAATTAGTGCACCAGGCCTTTGCGTCGTTCTTCACATATCCACGAGCCCTACTTCTCATGTAATCAACATCGATTATTACAGCCAAGTGATCGCTATGTGTGTAAATATCGCTTAATTGCCAGGAAACTTTTGCCATCATTGATTCACTACAGAAAGCAATATCGATAATGGAACCTCTTCCATTTTTTTCGAAAGTATTTTTGTTTCCTCTATTCAAGAGAAGCAAGTCTAATGGTGCAAAGGCTTTAAGAAGAGCGCGTCCTCGCTGATTTGTCCTGCTGCTGCCCCATTCTAGAGCCCACGCATTAAAATCTCCGGCTATTATTTTGGGAGAGCACAAAACCGCATCTTCAACGAGTCTATCCAGCAGAAGTTCAAATTCTTGCTGGCTAAGACTAGGGGGTGCATAACAGCTGTATATATAAGTACCGTCAATTTTGGTCCTTACAAAGAACTCATGGCTGTAAGGCTATTCGGTAATGCATTTTTGCCCACATACCCATATTGCTGCTTTGCCTTTGTTATCAGGAATCCAAGTTCCTTTCTCAGACTTCTTATACTGCTCGCTCAAAATGGCAATGTCAATTTTTTCTTCGATTATTGTTTGATCCAATAGCTGCTGAGCAGCTTCACAGTGGTTCAAATTCAGCTGCAGTATCTTCATATTTTTGATTTAGATTTTTGTATGGCGCGTTGGAAAAAGGGGCACAGTTTGCTCCCAGCAATATGGTTTTTTTCCGCCTGATTGCTAGCTTTACAAAGAATGCATAGTGCCGTCTTGTTGCATTGTTTAGCGTTATGACCTTTTTCTCCGCACTTAAAACAGCAGCCACTGCGGTCTTCATTTGTACAAGCCTTTGCTTGATGACCAAGCTCCAAGCATCTGTAGCATCTTGTCAGAATACTTTTTTCCCGAATGCGACACACCGACCATCCAATCTTAAGTTTTTTGGCTGCAATGATTTTCTGTGCTACGAGCTGAGGTAAGCCAAGCAGCGCTATTTGGGCCCCTGGATAACCTTTTCTGATCGTTTTAATCCAGTTTAGCTCAAAGTTTTGGTTTAAAACTTTTGCCTCTGATATGGCTACAACTATATCTTCTTTAGTTGTGATCTCATCGAGATCATGTATCTCTATATAGGTCTGCTTAGATAGAGCTGTAATTTCGGCTTCATTACCTAAGAGACTTTGTACACCGTTTTTGAAAAGTTCTGTTTTTTCCTCATGCACATGGTTGAGCTCGAGAAGTATTTCTCCTTTCTGGGTCTTGCGTACTCTTTTGACCTGTTCACCCATTTTGCTTAAATTAGCGCTGGTTTTCACCGATTTAAGCATATCGCTATATGACATGTCACCTGTCTTCTTAATGACAATGGCATTTGGTTTAACCAGCAAAGTGTTCGGTTTAGGCTTAATGATCTTCTTAGCTCTTGTTTGTACTATCCATTCGCCTTCAGGGTCTTTATTTGATCTAGTCAGAGCCTCCCTATAAGACAGCGTTTTTTGCCCTGTGCCATCTTTTGAGATTTCCGCCTTACTGGACCGTTTCGGCGGGTTCGTTTCGTTTGTCATGGAGTCTTCTATGCCTCTTTTTGACGTAAGATTCGCTTTTTTGAAAGGAGGCGAGGTTTGCGTGCATTTACAGCTTTGCGACCTCTCCTTTACTTCACCTACGACTCTCGAAATTTTTAATTCTTCGTAAATTTCCACAATCTCATCAACCAAATCCCGAATCGGCTGATGAATGGAGCGCCTTGGCGGCGCCATTAAGTCGACAAGACTGCTCAATTTATTGCCTAAAAGCAGCAGTACGTTCAATTTTTCTTCCTTTGCCAGATTTGGGCCCTGGCTAGTGGCCAGCCTTACGTTATCAAGGTCCGGCGGAGACGATCGGGCTCGCACTACCGACGGACTATCAGACGCTACAATATTTCGCTCCGCCATATTTATATTCGCGGACGGTGACCTCTGAATTTTGCCACTTGCTCTAAAAGGATCAGGCAAATTCACGTTTTCCCCCATATCTATTATTTTTTGCCCTCCTTGGTGCGTTGACATCACCCAAAGGAGGCAGCTTTTACGTACCCGTCTGCAGGAAGTGTTAAAAGCTTTGCTAACCGGAAGTCTTCAAACCGAAAGCTTTTAAGCTGAGCTTTTACAGAAACTTTCAAGCTTGAGTCAATGAGCTTCTATGCTTAAAGCCTTCAGCAGCTATGTTCTCTTATAAAGCTATCAGCTTTATTCCAATGTCAAAATCAGCTGTTTACCTGGCGCCAAAAATGAACTTGGAGTTCTTGCCAAAGTAAGCAGCCGATTTGTTTTTGTGTTTTCTCTATTCAGAAGAAAACTTTTAAAACTAATAAAAACATACCTGATTGGTGGTCTACTATACAAACCACTTCCTTCGGATATAGACGAGTCTCAGGTCCTCACTCACACAATTTTCTTTTTGTTTTTAAACACTTTTTCACCACAAACTTAAAGTTTTCACTAGCGCAAAAATTTCACGTCTGCACTGCACAAAGTATACACGAGCGTACATTTGTGTGTAGGTATGTGTTTGCATATATTTAAGTATCGCTCTCTGTGTTGTGTGCTGTTGACGTTGCAATATGTGTGTACGTGTGTGTAAACTTATGTGTGTGCTCATCTACACACACACACAACTACATGAAAGCCGTGCATAAGTGTGACCGCTGCACATTAGGGCGGGTCGTTTATTGTCGGTTGATTTGAATTTTAGGCATAGAGGCCTAAACAAGCATAATAACGACAAAGGCGGACAAAGGCAATACAACAGTACTCATGAAGAAAGAGGAATATATACAAAAAACTAAAACACTAATAGGGGAAATGAAGTGCAGAGAAATTAGAGAAGATCCCACGGACAGGTACCAAATCGAGATAAAAAAAAGGACATAAAAGAAGCGAGCAATATTATAATCCAAAACACAGCAGACTTATTAAGCCAAATGAATCCGGCAGCACCACCACTGATAGCGCTTCCAAAAATTAACAAACCGGACACTCCAATGATACCAATAATTAACTATAAGTCGGCTTCTGCTTATAGACTGTCCAAACATCTAAAAATGCTGTTAAGTTATAACTTGGAACTTCGAAACGAGCACATTGTAGCCAACACGACGGAACTCAGCCATTAACTGGCAAACGTTAAAATTACACAGCAAAGCAGGCTAGTGTCATTTGATATTAAAGACTTATACCCATCGATCCCACAATCAGAAACAAGAGATAGGGTCCGGAAAACAACCCAAATCAAAACTTGACTACCAAATTTACAGCAAACCGACAGCTACAGACACCATAATACATAACACATCAAATCATCCTCAAGAACACAAATACGCCGCTATTAGACAACAAACAAAATGTTCACCCGCAAACATAAAGAAAACCGTTAAGGTACTGCACGTACAACAAAAAAGACGGCGCCTTAAAGCTCTTGATAATATGGAAATATATAAACAAAAAACATTTGATGGGAGTATAATAAACGAACAAATAAACAGCAACTCGGATGCTCTATTTGCGCCATTAAGGCTTGTTTACAAAACAAAGACGTAGGTAAAATGACAGATACCGACATACAAAACAAACCTGCAGTACCTAAACGGACTAAAATTACTGACTATCTACCTGTTCTTACCGCTAAGGCAGATTTGAGATAAAATATACCCTTTTGGACTCTAACCGCACGAAACTTTAGGTACCTATACTCAGGACACTTAACATTTGTTAACATTTACGATTATCCACCAATACCTGATTGACCAAAAAACGAAATAAATACGGAACAACAGACATAAACTGAACAGAACGAAATTTGACACTGAAAATGGCACAACGCCGAATCCGGGTTGTCTCCAAACCACACTTGACAAGGGAACAATAAATTACCTGGACCTGACGATTAAGATAGACAAAATTTACCAAAACTTGACTACCAAATTTACAGAAAACCGACAGCTGCAGACACCATAATACATAACACATCAAATCATCCTCAGGAACACAAATACCCCGCTATTAGACAACTAACAAACTGAAAAGCAGCATGAATGAAGAAGATCCATTGAACAAACAAGGCGTGTATAAACTGACCTGTCAGTGTCAATATAGCTATATAGGACAAACAGGACGTCAAGTAAGAACAAGGTTTCGTGAACACATAAGGGACTACAACAAAAGGATACGAAAACCCACGGCAATACCTGAATCTAATTTTACAATCCATTTGCTAAACGCAAAATGTTCACCCGCAGACATTCTTATGGACCTATTCGAACATATAAAAACGAACACTAAGCACGTAATGATCGGGTATACGAATAATTACAGAAAAAACTAAAGGGGCCGTACGGAGTAAAAGACTTTCACACCAGACTAGTGAATCTGGCAAATATATCCTTCAACGAGGAGGAAACCAAACAATGGTAGAAAGCACTTAACACAATATTAAGGACAATAATAGGATAAAGATAGCAGAACAAGCTATTATAGATACGGAAGTAGGAATATATTTGCTGTCAAATGAGGACCAAGTTCACGCAAGGCACACATGCAGAGATATTATAGAAAACCAAATGAAAATGGAAGATATAGCCACGAAAGTAACATTATGAAGAGTTTAGAACAGAATTTTACGAAGAACAGCATAATAACGACAAAGGCGGACAAAGGCAGACAAAGGCAATACAACGGTACTCATGAAGAAAGAGGAATATATACAAAAAACTAAAACACTAATAGGGGAAATGAAGTGCAGAAAAATTAGAGAAGATCCCACGGACAGGTACCAAATCGAGATAAAAAAAGGCGATAAAAGAAGCGAGCAATATTATAATCCCCCACACAGCACACTTATTAAGCCAAATGAATCCGGCAGCACCACCACTGATAGCGCTTCCAAAAATCCACAAACCGGACACTCTAATGATACCAATAATTAACTATAAGTCGGCTTCTGCTTATAGACTGTCCAAACATCTAAAAATGCTGTTAAATGATAACTTGGAACTTCGAAATGAGCACTTTGTAGCAAACACGACAGAACTGGCAAACGTGAAAATTACACAGCAAAGCAGGCTAGTGTCATTTAATATTAAGGACTTATACCCATCGATCCCACAAACAGAAACAATAGATATGGTCCGGAAAACAACCCAAATCAAAACTTGACTACCAAATTTACAGCAAACCGACAGGTACAAACACCATAATACATAACACATCAAATCATCCTCAAGAACACAAATACGCCGCTATTAGACAACTAACAAACAGACTTGAACGAACACCTCTATCGCGAGAGGCATACGGAAAGGAACTAAACACAATATACAACATATCAACAAACAACGAATATAAAAAGGAGCTCGTGTATAAATTCAGAAAAATGTATGCAATTTAAAAAAGAAGCGACAGAGAGCTAGACGAAAAAACTTGGACAGTAATGAATTTTTCAGAAAGTATAATATCCACACGGCGTTCAAAAGTGGAAACAACCTGGGAAGGATACTTAAAAGCAGCATGAATGAAGAAGATCCATTGAACAAACAAGGCGTGTATAAACTGACCTGTGAGTGTCAATATAGCTTCATAGGACAAACAGGACGTAAAGTAAGAACACATAAGGGACTACAACAAAAGGATACGAAAACCCACGGCAATACCTGAATCTAATTTTGCAAACCATTTGCTAAACGCAAAATGTTCACCCGCAAACATAAAGAAAACCGTTAAGGTACTGCACGTACAACAAAAAAGACGGCGCCTTAAAGCTCTTGAAAACATGGAAATATATAAACCAAAAACATTTGATGGGAGTATAATAAACGAACAAATAAACAGCAACTCTGATGCTCTATTTGCGCCATTAAGGCTTGTTTACAAAACAAAGGCGTAGGTAAAATGACAGATACCGACATACAAAACAAACCTGCAGTACCTAAACGGACTAAAATTACTGACTATCTACCTGTTCTTACCGCTAAGGCAGATTTGAGATAAAATATACCCTTTTGGACTCTAACCGCACGAGACTTTAGGTACCTATACTCAGGACACTTAACATTTGTTAACATCTACGATTATCCACCAATACCTGATTGACCAAAAAACGAAATAAATACGGAACAACAGACATAAACTGAACAGAACGAAATTTGACACTGAAAATGGAACAACGCCGAATCCGGGTTGTCTCTAAACCACACTTGACAAGGGAACAATAAATTACCTGGACCTGACGATTAAGATAGACAAAATTTACCAAAACTTGACTACCAAATTTACAGAAAACCGACAGCTACAGACACCATAATACATAACACATCAAATCATCCTCAGAAACACAAATACGCCGCTATTAGAAAACTAACAAACAGAAAAGCAGCATGAATGAAGAAGATCCATTGAACAAACAAGGCGTGTATAAACTGACCTGTCAGTGTCAATATAGCTATATAGGACAAACAGGACGTAAAGTAAGAAATAGGTTTCGTGAACACATAGGGGACTACAACAAAAGGATACGAAAACCCACGGCAATACCTGAATCTAATTTTGCAATCCATTTGCTAAACGCAAAATGTTTACCCGCAGACATTCTCATGGACCTATTCGAACATATAAAAACGAACACTGAGCACGAAATGAGCGGGTATACGAATAATTACAGAAAAAACTGGAAAAACTAATAGGGCCGTACGGAGTAAAAGACTTTCACACCAGACTAGTGAATCTGGCAAATATATCCTTCAACGAGGAGGAAACCAAACAATTGGAGAAAGGACTTAAACACAATATAAAGGATAATATTAGGATAAAGATAGCAGAACAAGCTATTATAGATACGGAAGTAGGAATATATTTGCTGCCATATGAGGACCAAGTTCACGCAAGTCACACATGCAGAGATATTATAGAAAACCAAATGAAAATGGAAGATATAGCCACGAAAGTAACATTATGAAGAGTTTAGAACAGAAATTTACAAAGAACAGCATAATAACGACAAAGGCGGACAAAGGCAATACAACAGTACTCATGAAGAAAGAGGAATATATACAAAAAACTAAAACACTAATAGGGGAAATGAAGTGCAGAGAAATTAGAGAAGATCCCACGGACAGGTACCAAATCGAGATAAAAAAAAGGACATAAAAGAAGCGAGCAATATTATAATCCACAACACAGCACACTTATTAAGCCAAATGAATCCGGCAGCACCACCACTGATAGCGCTTCCAAAAATCCACAAACCGGATACTCCAATGATACCAATAATTAACTATAAGTCGGCTTCTGCTTATAGACTGTCCAAACATCTAAAAATGCTGTTAAATTATAACTTGGAACTTCGAAACGAGCACATTGTAGCCAACACGACAGAACTCAGCCATAAACTGGCAAACGTGAAAATAACACAGCAAAGCAGGCTAGTGTCATTTGATATTAAGGACTTATACCCATCGATCCCACAATCAGAAACAAGAGATAGGGTCCGGAAAACAACCCAAATCAAAACTTGACTACCAAATTTACAGCAAACCGACAGCTACAGACACCATAATACATAACACATCAAATCATCCTCAAGAACACAAATACGCCGCTATTAGACAACAAACAAACAGACTTGAACGAACACCTCTATCGCGAGAGGCATGCGGAAAGGAACTAGACACACTATACAACATATCAACAAACAACGCATATAAAAAGGAGCTCGTGGATAAATTCAGAAAAATGTATGCAATTTAAAAAAGAAGCGACAGAGAGCTAGACGCAAAAACTTGGACAGTAAGGAATTTTTCAGAAAGTATAATATCCACACGGCGTTCAAAACTGGAAACAACCTGGGAAGAATACTTAAAAGCAGCATGAATTAAGTAGATCCATTAAACAAACAACGCGTGTATAGACTGACCTGTGAGTGTCAATATAGCTATATAGGACAAACAGGACGTAAAGTAAGGACAAGGTTTCGTGACCACATAAGGGACTACAACAAAAGCATACGAAACCCCACGGCAATACCTGAATCTAATTTTGAAAACCATTTGCTAAACGCAAAATGTTCACCCGCAAACATAAAGAAAACCGTTAAGGTACTGCACGTACAACAAAAAAGACGGCGCCTTAAAGCTCTTGATAATATGGAAATATATAAACAAAAAACATTTGATGGGAGTATAATAAACGAACAAATAAACAGCAACTCTGATGCTCTATTTGCGCCATTAAGGCTTGTTTACAAAACAAAGACGTAGGTAAAATGACAGATACCGACATACAAAACAAACCTGCAGTACGTAAACGGACTAAAATTACTGACTATCTACCTGTTCTTACCGCTAAGTCAGATTTGAGATAAAATATACCCTTTTGGACTCTAACCGCACGAAACTTTAGGTACCTATACTCAGGACACTTAACATTTGTTAACATTTACGATTATCCACCAATACCTGATTGACCAAAAAACGAAATAAATACGGAACAACAGACATAAACTGAACAGAACGAAATTTGACACTGAAAATGGCACAACGCCGAGTCCGGGTTGTCTCCAAACCACACTTGACAAGGGAACAATAAATTACCTGGACCTGACGATTAAGAAAGACAAAATTTACCAAAACTTGACCACCAAATTTACAGAAAACCGACAGCTGCAGACACCATAATACATAACACATCAAATCATCCTCAGGAACACAAATACGCCGCTATTAGACAACTAACAAACTGAAAAGCAGCATGAATGAAGAAGATCCATTGAACAAACAAGGCGTGTATAAACTGACTTTCAGTGTCAATATAGCTATATAGGACAAACAGGACGTCAAGTAAGAACAAGGTTTCGTGAACACATAAGGGACTACAACAAAAGGATACGAAAACCCACGGCAATACCTGAATCTAATTTTGCAATCCATTTGCTAAACGCAAAATGTTCACCCGCAGACATTCTTATGGACCTATTCGAACATATAAAAACGAACACTGAGAACGAAATGATCGGGTATACGAATAATTACAGAAAAAACTAAAGGGGCCGTACGGAGTAAAAGACTTTCACACCAGACTAGTGAATCTGGCAAATATATCCTTCAACGAGGAGGAAACCAAACAATTGGAGAAAGGACTTAAACACAATATAAAGGATAATATTAGGATAAAGATAGCAGAACAAGCTCTTATAGATACGGAAGTAGGAATATATTTGCTGCCATATGAAGACCAAGTTCACGCAAGGCACACATGCAGAGATATTATAGAAAACCAAATGAAAATGGAAGATATAGCCACGAAAGTAACATTATGAAGAGTTAAGAACAGAAATTTACAAAGAACAGCATAATAACGACAAAGGCGGACAAAGGCAATACAACAGTACTCATGAAGAAAGGGGAATGTTACCGCCAAAAAGTATGCCCGAGCAGTAAAGATCCATTCGCACCTTATTTTCTTTATTCCTTTTGCACTTTACCTTTATGCATTATATTTACATTTCCTTACTTATATCTACTATCTACCTATGTACATATGAACGTATGTATGTAAAGCATTATGAATTAAAATTAACTGTATTAACAGCTCATGTCATTTTTCTATATAAATAACTGCGAGTGTAAAAAAAACGATCATACGTTTAGAGAACTTAAAATACAAAAGTTTTTAAAGTGCGTAGTCACGAGCGTACTATATTAAATTTGTGTTTTATTTCATTAATTCCCACGTTGCGGCGCTATAAAATAAGCGCAACATTCTTTAAAAACTTTTTTTTTAAATTCTGATAGTGAATTGCATCAACAAGCATTAACATGCCTAAAAACTCGCATAATTGCCAAAAATGTGTCGATGTCGACAACGATAGAATGGTACAATGCGATAATTGCAACGCCTGGTACCACTTTGACTGTGTGTCAGTCGATAGCAATGTGGCGGATGTCAGCTGGTTTTGCGGAACGTGTCACCAGACTGCATCACCCACAAGCCTTCAGCCGACGGCGTCGTCATCGCCATCTACTTTGCAAAGTAACCGGCACGTGCACTTTGCTCCAACATATTCCACCACAACTGCTGCTGAAATATCGGATGCTTTAGGTATAGGACGCCATATGGTACATTCCGGAGCGAATTCGCAATCGCCGGCTATTGCTTCACCAGCCTTTACATCAGCTATATCGACTAATGCAACTTTGCCATCCACCACCGCCGTAAGTACGTGTCAATTAGTGTCAAATTTTGCACCTTTTACCATGAACAATCAGGTTCGGCAAATAATGACGACAACGACAGCAACTGCAGGTCATCTTATGACTCACCCGGCAACGGTTTCGGCACATCAAACGGGAGCCAATGACGTACCTTACTTCTCAACTGCGCCAAGCACTCATAGTGGAAACCTTTTGACAGGAGCATCGTCAGTTCTAAACAATTCCGAGATGATGCGAAATCTTCAGCTTGGGCGGTTGGAAGAGGAAATGAAAATCCAGCAACAATATTTGGAGGAGAAATATAAGATTTTATCTCAATATAACGACTTGCCACTTACTAATTCCTCAATGATAGCTCCAAGCAACGGACCTACAGCAGCACAATTAGCCGCCAGGCAAGCTATTCCAAAGCAACTTCCTATGTTCAACGGCGACCCGGAAGACTGGCCACTCTTCTTTAGTACATTCCAAAATAGTACAACAGTAGCAGGTTACACGGATGCTGAAAACCTTATAAGGCTGCAGGCGTGCCTTAAAGGCAAAGCGCGGGACATGGTTAAAAGTAAGTTGTTTTTACCATCCATGGTACCCGAGATAATAAGAACACTCGAAATGTGTTTTGGTAGACCAGAGCATATACTCGAGCGCGTAATGAGCAGAGCTCGTAATATGCCACCGCTCAAGGATAAATTAGAAACCCTAATTGAGTTTGCATTGTACGTAAGAAATATTTGCACAACCATGGAAGGCTCCCATATGTATACGTATTTGCACAATCCGCTTCTCGTAAAAGAGCTAGTTGACAAACTTCCAAACAACCACAAATTGAGTTGGGCAGTTCATCCCAAAGAAGCCAAAGTTCCTGTTGTCAAGCAATTCAGCGACTGGCTGTACAACCTTGCTGAAGCAGCGAGCACCGTCGTTAACTTAGCACCAAACAGAAGTAGTGCTACGGTTAATACACATCGAGTGGAATCATTACCTCAAATCTTACGAAACAATAAGCGATGCAGCGTATGTAATAATGAGGAACACAAAGTCGAGCAATGTGAAGTCTTAAAAAATCTTACACTTCAACGTAAATGGGAGGTCGTCAATTACAATACACAATTCAAATTCACCCAGGGATACGAGTATAAAACAGCCAGGTCCTGTAAGTATATACGAATCATCAGACGGTCAGGTAAACACACATACTAGCTTTCCCTTGGAAAATCAGCCGCTTTTTAGAATCGTCCCTGTTCGCATTTACTCAAACAATAAAATACTTCATATATTTGCCTTTTTCGATGAAGGATCATCCGTAACACTTATTGAGAAGAGGGTGTTTGATGAGCTAGAGCTTGAAGGAGAACGAGAACCGATGTGCCTGCGATGGACTGGGAATACACAGCGTGTTGAGGAAAACTCCATTAAAGCAACCCTTAAAATTTCAAGCGTCACTAGTGAGCAAAAATATTCGTTGAGGGACATACATACGGTCGAAGATCTTGACCTTCCCACACAATCAATTGATGCGTCCGTCATGTGCAGGAAGTATCCGTATTTGTCTGGTTTGCCGATAGCGTCGTACAATAAAATAAAACCGTCTTTGTTGATTGGAGTAGATAACTGGAAATTGGCAGTGCCACTAAAAATTAAAGAAGGGTTATGGTTTCAGCCTATTGCTTCGAAGACGCGGTTAGGTTGGACGCTCCAAGGCTGTCACGCGGGTAGTATGATGCAACACAGACTGAACATTCACACGTGCGACTGTCAAAAGCGATATGACGAGCTACACCAAACCGTGAAAGAGTTTTTCGCGATGGAATGCCCTAAAGCAACCCAACTACTATCCCATGACGACAATAAAGCTGTCAGTATCTTAAGAGGCACATGTCAAAAACTTGATGACCATTACGAGGTTGGCCTTTTATGGCGTAATCCGAACGAGAGGCTTAATTGTTTGAAAAAGAAACTAGCTAAAGACGCCACCATGAAATCAGTCATTCAAGAGCAAATTAATAATTTAACCGCCAAAGGGTATGCCAAGAAACTCTCACCAGCTGAAGCTGCTATTCCAATAGAAAAGGTTTGGTACCTGCCGATATTCGTCGTAACGAATCCAAACAAACCTGGCAAAATTCGATTGGTGTGGGATGCTGCAGCCAAGGCAAATGGAACTTCCCTTAACGACTTTCTACTTAGCGGCCCAGATTTGCTAAACTCACTTGTGAATATTCTTTTGGCATTTAGAGTTGGCAAAATTGGTATATGCGGCGACATCGCTGAGATGTTTCATCGCATCAGGATCAGAGATATAGACATGCACGCTCAAAGGTTCTTGTGGTACGATGACGGCGATGATGGTCTGTGTCCAAGTATTTATGTCATGCGCGCTATGATATTCGGACTCAATTGTGCGCCCTGCATTGCGCACTTCATACGTGACAAAAACGCGGATGACTTCAAACACTAATTTCCTCGAGCGGTTGAAGCAATACAAAAAAGTCATTATGTGGATGACATGATTGAGAGCGTTGATGATGAGAAATCGGCGCTTGAGCTAGCAGAGCAAATCCAACAAATTCACGCCTCTGCCGGCTTCAATATTCGCGGTTGGACATCAAATTCAACAGCAGTAGTTGAGAGACTGGAGAATGATTCATCTACAACAACAAAAATAAAAGAATGGGGTTCTACAACAAAAGTCCTTGGTATGTTTTGGGATCCATTAAATGACAATTTCAATTATATTTGCAGATTTACACGACTTCGTAGAGATGTTATGGATGAATCACTTACACCAACAAAAAGGGAAATTTTGCAAGTACTTATGTCGATTTTCGACCCACTTGGATTCGTAAGCTGCTACACCATTGGCTTAAAAATTTTATTGCAAGATGTATGGCGTGTCGGCATTGCTTGGGATGAACCACTGGGTGACAACCTTAACAATAAATGGTGTCAATGGAAAAATGTGATGCAACTCATACGCTCCGTCGACATACCGAGATGCTTCTCTTTATTACTGAAAGATGCAGAGAAAGTGGAACTCCACACCTTTGTTGATGCCGGAGAAGGAGCTTACGCAGCCGTTTGCTATCTTCGAGTTAAAAATGGTAGCGACGTGACGGTTTCCCTTGTAGCGGCAAAATCGAAAGTTTCACCATTGAAACCTCTCTCAATCCCTAGGCTAGAGTTGCAAGCAGCGGTAATCGGCGTAAGGTTGGCCAATATGGTAACAAATGTGCAGCGTATTCCGATAAATTCCATGTATTGGTGGACAGATTCTAAAACTGTTCTGCGTTGGATCCGAATGGACCCAAAGAACTTCCACCAATACGTTATGTATCGAGTGGGTGAAATCTTAGAAGCTTCAAACGTCAATCAGTGGCGTTGGGTGCCATCAAAAGCCAATCCTGCTGACTTAGCTACTAAATTTACAACGAGATCGAACTACGAGCTGTGGTTTGCTGGTCCAAATTTCCTGCTATCAGATCCAGAAGCATGGCCACTGTGCGCCGAAACAAGCGTTAATGATGTAGAAGTTCCAGAGCTCAAACATTTTGTGTTGCACGTTGATAAGCTGCAGTTGCGACAAATAACAGTCAACGCTGAATACTTTTCCGATTGGAGACGTTTATGCAGAGCAGTGGCTACGTTTTTATTGTATGTGAAAAAACTAAAAACTGTAATTAAAGGCGTGAAGTCGAAGAAGATTGCGATCGGTTTCGAAGATGTGAAGTGCGCACGAAGTTTTTTGGTGAAACACGCGCAAAGTGCGGAGTTCAACGAAGAAATATGTCTTTTGCAACGCGGTAAAACCCTTGAGAGGTCGAGTAAATTATACTCTTTGAATGCTTACTTGGACTCTGAAGGAATAATTAGAAGTAGAAGTCGTGCAGAGCATCTAAATAACCACCAAGACGTTATAATTTTACCTAATTCTCACCATATCACATTCCTCGTAGTGAGGTGGATGCATGAAAATCTGCATCATCTAATGCATGAAACGATTATTAACCGATTACGAAGTCAATATTTTATATCTCGACTTAGAGTGTTATACAGAAGGTTACGTCGAACGTGTCAAAAATGTAAGATCGCCAGCGCAATGCCTCAAATGCCACAAATGGCATCACTACCAGTGGCACGACTCGCGGCATTCGAGAGACCCTTTACCTACGAAGGGGTTGACTATTTTGGTCCGCTGTTCGTTATCGTTGGGAGAAGACGAGAAAAGAGATGGGGCGTTTTATTTACATGCTTGACCCTACGTGCCGTGCATATCGAGATAGCACACAGCTTGGACACAAGTTCATGTATAATGTCTATTAAAAATTTTATCGCACGTCGTGGATACCCAAGAGAGATTTTTTCCGACAATGGCACTAATTTTCGGGCCAGCGAAAAGATTATTTGCGATAGTCTCCGGGGTGTAAACTTCGCAAGTTTTGTTTCCAGCTTTGAGGAAATAAAATGGAAATTCAATCCACCAGGCGCTCCCCATATGGGTGGAATATGGGAGAGGCTTGTAAGATCAGTAAAAGCAGTGTTGTATGAAATACTCCCATCTTCGAATTTCAATGACGAAAGTCTGCGTTGTGCATTATGCGAAGTCGAGTTTGTTATAAATGCCCGTCCATTAACATTTGTTTCACTGGAACATGCCGATGACGAAGCCCTCACGCCTAATCACCTGTTAATGGGATCATCTGACGGATATAAGCCAATATGTGAAAATAATGGTGACCTACGACAACGTTGGCGTCAGACGCAGCAGTTTGCTGATCGTTTTTGGCATAGGTGGATAAAAGAGTACGTGCCAATTATTTCGCGCCGTAGTAAATGGTTCATTAAACAAAAACCAGTTTGCATCGGAGATGTAGTTTTGATAGTGGACCCAGACCTACCAAGGAACTGCTGGCCCAAAGGAAAAATTGTGGATACCGTCAATGCTAAGGATGGTCAAGTCCGTAGCGACGTAGTGCAAACAAAATCCGCCAAGCTTCATCGACCTGTCGCAAAAATTGCAGTTCTGGACGTCGGTAATGAAGAGAGTAAACTCGCGAAAACACACTCCTTTACGGGAGAGGGAATGTTACCGCACCTTATTTTCTTTATTCCTTTTGCACTTTACCTTTATGCATTATATTTACATTTCCTTACTTATATCTACTATCTACCTATGTACATATGAACGTATGTATGTAAAGCATTATGTATTAAAATTAACTGTATAAACAGCTCATGTCATTTTTCTATATAAATAACTGCGAGTGTAAAAAAAACGATCATACATTTAGAGAACTTAAAATACAAAAGTTTTTAAAGTGCGTAGTCACGAGCGTACTATATTAAATTTGTGTTTTATTTCATTAATTCCCACGTTGCCGCGCTATAAAATAAGCGCAACAAGGAATATATACAAAAAACTAAAACACTAATAGGGGAAATGAAGTGCAGAGAAATTAGAGAAGATCCCACGGACAGGTACCAAATCGAGATAAAAAAAAGGACATAAAAGAAGCGAGCAATATTATAATCCACAACACAGCACACTTATTAAGCCAAATGAATCCGGCAGCACCACCACTGATAGCGCTTCCAAAAATCCACAAACCGGACACTCCAATGATACCAATAATTAACTATAAGTCGGCTTCTGCTTATAGACTGTCCAAACATCTTAAAAAGCTGTTAAATTATAACTTGGAACTTCGAAACGAGCACATTGTAGCCAACACGACGGAACTCAGCCATAAACTGGCAAACGTGAAAATAACACAGCAAAGCAGGCTAGTGTCATTTGATATTAAGGACTTATACCCATCAATCCCACAATCAGAAACAAGAGATAGGGTCCGGAAAACAACCCAAATCAAAACTTGACTACCAAATTTACAGCAAACCGACAGCTACAGACACCATAATACATAACACATCAAATCATCCTCAAGAACACAAATACGCCGCTATTAGACAACAAACAAACAGACTTGAACGAACACCTCTATCGCGAGAGGCATACGGAAAGGAACTAAACACAATATACAACATATCAACAAACAACGCATATAAAAAGGAGCTCGTGGATAAATTCAGAAAAATGTATGCAATTTAAAAAAGAAGCGACAGAGAGCTAGACGCAAAAACTTGGACAGTAAGGAATTTTTCAGAAAGTATAATATCCACACGGCGTTCAAAACTGGAAACAACCTGGGAAGGATACTTAAAAGCAGCATGAATTAAGAAGATCCATTAAACAAACAAGGCGTGTATAGACTGACCTGTGAGTGTCAATATAGCTATATAGGACAAACAGGACGTAAAGTAAGGACAAGGTTTCGTGACCACATAAGGGACTACAACAAAAGCATACGAAACCCCACGGCAATACCTGAATCTAATTTTGAAAACCATTTGCTAAACGCAAAATGTTCACCCGCAAACATAAAGAAAACCGTTAAGGTACTGCACGTACAACAAAAAAGACGGCGCCTTAAAGCTCTTGAAAACATGGAAATATATAAACAAAAAACATTTGATGGGAGTATAATAAACGAACAAATAAACAGCAACTCTGATGCTCTATTTGCGCCATTAAGGCTTGTTTACAAAACAAAGACGTAGGTAAAATGACAGATACCGACATACAAAACAAACCTGCAGTACGTAAACGAACTAAAATTACTGACTATCTACCTGTTCTTACCGCTAAGTCAGATTTGAGATAAAATATACCCTTTTGGACTCTAACCGCACGAAACTTTAGGTACCTATACTCAGGACACTTAACATTTGTTAACATTTACGATTATCCACCAATACCTGATTGACCAAAAAACGAAATAAATATGGAACAACAGACATAAACTGAACAGAACGAAATTTGACACTGAAAATGGCACAACGCCGAATCCGGGTTGTCTCCAAACCACACTTGACAAGGGAACAATAAATTACCTGGACCTGACGATTAAGATAGACAAAAATTACCAAAACTTGACTACCAAATTTACAGAAAACCGACAGCTGCAGACACCATAATACATAACACATCAAATCATCCTCAGGAACACAAATACGCCGCTATTAGACAACTAACAAACTGAAAAGCAGCATGAATGAAGAAGATCCATTGAACAAACAAGGCGTGTATAAACTGACTTTCAGTGTCAATATAGCTATATAGGACAAACAGGACGTAAAGTAAGAAAAAGGTTTCGTGAACACATAAGGGACTACAACAAAAGGATACGAAAACCCACGGCAATACCTGAATCTAATTTTGCAATCCATTTGCTAAACGCAAAATGTACACCCGCAGACATTCTTATGGACCTATTCGAACATATAAAAACGAACACTAAGCACGTAATGATCGGGTATACGAATAATTACAGAAAAAACTAAAGGGGCCGTACGGAGTAAAAGACTTTCACACCATACTAGTGAATCTGGCAAATATATCCTTCAACGAGGAGGAAACCAAACAATGGTAGAAAGGACTTAACACAATATTAAGGACAATAATAGGATAAAGATAGCAGAACAAGCTATTATAGATACGGAAGTAGGAATATATTTGCTGCCAAATGAGGACCAAGTACACGCAAGGCACACATGCAGAGATATTATAGAAAACCAAATGAAAATGGAAGATATAGCCACAAAAGTAACATTATGAAGAGTTTAGAAAAGAAATTTTGGAAGAACAGCATAATAACGACAAAGGCGGACAAAGGCAATACAACGGTACTCATGAAGAAAGAGGAATATATACAAAAAACTAAAACACTAATAGGGGAAATGAAGTGCAGAAAAATTAGAGAAGATCCCACGGACAGGTACCAAATCGAGATAAAAAAAGGCCATAAAAGAAGCGAGCAATATTATAATCCCCCACACAGCACACTTATTAAGCCAAATGAATCCGGCAGCACCACCACTGATAGCGCTTCCAAAAATCCACAAACCGGACACTCCAATGATACCAATAATTAACTATAAGTCGGCTTCTGCTTATAGACTGTCCAAACATCTTAAAATGCTGTTAAATGATAACTTGGAACTTCGAAACGAGCCCATTGTAGCAAACACGACGGAACTCATCCATAAACTGGCAAACGTGAAAATTACACAGCAAAGCAGGCTAGTGTCATTTAATATTAAGGACTTATACCCATCGATCCCACAAACAGAAACAATAGATATGGTCCGGAAAACAACCCAAATCAAAACTTGACTACCAAATTTACAGCAAACCGACAGGTACAGACACCATAATACATAACACATCAAATCACCCTCAAGAAGACTTGAACGAACACCTCTATCGCGAGAGGCATACGGAAAGGAACTAAACACAATATACAACATATCAACAAACAACGGATATAAAAAGGAGCTGGTGGATAAATTCAGAAAAATGTATGCAATTTAAAAAAGAAGCGACAGAGAGCTAGACGAAAAAACTTGGACAGTAATGAATTTTTCAGAAAGTATAATATCCACACGGCGTTCAAAAGTGGAAACAACCTGGGAAGGATACTTAAAAGCAGCATGAATGAAGAAGATCCATTGAACAAACAAGACGTGTATAAACTGACCTGTGAGTGTCAATATAGCTTTATAGGACAAACAGGACGTAAAGTAAGAACAAGGTTTCATGAACACATAAGTGACTACATCAAATGTATACGAAACCCACGGCAATACCTGAATCTAATTTTGCAAACCATTTGCTAAACGCAAAATGCTACCCGCAGACATTCTCATGGACCTATTCGAACATATCAAAACGAGCACTGAGCACGTAATGAGCGGATATACGAAAAATTACAGAAAAAACTGGAAAAACTAAAGGGGCCGTACGGAGTATAAGACAAGTCACAAGGTCATGACTTTCACACCAGAGTAGTGAATCTGGCATATATATCCATCAACGAGGAGGAAACCAGACAATTAGAGAAAGGACTTAAACACAATATAAAAGACAATAATAGGATAAAGATAGCAGAGCAAGCTATTATAGATACGGAAGTAGGAATATATTTGCTGCCAAATGAGGACCAAGTACACGCAAGGCACACATGCAGAGATATTATAGAAAACCAAATGAAAATGGAAGATATAGCCACGAAAGTAACATTATGAAGAGTTTAGAACAGAAATTTTCGAAGAACAGCATAATAACGACAAAGGCGGGCAAAGACAATACAACGGTCCTCATGAAGAAAGAGGAATATATACAAAAAACTAAAACACTAATAGGGGAAATGATGTGCAGAGAAATTAGAGAAGATCCCACGGACGGGTACCAAATCGAGATAAAAAAAGGCCATACACGAAGCGAGCAATATTATAATCCCCCACACAGCACACTTATTAAGCCAAATGAATCCGGCAGTACCACCACTGACAGCGCTTCCAAAAATCCACAAACCGGACACTCCAATTATACCAATAATTAACTATAAGTCGGCTTCTGCTTATAGACTGTCCAAACATCTAAAAATTCTGTTTAATGATAACTTGGAACTTCGAAACGAGCCCATTGTAGCAAACACGACGGAACTTATCCATAAACTGGCAAACGTGAAAATTACACAGGAAAGCAGACTAGTGTCATTTGATATTAAGGACTTATACCCATCGATCCCACAAACAGAAACAATAGATATGGTCCGGAAAACAACCCAAATCACAAACACATTACGAACTTCACTGCGACAAAATTATTTTAAGTTTAATAATATAATATACCGACACACAAACGGACTCGGAATGGGAAATCCAACCTCGGCCATCCTCATGGAGGTTTTTATGCAAGAACTGGAGGGACAGTATATGGAAGAACAAAACCGAGTTATCCGTAGTATTCTATGCAAGGTACGTGGATGATATTACATGCGTGATCACCAAGGACAATGAAGAGCAGATACTGGAATACCTGAACAAACAACATGGATGTATAATGTTTACGATGGCAATGGAAAAGAAGGGAACAATAAATTACCTGGATCTGACGATTAAGATAGACAAAGTTCACCAAAAACTTGACTGCCAAATTTACAGCAAACCGACAGCTACAGTCACCATAATACATAACACATCAAATCATCCTCAAGAACACAAATACGCCGCTATTAGACAACTAACAAACAGACCTGAACGAATACCTCTTTCGCGAGAGGCATACGGAAAGGAACTAAACACAATATCCAACATAGCAATAAACAAAGGATATAAAAAGGAGCTCGTGGATAAATTCAGAAAAATGTATGCAATTCAAAAAAGAAGCGACAGAGTGCTAGACGCAAAAACTTGGACAGTAAGGAATTTTTCAGAAAGTATAATATCCACACGGCGTTCAAAAGTGGAAACAACCTGGGAAGGATACTTTAAAGCAGCATGAATGAAGAAGCTCCATTGAACAAACAAGGCGAGTATAAACTGACCTGTGAGTGTCAATATAGCTATATAGGACAAACAGGACGTAAAGTAAGAACACATAAGGGACTACAACAAAAGGATACGAAAACCCACGGCAATACCTGAATCTAATTTTGCAAACCATTTGCTAAACGCAAAATGTTCACCCGCAAACATAAAGAAAACCGTTAAGGTACTGCACGTACAACAAAAAAGACGGCGCCCTTAAAGCTCTTGAAAACATGGAAATATATAAACAAAAAACATTTGATGGGAGTATAATAAACGAACAAATAAACAGCAACTCTGATGCTCTATTTGCGCCATTAAGGCTTGTTTACAAAACAAAAACGTAGGTAAAATGACAGATACCGACATACAAAACAAACCTGCAGTACCTAAACGGACTAAAATTACTGACTATCTACCTGTTCTTACCGCTAAGGCAGATTTGAGATAAAATATACCCTTTTGGACTCTAACCGCACGAGACTTTAGGTACCTATACTCAGGACACTTAACATTTGTTAACATTTACGATTATCCACCAATACCTGATTGACCAAAAAACGAAATAAATACGGAACAACAGACATAAACTGAACAGAACGAAATTTGACACTGAAAATGGCACAACGCCGAATCCGGGTTGTCTCCAAACCACACTTGACAAGGGAACAATAAATTACCTGGACCTGACGATTAAGATAGACAAAATTTACCAAAACTTGACTACCAAATTTACAAAAAACCGACAGCTGCAGACACCATAATACATAACACATCAAATCATCCTCAGGAACACATATACGCCGCTATTAGACAACTAACAAACTGAAAAGCAGCATGAATGAAGAAGATCCATTGAACAAACAAGGCGTGTATAAACTGACCTGTCAGTGTCAATATAGCTATATAGGACAAACAGGACGTAAAGTAAGAACAAGGTTTCGTGAACACATAAGGGACTACAACAAAAGGATACGAAAACCCACGGCAATACCTGAATCTAATTTTGCAATCCATTTGCTAAACGCAAAATGTTTACCCGCAGACATTCTCATGGACCTATTCGAACATATAAAAACGAACACTGAGCACGAAATGAGCGGGTAAACGAATAATTACAGAAAAAACTGGAAAAACTAATAGGGCCATACGGAGTAAAAGACTTTCACACCAGACTAGTGAATCTGGCAAATATATCCATCAACGAGGAGGAAACCAAACAATGGTAGAAAGGACTTAAACACAATATTAAGGACAATAATAGGATAAAGATAGCAGAACAAGCTATTGTAGATACGGAAGTAGGAATATATTTGCTGCCAAATGAGGACCAAGTACACGCAAGGCACACATGCAGAGATATTATAGAAAACCAAATGAAAATGAAAGATATAGCCACGAAAGTAACATTATGAAGAGTTTAGAACAGAATTTTACGAAGAACAGCATAATAACGACAAAGGCGGACAAAGGCGGACAAAGGCAATACAACGGTACTAATGAAGAAAGAGGAATATATACAAAAAACTAAAACACTAATAGGGGAAATGAAGTGCAGAAAAATTAGAGAAGATCCCACGGACAGGTACCAAATCGAGATAAAAAAGGCCATAAGAGAAGCGAGCAATATTATAATCCCCCACACAGCACACTTATTAAGCCAAATGAATCCGGCAGCACCACCCCTGATAGCGCTTCCAAAAATCCACAAACCGGACACTCCAATGATACCAATAATTAACTATAAGTCGGCTTCTGCTTATAGACTGTCCAAACATCTTAAAATGCTGTTAAATGATAACTTGGAACTTCGAAACGAGCCCATTGTAGCAAACACGACGGAACTCATCCATAAACTGGCAAACGTGAAAATTACTCAGCAAAGCAGGCTAGTGTCATTTGATATTAAGGACTTATACCCATCGATCCCACAAACAGAAACAATAGATATGGTCCGGAAAACAACCCAAATCAAAACTTGACTACCAAATTTACAGCAAACCGACAGGTACACACACCATAATACATAACACATCAAATCACCCTCAAGAAGACTTGAACGAACACCTCTATCGCGAGAGGCATGCGGAAAGGAACTAAACACATTATACAACATATCAACAAACAACGGATATAAAAAGGAGCTCGTGGATAAATTCAGAAAAATGTATGCAATTTAAAAAAGAAGCGACAGAGAGCTAGACGAAAAAACTTGGACAGTAAGGAATTTTTCAGAAAGTATTATATCCACACGGCGTTCAAAAGTGGAAACAACCTGGGAAGGATACTTAAAAGCAGCATGAATGAAGAAGATCCATTGAACAAACAAGACGTGTATAAACTGACCTGTGAGTGTCAATATAGCTATATAGGACAAACAGGACGTAAAGTAAGAACAAGGTTTCGTGAACACATAAGTGACTACAACAAAAGTATACGAAACCCACGGCAATACCTGAATCTAATTTTGCAAACCATTTGCTAAACGCAAAATGTTCACCCACAAACATAAAGAAAACCGTTAAGGTACTGCACGTACAACAAAAAAGACGGCGCCTTAAAGCTCTTGATAACATGGAAATATATAAACAAAAAACATTTGATGGGAGTATAATAAACGAACAAATAAACAGCAACTCTGATGCTCTATTTGCGCCATTAAGGCTTGTTTACAAAACAAAGACGTAGGTAAAATGACAGATACCGACATACAAAACAAACCTGCAGTACCTAAACGGACTAAAATTACTGACTATCTACCTGTTCTTACCGCTAAGGCCGATTTGAGATAAAATATACTATTTTGGACTGTAACTGCACGAGACTTTAGATACCTATACACAGGACACTTAACATTTGTTAACATTTACGATTATCCACCAATACCTGATTGACCAAAAAACAAAATAAATACGGAACAACAGACATAAACTGAACAGAACGAAATTTGACACTGAAAATGGCACAACGCCGAATCCGGGTTGTCTCCAAACCACACTTGACAAGGGAACAATAAATTACCTGGACCTGACGATTAAGATAGACAAAAATTACCAAAACTTGACTACCAAATTTACAGAAAACCGACAGCTGCAGACACCATAATACATAACACATCAAATCATCCTCAGGAACACAAATACGCCGCTATTAGACAACTAACAAACTGAAAAGCAGCATGAATGAAGAAGATCCATTGAACAAACAAGGCGTGTATAAACTGACTTTCAGTGTCAATATAGCTATATAGGACAAACAGGACGTAAAGTAAGAAAAAGGTTTCGTGAACACATAAGGGACTACAACAAAAGGATACGAAAACCCACGGCAATACCTGAATCTAATTTTGCAATCCATTTGCTAAACGCAAAATGTTCACCCGCAGACATTCTTAAGGACCTATTAGAACATATAAAAACGAACACTGAGCACGTAATGATCGGGTATACGAATAATTACAGAAAAAACTAAAGAGCCGTACGGAGTAAAAGACTTTCACACCAGACTAGTGAATCTGGCAAATATATCCTTCAACGAAGAGGAAACCAAACAATGGGAGAAAGGACTTAACACAGTATTAAGGACAATAATAGGATAAAGATAGCATAACAAGCTATTATAGATACGGAAGTAGGAATATATTTGCTGCCAAATGAGGAACAAGTTCACGCAAGGCACACATGCAGAGATATTATAGAAAACCAAATGAAAATGGAAGATATAGCCACGAAAGTAACATTATGAAGAGTTTAGAACAGAATTTTATGAAGAACAGCATAATAACGACAAAGGCGGACAAAGGCAGACAAAGGCAATACAACGGTACTCATGAAGAAAAAGGAATATATACAAAAAACTAAAACAATAATAGGGGAAATGAAGTGCAGAGAAATTAGAGAAGATCCCACGGACAGGTACCAAATCGAGATAGAAAAGGCCATAAAAGAAGCGAGCAATATTATAATCCCCCACACAGCACACTTATTAAGCCAAATGAATCCGGCAGCACCACCACTGATAGCGCTTCCAAAAATCCACAAACCGGACACTCCAATGACATCAATAATTAACTATAAGTCGGCTTCCGCTTATAGACTCTCCAAACATCTAAAAATGCTGTTAAATGATAACTTGGAACTTCGAAATGAGCCCATTGTAGCAAACACGACGGAACTCATCCATAAACTGGCAAACGTGAAAATTACACAGCATAGCAGGCTAGTGTCATTTGATATTAAGGACTTAAGGACTTATACTCATCGATCCCACAAACAGAAACAATAGATATGGTCCGGAAAACAACCCAAATCACAAACACATTACGAACTTCACTGCGACAAAATTATTTTAAGTTTAATAATATAATATACCGACACACAAACGGACTCGGAATGGGAAATCGAACCTCGGCCATCCTCATGGAGATTTTTATGCAAGAACTGGAGGGACAGTATATGGAAGAACTAAAAACCGAGTTAGGCGTAGTATTCTATTCAAGGTACGTGGATGATATTATCTGCGTGATCACCAAGGACAATGAAGAGCAGATACTGGAATACCTGAACAAACAACATGGATGTATAATGTTTATGATGGAAATGGAAAAGAAGGGAACAATAAATTACTTGGATCTGACGATTAAGATAGACAAAATTCACCAAAAACTTGACTACCAAATTTACAGCAAACCGACAGCTACAGTCACCAAAATACATAACACATCAAATCATCCTCAAGAACACAAATACGCCGCTATTAGACAACTAACAAACAGACTTGAACATATACCTCTATCGCGAGAGGCATACGGAAAGGAACTAAACACAATATACAACACAGCAACAAACAACGGATATAAAAATGAGCTCGTGGATAAATTCAGAAAAATGTATGCAATTCAATAAAGAAGCGACAGAGAGCTAGACGAAAAAACTTGGACAGTAATGAGTTTTTCAGAAAGTATAATATCCACACGGCGTTCAAAACTGGAAACATCCTGGTAAGGATACTTAAAAGCAGCATGAATGAAGAACATCCATTGAACAAACAAGGCGTGTATTAACTGACCTATGAATGTCAATATAGCTATATAGGACAAACAGGACGTAAAGTAAGAACACATAAGGGACTACAAGAAAAGGATACGAAAACCCGCGGCAATACCTGAATCTAATTTTGCAACCCATTTGCTAAACGCAAAATGTTCACCCGCAGACATTCTGATGGACCTATTCGAACATATAAAAACGAACACTGAGCACGTAATGAGCGGGTATACGAAAAATTACAGAAAAAACTGGAAAAACTAAAGGGGCCCTACGGAGTAAAAGACCAGTCACAAGCTCATGACTTTCACACCAGACTAGTGAATCCGGCAAATATATCCATCAACGAGGAGGAAACCAAACAATTGGAGAAAGGACTTAAACACAATATTAAGGACAATAATAGGATAAAGATAGCAGAACAAGCTTTTATAGATACGGAAGTAGGAATATATTTGCTGCCAAATGAGGATCAAGTTCACGCAAGGCACACATGCAGAGATATTATAGAAAACCAAATGAAAATGGAAGATATAGCCCCGAAAGTAACATTATGAAGAGTTTAGAACAGAAATTTACGAAGAACAGCATAATAACGACAAAGGCGGACAAAGGCAATACAACAGTACTCATGAAGAAAGAGGAATATATACAAAAAACTAAAACACTAATAGGGGAAATGAAGTGCAGAGAAATTAGAGAAGATCCCACGGACGGCTGTTAAATGATAACTTGGAACTTCGAAACGAACATATTGTAGCAAACAAGATGGAACTCATCCATAAACTGGCAAACGTGAAAATAACACAGCAAAGCAGGCTAGTTTCATTTAATATTAAGGACTTATACCCATCGATCCCACAAACAGAAACAATAGATATGTTCCGGAAAACAACCCAAATCACAAACACATTACGAACTTCACTGCGACAAAATTATTTTAAGTTTAATAATATAATATACCGACACACAAACGGACTCGGAATGGGAAATCCAACCTCGGCCATCCTCATGGAGGTTTTTATGCAAGAACTGGAGGGACAGTATATGGAAGAACTAAAAACCGAGTTAGGCGTAGTATTCTATTCAAGGTACGTGGATGATATTATCTGCGTGATCACCAAGGACAATGAAGAGCAGATACTGGAATACCTGAACAAACAACATGGATGTATAATGTTTACGATGGAAATGGAAAAGAAGGGAACAATAAATTACCTGGATCTGACGATTAAGATAGACAAAATTCACCAAAAACTTGACTACCAAATTTACAGCAAATCATCCTCAAGATCACAAATACGCCGCTATTAGACAACTAACAAACAGAAAACAGCATGAATGAAGAAGATCCATTGAACAAACAAGGCGTGAATAAACTGACCTGTGAGTGTCAATAGAGCTAATGATTTGTTTTGTTGATACTGAGCTGGTGGTTGCGGTATTCTGTTACCTGAGTATGCAGGGGTGAAACCCTGCAGAAATGGCTTTCAGGCTAATGCCGTGACTGCCTCCGTCCCGTTAAAACCCTGGCAGGCCTCGAAGTACGTTCCAATCTCGTCGCCATTTAGTTGGTGGCTGTAGGTAGCGGTTGAGGCGACCCTCCCGCTTTTGCGCTGGATCTGGCTCTGAGCACCTAACCCCATAAGGGTGGGTGCCAACCCTTGCATGGCCTCCCTGCTTCATAGATAACCATGGGATCCTATAGCGACTACAGCACCGAGTGAGGATAGCGGCTTCGAGTGGGGACCCTATTAATCATGGAAAGGCCAATTTACAAAAAAACTTCGTCTTCCCCTCCACGGGGTAAGACAGTGCAGGCGCATGCGCCTAATGCACCGCTTCGCCGCATAGCGAGCACTTCCGGTTCTGCTCCGGGGGAGACCCCGAGCCGACCCGTGATTACGGGCGTTATGGTGGGGCCAAGCACCAGTAAGGCTGCGAAGGCTATGCTGGAAACGGCAGGTCGACCCGCGGCCCCTGGCGCAGTGTGCCCGTGAAACGCCGGCACGGCTGCGAAGCCTCCACCCATAAAGGCAAAGGTCTCACGACCTGGCTCAACAATTTATAAACAAGGAATCGTCGCGATGGCAACTACGGGCGATTCCCTTCATGGTTGGTCGAGCGGGCGGTCCACACACGTTGAGAAGCGTAGGGCTGCCAGAACGCTCAAAAAGTACGAGGGGGTGCCGTTGGAAACGTTGCCTCAGAGTGCAAGGGAGGCAGTAGAAAGAGCGAAAGCTCTACTACCCAACTACCGAAGCACAGCTGGGGTAGCGGCTGAAGATGGAGTACCCCCAACAAAGAGACAGAGGTCAGTGGAGGAGCAACAACCTGCTCCTAAAAAGAAGTGTGTCCGACCCGGTTGGCCAGACCCAGTTTTGCGGATGTTGCCAAAGACAGGATCCTTATCGGGGTTCTGGACCGCGGCAACGAGCACGGGTCGATCCCAAGGAACCAGTGGAGGTGGGTGAAGGCGGCTCTGGCAAACGTCATCATGGATGTTCCGCTAGAGAACCCTGGAGCCCCTCCTGCGTGCAGAGATGCCGGCTGGTTCCAGGGCCACGTTAAGGTAGTGGCATGTGATGATGCAAGGTCGGCGGCGCTGTATAAGGCCGCCGTTGCTAAGGTAGGGGCTGTATACCCCGGAGCGAAACTATCGGTTGTCGACTGGAAGGATATTCCAGTCAGACCTAGAGCGAGGGCCTGGGTGCCTGTAACACCGTCATCACCGGAGAGCATCTTAAAGATGCTCCAGGTGATGAACCCGACAATACCTACGGGCGACTGGAAGGTCCTACGAGTAGAGGAGCCGGATGGGCCGTCAAGGCAAGTGGTCCTGTCTCTGAACAGGGACTCTTTGGAGATCCTGGAGAAGAGACAGGGCCGTGTTTACTACGGCCTTGACGAGGTGACTCTGCGAGTGTACCGTGGTGACGCGCAGCGTGCCTCCGAAGCGGGTGCCTCAATGGAGGTGGACATTGAGGGACCTGAACCGGAGGCTGACTTTTCCGACGCGGAGAGCGGAGCCTCCTCGCAATCAAACTTGGCATCGGCGATGCAAAGAATGTATGCTGAGGAGGAGCTGCTCCTTAGCGAAGGGGAAGACAGCGCTGACGTCACTGTCGTTGCGGTGGAGGAGTTGATGGGAACCTCAAATGATGAGGGTTCTGCAGATCAACCTCCACCGGTCTAGGGCAGCATCCGCTGCTCTCCTGAGTCGCCTACTTGGCGACGACATAGACATCGCACTTATCCAAGAACCCTGGGTTAATAACTCGGGGGTCTGTGGTCTAGGTGCGGTGGGCTATAGGCTGCTTGTTGAGCGTGGTAAAGGTAAAATAAGAACCTGCGTAATGGCGAAGAAAGATCTAAACATTTTTCTTTTACCTTGTTATAGTAATGGAGACATGACGACAACACTGTTGGAGATCGGAGGCAAGTCTTTGCTATTGGCCTCCACTTATATGGCGTATGAGGCTGAGAATCCCCCTTAGGATCTACTCCGCGATCTAGTGAACGACCACGCAGAGGGTTTAGTTCTCATCGGGTGCGACGCTAACGCCCACCATGTACAGTGGGGTAGCACCGACGTTAACAATCGAGGTGAGTCTCTTTTCAATTACCTCTTAACCACTAACTTAGTTATATGCAATAGGGGCACAGAGCCCACTTTTATCGTCAAAAATCGACAGGAGGTCATAGACCTCACTTTATGTAGTGAAAAGCTATATGATATGGTAACCAATTGAAAAGTTCTTGATGAACACTCCTTTTCAGACCATAGATATATTGAGATAACTCTAGATCTGTTCACCAGTGCTCCGAAGGTTCGTAAGAACCTGAGAAACACTGACTGGCTTCTCTATAGGGAAATTCTCGAAAGCAACCTACCACGTCCATTACCGGTAGAGCCCAACACCATCGGTAAACTGGAGGACATGGTGGACTTTTTTACTGTGAGCTGCTCGCAGGCCCTGGCCAGAGCCTGCCATGACCCCAAAACTTGGGGAAAGCGTAGGCCACACTGGTGGTCCCGCGACTTAGACTCGCTGCGCAAAGATTGCCGAAGGCAGTTTAACAGGGCGAAAAGGCTGAGTGAGGAGTTAGAATGGCAGACTTATAAGCAGCTCCTGCGGGTCTATAAAAAAGCCCTACGTGAAGCGAAGAGGTCCTCATGGAGGAAATTCTGTACTGGCATTGAAGGCGTCAACGAAACTGCCAGACTAAAAAGAATTCTGTCGGGCACAACAAACCCGATTGGATCTTTACAGAGACAGGATGGCTCCTGGACGGCTACAGGAAAAGATCCGGTCGAGCTGCTTCTCGACACACACTTTCCTGGAAGCTCACAATCAAGGGAAGTAGAGTGCCCCCCTTCGGGCGCAATCGTTAATCTCCCTATCTCAAGAGAAAGTATTATTTCAGCGATAAAAAGCTTTAAACCTTATAAAACAGCAGGGCCGGATGGCATCATACCTGCGCAGCTGGATGCAACAATCAAAACTTCTGCGAATTGGCTACTAAGCATGTTTAGGGCCTGCTTCAAACTAAACTACGTACCAACGGCATGGAGATCTGTTTCAGTGGTCTTCATTCCCAAGGCCGGAAAAGTATCACATACGAGCCCGAAGGATCTCAGACCAATAAGCCTGTCATCCTTTGTTCTCAAAACTCTAGAGAGGCTGATTAATAACCACCTCTCTTTCACGATCGATAAAAGACTTTTGTCAAATAACCAGCATGCTTATCTAAAGGGAAGGTCCACAGACACTGCGCTACATTCCCTAGTCAGCTACATTGAGAGATCTTCTAGTTACAAGGAATTTTGCCTCGTAGCTGTTCTTGACATTGAGGGAGCTTTTAACAACATTAATCCGGGGGCCATAACTCAGGCCTTAAGAGGACTCGGTGTAGAAGGCTCTCTGGTTGAATTTATAGAGCAAATGCTCTTAGGTAGAAAAATTACAGCAGAAGTCGGCGCAAACCGTGTTTCGAGGCATGTGTCTCGCGGAACGCCACAGGGTGGTGTACTTTCACCCCTACTCTGGAATCTAACTGTAAATTCACTCTTGCGGGAGACGGAATGGGGTGCCGCCAGGGTTGTCGCATATGCAGATGACATCGCCATAGCATACATGGGCAAGTTCCCGCAGACCTTGTGTGATTTGATGCAAGGAACACTCCGCGCTGTAGGGAACTGGTCCACGCAATGTGGTCTTAGCGTCAACTCGGAAAAGGTGGAGTTGGTACTCTTCACTAGAAAATATAAGACACCGGAGTTAATTACTCCGGTACTGAATGGTATTCGTTTAAATCTAAAGAAGGAAGCCAAGTTTATTGGCGTCACACTAGATATGAAACTAAGCTGGAGAAATAATATTATCCAGCGCACTCAAAAGGCTTCTGTGGCCCTATACTCCTGCAAAAGGGCGATTGGAAAGCGTATGCCGCTGGATCTATACAGCGGTAGTAAGACCAGTTCTTCTTTATGGAGTCATCGTATGGTGGCCTGCCTTGAGCAAAAATGCTAACCTCAATCTACTTAGTAAAGTACAAAGAGCCAGTATTATCTGCATTAGCGGAGCTTTACGAACAACACCAAACGACGCCTTGAATGTTTTTCTGGACCTTCTACCCCTCGACTTAGTGGGTCAACAGATGGCGGCTCTTGCCGCGCTTCGACTAAGAGAGACATATCAATGGGAGTCTACCCTATGTGGGCACTCAATCATACTGAGTAAGTATAGCTTCCTTCCGGACTGCACTGATCGCTGCGTCGATACCATGGTCCCAGACAGAAACTTCGCGATGTTGATTCCAGGTAGAGAGGAGTGGTCTAAAAATTTCTATACCCCACCTGGAAGTATTACGGTGTTCACAGATGGTTCGAAGCTGAATGGCAGAGTGGGAGGAGGGGTCTTCTCGCGAGTCGTATCTCTGAGCTGTTCTTTTAGGCTGCTGGATCACTGTAGTGTTTTTCAAGCTCAGGTTTCAGCCATTAAGGAGGCTGTGGACAGGTTGAAAACCGTCTTAAAAGCAAACAACGTTTTTATGTTTAGCGATAGCCAAGCGGCAATTAGAGCAGTGAGCTCAGCTGCGATAACTTCAAAGATTGTACTGGACTGCCGCCGATCTCTTCAGGAGATGGCTAAGCAGAACAGACTAAACCTCATCTGGGTTCCAGGCCACAGGGACATCGAGGGTAACTGTATAGCGGATGAACTTGCGAGGGAAGGGACAACCAAGCAAATTCTTCCTGGTAAAGAACGCATTGGTATGCCCTTTGGTACTTGCAGGCTGCTCTCAAAAGAATATGCTTATGCTCGTGCGAATGAGAGGTGGGCACAGACCACGACTTGTAGGATATCTAGGCAGACTTGGCCTAGATGGGATCGTAAACGGTCGCGTGGTCTGTACACCTTAAAACGGGATGATATATCTCAGGTCATTGGAGCCCTTACGGGGCACTGCCTCATAGGCAACCACGCGGGGCGTCTCGGTGTACCCTTTCACAGATGCTGTAGAAGCTGCAAAAATTATGAAGAGGAGGAAACTGTTCTCCATCTTCTATGCAATTGTCCAGCGCTAGCAAGAAGCAGGCTACGCTTTCTAGGGGTACAACTTTTTGGAGACCTCGGAGAATTGGGTTCTATAGACCCAAGATGCTTGGCGAGATTCGTCAAGAGCTCAAAATGGTTCAGCAAAGGGGAGTGAACACTTAGCTAGTGGTATCACAACGGGCCTCCAATCATGGCCTAAGTGGGTCGCTGAAGCAACGGTGACAGCCACACATACCATACCATACCATACCATATATAGGACAAACAGGACGTAAAGTAAGAACAAGGTTTCGTGAACACATAAGGGACTACAACAAAAGGATACGAAAACCCACGGCAATACCTGAATCTAATTTTGCAAACCATTTGCTAAACGCAAAATGTTCACCCGCAGACATTCTCATGGACCTATTCGAACATATAAAAACGAACACTGGAGAAAGGACAAAAAATTGGAGAAAGGACTTAAACACAATAGAAAGTACAATAATAGGATAAAAATAGCAGAACAAGCTATTATAGATACGGAAGTAGAAATATATTTGCTGCCAAATGAGGACCAAGTTCACGCAAGGCTCACATGCAGAGATATTATAGAAAACCAAATGAAAATGGAAGATATAGCCACGAAAGTAACATTATGAAGAGTTTAGAACAGAATTTTATGAAGAACAGCATAATAACGACAAAGGCGGACAAAGGCAGACAAAGGCAATACAACGGTACTCATGAAGAAAAAGGAATATATACAAAAAACTAAAACAATAATAGGGGAAATGAAGTGCAGAGAAATTAGAGAAGATCCCACGGACAGGTACCAAATCGAGATAGAAAAGGCCATAAAAGAAGCGAGCAATATTATAATCCCCCACACAGCACACTTATTAAGCCAAATGAATCCGGCAGCACCACCACTGATAGCGCTTCCAAAAATCCACAAACCGGACACTCCAATGACATCAATAATTAACTATAAGTCGGCTTCTGCTTATAGACTCTCCAAACATCTAAAAATGCTGGTAAATGATAACTTGGAACTTCGAAATGAGCCCATTGTAGCAAACACGACGGAACTCATCCATAAACTGGCAAACGTGAAAATTACACAGCATAGCAGGCTAGTGTCATTTGATATTAAGGACTTAAGGACTTATACTCATCGATCCCACAAACAGAAACAATAGATATGGTCCGGAAAACAACCCAAATCACAAACACATTACGAACTTCACTGCGACAAAATTATTTTAAGTTTAATAATATAATATACCGACACACAAACGGACTCGGAATGGGAAATCCAACCTCGGCCATCCTCATGGAGATTTTTATGCAAGAACTGGAGGGACAGTATATGGAAGAACTAAAAACCGAGTTAGGCGTAGTATTCTATTCAAGGTACGTGGATGATATTATCTGCGTGATCACCAAGGACAATGAAGAGCAGATACTGGAATACCTGAACAAACAACATGGATGTATAATGTTTATGATGGAAATGGAAAAGAAGGGAACAATAAATTACCTGGATCTGACGATTAAGATAGACAAAATTCACCAAAAACTTGACTACCAAATTTACAGCAAACCGACAGCTACAGTCACCATAATACATAACACATCAAATCATCCTCAAGAACACAAATACGCCGCTATTAGACAACTAACAAACAGACTTGAACATATACCTCTATCGCGAGAGGCATACGGAAAGGAACTAAACACAATATACAACACAGCAACAAACAACGGATATAAAAATGAGCTCGTGGATAAATTCAGAAAAATGTATGCAATTCAATAAAGAAGCGACAGAGAGCTAGACGAAAAAACTTGGACAGTAATGAGTTTTTCAGAAAGTATAATATCCACACGGCGTTCAAAACTGGAAACATCCTGGTAAGGATACTTAAAAGCAGCATGAATGAAGAACATCCATTGAACAAACAAGGCGTGTATTAACTGACCTATGAATGTCAATATAGCTATATAGGACAAACAGGACGTAAAGTAAGAACACATAAGGGACTACAAGAAAAGGATACGAAAACCCGCGGCAATACCTGAATCTAATTTTGCAAACCATTTGCTAAACGCAAAATGTTCACCCGCAGACATTCTCATGGACCTATTCGAACATATAAAAACGAACACTGGAGAAAGGACAAAAAATTGGAGAAAGGACTTAAACACAATATTAAGGACAATAATAGGATAAAGATAGCAGAACAAGCTTTTATAGATACGGAAGTAGGAATATATTTGCTGCCAAATGAGGATCAAGTTCACGCAAGGCACACATGCAGAGATATTATAGAAAACCAAATGAAAATGGAAGATATAGCCCCGAAAGTAACATTATGAAGAGTTTAGAACAGAAATTTACGAAGAACAGCATAATAACGACAAAGGCGGACAAAGGCAATACAACAGTACTCATGAAGAAAGAGGAATATATACAAAAAACTAAAACACTAATAGGGGAAATGAAGTGCAGAGAAATTAGAGAAGATCCCACGGACGGCTGTTAAATGATAACTTGGAACTTCGAAACGAACATATTGTAGCAAACAAGATGGAACTCATCCATAAACTGGCAAACGTGAAAATAACACAGCAAAGCAGGCTAGTTTCATTTAATATTAAGGACTTATACCCATCGATCCCACAAACAGAAACAATAGATATGTTCCGGAAAACAACCCAAATCACAATCACATTACGAACTTCACTGCGACAAAATTATTTTAAGTTTAATAATATAATATACCGACACACAAACGGACTCGGAATGGGAAATCCAACCTCGGCCATCCTCTTGGAGGTTTTTATGCAAGAACTGGAGGGACAGTATATGGAAGAACTAAAAACCGAGTTAGGCGTAGTATTCTATTCAAGGTACGTGGATGATATTATCTGCGTGATCACCAAGGACAATGAAGAGCAGATACTGGAATACCTGAACAAACAACATGGATGTATAATGTTTACGATGGAAATGGAAAAGAAGGGAACAATAAATTACCTGGATCTGACGATTAAGATAGACAAAATTCACCAAAAACTTGACTACCAAATTTACAGCAAATCATCCTCAAGATCACAAATACGCCGCTATTAGACAACTAACAAACAGAAAACAGCATGAATGAAGAAGATCCATTGAACAAACAAGGCGTGAATAAACTGACCTGTGAGTGTCAATAGAGCTAATGATTTGTTTTGTTGATACTGAGCTGGTGGTTGCGGTATTCTGTTACCTGAGTATGCAGGGGTGAAACCCTGCAGAAATGGCTTTCAGGCTAATGCCGTGACTGCCTCCGTCCCGTTAAAACCCTGGCAGGCCTCGAAGTACGTTCCAATCTCGTCGCCATTTAGTTGGTGGCTGTAGGTAGCGGTTGAGGCGACCCTCCCGCTTTTGCGCTGGATCTGGCTCTGAGCACCTAACCCCATAAGGGTGGGTGCCAACCCTTGCATGGCCTCCCTGCTTCATAGATAACCATGGGATCCTATAGCGACTACAGCACCGAGTGAGGATAGCGGCTTCGAGTGGGGACCCTATTAATCATGGAAAGGCCAATTTACAAAAAAACTTCGTCTTCCCCTCCACGGGGTAAGACAGTGCAGGCGCATGCGCCTAATGCACCGCTTCGCCGCATAGCGAGCACTTCCGGTTCTGCTCCGGGGGAGACCCCGAGCCGACCCGTGATTACGGGCGTTATGGTGGGGCCAAGCACCAGTAAGGCTGCGAAGGCTATGCTGGAAACGGCAGGTCGACCCGCGGCCCCTGGCGCAGTGTGCCCGTGAAACGCCGGCACGGCTGCGAAGCCTCCACCCATAAAGGCAAAGGTCTCACGACCTGGCTCAACTGGGGATGGGCGGCAAGCAGCCGAAAAAATTTATAAACAAGGAATCGTCGCGATGGCAACTACGGGCGATTCCCTTCATGGTTGGTCGAGCGGGCGGTCCACACACGTTGAGAAGCGTAGGGCTGCCAGAACGCTCAAAAAGTACGAGGGGGTGCCGTTGGAAACGTTGCCTCAGAGTGCAAGGGAGGCAGTAGAAAGAGCGAAAGCTCTACTACCCAACTACCGAAGCACAGCTGGGGTAGCGGCTGAAGATGGAGTACCCCCAACAAAGAGACAGAGGTCAGTGGAGGAGCAACAACCTGCTCCTAAAAAGAAGTGTGTCCGACCCGGTTGGCCAGACCCAGTTTTGCGGATGTTGCCAAAGACAGGATCCTTATCGGGGTTCTGGACCGCGGCAACGAGCACGGGTCGATCCCAAGGAACCAGTGGAGGTGGGTGAAGGCGGCTCTGGCAAACGTCATCATGGATGTTCCGCTAGAGAACCCTGGAGCCCCTCCTGCGTGCAGAGATGCCGGCTGGTTCCAGGGCCACGTTAAGGTAGTGGCATGTGATGATGCAAGGTCGGCGGCGCTGTATAAGGCCGCCGTTGCTAAGGTAGGGGCTGTATACCCCGGAGCGAAACTATCGGTTGTCGACTGGAAGGATATTCCAGTCAGACCTAGAGCGAGGGCCTGGGTGCCTGTAACACCGTCATCACCGGAGAGCATCTTAAAGATGCTCCAGGTGATGAACCCGACAATACCTACGGGCGACTGGAAGGTCCTACGAGTAGAGGAGCCGGATGGGCCGTCAAGGCAAGTGGTCCTGTCTCTGAACAGGGACTCTTTGGAGATCCTGGAGAAGAGACAGGGCCGTGTTTACTACGGCCTTGACGAGGTGACTCTGCGAGTGTACCGTGGTGACGCGCAGCGTGCCTCCGAAGCGGGTGCCTCAATGGAGGTGGACATTGAGGGACCTGAACCGGAGGCTGACTTTTCCGACGCGGAGAGCGGAGCCTCCTCGCAATCAAACTTGGCATCGGCGATGCAAAGAATGTATGCTGAGGAGGAGCTGCTCCTTAGCGAAGGGGAAGACAGCGCTGACGTCACTGTCGTTGCGGTGGAGGAGTTGATGGGAACCTCAAATGATGAGGGTTCTGCAGATCAACCTCCACCGGTCTAGGGCAGCATCCGCTGCTCTCCTGAGTCGCCTACTTGGCGACGACATAGACATCGCACTTATCCAAGAACCCTGGGTTAATAACTCGGGGGTCTGTGGTCTAGGTGCGGTGGGCTATAGGCTGCTTGTTGAACGTGGTAAAGGTAAAATAAGAACCTGCGTAATGGCGAAGAAAGATCTAAACATTTTTCTTTTACCTTGTTATAGTAATGGAGACATGACGACAACACTGTTGGAGATCGGAGGCAAGTCTTTGCTATTGGCCTCCACTTATATGGCGTATGAGGCTGAGAATCCCC
Organism: Philophylla caesio; assembly: GCA_963971545.1. Classification (NCBI taxonomy): domain Eukaryota; kingdom Metazoa; phylum Arthropoda; class Insecta; order Diptera; family Tephritidae; genus Philophylla; species Philophylla caesio. The sequence continues at coordinate 121,755,278 of OZ020604.1, read as the reverse complement.
CTTAGGATCTACTCCGCGATCTAGTGAACGACCACGCAGAGGGTTTAGTTCTCATCGGGTGCGACGCTAACGCCCACCATGTACAGTGGGGTAGCACCGACGTTAACAATCGAGGTGAGTCTCTTTTCAATTACCTCTTAACCACTAACTTAGTTATATGCAATAGGGGCACAGAGCCCACTTTTATCGTCAAAAATCGACAGGAGGTCATAGACCTCACTTTATGTAGTGAAAAGCTATATGATATGGTAACCAATTGAAAAGTTCTTGATGAACACTCCTTTTCAGACCATAGATATATTGAGATAACTCTAGATCTGTTCACCAGTGCTCCGAAGGTTCGTAAGAACCTGAGAAACACTGACTGGCTTCTCTATAGGGAAATTCTCGAAAGCAACCTACCACGTCCATTACCGGTAGAGCCCAACACCATCGGTAAACTGGAGGACATGGTGGACTTTTTTACTGTGAGCTGCTCGCAGGCCCTGGCCAGAGCCTGCCATGACCCCAAAACTTGGGGAAAGCGTAGGCCACACTGGTGGTCCCGCGACTTAGACTCGCTGCGCAAAGATTGCCGAAGGCAGTTTAACAGGGCGAAAAGGCTGAGTGAGGAGTTAGAATGGCAGACTTATAAGCAGCTCCTGCGGGTCTATAAAAAAGCCCTACGTGAAGCGAAGAGGTCCTCATGGAGGAAATTCTGTACTGGCATTGAAGGCGTCAACGAAACTGCCAGACTAAAAAGAATTCTGTCGGGCACAACAAACCCGATTGGATCTTTACAGAGACAGGATGGCTCCTGGACGGCTACAGGAAAAGATCCGGTCGAGCTGCTTCTCGACACACACTTTCCTGGAAGCTCACAATCAAGGGAAGTAGAGTGCCCCCCTTCGGGCGCAATCGTTAATCTCCCTATCTCAAGAGAAAGTATTATTTCAGCGATAAAAAGCTTTAAACCTTATAAAACAGCAGGGCCGGATGGCATCATACCTGCGCAGCTGGATGCAACAATCAAAACTTCTGCGAATTGGCTACTAAGCATGTTTAGGGCCTGCTTCAAACTAAACTACGTACCAACGGCATGGAGATCTGTTTCAGTGGTCTTCATTCCCAAGGCCGGAAAAGTATCACATACGAGCCCGAAGGATCTCAGACCAATAAGCCTGTCATCCTTTGTTCTCAAAACTCTAGAGAGGCTGATTAATAACCACCTCTCTTTCACGATCGATAAAAGACTTTTGTCAAATAACCAGCATGCTTATCTAAAGGGAAGGTCCACAGACACTGCGCTACATTCCCTAGTCAGCTACATTGAGAGATCTTCTAGTTACAAGGAATTTTGCCTCGTAGCTTTTCTTGACATTGAGGGAGCTTTTAACAACATTAATCCGGGGGCCATAACTCAGGCCTTAAGAGGACTCGGTGTAGAAGGCTCTCTGGTTGAATTTATAGAGCAAATGCTCTTAGGTAGAAAAATTACAGCAGAAGTCGGCGCAAACCGTGTTTCGAGGCATGTGTCTCGCGGAACGCCACAGGGTGGTGTACTTTCACCCCTACTCTGGAATCTAACTGTAAATTCACTCTTGCGGGAGACGGAATGGGGTGCCGCCAGGGTTGTCGCATATGCAGATGACATTGCCATAGCATACATGGGCAAGTTCCCGCAGACCTTGTGTGATTTGATGCAAGGAACACTCCGCGCTGTAGGGAACTGGTCCACGCAATGTGGTCTTAGCGTCAACTCGGAAAAGGTGGAGTTGGTACTCTTCACTAGAAAATATAAGACACCGGAGTTAATTACTCCGGTACTGAATGGTATTCGTTTAAATCTAAAGAAGGAAGCCAAGTTTATTGGCGTCACACTAGATATGAAACTAAGCTGGAGAAATAATATTATCCAGCGCACTCAAAAGGCTTCTGTGGCCCTATACTCCTGCAAAAGGGCGATTGGAAAGAAATGGGGTCTAAATCCAAGCGTATGCCGCTGGATCTATACAGCGGTAGTAAGACCAGTTCTTCTTTATGGAGTCATCGTATGGTGGCCTGCCTTGAGCAAAAATGCTAACCTCAATCTACTTAGTAAAGTACAAAGAGCCAGTATTATCTGCATTAGCGGAGCTTTACGAACAACACCAAACGACGCCTTGAATGTTTTTCTGGACCTTCTACCCCTCGACTTAGTGGGTCAACAGATGGCGGCTCTTGCCGCGCTTCGACTAAGAGAGACATATCAATGGGAGTCTACCCTATGTGGGCACTCAATCATACTGAGTAAGTATAGCTTCCTTCCGGACTGCACTGATCGCTGCGTCGATACCATGGTCCCAGACAGAAACTTCGCGATGTTGATTCCAGGTAGAGAGGAGTGGTCTAAAAATTTCTATACCCCACCTGGAAGTATTACGGTGTTCACAGATGGTTCGAAGCTGAATGGCAGTGTGGGAGGAGGGGTCTTCTCGCGAGTCTTATCTCTGAGCTGTTCTTTTAGGCTGCTGGATCACTGTAGTGTTTTTCAAGCTCAGGTTTCAGCCATTAAGGAGGCTGTGGACAGGTTGAAAACCGTCTTAAAAGCAAACAACGTTTTTATGTTTAGCGATAGCCAAGCGGCAATTAGAGCAGTGAGCTCAGCTGCGATAACTTCAAAGATTGTACTGGACTGCCGCCGATCTCTTCAGGAGATGGCTAAGCAGAACAGACTAAACCTCATCTGGGTTCCAGGCCACAGGGACATCGAGGGTAACTGTATAGCGGATGAACTTGCGAGGGAAGGGACAACCAAGCAAATTCTTCCTGGTAAAGAACGCATTGGTATGCCCTTTGGTACTTGCAGGCTGCTCTCAAAAGAATATGCTTATGCTCGTGCGAATGAGAGGTGGGCACAGACCACGACTTGTAGGATATCTAGGCAGACTTGGCCTAGATGGGATCGTAAACGGTCGCGTGGTCTGTACACCTTAAAACGGGATGATATATCTCAGGTCATTGGAGCCCTTACGGGGCACTGCCTCATAGGCAACCACGCGGGGCGTCTCGGTGTACCCTTTCACAGATGCTGTAGAAGCTGCAAAAATTATGAAGAGGAGGAAACTGTTCTCCATCTTCTATGCAATTGTCCAGCGCTAGCAAGAAGCAGGCTACGCTTTCTAGGGGTACAACTTTTTGGAGACCTCGGAGAATTGGGTTCTATAGACCCAAGATGCTTGGCGAGATTCGTCAAGAGCTCAAAATGGTTCAGCAAAGGGGAGTGAACACTTAGCTAGTGGTATCACAACGGGCCTCCAATCATGGCCTAAGTGGGTCGCTGAAGCAACGGTGACAGCCACACATACCATACCATACCATACCATATATAGGACAAACAGGACGTAAAGTAAGAACAAGGTTTCGTGAACACATAAGGGACTACAACAAAAGGATACGAAAACCCACGGCAATACCTGAATCTAATTTTGCAAACCATTTGCTAAACGCAAAATGTTCACCCGCAGACATTCTCATGGACCTATTCGAACATATAAAAACGAACACTGGAGAAAGGACAAAAAATTGGAGAAAGGACTTAAACACAATAGAAAGTACAATAATAGGATAAAAATAGCAGAACAAGCTATTATAGATACGGAAGTAGAAATATATTTGCTGCCAAATGAGGACCAAGTTCACGCAAGGCTCACATGCAGAGATATTATAGAAAACAAAATGAAAATGGAAGATATAGCCACGAAAGTAACATTATGAAGAGTTTAGAACAGAAATTTACGAAGAACAGCATAATAACGACAAAGGCAATACAACAGTACTTATGCAGAAAGAGGAATATATACAAAAAACTAAAACAATAATAGGGGAAATGAAGTGCAGAGAAATTAGAGAAGATCCCACGGACAGGTACCAAATCGAGATAAAAAAAGGCCATAAAAGAAGCGAGCAATATTATAATCCCCCACACAGCACACTTATTAAGCCAATTGAATCCGGCAGCACCACCACTGATATCGCTTCCAAAAATCCACAAACCGGACACTCTAATGATACCAATAATTAACTATAAGTCGGCTTCCGCTTATAGACTGTCCAAACATCTAAAAATGCTGTTAAATGATAACTTGGAACTTCGAAACGAGCCCATTGTAGCAAACACGACGGAACTCATCCATAAACTGGCAAACGTGAAAATTACACAGCAAAGCAGGCTAGTGTCATTTGATATTAAGGACTTATACCCATCGTCACACAAACAGAAACAATAGATATGGTCCGGAAAACAACCCAAATCACAAACACATTACGAACTTCACTGCGACAAAATTATTTTAAGTTTAATAATATAATATACCGACACACATACGGACTCGGAATGGGAAATCCAACCTCGGCCATCCTCATGGAGGTTTTTATGCAAGAACTGGAGGGACAGTATATGGAAGAACTAAAAACCGAGTTAGGCGTAGTATTCTATTCAAGGTACGTGGATGATATTATCTGCGTGATCACCAAGGACAATGAAGAGCAGATACTGGAATTCCTGAACAAACAACATGGATGTATAATGTTTATGATGGAAATGGAAAAGAAGGGAACAATAAATTACCTGGATCTGACGATTAAGATAGACAAAATTCACCAAAAACTTGACTACCAAATTTACAGCAAACCGACAGCTGCAGACATCATAATACATAACACATCAAATCATCTTCAAGAACACAAATACGCCGCTATTAGACAACTAACAAACAGACTTGAACAAATACCTCTATCGCGAGAGGCATACGGAAAGGAACTAAACACAATATACAACACAGCAACAAACAACGGATATAAAAATGAGCTCGTGGATAAATTCAGAAAAATGTATGCAATTCAAAAAAGAAGCGACAGAGAGCTAGACGAAAAAACTTGGACAGTAATGACTTATACAGGAAAAATGACATACAAACTGCAAAATTTTTCAGAAAGTATAATATCTTCACGGCGTTCAAAAGTGGAAACAACCTGGGAAGGATACTTAAAAGCAGCATGAATGAATGAAGAAGATCCATTGAACAACCAAGGCGTGTATAAACTGACCTGTGAGTGTCAATATAGCTATATAGGACAAACAGGACGTAAAGTAAGAACACATAAGGGACTACAACAAAAGGATACGAAAACCCGCGGCAATACCTGAATCTAATTTTGCAAACCATTTGCTAAACTCAAAATGTTCACCCGCCAACATAAAGAAACCCGTTAAGGTACTGCACGTACAACAAAAAGGACGGCGCCTAAATGCTCTTGAAAACATGGAAATATATAAACAAAAAACATTTCATGGGAGGATAATAAACGAACAAATAAACAGCAACTCTGATGCTATATTTGCGCCATTAAGGCTTGTTTACAAAAAAAAAAAAAAAGACGTAGGTCAAATGACAGATACCAACATACAAAAAAAACTGCAGTACCTAAACAGACTAAAATTACTGACTATCTACCTGTTCTTACCGCTAAGGCAGATTTGAGATAAAATATACCCTTTTGGACTCTAACCGCACGAGACTTTAGGTACCTATACTCAGGACACTTAACATTTGTTAAAATTTACGATTATCCACCAATACCTGATTGACCAAAAAACGTAATAAATACGGAACAACAGACATAAACTGAACAGAACGAAATTTGACACTGAAGATGACACAACGCCGAAACCGGGTTGTCTCTAAACCACACTTGACAAGGGAACAATAAATTACCTGGACCTGACGATTAAGATAGACAAAATTGACCAAAACTTGACTACCAAATTTACAGAAAACCGACAGCTGCAGACACCATAATACATAACACATCAAATCATCCTCAAGAACACAAATACGCTGCTATTAGACAACTAACAAACAGAAAAGCAGCATGAATGAAGAAGATCCATTGAACAAACAAGGCGTGAATAAACTGACCTGTGAGTGTCAATAAAGCTATATAGGACAAACAGGACGTAAAGCAAGAACAAGGTTTCGTGAACACATAAGGGACTACAACAAAAGGATACGAAAACCCACGGCAATACCTGAATCTAATTTTGCAAACCATTTGCTAAACGCAAAATGTTCGCCCGCAGACATTCTCATGGACCTATTCGAACATATAAAAACGAACACTGAGCACGTAATGAGCGGGTATACGAAAAATTACAGAAAAAACTGGAAAAACTAAAGGGTCCGTACGGAGTAAAAGACAAGCCACAAGGTCATGACTTGCACACCAGACTAGTGAATCTGGTAAATATATCCATCAACAATGAGGAAACCAAACAATTGGAGAAAGGACTTAAACACAATATAAAGGACAATATTAGGATAAAGATAGCAGAACAAGCTATTATAGATAGGGAAGTAGGAATATGTTTGCTGCCAAATGAGGACCAAGTTCACGCAAAGCACACATGCAGAGAAATTATAGAAAACCAAATGAAAATGGAAGATATAGCCACGAAAGTAACATTATGAAGAGTTTAGAACAGAAATTTACGAAGAACAGCATAATAACGACAAAGGCGGACAAAGGCAATACAACAGTACTCATGAAGAAAGAGGAATATATACATAAAACAAAAACACTAATAGGGGAAATGAAGTGCAGAGAAATTAGAGAAGATCCCACGGACAGGTACCAAATCGAGATAAAAAAAAGGACATAAAAGAAGCGAGCAATATTATAATCCACAACACAGCACACTTATTAAGCCAAATGAATCCGACAGCACCACCACTGATAGCGCTTCCAAAAATCCACAAACCGGACACTCCAATGATACCAATAATTAACTATAAGTCGGCTTCTGCTTATAGACTGTCCAAACATCTAAAAATGCTGTTAAATAAATAAATAAATTCAGAAAAATGTATGCAATTTAAAAAAGAAGCGACAGAGAGCTAGACGCCAAAACATGGACAGTAAGGAATTTTCAGAAAGTATAATATCCACACGGCGTTCAATAGTAAAAACAACCTGGGAAGGTTACTTAAAAGCAGCATGAATGAAGAAGATCTATTGAACAAACAAGGCGTGTATAAACTGACCTGTGAGTGTCAATATAGCTATATAGGACAAACAGGACGTAAAGTAAGGACAAGGTTTCGTGAACACATAAGGGACTACAACAAAAGCATACGAAACCCCACGGCAATACCTGAATCTAATTTTGAAAACCATTTGCTAAACGCAAAATGTTCACCCGCAAACATAAAGAAAACCGTTAAGGTACTGCACGTACAACGAAAAGGACGACTAAAACTACTGACTATCTAAGTGTTCTTACCGCAAAGGCAGATTCGAGATATAGGTTTTCATTCAGTTTTTTTTAAATGGATTAAATCCTATTTATACAAAAGGATTTGCGTAGTAACAATTGACGGCAATTCTTCTGAGTCTTTTTTGCCTCCTCTGGGGTTCCCCAGAGTCACGTATGCGAAAACTCATAATACCTTGCCGACGTCTTATATGTTTTCTCATTCTTTTTTACAAAGTTTGGACGAAATTAAAGATCTTGGCGTAATTTTTTCGAGTAACTTTTCCTTTAATAGGCATATTTGAAAGGGATAAGCTTCCGCTTGTTTAGGTTGCGATGCTTATGCGCACAGCGAGGAATGGGGAGGCATTGATACCAACCCAAAGGGTGAGTCCTTATTAGAATACATTTTAAGTAATGACTTGAGTATACATTATGTGGGACAAAGACCACTATTCGTAACTAGGATCAGAGAGTTCTGTTAGCTCGCAACTTGATTATGATGTATTTGTAATAGCCATGTCTCAGGCTCAATTCTAAATTTTTTTGATGCGGAATACTTTGACTCTAATTTTTATTAGTGATAATTTTATCTATAATATTTCGGAATGCATTTCTCCTATTACGCCGTTCTTCATCTCTGCCTGATGATAGAATAGCTTTTAATTTTGCAGCATGTGATTTTGATCTGATTAATACTTTACTAATGGAATACAAATGGAATGACCTATTGTCCTGCTCCGACGTTTCCAGATGATATTATGTGTTTAAAACTTTAATGTTTAATTTCTGTTTAACTAACGTTCCGATTATTGAGAAAAAGCCTTATAAACTACCGTGATATAACTTTCACTTGAAAAGGTTAAAGAACCTCCGGAATAACTTCTTTAAAATGTTTAGATTAAGTGGAAGACACATTTTTTTTCTAAATATCAGCGTTATTCCAAAGATTTCAACTGTTTCTTTACAGAAACTACATCCTAAGCATGGAGGAGAATATTAAATCAAATCCAAAGTATTTCTGGCATTTTATTAAATCTAAAAAGTCGAACTCTGCTATTTCTTCAGTCGTATTTTATGAGAAAAAGTTTGCTAACACTCCAAATGGCGTGGCCAATTTGTTTGCGGAATTTTTTTGGTTCTCTAAGCCTCTCTTCGGACGATGTTATTACTGACATTACTAATCTTAAACCATCTACAAAAACGGATATTGATGGACTTTCAGTTCATTTGTTTAAAAATTGCCCCGCTTCAATTTCACCTTTAAAAATAATTTTTAATCTGTCATTGACGTCTGGAGTTTTCATTGATGACTGACTGCAAGTTCACTTCCATTAGCCCTATTCACGAAAGTGGTACAAAGAATAAGGTTTGTAATTATAGACCCATATCAAAGTTATCAACTGTTTCGAAACTTTTTGAGGGTATCATTAAAGAAACAATTTATTTTGCATATAAGAGTCTGATCTCGCCTAACCAGCACGGTTTTGTCCCTCACAGGTCTACAGTTTCGAATCTAGCAGTATTTAGTGAATATTGCATTGCGTCTTTTTCTGCCGGGCTGCAGGTTGAATGTGTATATACAAACTTTTCAAAAGCTTTTGATAAAGTTTCACATTATTTATTGATTTATAAGTTGGCGCATATAGGTTTTCATTCAGTTTTTTTTAAATGGATTAAATCCTATTTATACAAAAGAATTTGCGTAGTAACAATTGACGGCAATTCTTCTGAGTCTTTTTTGCCTCCTCTGGAATTTGCGTAGTAACAATTGACGGCAATTCTTCTGAGTCTTTTTTGCCTCCTCTGGGGTTCCCCAGGGGAGTATACTAGGTCCGTTATTGTTCGTTCTGTTTATTAATGATATTAGTAGCTGCTTTAGATTTGCAAACATTTTTGCTCTATGCCGGCGACTTAAAAGTTTTTCGATAATTAAAAAACCCGATGATGCCCTTCAGCTTCAAAATGACATTGACAGCTTACATCTGTGGTGTGTTAACTCTCAGCTCTCTTTAAACATAAAAAAGTACTATAAAGTCACGTATGCGAAAACCCATAATACCTTGCCGACGTCTTATATGTTTTCTCATTCTTTTTTACAAAGTTTGGACGAAATTAAAGATCTTGGCGTAATTTTTTCGAGTAACTTTTCCTTTAATAGGCATATTTGTCATATCATTTCGAAATCTTACTCGGTTTTAGTGTTTGTTAGGCGAAATAGTTCCAAATTTTTTGACCCAGATACTCTTAAGTTATTATATACGCCTTTTGTTCGTTCCAACTTGGAATATGCTACCTTTATCGGGAGGCCTAGTCAAAAAAATTATATAAATAGGATTGAACGGGTCCAAAAAGTTTTACTTAAATATGCCTTACGTTCATTGTGTTTTGATGAGCCAATTCCCTCTTCTAAATCTCGCTTGCTTTTGATTAACCTTAAGACTTTGGAAGCAAGAAGGTCTTTTGTTCATAATATCATCAATGGGGACATTGACTGCTGCTTTCTTTTGGAAAGAATTAATTTCAATATCCCTCAACGTAATATTCGTATTTCTTTACCCTTCTATGGAGTAAAATGTAAAACCGAATACTCGCGAAATGCTCCCCTTGTTTGAGCGCTAATTCAATTTAATTCACTCTCGAGTTCTATCCAACTTGATTTTTCAATTCCAAAAAATATATTTTTTCGTATTTTAAATTTAGCTATCTAGGTTTTTAAATCTTAATTTTTAATTACTTTGTAAATAGTCTTTAAGAAACTTTTGTTCATAGACTAAATAAATAAATAATTCATACCAGCGCAGGTAGTCGTGCGAACTGTGCACCCGCACCCTCGAAAGAGTGGTCGTGCGGGGATAGATTCATAGCAACTCAGCCCGCAACCTCACATCAGCGGAAAAACGTAAATTCAGGTATCCAAAGAACCTTAGCTCCTGCCATAGAACGACGCAGTGGGATATACAAGAGCGTTAGCAGAAGTCTAGCACCAGCGCCCGCCTTTGAGCGGCGAAGCGGAGACGAGAACTTACATATCGAAGTGAACCCGCACCCGCTGTAAATCGGAGTAGAGAGCACATAACCCCACAGGCACCTAGCTCCAAGCGGCAAAAAGCGCATCCACAGCCCCTTGAGTTGGGCTCTGAATAGCGGTCGAGGGTCGGCGGTCCAGAGTCACTGGCGGGTGGCGGAGGCCAGCACATAAGCTACTCTGAAACCCTCAAAGGAATCAGGCTGGCGGTGTTGCCCCAGAACTATCCGCGGGAATCGCTAGGGCCGGAGGAGGTCACAAATTTTGAAGAGGTCATTATGGATGAGGTCTTCGAAGGATGGACTTACGCGATTGGCTTTTGCGGGGTGTTCTTTCGTCCAGGTTTATTGCTGGTAGACTGCAAAGTTGAGAAGGCTGCGAGGTAGCCCAAAGCGAGAGGCCTAGAAAGGACCGCTGTGCAAGAGGAGGGGAAATAAGATACCGCCAATACATAACGTGATGGTGTACCTCCCAAGAAATGCACACAGACCAGTAGACAGAGCCATAGGGCTGATAAAGGCACAGAACGCGGGCTTACAAACCACGGAGTGGCGTCTTATAAACAGCATCATAGACGATGCAGTTATTCAACATTCTAGGCATCGACGAAGTATTTTACGAAAAAATCAAGAGGACGGCTTTCGTGTGAACTACAGCGGCTCTGGGCTCTCCGACCTAAAAGTACTGTGACCTCGATCTTGACAGTCGCCCAAATCAACTTACAACAGGTTTGCCTCGGGAGATCTGGGCATCATACTGGCTCAGGAGCCGTGGGTCTACAAACGCCAGGTAAGGGGCATTAAAGACTCTCACAATAAGACCTCTCCTCGGAGGCCCAGAGCTTGCCTATTGCTTAAAGACAAAATTGAGTATTTGTGCATTACAGAACATCTAACAAGGGACCTAGTGGCGGTGCAGATAAAATTTGAGGTGAATAAAGAAGCCAAAAATGTAGTTTTTGCTGCTGCTTATTTTGCGGTAGATAACAACAACATTCCCCCACTGGAGGTTCAGGAATTACTGAAACGCTGTGAAAGGGATAAGCTTCCGCTTGTTTAGGTTGCGATGCTTATGCGCACAGCGAGGAATGGGGAGGCATTGATACCAACCCAAAGGGTGAGTCCTTATTAGAATACATTTTAAGTAATGACTTGAGTATACATTATGTGGGACAAAGACCACTATTCGTAACTAGGATCAGAGAGTTCTGTTAGCTCGCAACTTGATTATGATGTATTTGTTATAGTTGAGACATGGCTCAATTCTAAATTTTTTTGATGCGGAATACTTTGACTCTAATTTTTATTAGTGATAATTTTATCTATAATATTTCGGAATGCATTTCTCCTATTACGCCGTTCTTCATCTCTGCCTGATGATAGAATAGCTTTTAATTTTGCAGCATGTGATTTTGATCTGATTAATACTTTACTAATGGAATACAAATGGAATGACCTATTGTCCTGCTCCGACGTTTCCAGATGATATTATGTGTTTAAAACTTTAATGTTTAATTTCTGTTTAACTAACGTTCCGATTATTGAGAAAAAGCCTTATAAACTACCGTGATATAACTTTCACTTGAAAAGGTTAAAGAACCTCCGGAATAAATTCTTTAAAATGTTTAGATTAAGTGGAAGACACATTTTTTTTCTAAATATCAGCGTTATTCCAAAGATTTCAACTGTTTCTTTACAGAAACTACATCCTAAGCATGGAGGAGAATATTAAATCAAATCCAAAGTATTTCTGGCATTTTATTTAATCTAAAAAGTCGAACTCTGCTATTTCTTCAGTCGTATTTTATGAGAAAAAGTTTGCTAACACTCCAAATGGCGTGGCCAATTTGTTTGCGGAATTTTTTTGGTTCTCTAAGCCTCTCTTCGGACGATGTTATTACTGACATTACTAATCTTAAACCATCTACAAAAACGGATATTGATGGACTTTCAGTTCATTTGTTTAAAAATTGCCCCGCTTCAATTTCACCTTTAAAAATAATTTTTAATCTGTCATTGACGTCTGGAGTTTTCATTGATGACTGACTGCAAGTTCACTTCCATTAGCCCTATTCACAAAAGTGGTACAAAGAATAAGGTTTGTAATTATAGACCCATATCAAAGTTATCAACTGTTTCGAAACTTTTTGAGGGTATCATTAAAGAAACAATTTATTTTGCATATAAGAGTCTGATCTCGCCTAACCAGCACGGTTTTGTCCCTCACAGGTCTACAGTTTCGAATCTAGCAGTATTTAGTGAATATTGCATTGCGTCTTTTTCTGCCGGGCTGCAGGTTGAATGTGTATATACAAACTTTTCAAAAGCTTTTGATAAAGTTTCACATTATTTATTGATTTATAAGTTGGCGCATATAGGTTTTCATTCAGTTTTTTTTAAATGGATTAAATCCTATTTATACAAAAGAATTTGCGTAGTAACAATTGACGGCAATTCTTCTGAGTCTTTTTTGCCTCCTCTGGGGTTCCCCAGGGGAGTATACTAGGTCCGTTATTGTTCGTTCTGTTTATTAATGATATTAGTAGCTGCTTTAGATTTGCAAACATTTTTGCTCTATGCCGGCGACTTAAAAGTTTTTTCGATAATTAAAAAACCCGATGATGCCCTTCAGCTTCAAAATGACATTGACAGCTTACATCTGTGGTGTGTTAACTCTCAGCTCTCTTTAAACATAAAAAAGTACTATAAAGTCACGTATGCGAAAACCCATAATACCTTGCCGACGTCTTATATGTTTTCTCATTCTTTTTTACAAAGTTTGGACGAAATTAAAGATCTTGGCGTAATTTTTTCGAGTAACTTTTCCTTTAATAGGCATATTTGTCATATCATTTCGAAATCTTACTCGGTTTTAGTGTTTGTTAGGCGAAATAGTTCCAAATTTTTTGACCCAGATACTCTTAAGTTATTATATACGCCTTTTGTTCGTTCCAACTTGGAATATGCTACCTTTATCGGGAGGCCTAGTCAAAAAAATTATATAAATAGGATTGAACGGGTCCAAAAAGTTTTACTTAAATATGCCTTACGTTCATTGTGTTTTGATGAGCCAATTCCCTCTTCTAAATCTCGCTTGCTTTTGATTAACCTTAAGACTTTGGAAGCAAGAAGGTCTTTTGTTCATAATATCATCAATGGGGACATTGACTGCTGCTTTCTTTTGGAAAGAATTAATTTCAATATCCCTCAACGTAATATTCGTATTTCTTTACCCTTCTATGGAGTAAAATGTAAAACAGAATATTCGCGAAATGCTCCCCTTGTTTGAGCGCTAATTCAATTTAATTCACTCTCGAGTTCTATCCAACTTGATTTTTCAATTCCAAAAAATATATTTTCTCGTATTTTAAATTTAGCTATCTAGGTTTTTAAATCTTAATTTTTAATTACTTTGTAAATAGTCTTTAAGAAACTTTTGTTCATAGACTAAATAAATAAATAATTCATACCAGCGCAGGTAGTCGTGCGAACTGTGCACCCGCACCCTCGAAAGAGTGGTCGTGCGGGGATAGATTCAAAGCAACTCAGCCCGCAACCTCACATCAACGGAAAAACGTAAATTCAGGTATCCAAAGAACCTTAGCTCCTGCCATAGAACGACGCAGTGGGATATACAAGAGCGTTAGCAGAAGTCTAGCACCAGCGCCCGCCTTTGAGCGGCGAAGCGGAGACGAGAACTTACATATCGAAGTGAACTCGCACCCGCTGTAAATCGGAGTAGAGAGCACATAACCCCACAGGCACCTAGCTCCAAGCGGCAAAAAGCGCATCCACAGCCCCTTGAGTTGGGCTCTGAATAGCGGTCGAGGGTCGGCGGTCCAGAGTCACTGGCGGGTGGCGGAGGACAGCACATAAGCTACTCTGAAACCCTCAAAGGAATCAGGCTGGCGGTGTTGCCCCAGAACTATCCGGGGGAATCGATAGGGCCGGAGGAGGTCACAAATTTTGAAGAGGTCATTATGGATGAGGTTTTCGAAGGATGGATTGGCTTTTGCGGGGTGTTCTTTCGTCCAGGTTTATTGCTGGTAGACTGCAAAGTTGAGAAGGCTGCGAGGTAGCCCAAAGCGAGAGGCCTAGAAAGGACCGCTGTGCAAGAGGAGGGGAAATGAGATACCGCCAATACATAACGTGATGGTGTACCTCCAAAGAAATGCACATTGACCAGTAGAGAGAGCCATAGGGCTGATAAAGGCACAGAACGCGGGCTTACAAACTACGGAGTGGCGTCTTATAAACAGCATCATAGACGATGCAGTTATTCAACTAATTCTAGGCATCGACGAAGTATTTTACGAAAAAATCAAGAGGACGGCTTTCGTGTGAACTACAGCGGCTCTGGGCTCTCCGACCTAAAAGTACTGTGACCTCGATCTTGACAGTCGCCCAAATCAACTTACAACAGGTTTGCCTCGGGAGATCTGGGCATCATACTGGCTCAGGAGCCGTGGGTCTACAAACGCCAGGTAAGGGGCATTAAAGACTCTCACAATAAGACCTCTCCTCGGAGGCCCAGAGCTTGCCTATTGCTTAAAGACAGAATTGAGTATTTGTGCATTACAGAACATCTAACAAGGGACCTAGTGGCGGTGCAGATAAAATTTGAGGTGAATAAAGAAGCCAAAAATGTAGTTTTTGCTGCTGCTTATTTTGCGGTAGATAACAACAACATTCCCCCACTGGAGGTTCAGGAATTACTGAAACGCTGTGAAAGGGATAAGCTTCCGCTTGTTTAGGTTGCGATGCTTATGCGCACAGCGAGGAATGGGGAGGCATTGATACCAACCCAAAGGGTGAGTCCTTATTAGAATACATTTTAAGTAATGACTTGAGTATACATTATGTGGGACAAAGACCACTATTCGTAACTAGGATCAGAGAGTTCTGTTAGCTCGCAACTTGATTATGATGTATTTGTTATAGTTGAGACATGGCTCAATTCTAAATTTTTTTGATGCGGAATACTTTGACTCTAATTTTTATTAGTGATAATTTTATCTATAATATTTCGGAATGCATTTCTCCTATTACGCCGTTCTTCATCTCTGCCTGATGATAGAATAGCTTTTAATTTTGCAGCATGTGATTTTGATCTGATTAATACTTTACTAATGGAATACAAATGGAATGACCTATTGTCCTGCTCCGACGTTTCCAGATGATATTATGTGTTTAAAACTTTAATGTTTAATTTCTGTTTAACTAACGTTCCGATTATTGAGAAAAAGCCTTATAAACTACCGTGATATAACTTTCACTTGAAAAGGTTAAAGAACCTCCGGAATAAATTCTTTAAAAAGTTTAGATTAACTGGGAGACACATTTTTTTTCTAAATATCAGCGTTATTCCAAAGATTTCAACTGTTTCTTTACAGAAACTACATCCTAAGCATGGAGGAGAATATTAAATCAAATCCAAAGTATTTCTGGCATTTTATTAAATCTAAAAAGTCGAACTCTGCTATTTCTTCAGTCGTATTTTATGAGAAAAAGTTTGCTAACACTCCAAATGGCGTGGCCAATTTGTTTGCGGAATTTTTTTGGTTCTCTAAGCCTCTCTTCGGACGATGTTATTACTGACATTACTAATCTTAAACCATCTACAAAAACGGATATTGATGGACTTTCAGTTCATTTGTTTAAAAATTGCCCTGCTTCAATTTCACCTTTAAAAATAATTTTTAATCTGTCATTGACGTCTGGAGTTTTCATTGATGACTGACTGCAAGTTCACTTCCATTAGCCCTATTAACAAAAGTGGTACTAAGAATAAGGTTTGTAATTATAGACCCATATCAAAGTTATCAACTGTTTCGAAACTTTTTGAGGGTATCATTAAAGAAAAAATTTATTTTGCATATAAGAGTCTGATCTCGCCTAACCAACACGGTTTTGTCCCTCACAGGTCTACAGTTTCGAATCTAGCATTATTTAGTGAATATTGCATTGCGTCTTTTTCTGCCGGGCTGCAGGTTGAATGTGTATATACAAACTTTTCAAAAGCTTTTGATAAAGTTTCACATTATTTATTGATTTATAAATTGGCGCATATAGGTTTTCATTCAGTTTTTTTTAAATGGATTAAATCCTATTTATACAAAAGAATTTGCGTAGTAACAATTGACGGCAATTCTTCTGAGTCTTTTTTGCCTCCTCTGGGGTTCCCCAGGGGAGTATACTAGGTCCGTTATTGTTCGTTCTGTTTATTAATGATATTAGTAGCTGCTTTAGATTTGCAAACATTTTTGCTCTATGCCGGCGACTTAAAAGTTTTTTCGATAATTAAAAAACCCGATGATGCTCTTCAGCTTCAAAATGACATTGACAGCTTACATCTGTGGTGTGTTAACTCTCAGCTCTCTTTAAACATAAAAAAGTACTATAAAGTCACGTATGCGAAAACCCATAATACCTTGCCGACGTCTTATATGTTTTCTCATTCTTTTTTACAAAGTTTGGACGAAATTAAAGATCTTGGCGTAATTTTTTCGAGTAACTTTTCCTTTAATAGGTATATTTGTCATATTATTTCGAAATCTTACTCGGTTTTAGGGTTTGTTAGGCGAAATAGTTCCAAATTTTCTGACCCAGATACTCTTAAGTTATTATATACGGCTTTTGTTCGTTCCAACTTGGAATATTCTACCTTTATCGGGAGGCCTAGTCAAAAAATTATATAAATAGGGTCCAAAAAGTTTTACTTAAATATGTCTAACGTTGATTGTGTTTTGATGAGCCAATTCCCTCTTCTACATCTCGGTTGCTTTTGATTAACTTTAAGACTTTGGAAGCAAGAAGGGTTTTTGTTCATAATATCATCAATGGGGACATTGACTGCTCCTTTCTTTTGGAAAGAATTAATTTCAACATCCCTCAACGTAATATTCGTATTTCTTTACCCGTCTATGGAGTAAAATGTAAAACAGAATATTCGCGAAATGCTCCCCTTGTTTGAGCGCTAATTCAATTTAATTCACTCTCGAGTTCTATCCAACTTGATTTTTCAATTCCAAAAAATATATTTTCTCGTATTTTAAATTTAGCTATCTAGGTTTTTAAATCTTAATTTTTAATTACTTTGTAAATAGTATTTAAGAAACTTTTGTTCATAGACTAAATAAATAAATAATTCATACCAGCGCAGGTAGTCGTGCGAACTGTGCACCCGCACCCTCGAAAGAGTGGTCGTGCGGGGATAGATTCATAGCAACTCAGCCCGCAACCTCACATCAGCGGAAAAACGTAAATTCAGGTATCCAAAGAACCTTAGCTCCTGCCATAGAACGACGCAGTGGGATATACAAGAGCGTTAGCAGAAGTCTAGCACCAGCGCCCGCCTTTGAGCGGCGAAGCGGAGACGAGAACTTACATATCGAAGTGAACCCGCACCCGCTGTAAATCGGAGTAGAGAGCACATAACCCCACATGCATCTAGCTCCAAGCGGCAAAAAGCGCATCCACAGCCCCTTGAGTTGGGCTCTGAATAGCGGTCGAGGGTCGGCGGTCCAGAGTCACTGGCGGGTGGCGGAGGACAGCACATAAGCTACTCTGAAACCCTCAAAGGAATCAGGCTGGCGGTGTTGCCCCAGAACTATCCGGGGGAATCGCTAGGGCCGGAGGAGGTCACAAATTTTGAAGAGGTCATTATGGATGAGGTTTTCGAAGGATGGATTGGCTTTTGCGGGGTGTTCTTTCGTCCAGGTTTATTGCTGGTAGACTGCAAAGTTGAGAAGGCTGCGAGGTAGCCCAAAGCGAGAGGCCTAGAAAGGACCGCTGTGCAAGAGGAGGGGAAATGAGATACCGCCAATACATAACGTGATGGTGTACCTCCAAAGAAATGCACATTGACCAGTAGAGAGAGCCATAGGGCTGATAAAGGCACAGAACGCGGGCTTACAAACTACGGAGTGGCGTCTTATAAACAGCATCATAGACGATGCAGTTATTCAACTAATTCTAGGCATCGACGAAGTATTTTACGAAAAAATCAAGAGGACGGCTTTCGTGTGAACTACAGCGGCTCTGGGCTCTCCGACCTAAAAGTACTGTGACCTCGATCTTGACAGTCGCCCAAATCAACTTACAACAGGTTTGCCTCGGGAGATCTGGGCATCATACTGGCTCAGGAGCCGTGGGTCTACAAACGCCAGGTAAGGGGCATTAAAGACTCTCACAATAAGACCTCTCCTCGGAGGCCCAGAGCTTGCCTATTGCTTAAAGACAGAATTGAGTATTTGTGCATTACAGAACATCTAACAAGGGACCTAGTGGCGGTGCAGATAAAATTTGAGGTGAATAAAGAAGCCAAAAATGTAGTTTTTGCTGCTGCTTATTTTGCGGTAGATAACAACAACATTCCCCCACTGGAGGTTCAGGAATTACTGAAACGCTGTGAAAGGGATAAGCTTCCGCTTGTTTAGGTTGCGATGCTTATGCGCACAGCGAGGAATGGGGAGGCATTGATACCAACCCAAAGGGTGAGTCCTTATTAGAATACATTTTAAGTAATGACTTGAGTATACATTATGTGGGACAAAGACCACTATTCGTAACTAGGATCAGAGAGTTCTGTTAGCTCGCAACTTGATTATGATGTATTTGTTATAGTTGAGACATGGCTCAATTCTAAATTTTTTTGATGCGGAATACTTTGACTCTAATTTTTATTAGTGATAATTTTATCTATAATATTTCGGAATGCATTTCTCCTATTACGCCGTTCTTCATCTCTGCCTGATGATAGAATAGCTTTTAATTTTGCAGCATGTGATTTTGATCTGATTAATACTTTACTAATGGAATACAAATGGAATGACCTATTGTCCTGCTCCGACGTTTCCAGATGATATTATGTGTTTAAAACTTTAATGTTTAATTTCTGTTTAACTAACGTTCCGATTATTGAGAAAAAGCCTTATAAACTACCGTGATATAACTTTCACTTGAAAAGGTTAAAGAACCTCCGGAATAAATTCTTTAAAAAGTTTAGATTAACTGGGAGACACATTTTTTTTCTAAATATCAGCGTTATTCCAAAGATTTCAACTGTTTCTTTACAGAAACTACATCCTAAGCATGGAGGAGAATATTAAATCAAATCCAAAGTATTTCTGGCATTTTATTAAATCTAAAAAGTCGAACTCTGCTATTTCTTCAGTCGTATTTTATGAGAAAAAGTTTGCTAACACTCCAAATGGCGTGGCCAATTTGTTTGCGGAATTTTTTTGGTTCTCTAAGCCTCTCTTCGGACGATGTTATTACTGACATTACTAATCTTAAACCATCTACAAAAACGGATATTGATGGACTTTCAGTTCATTTGTTTAAAAATTGCCCTGCTTCAATTTCACCTTTAAAAATAATTTTTAATCTGTCATTGACGTCTGGAGTTTTCATTGATGACTGACTGCAAGTTCACTTCCATTAGCCCTATTAACAAAAGTGGTACTAAGAATAAGGTTTGTAATTATAGACCCATATCAAAGTTATCAACTGTTTCGAAACTTTTTGAGGGTATCATTAAAGAAAAAATTTATTTTGCATATAAGAGTCTGATCTCGCCTAACCAGCACGGTTTTGTCCCTCACAGGTCTACAGTTTCGAATCTAGCATTATTTAGTGAATATTGCATTGCGTCTTTTTCTGCCGGGCTGCAGGTTGAATGTGTATATACAAACTTTTCAAAAGCTTTTGATAAAGTTTCACATTATTTATTGATTTATAAATTGGCGCATATAGGTTTTCATTCAGTTTTTTTTAAATGGATTAAATCCTATTTATACAAAAGAATTTGCGTAGTAACAATTCTACTGAGTCTTTTTTGCCTCCTCTGGGGTTCCCCAGGGGAGTATACTAGGTCCGTTATTGTTCGTTCTGTTTATTAATGATATTAGTAGCTGCTTTAGATTTGCAAACATTTTTGCTCTATGCCGGCGACTTAAAAGTTTTTTCGATAATTAAAAAACCCGATGATGGTCTTCAGCTTCAAAATGACATTGACAGCTTACATCTGTGGTGTGTTAACTCTCAGCTCTCTTTAAACATAAAAAAGTACTATAAAGTCACGTATGCGAAAACCCATAATACCTTGCCGACGTCTTATATGTTTTCTCATTCTTTTTTAAAAAATTTGGACGAAATTAAAGATCTTGGCGTAATTTTTTCGAGTAACTTTTCCTTTAATAGGTATATTTGTCATATTATTTCGAAATCTTACTCGGTTTTAGGGTTTGTTAGGCGAAATAGTTCCAAATTTTCTGACCCAGATACTCTTAAGTTATTATATACGGCTTTTGTTCGTTCCAACTTGGAATATTCTACCTTTATCGGGAGGCCTAGTCAAAAAATTATATAAATAGGGTCCAAAAAGTTTTACTTAAATATGTCTAACGTTGATTGTGTTTTGATGAGCCAATTCCCTCTTCTACATCTCGGTTGCTTTTGATTAACTTTAAGACTTTGGAAGCAAGAAGGGTTTTTGTTCATAATATCATCAATGGGGACATTGACTGCTCCTTTCTTTTGGAAAGAATTAATTTCAACATCCCTCAACGTAATATTCGTATTTCTTTACCCGTCTATGGAGTAAAATGTAAAACAGAATATTCGCGAAATGCTCCCCTTGTTTGAGCGCTAATTCAATTTAATTCACTCTCGAGTTCTATCCAACTTGATTTTTCAATTCCAAAAAATATATTTTCTCGTATTTTAAATTTAGCTATCTAGGTTTTTAAATCTTAATTTTTAATTACTTTGTAAATAGTATTTAAGAAACTTTTGTTCATAGACTAAATAAATAAATAATTCATACCAGCGCAGGTAGTCGTGCGAACTGTGCACCCGCACCCTCGAAAGAGTGGTCGTGCGGGGATAGATTCATAGCAACTCAGCCCGCAACCTCACATCAGCGGAAAAACGTAAATTCAGGTATCCAAAGAACCTTAGCTCCTGCCATAGAACGACGCAGTGGGATATACAAGAGCGTTAGCAGAAGTCTAGCACCAGCGCCCGCCTTTGAGCGGCGAAGCGGAGACGAGAACTTACATATCGAAGTGAACCCGCACCCGCTGTAAATCGGAGTAGAGAGCACATAACCCCACATGCATCTAGCTCCAAGCGGCAAAAAGCGCATCCACAGCCCCTTGAGTTGGGCTCTGAATAGCGGTCGAGGGTCGGCGGTCCAGAGTCACTGGCGGGTGGCGGAGGACAGCACATAAGCTACTCTGAAACCCTCAAAGGAATCAGGCTGGCGGTGTTGCCCCAGAACTATCCGGGGGAATCGCTAGGGCCGGAGGAGGTCACAAATTTTGAAGAGGTCATTATGGATGAGGTTTTCGAAGGATGGATTGGCTTTTGCGGGGTGTTCTTTCGTCCAGGTTTATTGCTGGTAGACTGCAAAGTTGAAAAGGCTGCGAGGTAGCCCAAAGCGAGAGGCCTAGAAAGGACCGCTGTGCAAGAGGAGGGGAAATGAGATACCGCCAATACATAACGTGATTGTGTACCTCCCAAGAAATGCACACAGACCAGTAGAGAGAGCCATAGGGCTGATAAAGGCACAGAACGCGGACTTACAAACCACGGAGTGGCGTCTTATAAACAGCATCATAGACGATGCAGTTATTCAACTAATTCTAGGCATCGACGAAGTATTTTACGAAAAAATCAAGAGGACGGCTTTCGTGTGAACTACAGCGGCTCTGGGCTCTCCGACCTAAAAGTACTGTGACCTCGATCTTGACAGTCGCCCAAATCAACTTACAACAGGTTTGCCTCGAGAGATCTGGGCATCATACTGGCTCAGGAGCCGTGGGTCTACAAACGCCAGGTAAGGGGCATTAAAGACTCTCACAATAAGACCTCTCCTCGGAGGCCCAGAGCTTGCCTATTGCTTAAAGACAGAATTGAGTATTTGTGCATTACAGAACATCTAACAAGGGACCTAGTTGCGGTGCAGATAAAATTTGAGGTGAATAAAGATGCCAAAAATGTAGTTTTTGCTGCTGCTTATTTTGCGGTAGATAACAACAACATTC
This sequence comes from Philophylla caesio, assembly GCA_963971545.1. Classification (NCBI taxonomy): domain Eukaryota; kingdom Metazoa; phylum Arthropoda; class Insecta; order Diptera; family Tephritidae; genus Philophylla; species Philophylla caesio. Next base: position 121,732,931 of record OZ020604.1, on the reverse strand, counting down.
CCCCACTGGAGGTTCAGGAATTACTGAAACGCTGTGAAAGGGATAAGCTTCCGCTTGTTTAGGTTGCGATGCTTGTGCGCACAGCGAGGAATTGGGAGGCATTGATACCAACCCAAAGGGTGAGTCCTTATTAGAATACATTTTAAGTAATGACTTGAGTATACATTATGTGGGACAAAGACCACTATTCGTAACTAGGATCAGAGAGTTCTGTTAGCTCGCAACTTGATTATGATGTATTTGTTATAGTTGAGACATGGCTCAATTCTAAATTTTTTTGATGCGGAATACTTTGACTCTAATTTTTATTAGTGATAATTTTATCTATAATATTTCGGAACGCATTTCTCCTATTACGCCGTTCTTCATCTCTGCCTGATGATAGAATAGCTTTTAATTTTGCAGCATGTGATTTTGATCTGATTAATACTTTACTAATGGAATACAAATGGAATGACCTATTGTCCTGCTCCGACGTTTCCAGATGATATTATGTGTTTAAAACTTTAATGTTTAATTTCTGTTTAACTAACGTTCCGATTATTGAGAAAAAGTCTTATAAACTACCGTGATATAACTTTCACTTGAAAAGGTTAAAGAACCTCCGGAATAAATTCTTTAAAAAGTTTAAATTAACTGGGAGACACATTTTTTTTCTAAATATCAGCGTTATTCCAAATATTTCAACTGTTTCTTTACAGAAACTACATCCTAAGCATGGAGGAGAATATTAAATCAAATCCAAAGTATTTCTGGCATTTTATTAAATCTAAAAAGTCGAACTCTGCTATTCCTTCAGCCGTATTTTATGAGAAAAAGTTTGCTAACACTCCAAATGGCGTGGCCAATTTGTTTGCGGAATTTTTTTGGTTCTCTAAGCCTCTCTTCGGACGATGTTATTACTGACATTACTAATCTTAAACCATCTACAAAAACGGATATTGATGGACTTTCAGTTCATTTGTTTAAAAATTGCCCCGCTTCAATTTCACCTTTAAAAATAATTTTTAATCTGTCATTGACGTCTGGAGTTTTCATTGATGACTGACTGCAAGTTCACTTCCATTAGCCCTATTCACAAAAGTGGTAGTAAGAATAAGGTTTGTAATTATAGACCCATATCAAAGTTATCAACTGTTTCGGAACTTTTTGAGGGTATCATTAAAGAAAAAATGTATTTTGCATCTTAGAGTCTGATCTCGCCTAACCAGCACGGTTTTGTCCCTCACAGGTCTACAGTTTCGAATCTAGCAGTATTTAGTGAATATTGCATTGCGTCTTTTTCTGCCGGGCTGCAGGTTGAATGTGTATATACAAACTTTTCAAAAGCTTTTGATAAAGTTTCACATTATTTATTGATTTATAAGTTGGCGCATATAGGTTTTCATTCAGTTTTTTTTAAATGGATTAAATCCTATTTATACAAAAGAATTTGCGTAGTAACAATTGACGGCAATTCTTCTGAGTCTTTTTTGCCTCCTCTGGGGCTCCCCAGGGGAGTATACTAGGTCCGTTATTATTCGTTCTGTTTTTTAATGATATTAGTAGCTGCTTTAGATTTGCAAACATTTTTGCTCTATGCCGGCGACTTAAAAGTTTTTTCGATAATTAAAAAACCCGATGATGCTCTTCAGCTTCAAAATGACATTGACAGCTTACATCTGTGGTGTGTTAACTCTCAGCTCTCTTTAAACATAAAAAAGTAATATAAAGTCACGTATGCGAAAACCCATAATACCTTGCCGACGTCTTATATGTTTTCTCATTCTTTTTTACAAAGTTTGGACGAAATTAAAGATCTTGGCGTAATTTTTTCGAGTAACTTTTCCTTTAATAGGCATATTTGTCATATCATTTCGAAATCTTACTCGGTTTTAGTGTTTGTTAGGCGAAATAGTTCCAAATTTTTTGACCCAGATACTCTTAAGTTATTATATATGCCTTTTGTTCGTTCCAACTTGGAATATGCTACCTTTATCGGGAGGCCTAGTCAAAAAAATTATATAAATAGGATTGAACGGGTCCAAAAAGTTTTACTTAAATATGCCTTACGTTCATTGTGTTTTGATGAGCCAATTCCCTCTTCTAAATCTCGCTTGCTTTTGATTAACCTTAAGACTTTGGAAGCAAGAAGGTCTTTTGTTCATAATATCATCAATGGGGACATTGACTGCTGCTTTCTTTTGGAAAGAATTAATTTCAATATCCCTCAACGTAATATTCGTATTTCTTTACCCTTCTATGGAGTAAAATGTAAAACCGAATACTCGCGAAATGCTCCCCTTGTTTGAGCGCTAATTCAATTTAATTCACTCTCGAGTTCTATCCAACTTGATTTTTCAATTCCAAAAAATATATTTTTTCGTATTTTAAATTTAGCTATCTAGGTTTTTAAATCTTAATTTTTAATTACTTTGTAAATAGTCTTTAAGAAACTTTTGTTCATAGACTAAATAAATAAATAATTCATACCAGCGCAGGTAGTCGTGCGAACTGTGCACCCGCACCCTCGAAAGAGTGGTCGTGCGGGGATAGATTCATAGCAACTCAGCCCGCAACCTCACATCAGCGGAAAAACGTAAATTCAGGTATCCAAAGAACCTTAGCTCCTGCCATAGAACGACGCAGTGGGATATACAAGAGCGTTAGCAGAAGTCTAGCACCAGCGCCCGCCTTTGAGCGGCGAAGCGGAGACGAGAACTTACATATCGAAGTGAACCCGCACCCGCTGTAAATCGGAGTAGAGAGCACATAACCCCACAGGCACCTAGCTCCAAGCGGCAAAAAGCGCATCCACAGCCCCTTGAGTTGGGCTCTGAATAGCGGTCGAGGGTCGGCGGTCCAGAGTCACTGGCGAGTGGCGGAGGACAGCACATAAGCTACTCTGAAACCCTCAAAGGAATCAGGCTGGCGGTATTGCCCCAGAACTATCCGGGGGAATCGCTAGGGCCGGAGGAGGTCACAAATTTTGAAGAGGTCATTATGGATGAGGTCTTCGAAGGATGGACTTACCCGATTGGCTTTTGCGGGGTGTTCTTTCGTCCAGGTTTATTGCTGGTAGACTGCAAAGTTGAGAAGGCTGCGAGGTAGCCCAAAGCGAGAGGCCTAGAAAGGACCGCTGTGCAAGAGGAGGGGAAATGAGATACCGCCAATACATAACGTGATGGTGTACCTCCCAAGAAATGCACACAGACCAGTAGAGAGAGCCATAGGGCTGATAAAGGCACAGAACGCGGGCTTACAAACCACGGAGTGGCGTCTTATAAACAGCATCATAGACGATGCAGTTATTCAACTAATTCTAGGCATCGACGAAGTATTTTACGAAAAAATCAAGAGGACGGCTTACGTGTGAACTACAGCGGCTCTGGGCTCTCCGACCTAAAAGTACTGTGACCTCGATCTTGACAGTCGCCCAAATCAACTTACAACAGGTTTGCCTCGGGAGACCTGGGCATCATACTGGCTCAGGAGCCGTGGGTCTACAAACGCCAGGTAAGGGGCATTAAAGACTCTCACAATAAGACCTCTCCTCGGAGGCCCAGAGCTTGCCTATTGCTTAAAGACAGAATTGAGTATTTGTGCATTACAGAACATCTAACAAGGGACCTAGTGGCGGTGCAGATAAAATTTGAGGTGAATGAAGAAGCCAAAAATGTAGTTTTCGCTGCTGCTTATTTTGCGGGGGATAACAACAACATTCCCCCACTGGAGGTTCAGGAATTACTAAAACGCTGTGAAAGGGATAAGCTTCCACTTGTTTAGGTTGCGATGCTTATGCGCACAGCGAGGAATGGGGAGGCATTGATACCAACCCAAAGGTGAGTCCTTATTAGAATACATTTTAAGTAATGACTTGAGTATACATTATGTGGGACAAAGACCACTATTCGTAACTAGGATCAGAGAGTTCTGTTAGCTCGCAACTTGATTATGATGTATTTGTAATAGTTGAGACATGGCTCAATTCTAAATTTTTTTGATGCGGAATACTTTGACTCTAATTTGTATTAGTGATAATTTTATCTATAATATTTCGGAATGCATTTCTCCTATTACGCCGTGTGATGCATCATGCGCCTCTGATTTTGAATTTTAAATTTTATGTTTTCTTCATCTCTGCCTGATGATAGAATAGCTTTTAATTTTGCAGCATGTGATTTTGATCTCATTAATACTTTACTAATGGAATACAAATGGAATGACCTATTGTCCTGCTCCGACGTTTCCAGATGATATTATGTGTTTAAAACTTTAATGTTTAATTTCTGTTTAACTAACGTTCCGATTATTGAGAAAAAGCCTTATAAACTACCGTGATATAACTTTCACTTGAAAAGGTTAAAGAACCTCCGGAATAAATTCTTCAAAAAGTTTAGATTAACTGGGAGACAAATTTTTTTTCTAAATATCAGCGTTATTCCAAAGATTTCAAGTGTTTCTTTACAGAAACTACATCCTAAGCATGGAGGAGAATATTAAATCAAATCCAAAGTATTTCTGGCATTTTATTAAATCTAAAAAGTCGAACTCTGCTATTTCTTCAGTCGTATTTTATAAGAAAAAGTTTGCTAACACTCCAAATGGCGTGGCCAATTTGTTTGCGGAATTTTTTTGGTTCTCTAAGCCTCTCTTTGGACGATGTTATTACTGACATTACTAATCTTAAACCATCTACAAAAACGGATATTGATGGACTTTCAGTTCATTTGTTTAAAAATTGCCCCGCTTCAATTTCACCTTTAAAAATAATTTTTAATCTGTCATTGACGTCTGGAGTTTTCATTGATGACTGACTGCAAGTTCACTTCCATTAGCCCTATTCACAAAAGTGGTAGTAAGAATAAGGTTTGTAATTATAGACCCATATCAAAGTTATCAACTGTTTCGGAACTTTTTGAGGGTATCATTAAAGAAAAAATGTATTTTGCATCTTAGAGTCTGATCTCGCCTAACCAGCACGGTTTTGTCCCTCACAGGTCTACAGTTTCGAATCTAGCAGTATTTAGTGAATATTGCATTGCGTCTTTTTCTGCCGGGCTGCAGGTTGAATGTGTATATACAAACTTTTCAAAAGCTTTTGATAAAGTTTCACATTATTTATTGATTTATAAGTTGGCGCATATAGGTTTTCATTCAGTTTTTTTTTAAATGGATTAAATCCTATTTATACAAAAGAATTTGCGTAGTAACAATTGACGGCAATTCTTCTGAGTCTTTTTTGCCTCCTCTGGGGTTCCCCAGGGGAGTATACTAGGTTCGTTATTGTTCGTTCTGTTTATTAATGATATTAGTAGCTGCTTTAGATTTGCAAACATTTTTGCTCTATGCCGGCGACTTAAAAGTTTTTTCGATAATTAAAAAACCCGATGATGCTCTTCAGCTTCAAAATGACATTGACAGCTTACATCTGTGGTGTGTTAACTCTCAGCTCTCTTTAAACATAAAAAAGTAATATAAAGTCACGTATGCGAAAACCCATAATACCTTGCCGACGTCTTATATGTTTTCTCATTCTTTTTTACAAAGTTTGGACGAAATTAAAGATCTTGGCGTAATTTTTTCGAGTAACTTTTCCTTTAATAGGCATATTTGTCATATCATTTCGAAATCTTACTCGGTTTTAGGGTTTGTTAGGCGAAATAGTTCCAAATTTTCTGACCCAGATACTCTTAAGTTATTATATACGCCTTTTGTTCGTTCCAACTTGGAATATGCTACCTTTATCGGGAGGCCTAGTCAAAAAAATTATATAAATAGGATTGAACGGGTCCAAAAAGTTTTACTTAAATATGCCTTACGTTCATTGTGTTTTGATGAGCCAATTCCCTCTTCTAAATCTCGCTTGCTTTTGATTAACCTTAAGACTTTGGAAGCAAGAAGGTCTTTTGTTCATAATATCATCAATGGGGACATTGACTGCTGCTTTCTTTTGGAAAGAATTAATTTCAATATCCCTCAACGTAATATTCGTATTTCTTTACCCTTCTATGGAGTAAAATGTAAAACAGAATATTCGCGAAATGCTCCCCTTGTTTGAGCGCTAATTCAATTTAATTCACTCTCGAGTTCTATTCAACTTGATTTTTCAATTCCAAAAAATATATTTTCTCGTATTTTAAATTTAGCTATCTAGGTTTTTAAATCTTAATTTTTAATTACTTTGTAAATAGTCTTTAAGAAACTTTTGTTCATAGACTAAATAAATAAATAATTCATACCAGCGCAGGTAGTCGTGCGAACTGTGCACCCTCGAAAGAGTGGTCGTGCGGGGATAGATTCAAAGCAACTCAGCCCGCAACCTCACATCAGCGGAAAAACGTAAATTCAGGTATCCAAAGAACCTTAGCTCCTGCCATAGAACGACGCAGTGGGATATACAAGAGCGTTAGCAGAAGTCTAGCACCAGCGCCCGCCTTTGAGCGGCGAAGCGGAGACGAGAACTTACATATCGAAGTGAACCCGCACCCGCTGTAAATCGGAGTAGAGAGCACATAACCCCACAGGCACCTAGCTCCAAGCGGCAAAAAGCGCATCCACAGCCCCTTGAGTTGGGCTCTGAATAGCGGTCGAGGGTCGGCGGTCCAGAGTCACTGGCGGGTGGCGGAGGACAGCACATAAGCTACTCTGAAACCCTCAAAGGAATCAGGCTGGCGGTGTTGCCCCAGAACTATCCGGGGGAATCGATAGGGCCGGAGGAGGTCACAAATTTTGAAGAGGTCATTATGGATGAGGTTTTCGAAGGATGGATTGGCTTTTGCGGGGTGTTCTTTCATCCAGGTTTATTGCTGGTAGACTGCAAAGTTGAGAAGGCTGCGAGGTAGCCCAAAGCGAGAGGCCTAGAAAGGACCGCTGTGCAAGAGGAGGGGAAATGAGATACCGCCAATACATAACGTGATGGTGTACCTCCAAAGAAATGCACATTGACCAGTAGAGAGAGCCATAGGGCTGATAAAGGCACAGAACGCGGGCTTACAAACTACGGAGTGGCGTCTTATAAACAGCATCATAGACGATGCAGTTATTCAACTAATTCTAGGCATCGACGAAGTATTTTACGAAAAAATCAAGAGGACGGCTTTCGTGTGAACTACAGCGGCTCTGGGCTCTCCGACCTAAAAGTACTGTGACCTCGATCTTGACAGTCGCCCAAATCAACTTACAACAGGTTTGCCTCGGGAGATCTGGGCATCATACTGGCTCAGGAGCCGTGGGTCTACAAACGCCAGGTAAGGGGCATTAAAGACTCTCACAATAAGACCTCTCCTCGGAGGCCCAGAGCTTGCCTATTGCTTAAAGACAGAATTGAGTATTTGTGCATTACAGAACATCTAACAAGGGACCTAGTGGCGGTGCAGATAAAATTTGAGGTGAATGAAGAAGCCAAAAATGTAGTTTTCGCTGCTGCTTATTTTGCGGGGGATAACAACAACATTCCCCCACTGGAGGTTCAGGAATTACTGAAACGCTGTGAAAGGGATAAGCTTCCACTTGTTTAGGTTGCGATGCTTATGCGCACAGCGAGGAATGGGGAGGCATTGATACCAACCCAAAGGTGAGTCCTTATTAGAATACATTTTAAGTAATGACTTGAGTATACATTATGTGGGACAAAGACCACTATTCGTAACTAGGATCAGAGAGTTCTGTTAGCTCGCAACTTGATTATGATGTATTTGTAATAGTTGAGACATGGCTCAATTCTAAATTTTTTTGATGCGGAATACTTTGACTCTAATTTGTATTAGTGATAATTTTATCTATAATATTTCGGAATGCATTTCTCCTATTACGCCGTGTGATGCATCATGCGCCTCTGAGTTTGAATTTTAAATTTTATGTTTTCTTCATCTCTGCCTTATGATAGAATAGCTTTTAATTTTGCAGCATGTGATTTTGATCTCATTAATACTTTACTAATGGAATACAAATGGAATGACCTATTGTCCTGCTCCGACGTTTCCAGATGATATTATGTGTTTAAAACTTTAATGTTTAATTTCTGTTTAACTAACGTTCCGATTATTGAGAAAAAGCCTTATAAACTACCGTGATATAACTTTCACTTGAAAAGGTTAAAGAACCTCCGGAATAAATTCTTCAAAAAGTTTAGATTAACTGGGAGACAAATTTTTTTTCTAAATATCAGCGTTATTCCAAAGATTTCAAGTGTTTCTTTACAGAAACTACATCCTAAGCATGGAGGAGAATATTAAATCAAATCCAAAGTATTTCTGGCATTTTATTAAATCTAAAAAGTCGAACTCTGCTATTCCTTCAGCCGTATTTTATGAGAAAAAGTTTGCTAACACTCCAAATGGCGTGGCCAATTTGTTTGCGGAATTTTTTTGGTTCTCTAAGCCTCTCTTCGGACGATGTTATTACTGACATTACTAATCTTAAACCATCTACAAAAACGGATATTGATGGACTTTCAGTTCATTTGTTTAAAAATTGCCCCGCTTCAATTTCACCTTTAAAAATAATTTTTAATCTGTCATTGACGTCTGGAGTTTTCATTGATGACTGACTGCAAGTTCACTTCCATTAGCCCTATTCACAAAAGTGGTAGTAAGAATAAGGTTTGTAATTATAGACCCATATCAAAGTTATCAACTGTTTCGGAACTTTTTGAGGGTATCATTAAAGAAAAAATGTATTTTGCATCTTAGAGTCTGATCTCGCCTAACCAGCACGGTTTTGTCCCTCACAGGTCTACAGTTTCGAATCTAGCAGTATTTAGTGAATATTGCATTGCGTCTTTTTCTGCCGGGCTGCAGGTTGAATGTGTATATACAAACTTTTCAAAAGCTTTTGATAAAGTTTCACATTATTTATTGATTTATAAGTTGGCGCATATAGGTTTTCATTCAGTTTTTTTTTAAATGGATTAAATCCTATTTATACAAAAGAATTTGCGTAGTAACAATTGACGGCAATTCTTCTGAGTCTTTTTTGCCTCCTCTGGGGTTCCCCAGGGGAGTATACTAGGTTCGTTATTGTTCGTTCTGTTTATTAATGATATTAGTAGCTGCTTTAGATTTGCAAATATTTTTGCTCTATGCCGGCGACTTAAAAGTTTTTTCGATAATTAAAAAACCCGATGATGCTCTTCAGCTTCAAAATGACATTGACAGCTTACATCTGTGGTGTGTTAACTCTCAGCTCTCTTTAAACATAAAAAAGTAATATAAAGTCACGTATGCGAAAACCCATAATACCTTGCCGACGTCTTATATGTTTTCTCATTCTTTTTTACAAAGTTTGGACGAAATTAAAGATCTTGGCGTAATTTTTTCGAGTAACTTTTCCTTTAATAGGCATATTTGTCATATCATTTCGAAATCTTACTCGGTTTTAGGGTTTGTTAGGCGAAATAGTTCCAAATTTTCTGACCCAGATACTCTTAAGTTATTATATACGCCTTTTGTTCGTTCCAACTTGGAATATGCTACCTTTATCGGGAGGCCTAGTCAAAAAAATTATATAAATAGGATTGAACGGGTCCAAAAAGTTTTACTTAAATATGCCTTACGTTCATTGTGTTTTGATGAGCCAATTCCCTCTTCTAAATCTCGCTTGCTTTTGATTAACCTTAAGACTTTGGAAGCAAGAAGGTCTTTTGTTCATAATATCATCAATGGGGACATTGACTGCTGCTTTCTTTTGGAAAGAATTAATTTCAATATCCCTCAACGTAATATTCGTATTTCTTTCTAGATTCATAGCAACTCAGCCCGCAACCGCACATCAGCGGAAAAACGTAAATTCAGGTATCCAAAGAACGACGCAGTGGGATATACAAGAGCGTTAGAAGAAGTCTAGCACCAGCGCCCGCCTTTGAGCGGCGAAGCGGAGACGAGAACTTACAGATCGAAGTGAACCCGCACCCGCTGTAAATCGGAGTAGCAGGCAAATAACCCCACAGGCACCTAGCTCCAAGCGGCAAAAAGCGCATCCACAGCCCCTTGAGTTGGGCTCTGAATGGCGGTCGAGGGTTGGCTCTCCAGAGTCACTGGCGGGTCGCGGAGTACAGCACACAAGCTACTCTGTAACCCTCAAAGGAATCAGGCTGGCGGTGTTGCCCCAGAACTATCCGGGGGAATCGCTAGGGCCGGAGGAGGTCACAAATTTTGAAGAGGTCATTATGGATGAGGTCTTCGAAGGATGGACTTACCCGATTGGCTTTTGCGGGGTGTTCTTTCGTTCAGGTTTATTGCTGGTAGACTGCAAAGTTGAGAAGGCTGCGAGGTAGCCCAAAGCGAGAGGCCTAGAAAGGACCGCTGTGCAAGAGGAGGGGAAATGAGATACCGCCAATACATAACGTGATGGTGTTCCTCCCAAGAAATGCACACAGACCAGTAGAGAGAGCCCTAGAGCTGATAAAGGCACAGCACGCGGGCTTAGAAACCACGGCGTGGCGTCTTGTAATTAGCATCATAGACGATGCAGTTATTCGACTAATTCTAGGCGTCGACGAAGTCTTACGAGAAAATCAAGAGGACGGCTTCCGTGTGAACTACAGTTTCAGCTATGTATATGTGCGGCATTGGAAACGGAAGGCCACAGAGGAGAAGAAAACTACATCGGATACGAATCATCGGCACAAGGCGTCCTTCCGATTACGCAACATGCTCCTGCGGCCATTCCTGCATTTACCTGCACGACAGAAGATGGCCCTAGAACGGAGGAGCTGATTGAGGATCTCGACTTGAGGAAACTTGAGCTCGACTTTAGGAACTAGAGCGACTCTGGGCTCTCCGACCCAAAAGTACTGTGACCTCGATCTTAACAGTCGCTCAGATGAACTTACAACAGGATTGCCTCTTGAGATCTGGGCATCATACTGGCTCAGAAGCCGTGGGTCTACAAACGCCAGGTAATGGTCATTAAAGACTCTCACAATAAGACCTCTCCACGGAGGCCCAGAGCTTGCCTCTTGCTTGAAGACAGTGTAGTCATCATTAAATTTTATACAACGCTCGATCGCAACCGTACTCTCCGCGCTTTTAGTGACTACAGAAAGCGAACCGAATCTGCCATCTCCTTATCAGCTGCTGGTCTCGAAGGGAAATTTTCTTTGTTTGAGAGTTTGGCTACCGATGCAAGAAAGATACTGCAAGAGGCTATTCAATTGAGAAGAAGAGGAAAACTTGTCTCTGTATTTACTCTGCGTGGTTTCGTGTATGTCAGAGTTGACAAAGATGCTTCTGCTATACGAATTGTTAAGCAAGATGATTTGCAGCGATTCTGCTGATTATTTTCTTTCTCTTTGTTTACTGCCTTATTTATGTGTTATTATTTTAAGTATATGTTATTTTATTACTTTAATTGCTTTTGTAAAGATGGGTCAACTCTTCATTATTTAGTTTTGTTTTCATTTTGTAGTTGCTTTTGTCTGCATGTCTTATGGTAGCTTCTGATTGTAGATTCGATGGCATTGAAGATAACAGCCTTTCTATGCTTAATATTCTTTGTAAGCAACATAATGGGCTTAACATTGTACACTTTAATGCGCGTAGCTTAAATAACTTGAAAATGGATTATGTTAGACATATTTTTGAGGCATCTTCAGTTGATATCATATGCGTATCCGAAACTTGGTTTTCCAACAGTGTGGGAGATGCTCATTTTAACTTAAAGAACTACAGGCTTATACGAAATGATCGGATTGGTAAAAAAGGTGGTGGTGTAGCCATTTACTGCAAAAGCCATATTAATATGAAACTTGTATGTGAGTCAAACAATGAAGGAATCGAGTTTTTATTTGTTGAATTATCCGATCGCTTACAAAAAGTACTTGTTTCTTGTGTTTATAATCCCAATAAGTCTGTGTGCATCAGTCCTTTATTTGAAAATTTGTCTAAATTGATTGTTGACTATGAAAAAATTGTTATTTGTGGGGATTTTAACATAAATATTATTGCTAATGATTCATTATGTACCTCGTTTTTAGACAACGTCGCAAGTCTTGGTGTCTCTGTTGTCAACACTTCGGTGCCTACTAGGTATTGCAATAATTGTAGCCCTAGTCTTCTTGACTTTTTTCTTGTCTCTGATCGTTCTTGTGTGTTAAATTTTGACCAAATCTCTTTTGTCTCTGACCATGATTTAATTTTTTGTACACTTGACCTTCATTTTAATAATAAAATAATTGACAAAATATAGGGACTTTGGTTCAGTCGACCTGAAAGCTCTTGCTTTAGAACTTGGCAACATCAATTGGTGTGACTGTTGGTTTTATGAATCCGTGAATGAAAAACTTGATTTTTTATGCAACACGTTGCTATCCATTCTTAATGTTCACGTCCCACTACGCTATGCGAAAGTATCCTCATGCCCGTGGTTTAACACTAAAGTCCAAGGGGTCATAAAATTGCGTATAAAAGCATATCGCAACTGGAAAAGAAATCCAACTAGCGAAAAGTGGAATGCTTTTCGTACTGCAAGGAACAAAGCCACTGCAATAATTAGAGCTCAAAAAAAACGATTCTTTGCTGCCAAGCTTGATCCAGCTCTTCCGTCTGCTACTTTGTGGCGTAATATAAAAAACCTTCGTATTAATCCCAAAGAAAAACCAGAATGTATGTTAAATGCTGATAGTTTAAACGACGTTTTCCTTCGTAGTTCTACTTCAACCGGGTTCTTACCACAACTCGTTCCACTTCCCTCGGCTTCGTACTCTGACATTCCGTTCGAATTCTCAACGGTATTGGAAGATGACGTGTATAGATGTGTAATGAAAATTAAATCCAATGCAGTTGGCGAAGACGGTTTGCCCATACAATTTATAAAACTTGTTTTGCCAATTGACTCACATTATTAACCATTGTATTACAACGTCTTCTTTCCCAACATCATGGAAAGTGGCCTCTGTGTGTCCAATCGCAAAAAACAAAAACGCACGCTCATGTACTGATTTTCGTCCGATTAGTGTCCTGTCCGCTTTGTCGAAAGTGTTAGAGTCTTTAATGTCTGAACAAATATCTTTGCACATATCCGCTAAAAACTTGTTATCGCCCCTTCAATCTGGTTTTAGGCCAAAACATAGATGTTCAACAGCGATGGTTAAAATTATGGACGATTTGCGAATACCTTTTGACAAAGGTGATATTTCCCTGCTGTGCTTACTTGAATTCTCTAAAGCATTTGACTCAGTTGATCATTCATTGCTTTGTTCAAAGCTCGATTACTACTTTGGATTTGGTAAAAATGCCCTGTCATTAATGCAAAGTTACTTAACAGGTAGAACTCAACGTGTAAGGATCGGCTCGGTAATCTCACAGACAAAGCCTGTGATGTGTGGTGTTCCTCAAGTGTCGATTTTAGGCCCTCTGCTTTTTAGTGCATTTATAAATGATATATTTTTAATATGTCGACATGTAAACATGCACGCATATGCTGATGACCTTCAGATTTATTTATCTGGTTCAATTAGGACTGTGTCAAATGTCAGCTCTAATTTGAACACAGACTTATGCTCTATCTCTCGGTGGGCTGCCGATAACGGTCTAAGTCTTAACCCCCAAAAATCGTATGTTCTGCCTGTGTGCAAGAAAAAGCTAAATTTTAACAGCATTCCTTCTATTTACCTTAACAACAATTCTTTAAAGTTTATTGAAAAAATAACTAACTTAGGTTTTGTATTAAATAGTAGTCTTAGCTGCGCTGATCATACTAATATACGGTACACTAAGAAGTTTAAGGCAATCGGCATCATTTACTCCTAAATCAATACGACAAAAACTTGCTCTTCAATTAATTTTGCCTATTATTACATATTCTGAGGTGGTTTATAGCAAGCTTGACTCCAGGTCGTCTCATAAAATCGATACCGTATTCAATCATGTCACGCGTTATGTCTTTGGAGTACGAAAATTTGATCATATTTCAGCTTGGAGGCTTAAATTATTAGGATGCGAGTTTAATGAATATTTAAAAGCTAGAAATTGCGTCTTTCTCTTCAGACTGTTATGCACCAAGACTCCGCAATACTTATATGAAAAATTAATTTTTCCTAAGTCAGAACGGTCTTATGATTTAATTGTACCTTGTTTTAATTATAAGGACTCAACCAGACTGTTTTTGTCAATGCCATAAGGGTATGGAATTCCATTCCTTCTACAACTAGAAGCAAAATTAACAAAAGTAACTACAAACAATCTTTATATAACCACTTTTCTAAAGTTGGTTGACCCATCTACATATCTATACTTAAGAAAACTCTAGTACGAAACTATGTATCTAATAAAACAAGATATTTTTAAATTGTATAGATTTATCAAACGTTACTTATTTTTAAGTACATGTTCATTTAATTTTCATTTCAATTTATTTAAATTTTTTTATTTTATTTTATTTTATTTTTTTTATTTTTATTTTTATTATTTTTAATAGTTTATAATGTCTCATTGTATTACCTTCTTGATGTTGTGCTACAAAAGATGTATATAGATCTTATTGCACTAATACGTTAAACCTTAATAATAAATCAAATCAAATTGAGTATTTGTGCATTACAGAACATCTAACAAGGGACCTAGTCGACCACTATTCGTAACTAGGATCAGAGAGTTCTGATAGCTCGCAACTTGATTATGATGTATTTGTTATAGTTGAGACATGGCTCAACTCTAAATTTTTTTGATGCGGAATACTTTGACTCTAATTTGTATTAGTGATAATTTTATCTATAATATTTCGGAATGCATTTCTCCTATTACGCCGTGTGATGCATCATGCGCCTCTGATTTTGAATTTTAAATTTTATGTTTTCTTCATCTCTGCCTGATGATAGAATAGCTTTTAATTTCGCAGCATGTGATTTTGATCTGATTAATACTTTACTAATGGAATACAAATGGAATGACCTATTGTCCTGCTCCGACGTTTGCAGATGATATTATGTGTTTAAAACTTTAATGTTTGATTTCTGTTTAACTAACGTTCCGATTATTGAGAAAAAGCCTTATAAACTACCGTGATATAACTTTCACTTGAAAAGGTTAAAGAACCTCCGGAATAAATTCTTTAAAAAGTTTAGATTAAATGGGAGACAAATTTTTTTTCTAAATATCAGCGTTATTCCAAAAATTTCAACTGTTTCTTTACAGAAACTACATCCTAAGCATGGAGGAGAATATTAAATCAAATCCAAAGTATTTCTGGCGTTTTATTAAATCTAAAAAGTCGAACTCTGCTATTTCTTCAGTCGTATTTTATGAGAAAAAGTTTGCTAACACTCCAAATGGAGTGGCCAATTTGTTTGCGGAATTTTTTTGGTTCCCTAAGCCTCTCTTCGGACGATGTTATTACTGACATTACTAATCTTAAACCATCTACAAAAACGGATATTGATGGACTTTCAGTTCATTTGTTTAAAAATTGCCCCGCTTCAATTTCACCTTTAAAAATAATTTTTAATCTGTCATTGACGTCTGGAGTTTTCATTGATGACTGACTGCAAGTTCACTTCCATTAGCCCTATTCACAAAACTGGTAGTAAGAATAAGGTTTGTAATTATAGACCCAATCAAAGTTATCAACTGTTTCGGAACTTTTGAGGGTATCATTAAAGAAAAAATGTATTTTGCATCTTAGAGTCTGATCTCGCCTAACCAGCACGGTTTTGTCCCTCACAGGTCTACAGTTTCGAATCTAGCAGTATTTAGTGAATATTGCATTGCGTCTTTTTCTGCCGGGCTGCAGGTTGAATGTGTATATACAAAATTTTCAAAAGCTTTTGATAAAGTTTCACATTATTTATTGCTTTATAAGTTGGCGCATATAGGTTTTCATTCAGTTTTTTTTTAAATGGATTAATACAAAAGAATTTGCGTAGTAACAATTGACGGCAATTCTTCTGAATTTTTTTTGCCTCCTCTGGTCGCTATGCCGGCGACTTAAAAGTTTTTCCGATAATTAAAAAACTCCATGATGTTCTTCAACTTCAAAATGACATTGACAGCTTACATCTGTGGTGTGTTAACTCTCAGCTCTCTTTAAACATAAAAAAGTACTACAAAGTCACGTATGCGAAAACTCATAATACCTTGCCGACGTCTTATCTGTTTTCTCATTCTTTTTTACTAAGTTTGGACGAAATTAAAGATCTTGGCGTAATTTTTGCTTTTGATTAACCTTAAGACTTTGGAAGCAAGAAGGTCTTTTGTTCATAATATCATCAATGGGGACATTGACTGCTCCTTTCTTTTGGAAAGAATTAATTTCAATATCCCTCAACGTAATATTCGTATTTCTTTACCCTTCTATGGAGTAAAATGTAAAATAGAATATTCGCGAAATGCTCCCCTTGTTTGAGCGCTAATTGAATTTAATTCACTCTCGAGTTCTATCCAACTTGATTTTTCAATTCCAAAAAATATATTTTCTCGTATTTTAAATTTAGCTATCTACGTTTTTAAATCTTAATTTTTAAGTACTTTGTAAATAGTCTTTAAGAAACTTTTGTTCATAGACTAAATAAATAAATAATTCATACCAGCGCAGGTAGTCGTGCGAACTGTGCGACCCTCGAAAGAGTGGTCTTGCGGGGATAGATTCATAGCAACTCAGCCCGCAACCGCACATCAGCGGAAAAACGTAAATTCAGGTATCCAAAGAACCTTAGCTCCTGCCATAGAACGACGCAGTGGGATATACAAGAGCGTTAGAAGAAGTCTAGCACCAGCGCCCACCTTTGAGTGGCGAAGCGGAGACGAGAACTTACAGATCGAAGTGAACCCGCACCCGCTGTAAATCGGAGTAGAGGGCACATAACCCCACAGGCACCTAGCTCCAAGCGGCAAAAAGCGCATCCACAGCCCCTTGAGTTGGGCTCTGAATAGCGGTCGAGGGTCGGCGGTCCAGAGTCACTGGCGGGTGGCGGAGGACAGCACATAAGCTACTCTGAAACCCTCAAAGGAATCAGGCTGGCGGTGTTGCCCCAGAACTATCCGGGGGAATCGCTAGGGCCGGAGGAGGTCACAAATTTTGAAGAGGTCATTATGGATGAGGTCTTCGAAGGATGGACTTACCCGATTGGCTTTTGCGGGGTGTTCTTTCGTCCAGGTTTATTGCTGGTAGACTGCAAAGTTGAGAAGGCTGCGAGGTAGCCCAAAGCGAGAGGCCTAGAAAGGCCCGCTGTGCAAGAGGAGGGGAAATGAGATACCGCGAATACATAACGTGATGGTGTACCTCCCAAGAAATGCACACAGACCAGTAGAGAGAGCCATAGGGCTGATAAAGGCACAGAACGCGGGCTTACAAACCACGGAGTGGCGTCTTATAAACAGCTCATAGACGATGCAGTAATTCAACTAATTCTAGGCATCGACGAAGTATCTCACGAAAAAATCAAGAGGACGGCTTCCGTGTGAACTACAGCGACTCTGGGCTCTCCGACCTAAAAGTACTGTGACCTCGATCTTGACAGTCGTCCAGATCAACTTACAACAGGTTTGCCTCGGGAGATCTGGCCATCATACTGGCTCAGGAGCCGTGGGTCTACAAACGCCAGGTAAGGGGTATTAAAAACTCTCACAATAAGACCTCTCCTCGGAGGCCCAGATCTTGCCTATTGCTTAAAAACAGAATTGAGTATTTGTGCATTACAGAACATCTAACAAGGGACCTAGTGGCGGTGCAGATAAAATTTGAAGTGAATAAAGAAGCCAAAAATGTAGTTTTTGCTACCGCTTATTTTGCGGTAGATAACAACAACATTCCCCAACTGGAGGTTCAGGAATTACTGAAACGCTGTGAAAGGGATAAGCTTCCGCTTGTTTAGGTTGCGATGCTTATGCGCACAGCGAGGAATGGGGAGGCATTGATACCAACCCAAAGGGTGAGTCCTTATTAGAATACATTTTAAGTAATGACTTGAGTATACATTATGTGGGACAAAGACCACTATTCGTAACTAGGATCAGAGAGTTCTGTTAGCTCGCAACTTGATTATGATGTATTTGTTATAGTTGAGACATGGCTCAATTCTAAATTCTTTGACTCTAATTTTTATTAGTGATAATTTTATCTATAATATTTCGGAATGCATTTCTCCTATTACGCCGTTCTTCATCTCTGCCTGATAATAGAATAGCTTTTAATTTTGCAGCATGTGATTTTGATCTGATTAATACTTTACTAATGGAATACAAATGGAATGACCTATTGTCCTGCTCCGACGTTTCCAGATGATATTATGTGTTTAAAACTTTAATGTTTAATTTCTGTTTAACTAACGTTCCGATTATTGAGAAAAAGCCTTATAAACTACCGTGATATAACTTTCACTTGAAAAGGTTAAAGAACCTCCGGAATAAATTCTTTAAAAAGTTTAGATTAAATGGGAGACAAATTTTTTTTCTAAATATCAGCGTTATTCCAAAAATTTCAACTGTTTCTTTACAGAAACTACATCCTAAGCATGGAGGAGAATATTAAATCAAATCCAAAGTATTTCTGGCATTTTATTAAATCTAAAAAGTCGAACTCTGCTATTTCTTCAGCCGTATTTTATGAGAAAAAGTTTGCTAACACTCCAAATGGCGTGGCCAATTTGTTTGCGGAATTTTTTTGGTTCTCTAAGCCTCTCTTCGGACGATGTTATTACTGACATTACTAATCTTAAACCATCTACAAAAACGGATATTGATGGACTTTCAGTTCATTTGTTTAAAAATTGCCCCGCTTCAATTTTACCTTTAAAAATAATTTTTAATCTGTCATTGACGTCTGGAGTTTTCATTGATGACTGACTGCAAGTTCACTTCCATTAGCCCTATTCACAAAAGTGGTAGTAAGAATAAGGTTTGTAATTATAGACCCATATCAAAGTTATCAACTGTTTCGAAACTTTTTGAGGGTATCATTAAAGAAAAAATTTATTTTGCATATAAGAGTCTGATCTCGCCTAACCAGCACGGTTTTGTCCCTCACAGGTCTACAGTTTCGAATCTAGCATTATTTAGTGAATATTGCATTGCGTCTTTTTCTGCCGGGCTGCAGGTTGAATGTGTATATACAAACTTTTCAAAAGCTTTTGATAAAGTTTCACATTATTTATTGATTTATAAGTTGGCGCATATAGGTTTTCATTCAGTTTTTTTAAATGGATTAAATCCTATTTATACAAAAGAATTTGCGTACTTACAATTGACGGCAATTCTTCTGAGTCTTTTTTGCCTCCTCTGGGGTTCCCCAGGGGAGTATACTAGGTCCGTTATTATTCGTTCTGTTTATTAATGATATTAGTAGCTGCTTTAGATTTGCAAACATTTTTGCTCTATGCCGGCGACTTAAAAGTTTTTTCGATAATTAAAAAACCCGATGATGCTCTTCAGCTTCAAAATGACATTGACAGCTTACACCTGTGGTGTGTTAACTCTCAGCTCTCTTTAAACATAAAAAAGTGCTATAAAGTCACGTATGCGAAAACTCATAATACCTTGCCGACGTCTTATATGTTTTCTCATTCTTTTTTACAAAGTTTGGACGAAATTAAAGATCTTGGCGTAATTTTTTCAAGTAACTTTTCCTTTAATAGGCATATTTGTCATATTATTACGAAATCTTACTCGGTTTTAGGGTTTGTTAGACGAAATAGTTCCAAATTTTCGGACCCAGATACTCTTAAGTTATTATATACGCCTTTTGTTCGTTCCAACTTGGAATATGCTACCTTTATCGGGAGGTCTAGTCAAAAAATTATATAAAGAGGATTGAACGGGTCCAAAAAGTTTTACTTAAATATGTCTATCGTTCATTGTGTTTTGATGAGCCAATTCCCTCTTCTAAATCTCGCTTGCTTTTGATTAACTTTAAGACTTTGGAAGCGAGAAGGGTTTTTGTTCATAATATCATCAATGGGGACATTGAGTGCTCCTTTCTTTTGGAAAGAATTAATTTCAACATCCCTCAACGTAATATTCGTATTTCTTTACCCTTCTATGGAGTAAAATGTAAAACAGAATATTCGCGAAATGCTCCCCTTGTTTAAGCGCTAATTGAATTTAATTCACTCTCGAGTTCTATCCAACTTGATTTTTCAATTCCAAAAAATATATTTTCTCGTATTTTAAATTTAGCTATCTAGGTTTTTAAATGTTAATTTTTAATTACTTTGTAAATAGTCTTTAAGAAACTTTTGTTCATAGACTAAATAAATAAATAGTTCATACCAGCGCAGGTAGTCGTGCGAACTGTGCACCCGCACCCTCGAAAGAGTGGTCGTGCGGGGATAGATTCATAGCAACTCAGCCCGCAACCGCACATCAGCGGAAAAACGTAAATTCAGGTATCCAAAGAACCTTAGCTCCTGCCATAGAACGACGCAGTGGGATATACAAGAGCGTTAGAGGAAGTCTAGCACCAGCGCCCGCCTTTGAGCGGCGAAGCGGAGACGAGAACTTACAGATCGAAGTGAACCCGCACCCGCTGTAAATCGGAGTAGCAGGCAAATATCCCCACAGGTACCTAGCTCCAAGCGGCAAAAAGCGCATCCACAGCCCCTTGAGTTGGGCTCTGAATAGCGGTCGAGGGTCGGCGGTCCAGAGTCACTGGCGGGTGGCGGAGTACAGCACACAAGCTACTCTGAAACCCTCAAAGGAATCAGGCTGGCGGTGTTGCCCCAGAACTATCCGGGGGAATCGCTAGGGCCGGAGGAGGTCACAAATTTTGAAGAGGTCATTATTGATGAGGTCTTCAAAGGATGGACTTATCCGATTGGCTTTTGCGGGGTGTTCTTTCGTCCAGGTTTTTTGCTGGTAGACTGCAAAGTTGAGAAGGCTGCGAGGTAGCACAAAGCGAGAGGCCTGGAAAGGAACGCTGTGCAAGAGGAGGGGAAATGAGATACCGCCAACACATAACGTGATGGTGTACCTCCCAAGAAATGCACACAGACCAGTAGAGAGAGCCCTAGAGCTGATAAAGGCACAGAACGCGGGCTTAGAAACCACGGCGTGGCGTCTTGTAAACAGCATCATAGACGATGCAGTTATTCGACTAATTCTAGGCGTCGACGAAGTATCTTACGAGAAAATCAAGAGGACAGCTTCCGTGTGAACTACAGTTTCTGCTATGTATATGTGCGGCATTGGAAACGGAAGGCCACAGAGGAGAATAAAACTACATCGGATACGATGCAGGTTGCTCTACCACCTCAGCCCATGGATGCAGAATCATCGGCACAAGGCGTCCCTCCGATTAGGCAATATGCTCCTGCGGCCATTCCCGCATTTACCTGCACGACAGAAGATGGCCCTAGAACGCAGGAGCTGATTGAGGATCTCGACTTTAGGAAACTTGAGCTCGACTTTAGGAACTAGAGCGACTCTGGGCTCTCCGACCTAAAAGTACTGTGACCTCGATCTTGACAGTCGCCCAGATCAACTTACAACAGGTTTGCCTCGGAAGATCTGGGCATCATACTGGCTCAGAAGCCGTGGGTCTACAAACGCCAGGTAATGGGCATTAAAGACTCTCACAATAAGACCTCTCCACGGAGAGAACAGAACATCTTACAAGGGACCTAGTGGCGGTGCAGATAAAATTTGAGGTGAATAAAGAAGCCAAAAATGTAGTTTTTGCTGCTGCTTATTTTGCGGTAGATAACAACAACATTCTCCCACTGGAGGTTCAGGAATTACTGAAACGCTGTGAAAGGGATAAGCTTCCGCTTGTTTAGGTTGCGATGCTTATGCGCACAGCGAGGAATGGGGAGGCATTGATACCAACCCAAAGGGTGAGTCCTTATTAGAATACATTTTAAGTAATGACTTGAGTATACATTATGTGGGACAAAGACCACTATTCGTAACTAGGATCAGAGAGTTCTGTTAGCTCGCAACTTGATTATGATGTATTTGTTATAGTTGAGACATGGCTCAATTCTAAATTTTTTTTGATGCGGAATACTTTGACTCTAATTTTTATTAGTGATAATTTTATCTATAATATTTCGGAATGCATTTCTCCTATTACGCCGTGTGATGCATCATGTGCCTCTGATTTTGAATTTTAAATTTTATGTTTTCTTCATCTCTGCCTGATGATAGAATAGCTTTTAATTTCGCAGCATGTGATTTTGATCTGATTAATACTTTACTAATGGAATACTAATGGAATGACCTATTGTCCTGCTCCGACGTTTGCAGATGATATTATGTGTTTAAAACTTTAATGTTTGATTTCTGTTTAACTAACGTTCCGATTATTGAGAAAAAGCCTTATAAACTACCGTGATATAACTTTCACTTGAAAAGGTTAAAGAACCTCCGTAATAAATTCTTTAAAAATTTAGATTAAATGGGAGACAAATTTTTTTTCTAAATATCAGCGTTATTCCAAAGATTTCGACTGTTTCTTTACAGAAACTACATCCTAAGCATGGAGGAGAATATTAAATCAAATCCAAAGTATTTCTGGCATTTTATTAAATCTAAAAAGTCGAACTCTGCTATTTCTTCAGCCGTATTTTATGAGAAAAAGTTTGCTAACACTCCAAATGGCGTGGCCAATTTGTTTGCGGAATTTTTTTGGTTCTCTAAGCCTCTCTTCGGACGATGTTATTACTGACATTACTAATCTTAAACCATCTACAAAAACGGATATTGATGGACTTTCAGTTCATTTGTTTAAAAATTGCCCCGCTTCAATTTCACCTTTAAAAATAATTTTTAATCTGTCATTGACGTCTGGAGTTTTCATTGATGACTGACTGGAAGTTCACTTCCATTAGCCCTATTCACAAAAGTGGTACTAAGAATAAGGTTTGTAATTATAGACCCATATCAAAGTTATCAACTGTTTCGAAACTTTTTGAGGGTATCATTAAAGAAAAAATTTATTTTGCATATAAGAGTCTGATCTCGCCTAACCAGCACGGTTTTGTCCCTCACAGGTCTACAGTTTTGAATCTAGCAGTATTTAGGGAATATTGCATTGCGTCTTTTTCTGCCGGGATGCAGGTTGAATGTGTATATACAAACTTTTCAAAAGCTTTTGATAAAGTTTCAGATTATTTATTTATTTATAAGTTGGCGCATATAGGTTTTCATTCAGTTTTTTTTAAATGGATTAAATCCTATTTATACAAAAGAATTTGCGTAGTAACAATTGACGGCAATTCTTCTGAGTCTTTTTTGCCTCCTCTGGGGTTCCCCAGGGGAGTATACTAGGTCCGTTATTGTTCGTTCTGTTTATTAATGATATTAGTAGCTGCTTTAGATTTGCAAACATTTTTGCTCTATGCCGGCGACTTAAAAGTTTTTTCGATAATTAAAAAACCCGATGATGCTCTTCAGCTTCAAAATGACATTGACAGCTTACACCTGTGGTGTGTTAACTCTCAGCTCTCTTTAAACATAAAAAAGTGCTATAAAGTCACGTATGCGAAAACTCATAATACCTTGCCGACGTCTTATATGTTTTCTCATTCTTTTTTACAAAGTTTGGACGAAATTAAAGATCTTGGCGTAATTTTTTCGAGTAACTTTTTTTTAATAGGCATATTTGTCATATTATTTCGAAATCTTACTCGGTTTTAGGGTTTGTTAGACGAAATAGTTCCAAATTTTCTGACCCAGATACTCTTAAGTTATTATATACGCCTTTTGTTCGTTCCAACTTGGAATATGCTACCTTTATCGGGAGGTCTAGTCAAAAAATTATATAAAGAGGATTGAACGGGTCCAAAAAGTTTTACTTAAATATGTCTATCGTTCATTGTGTTTTGATGAGCCAATTCCCTCTTCTAAATCTCGCTTGCTTTTGATTAACTTTAAGACTTTGGAAGCGAGAAGGGTTTTTGTTCATAATATCATCAATGGGGACATTGAGTGCTCCTTTCTTTTGGAAAGAATTAATTTCAACATCCCTCAACGTAATATTCGTATTTCTTTACCCTTCTATGGAGTAAAATGTAAAACAGAATATTCGCGAAATGCTCCCCTTGTTTGAGCGCTAATCGAATTTAATTCACTCTCGAGTTCTATCCAACTTGATTTTTCAATTCCAAAAAATATATTTTCTCGTATTTTAAATTTAGCTATCTAGGTTTTTAAATCTTAATTTTTAATTACTTTGTAAATAGTCTTTAAGAAACTTTTGTTCATAGACTAAATAAATAAATAGTTCATACCAGCGCAGGTAGTCGTGCGAACTGTGCACCCGCACCCTCGAAAGAGTGGTTGTGCGGGGATAGATTCATAGCAACTCAGCCCGCAACCGCACATCAGCGGAAAAACGTAAATTCAGGTATCCAAAGAACCTTAGCTCCTGCCATAGAACGACGCAGTGGGATATACAAGAGCGTTAGAGGAAGTCTAGCACCAGCGCCCGCCTTTGAGCGGCGAAGCGGAGACGAGAACTTACAGATCGAAGTGAACCCGCACCCGCTGTAAATCGGAGTAGCAGGCAAATATCCCCACAGGCACCTAGCTCCAAGCGGCAAAAACCGCATCCACAGCCCCTTGAGTTGGGCTCTGAATAGCGGTCGAGGGTCGGCGGTCCAGAGTCACTGGCGGGTGGCGGAGTACAGCACACAAGCTACTCTGAAACCCTCAAAGGAATCAGGCTGGCGGTGTTGCCTCAGAACTATCCGGGGGAATCGCTAGGGCCGGAGGAGGTCACAAATTTTGAAGAGGTCATTATGGATGAGGTCTTCAAAGGATGGACTTACCCGATTGGCTTTTGCGGGGTGTTTTTTCGTCCAGGTTTTTTGCTGGTAGACTGCAAAGTTGAGAAGGCTGCGAGGTAGCACAAAGCGAGAGGCCTGGAAAGGAACGCTGTGCAAGAGGAGGTGAAATGAGATACCTCCAACACATAACATGATGGTGTACCTCCCAAGAAATGCACACAGACCAGTAGAGAGAGCCCTAGAGCTGATAAAGGCACAGAACGCGGGCTTAGAAACCACGGCGTGGCGTCTTGTAAACAGCATCATAGACGATGCAGTTATTCGACTAATTCTAGGCGTCGACGAAGTATCTTACGAGAAAATCAAGAGGACGGCTTCCGTGTGAACTACATTTTCTGCTATGTATATGTGCGGCATTGGAAACGGAAGACCACAGAGGAGAAGAAAACTACATCGGATACGATGCAGGTTGCTCTACCACCTCAGGCCATGGATGCAGAATCATCGGCACAAGGCGTCCCTCCGATTAGGCAACATGCTCCTGCGGCCATTCCCGCATTTACCTGCACGACAGAAGATGGCCCTAGAACGCAGGAGCTGATTGAGGATCTCGACTTTAGGAAACTTGAGCTCGACTTTAGGAACTAGAGCGACTCTGGGCTCTCCGACCTAAAAGTACTGTGACCTCGATCTTGACAGTCGCCCAGATCAACTTACAACAGGTTTGCCTCGGAAGATCTGGGCATCATACTGGCTCAGAAGCCGTGGGTCTACAAACGCCAGGTAATGGGCATTAAAGGCTCTCACAATAAGACCTCTCCACGGAGAGAACAGAACATCTAACAAGGGACCTAGTGGCGGTGCAGATAAAATTTGAGGTGAATAAAGAAGCCAAAAATGTAGTTTTTGCTGCTGCTTATTTTGCGGTAGATAACAACAACATTCTCCCACTGGAGGTTCAGGAATTACTGAAACGCTGTGAAAGGGATAAGCTTCCGCTTGTTTAGGTTGCGATGCTTATGCGCACAGCGAGGAATGGGGAGGCATTGATACCAACCCAAAGGGTGAGTCCTTATTAGAATACATTTTAAGTAATGACTTGAGTATACATTATGTGGGACAAAGACCACTATTCGTAACTAGGATCAGAGAGTTCTGTTAGCTCGCAACTTGATTATGATGTATTTGTTATAGTCGAGACATGGCTCAATTCTAAATTTTTTTGATGCGGAATACTTTGACTCTAATTTTTATTAGTGATAATTTTATCTGTAATATTTCGGAATGCACTTCTCCTATTACGCCGTGTGATGCATCATGTGCCTCTGATTTTGAATTTTAAATTTTATGTTTTCTTCATCTCTGCCTGATGATAGAATAGCTTTTAATTTTGCAGCATGTGATTTTGATCTGATTAATACTTTACTAATGGAATACAAGTTTAGATTAAATGGGAGACAAATTTTTTTTCTAAATATCAGCGTTATTCCAAAGATTTCAACTGTTTCTTTACAGAAACTACATCCTAAGCATGGAGGAGAATATTAAATCAAATCCAAAGTATTTCTGGCATTTTATTAAATCTAAAAAGTCGAACTCTGCTATTTCTTCAGCCGTATTTTATGAGAAAAAGTTTGCTAACACTCCAAATGGCGTGGCCAATTTGTTTGCGGAATTTTTTTGGTTCTCCAACCCTCTCTTCGGACGATGTTATTACTGACATTACTAATCTTAAACCATCTACAAAAACGGATATCGATGGACTTTCAGTTCATTTGTTTAAAAATTGCCCCGCTTCAATTTTACCTTTAAAAATAATTTTTAATCTGTCATTGACGTCTGGAGTTTTCATTGATGACTGACTGCAAGTTCACTTCCATTAGCCCTATTCACGAAAGTGGTACTTAGAATAAGGTTTGTAATTATAGACCCATATCAAAGTTATCAACTGTTTCGAAACTTTTTGAGGGTATCATTAAAGAAAAAATTTATTTTGCATATAAGAGTCTGATCTCGCCTAACCAGCACGGTTTTGTCCCTCACAGGTCTACAGTTTTGAATCTAGCAGTATTTAGGGAATATTGCATTGCGTCTTTTTCTGCCGGGCTGCAGGTTGAATGTGTATATACAAACTTTTCAAAAGCTTTTGATAAAGTTTCAGATTATTTATTGATTTATAAGTTGGCGCATATAGGTTTTCATTCAGTTTTTTTTAAATGGATTAAATCCTATTTATACAAAAGAATTTGCGTAGTAACAATTGACGGCAATTCTTCTGAGTCTTTTTTGCCTCCTCTGGGGTTCCCCAGGGGAGTATACTAGGTCCGTTATTGTTCGTTCTGTTTATTAATGATATTAGTAGCTGCTTTAAATTTGCAAACATTTTTGCTCTATGCCGGCGACTTAAAAGTTTTTTCGATAATTAAAAAACCCGATGATGCTCTTCAGCTTCAAAATGACATTGACAGCTTACACCTGTGGTGTGTTAACTCTCAGCTCTCTTTAAACATAAAAAAAAGCTATAAAGTCACGTATGCGAAAACTCATAATACCTTGCCGACGTCTTATATGTTTTCTCATTCTTTTTTACAAAGTTTGGACGAAATTAAAGATCTTGGCGTAATTTTTTCGAGTAACTTTTCCTTTAATAGGCATATTTGTCATATTATTTTAAAATTTTACTCGGTTTTAGGGTTTGTTAGGCGAAATAGTTCCAAATTTTCTGACCCAGATACTCTTAAGTTATTATATACGCCTTTTGTTCGTTCCAACTTGGAATATGCTACCTTTATCGGGAGGCCTAGTCAAAAAATTATATAAAGAGGATAGAACGGGTCCAAAAAGTTTTACTTAAATATGTCTATCGTTCATTGTGTTTTAATTAGCCAATTCCCTCTTCTAAATCTCGCTTGCTTTTGATTAACTTTAAGACTTTGGAAGCGAGAAGGGTTTTTGTTCATAATATCATCAATGGGGACATTGAGTGCTCCTTTCTTTTGGAAAGAATTAATTTCAACATCCCTCAACGTAATATTCGTATTTCTTTACCCTTCTATGGAGTAAAATGTAAAACAGAATATTCGCGAAATGCTCCCCTTGTTTGAGCGCTAATTGAATTTAATTCACTCTCGAGTTCTATCCAACTTGATTTTTCAATTCCAAAAAATATATTTTCTCGTATTTTAAATTTAGCTATCTAGGTTTTTAAATCTTAATTTTTAATTACTTTGTAAATAGTCTTTAAGAAACTTTTGTTCATAGACTAAATAAATAAATAGTTCATACCAGCGCAGGTAGTCGTGCGAACTGTGCACCCGCACCCTCGAAAGAGTGGTCGTGCGGGGATAGATTCATAGCAACTCAGCCCGCAACCGCACATCAGCGGAAAAACGTAAATTCAGGTATCCAAAGAACCTTAGCTCCTGCCATAGAACGACGCAGTGGGATATACAAGAGCGTTAGAGGAAGTCTAGCACCAGCGCCCGCCTTTGAGCGGCGAAGCGGAGACGAGAACTTACAGATCGAAGTGAACCCGCACCCGCTGTAAATCGGAGTAGCAGGCAAATATCCGCACAGGCACCTAGCTCCAAGTGGCAAAAAGCGCATCCACAGCCCCTTGAGTTGGGCTCTGAATAGCGGTCGAGGGTCGGCGGTCCAGAGTCACTGGCGGGTGGCGGAGTACAGCACACAAGCTACTCTGTAACCCTCAAAGGAATCAGGCTGGCGGTGTTGCCCCAGAACTATCCGGGGGAATCGCTAGGGCCGGAGGAGGTCACAAATTTTGAAGAGGTCATTATGGATGAGGTCTTCAAAGGATGGACTTACCCGATTGGCTTTTGCGGGGTGTTCTTTCGTCCAGATTTTTTGCTGGTAGACTGCAAAGTTGAGAAGGCTGCGAGGTAGCACAAAGCGAGAGGCCTGGAAAGGAACGCTGTTCAAGAGGAGGTGAAATGAGATACCGCCAACACATAACATGATGGTGTACCTCCCAAGAAATGCACACAGACCAGTAGAGAGAGCCCTAGAGCTGATAAAGGCACAGAACGCGGGCTTAGAAACCACGGCGTGGCGTCTTGTAAACAGCATCATAGACGATGCAGTTATTCGACTGATTCTAGGCGTCGACGAAGTATCTTACGAGAAAATCAAGAGGACGGCTTCCGTGTGAACTACAGTTTCAGCTATGTATATGTGCGGCATTGGAAACGGAAGGCCACAGAGGAGAAGAAAACTACATCGGATACGATGCAGGTTGCTCTACCACCTCAGGCCATGGATGCAGAATTATCGGCACGAGGCGTCCCTGCGATTAGGCAACATGCTCCTGCGGCCATTCCTGCATTTACCTGCACGACAGAAGATGGCCCTAGAACGCAGGAGCTGATTGAGGATCTCGACTTGAGGAAACTTGAGCTCGACTTTAGGAACTAGAGCGACTCTGGGCACTCCGACCTAAAAGTACTGTGACCTCGATCTTGACAGTCGCCCAGATCAACTTACAACAGGTTTGCCTCGGGAGATCTGGGCATCATACTGGCTCAGAAGCCGTGGGTCTACAAACGCCAGGTAATGGGCATTAAAGAATCTCACAATAAGACCTCTCCACGGAGAGAACAGAACATCTAACAAGGGACCTAGTGGCGGTGCAGATAAAATTTGAGGTGAATAAAGAAGCCAAAAATGTAGTTTTTGCTGCTGCTTATTTTGCGGTAGATAACAACAACATTCTCCCACTGGAGGTTCAGGAATTACTGAAACGCTGTGAAAGGGATAAGCTTCCGCTTGTTTAGGTTGCGATGCTTATGCGCACAGCGAGGAATGGGGAGGCATTGATACCAACCCAAAGGGTGAGTCCTTATTAGAATACATTTTAAGTAATGACTTGAGTATACATTATGTGGGACAAAGACCACTATTCGTAACTAGGATCAGAGAGTTCTGTTAGCTCGCAACTTGATTATGATGTATTTGTTATAGTTGAGACATGGCTCAATTCTAAATTTTTTTGATGCGGAATACTTTGACTCTAATTTTTATTAGTGATAATTTTATCTATAATATTTCGGAATGCATTTCTCCTATTTCGCCGTGTGATGCATCATGTGCCTCTGATTTTGAATTTTAAATTTTATGTTTTCTTCATCTCTGCCTGATGATAGAATAGCTTTTAATTTTGCAGCATGTGATTTTGATCTGATTAATACTTTACTAATGGAATACAAATGGAATGACCTATTGTCCTGCTCCGACGTTTGCAGATGATATTATGTGTTTAAAACTTTAATGTTTGATTTCTGTTTAACTAACGTTCCGATTATTGAGAAAAAGCCTAATAAACTACCGTGATATAACTTTCACTTGAAAAGGTTAAAGAACCTCTGGAATAAATTCTTTAAAAAGTTTAGATTAAATGGGAGACAAATTTTTTTTCTAAATATCAGCGTTATTCCAAAGATTTCAACTGTTTCTTTACAGAAACTACATCCTAAGCATGGAGGAGAATATTAAATCAAATCCAAAGTATTTCTGGCATTTTATTAAATCTAAAAAGTCGAACTCTGCTATTTCTTCAGCCGTATTTTATGAGAAAAAGTTTGCTAACACTCCAAATGGCGTGGCCAATTTGTTTGCGGAATTTTTTTGGTTCTCCAACCCTCTCTTCGGACGATGTTATTACTGACATTACTAATCTTAAACCATCTACAAAAACGGATATTGATGGACTTTCAGTTCATTTGTTTAAAAATTGCCCCGCTTCAATTTTACCTTTAAAAATAATTTTTAATCTGTCATTGACGTCTGGAGTTTTCATTGATGACTGACTGCAAGTTCACTTCCATTAGCCCTATTCACGAAAGTGGTACTTAGAATAAGGTTTGTAATTATAGACCCATATCAAAGTTATCAACTGTTTCGAAACTTTTTGAGGGTATTATTAAAGAAAAAATTTATTTTGCATATAAGAGTCTGATCTCGCCTAACCAGCACGGTTTTGTCCCTCACAGGTCTACAGTTTTGAATCTAGCAGTATTTAGGGAATATTGCATTGCGTCTTTTTCTGCCGGGCTGCAGGTTGAATGTGTATATACAAACTTTTCAAAAGCTTTTGATAAAGTTTCAGATTATTTATTGATTTATAAGTTGGCGCATATAGGTTTTCATTCAGTTTTTTTTAAATGGATTAAATCCTATTTATACAAAAGAATTTGCGTAGTAACAATTGACGGCAATTCTTCTGAGTCTTTTTTGCCTCCTCTGGGGTTCCCCAGGGGAGTATACTAGGTCCGTTATTGTTCGTTCTGTTTATTAATGATATTAGTAGCTGCTTTAAATTTGCAAACATTTTTGCTCTATGCCGGCGACTTAAAAGTTTTTTCGATAATTAAAAAACCCGATGATGCTCTTCAGCTTCAAAATGACATTGACAGCTTACACCTGTGGTGTGTTAACTCTCAGCTCTCTTTAAACATAAAAAAGTGCTATAAAGTCACGTATGCGAAAACTCATAATACCTTGCCGACGTCTTATATGTTTTCTCATTCTTTTTTACAAAGTTTGGACGAAATTAAAGATCTTGGCGTAATTTTTTCGAGTAACTTTTCCTTTAATAGGCATATTTGTCATATTATTTCAAAATTTTACTCGGTTTTAGGGTTTGTTAGGCGAAATAGTTCCAAATTGTCTGACCCAGATACTCTTAAGTTATTATATACGCCTTTTGTTCGTTCCAACTTGGAATATGCTACCTTTATCGGGAGGCCTAGTCAAAAAATTATATAAAGAGGATAGAACGGGTCCAAAAAGTTTTACTTAAATATGTCTATCGTTCATTGTGTTTTGATGAGCCAATTCCCTCTTCTAAATCTCGCTTGCTTTTGATTAACTTTAAGACTTTGGAAGCGAGAAGGGTTTTTGTTCATAATATCATCAATGGGGACATTGAGTGCTCCTTTCTTTTGGAAAGAATTAATTTCAACATCCCTCAACGTAATATTCGTATTTCTTTACCCTTCTATGGAGTAAAATGTAAAACAGAATATTCGCGAAATGCTCCACTTGTTTGAGCGCTAATTGAATTTAATTCACTCTCGAGTTCTATCCAACTTGATTTTTCAATTCCAAAAAATATATTTTCTCGTATTTTAAATTTAGCTATCTAGGTTTTTAAATCTTAATTTTTAATTACTTTGTAAATAGTCTTTAAGAAACTTTTGTTCATAGACTAAATAAATAAATAGTTCATACCAGCGCAGGTAGTCGTGCGAACTGTGCACCCGCACCCTCGAAAGAGTGGTCGTGCGGGGATAGATTTATAGCAACTCAGCCCGCAACCGCACATCAGCGGAAAAACGTAAATTCAGGTATCCAAAGAACCTTAGCTCCTGCCATAGAACGACGCAGTGGGATATACAAGAGCGTTAGAGGAAGTCTAGCACCAGCGCCCGCCTTTGAGCGGCGAAGCGGAGACGAGAACTTACAGATCGAAGTGAAC
This sequence comes from Philophylla caesio, assembly GCA_963971545.1. Lineage (NCBI taxonomy): Eukaryota > Metazoa > Arthropoda > Insecta > Diptera > Tephritidae > Philophylla > Philophylla caesio. Next base: position 121,700,802 of record OZ020604.1, on the reverse strand, counting down.
CCGCACCCGCTGTAAATCGGAGTAGCAGGCAAATATCCGCACAGGCACCTAGCTCCAAGTGGCAAAAAGCGCATCCACAGCCCCTTGAGTTGGGCTCTGAATAGCGGTCGAGGGTCGGCGGTCCAGAGTCACTGGCGGGTGGCGGAGTACAGCACACAAGCTACTCTGTAACCCTCAAAGGAATCAGGCTGGCGGTGTTACCCCAGAACTATCCGGGGGAATCGCTAGGGCCGGAGGAGGTCACAAATTTTGAAGAGGTCATTATGGATGAGGTCTTCAAAGGATGGACTTACCCGATTGGCTTTTGCGGGGTGTTCTTTCGTCCAGATTTTTTGCTGGTAGACTGCAAAGTTGAGAAGGCTGCGAGGTAGCACAAAGCGAGAGGCCTGGAAAGGAACGCTGTTCAAGAGGAGGTGAAATGAGATACCGCCAACACATAACATGATGGTGTACCTCCCAAGAAATGCACACAGACCAGTAGAGAGAGCCCTAGAGCTGATAAAGGCACAGAACGCGGGCTTAGAAACCACGGCGTGGCGTCTTGTAAACAGCATCATAGACGATGCAGTTATTCGACTAATTCTAGGCGTCGACGAAGTATCTTACGAGAAAATCAAGAGGACGGCTTCCGTGTGAACTACAGTTTCAGCTATGTATATGTGCGGCATTGGAAACGGAAGGCCACAGAGGAGAAGAAAACTACATCGGATACGATGCAGGTTGCTCTACCACCTCAGGCCATGGATGCAGAATTATCGGCACGAGGCGTCCCTGCGATTAGGCAACATGCTCCTGCGGCCATTCCTGCATTTACCTGCACGACAGAAGATGGCCCTAGAACGCAGGAGCTGATTGAGGATCTCGACTTGAGGAAACTTGAGCTCGACTTTAGGAACTAGAGCGACTCTGGGCACTCCGACCTAAAAGTACTGTGACCTCGATCTTGACAGTCGCCCAGATCAACTTACAACAGGTTTGCCTCGGGAGATCTGGGCATCATACTGGCTCAGAAGCCGTGGGTCTACAAACGCCAGGTAATGGGCATTAAAGAATCTCACAATAAGACCTCTCCACGGAGAGAACAGAACATCTAACAAGGGACCTAGTGGCGGTGCAGATAAAATTTGAGGTGAATAAAGAAGCCAAAAATGTAGTTTTTGCTGCTGCTTATTTTGCGGTAGATAACAACAACATTCTCCCACTGGAGGTTCAGGAATTACTGAAACGCTGTGAAAGGGATAAGCTTCCGCTTGTTTAGGTTGCGATGCTTATGCGCACAGCGAGGAATGGGGAGGCATTGATACCAACCCAAAGGGTGAGTCCTTATTAGAATACATTTTAAGTAATGACTTGAGTATACATTATGTGGGACAAAGACCACTATTCGTAACTAGGATCAGAGAGTTCTGTTAGCTCGCAACTTGATTATGATGTATTTGTTATTGTTGAGACATGGCTCAATTCTAAATTTTTTTGATGCGGAATACTTTGACTCTAATTTTTATTAGTGATAATTTTATCTATAATATTTCGGAATGCATTTCTCCTATTTCGCCGTGTGATGCATCATGTGCCTCTGATTTTGAATTTTAAATTTTATGTTTTCTTGATCTCTGCCTGATGATAGAATAGCTTTTAATTTTGCAGCATGTGATTTTGATCTGATTAATACTTTACTAATGGAATACAAATGGAATGACCTATTGTCCTGCTCCGACGTTTGCAGATGATATTATGTGTTTAAAACTTTAATGTTTGATTTCTGTTTAACTAACGTTCCGATTATTGAGAAAAAGCCTAATAAACTACCGTGATATAACTTTCACTTGAAAAGGTTAAAGAACCTCTGGAATAAATTCTTTAAAAAGTTTAGATTAAATGGGAGACAAATTTTTTTTCTAAATATCAGCGTTATTCCAAAGATTTCAACTGTTTCTTTACAGAAACTACATCCTAAGCATGGAGGAGAATATTAAATCAAATCCAAAGTATTTCTGGCATTTTATTAAATCTAAAAAGTCGAACTCTGCTATTTCTTCAGCCGTATTTTATGAGAAAAAGTTTGCTAACACTCCAAATGGCGTGGCCAATTTGTTTGCGGAATTTTTTTGGTTCTCCAACCCTCTCTTCGGACGATGTTATTACTGACATTACTAATCTTAAACCATCTACAAAAACGGATATTGATGGACTTTCAGTTCATTTGTTTAAAAATTGCCCCGCTTCAATTTTACCTTTAAAAATAATTTTTAATCTGTCATTGACGTCTGGAGTTTTCATTGATGACTGACTGCAAGTTCACTTCCATTAGCCCTATTCACGAAAGTGGTACTTAGAATAAGGTTTGTAATTATAGACCCATATCAAAGTTATCAACTGTTTCGAAACTTTTTGAGGGTATTATTAAAGAAAAAATTTATTTTGCATATAAGAGTCTGATCTCGCCTAACCAGCACGGTTTTGTCCCTCACAGGTCTACAGTTTTGAATCTAGCAGTATTTAGGGAATATTGCATTGCGTCTTTTTCTGCCGGGCTGCAGGTTGAATGTGTATATACAAACTTTTCAAAAGCTTTTGATAAAGTTTCAGATTATTTATTGATTTATAAGTTGGCGCATATAGGTTTTCATTCAGTTTTTTTTAAATGGATTAAATCCTATTTATACAAAAGAATTTGCGTAGTAACAATTGACGGCAATTCTTCTGAGTCTTTTTTGCCTCCTCTGGGGTTCCCCAGGGGAGTATACTAGGTCCGTTATTGTTCGTTCTGTTTATTAATGATATTAGTAGCTGCTTTAAATTTGCAAACATTTTTGCTCTATGCCGGCGACTTAAAAGTTTTTTCGATAATTAAAAAACCCGATGATGCTCTTCAGCTTCAAAATGACATTGACAGCTTACACCTGTGGTGTGTTAACTCTCAGCTCTCTTTAAACATAAAAAAGTGCTATAAAGTCACGTATGCGAAAACTCATAATACCTTGCCGACGTCTTATATGTTTTCTCATTCTTTTTTACAAAGTTTGGACGAAATTAAAGATCTTGGCGTAATTTTTTCGAGTAACTTTTCCTTTAATAGGCATATTTGTCATATTATTTCAAAATTTTACTCGGTTTTAGGGTTTGTTAGGCGAAATAGTTCCAAATTGTCTGACCCAGATACTCTTAAGTTATTATATACGCCTTTTGTTCGTTCCAACTTGGAATATGCTACCTTTATCGGGAGGCCTAGTCAAAAAATTATATAAAGAGGATAGAACGGGTCCAAAAAGTTTTACTTAAATATGTCTATCGTTCATTGTGTTTTGATGAGCCAATTCCCTCTTCTAAATCTCGCTTGCTTTTGATTAACTTTAAGACTTTGGAAGCGAGAAGGGTTTTTGTTCATAATATCATCAATGGGGACATTGAGTGCTCCTTTCTTTTGGAAAGAATTAATTTCAACATCCCTCAACGTAATATTCGTATTTCTTTACCCTTCTATGGAGTAAAATGTAAAACAGAATATTCGCGAAATGCTCCACTTGTTTGAGCGCTAATTGAATTTAATTCACTCTCGAGTTCTATCCAACTTGATTTTTCAATTCCAAAAAATATATTTTCTCGTATTTTAAATTTAGCTATCTAGGTTTTTAAATCTTAATTTTTAATTACTTTGTAAATAGTCTTTAAGAAACTTTTGTTCATAGACTAAATAAATAAATAGTTCATACCAGCGCAGGTAGTCGTGCGAACTGTGCACCCGCACCCTCGAAAGAGTGGTCGTGCGGGGATAGATTTATAGCAACTCAGCCCGCAACCGCACATCAGCGGAAAAACGTAAATTCAGGTATCCAAAGAACCTTAGCTCCTGCCATAGAACGACGCAGTGGGATATACAAGAGCGTTAGAGGAAGTCTAGCACCAGCGCCCGCCTTTGAGCGGCGAAGCGGAGACGAGAACTTACAGATCGAAGTGAACCCGCACCCGCTGTAAATCGGAGTAGCAGGCAAATATCCGCACAGGCACCTAGCTCCAAGTGGCAAAAAGCGCATCCACAGCCCCTTGAGTTGGGCTCTGAATAGCGGTCGAGGGTCGGCGGTCCAGAGTCACTGGCGGGTGGCGGAGTACAGCACACAAGCTACTCTGTAACCCTCAAAGGAATCAGGCTGGCGGTGTTACCCCAGAACTATCCGGGGGAATCGCTAGGGCCGGAGGAGGTCACAAATTTTGAAGAGGTCATTATGGATGAGGTCTTCAAAGGATGGACTTACCCGATTGGCTTTTGCGGGGTGTTCTTTCGTCCAGATTTTTTGCTGGTAGACTGCAAAGTTGAGAAGGCTGCGAGGTAGCACAAAGCGAGAGGCCTGGAAAGGAACGCTGTTCAAGAGGAGGTGAAATGAGATACCGCCAACACATAACATGATGGTGTACCTCCCAAGAAATGCACACAGACCAGTAGAGAGAGCCCTAGAGCTGATAAAGGCACAGAACGCGGGCTTAGAAACCACGGCGTGGCGTCTTGTAAACAGCATCATAGACGATGCAGTTATTCGACTAATTCTAGGCGTCGACGAAGTATCTTACGAGAAAATCAAGAGGACGGCTTCCGTGTGAACTACAGTTTCAGCTATGTATATGTGCGGCATTGGAAACGGAAGGCCACAGAGGAGAAGAAAACTACATCGGATACGATGCAGGTTGCTCTACCACCTCAGGCCATGGATGCAGAATTATCGGCACGAGGCGTCCCTGCGATTAGGCAACATGCTCCTGCGGCCATTCCTGCATTTACCTGCACGACAGAAGATGGCCCTAGAACGCAGGAGCTGATTGAGGATCTCGACTTGAGGAAACTTGAGCTCGACTTTAGGAACTAGAGCGACTCTGGGCACTCCGACCTAAAAGTACTGTGACCTCGATCTTGACAGTCGCCCAGATCAACTTACAACAGGTTTGCCTCGGGAGATCTGGGCATCATACTGGCTCAGAAGCCGTGGGTCTACAAACGCCAGGTAATGGGCATTAAAGAATCTCACAATAAGACCTCTCCACGGAGAGAACAGAACATCTAACAAGGGACCTAGTGGCGGTGCAGATAAAATTTGAGGTGAATAAAGAAGCCAAAAATGTAGTTTTTGCTGCTGCTTATTTTGCGGTAGATAACAACAACATTCTCCCACTGGAGGTTCAGGAATTACTGAAACGCTGTGAAAGGGATAAGCTTCCGCTTGTTTAGGTTGCGATGCTTATGCGCACAGCGAGGAATGGGGAGGCATTGATACCAACCCAAAGGGTGAGTCCTTATTAGAATACATTTTAAGTAATGACTTGAGTATACATTATGTGGGACAAAGACCACTATTCGTAACTAGGATCAGAGAGTTCTGTTAGCTCGCAACTTGATTATGATGTATTTGTTATAGTTGAGACATGGCTCAATTCTAAATTTTTTTGATGCGGAATACTTTGACTCTAATTTTTATTAGTGATAATTTTATCTATAATATTTCGGAATGCATTTCTCCTATTTCGCCGTGTGATGCATCATTCTCCAACCCTCTCTTCGGACGATGTTATTACTGACATTACTAATCTTAAACCATCTACAAAAACGGATATTGATGGACTTTCAGTTCATTTGTTTAAAAATTGCCCCGCTTCAATTTTACCTTTAAAAATAATTTTTAATCTGTCATTGACGTCTGGAGTTTTCATTGATGACTGACTGCAAGTACACTTCCATTAGCCCTATTCACGAAAGTGGTACTTAGAATAAGGTTTGTAATTATAGACCCATATCAAAGTTATCAACTGTTTCGAAACTTTTTGAGGGTATCATTAAAGAAAAAATTTATTTTGCATATAAGAGTCTGATCTCGCCTAACCAGCACGGTTTTGTCCCTCACAGGTCTACAGTTTTGAATCTAGCAGTATTTAGGGAATATTGCATTGCGTCTTTTTCTGCCGGGCTGCAGGTTGAATGTGTATATACAAACTTTTCAAAAGCTTTTGATAAAGTTTCAGATTATTTATTGATTTATAAGTTGGCGCATATAGGTTTTCATTCAGTTTTTTTTAAATGGATTAAATCCTATTTATACAAAAGAATTTGCGTAGTAACAATTGACGGCAATTCTTTTGAGTCTTTTTTGCCTCCTCTGGGGTTCCCCAGGGGAGTATACTAGGTCCGTTATTGTTCGTTCTGTTTATTAATGATATTAGTAGCTGCTTTAAATTTGCAAACATTTTTGCTCTATGCCGGCGACTTAAAAGTTTTTTCGATAATTAAAAAACCCGATGATGCTCTTCAGCTTCAAAATGACATTGACAGCTTACACCTGTGGTGTGTTAACTCTCAGCTCTCTTTAAACATAAAAAAGTGCTATAAAGTCACGTATGCGAAAACTCATAATACCTTGCCGACGTCTTATATGTTTTCTCATTCTTTTTTACAAAGTTTGGACGAAATTAAAGATCTTGGCGTAATTTTTTCGAGTAACTTTTCCTTTAATAGGCATATTTGTCATATTATTTCAAAATTTTACTCGGTTTTAGGGTTTGTTAGGCGAAATAGTTCCAAATTGTCTGACCCAGATACTCTTAAGTTATTATATACGCCTTTTGTTCGTTCCAACTTGGAATATGCTACCTTTATCGGGAGGCCTAGTCAAAAAATTATATAAAGAGGATAGAACGGGTCCAAAAAGTTTTACTTAAATATGTCTATCGTTCATTGTGTTTTGATGAGCCAATTCCCTCTTCTAAATCTCGCTTGCTTTTGATTAACTTTAAGACTTTGGAAGCGAGAAGGGTTTTTGTTCATAATATCATCAATGGGGACATTGAGTGCTCCTTTCTTTTGGAAAGAATTAATTTCAACATCCCTCAACGTAATATTCGTATTTCTTTACCCTTCTATGGAGTAAAATGTAAAACAGAATATTCGCGAAATGCTCCCCTTGTTTGAGCGCTAATTGAATTTAATTCACTCTCGAGTTCTATCCAACTTGACTTTTCAATTCCAAAAAATATATTTTCTCGTATTTTAAATTTAGCTATCTAGGTTTTTAAATCTTAATTTTTAATTACTTTGTAAATAGTCTTTAAGAAACTTTTGTTCATAGACTAAATAAATAAATAGTTCATACCAGCGCAGGTAGTCGTGCGAACTGTGCACCCGCACCCTCGAAAGAGTGGTCGTGCGGGGATAGATTTATAGCAACTCAGCCCGCAACCGCACATCAGCGGAAAAACGTAAATTCAGGTATCCAAAGAACCTTAGCTCCTGCCATAGAACGACGCAGTGGGATATACAAGAGCGTTAGAGGAAGTCTAGCACCAGCGCCCGCCTTTGAGCGGCGAAGCGGAGACGAGAACTTACAGATCGAAGTGAACCCGCACCCGCTGTAAATCGGAGTAGCAGGCAAATATCCGCACAGGCACCTAGCTCCAAGTGGCAAAAAGCGCATCCACAGCCCCTTGAGTTGGGCTCTGAATAGCGGTCGAGGGTCGGCGGTCCAGAGTCACTGGCGGGTGGCGGAGTACAGCACACAAGCTACTCTGTAACCCTCAAAGGAATCAGGCTGGCGGTGTTGCCCCAGAACTATCCGGGGGAATCGCTAGGGCCGGAGGAGGTCACAAATTTTGAAGAGGTCATTATGGATGAGGTCTTCAAAGGATGGACTTACCCGATTGGCTTTTGCGGGGTGTTCTTTCGTCCAGATTTTTTGCTGGTAGACTGCAAAGTTGAGAAGGCTGCGAGGTAGCACAAAGCGAGAGGCCTGGAAAGGAACGCTGTTCAAGAGGAGGTGAAATGAGATACCGTCAACACATAACATGATGGTGTTCCTCCCAAGAAATGCACACAGACCAGTAGAGAGAGCCCTAGAGCTGATAAAGGCACAGAACGCGGGCTTAGAAACCACGGCGTGGCGTCTTGTAAACAGCATCATAGACGATGCAGTTATTCGACTAATTCTAGGCGTCGACGAAGTATCTTACGAGAAAATCAAGAGGACGGCTTCCGTGTGAACTACAGTTTCAGCTATGTATATGTGCGGCATTGGAAACGGAAGGCCACAGAGGAGTAGAAAACTACATCGGATACGATGCAGGTTGCTCTACCACCTCAGGCCATGGATGCAGAATTATCGGCACGAGGCGTCCCTGCGATTAGGCAACATGCTCCTGCGGCCATTCCTGCATTTACCTGCACGACAGAAGATGGCCCTAGAACGCAGGAGCTGATTGAGGATCTCGACTTGAGGAAACTTGAGCTCGACTTTAGGAACTAGAGCGACTCTGGGCACTCCGACCTAAAAGTACTGTGACCTCGATCTTGACAGTCGCCCAGATCAACTTACAACAGGTTTGCCTCGGGAGATCTGGGCATCATACTGGCTCAGAAGCCGTGGGTCTACAAACGCCAGGTAATGGGCATTAAAGACTCTCACAATAAGACCTCTCCACGGAGAGAACAGAACATCTAACAAGGGACCTAGTGGCGGTGCAGATAAAATTTGAGGTGAATAAAGAAGCCAAAAATGTAGTTTTTGCTGCTGCTTATTTTGCGGTAGATAACAACAACATTCTCCCACTGGAGGTTCAGGAATTACTGAAACGCTGTGAAAGGGATAAGCTTCCGCTTGTTTAGGTTGCGATGCTTATGCGCACAGCGAGGAATGGGGAGGCATTGATACCAACCCAAAGGGTGAGTCCTTATTAGAATACATTTTAAGTAATGACTTGAGTATACATTATGTGGGACAAAGACCACTATTCGTAACTAGGATCAGAGAGTTCTGTTAGCTCGCAACTTGATTATGATGTATTTGTTATTGTTGAGACATGGCTCAATTCTAAATTTTTTTGATGCGGAATACTTTGACTCTAATTTTTATTAGTGATAATTTTATCTATAATATTTCGGAATGCATTTCTCCTATTTCGCCGTGTGATGCATCATGTGCCTCTGATTTTGAATTTTAAATTTTATGTTTTCTTGATCTCTGCCTGATGATAGAATAGCTTTTAATTTTGCAGCATGTGATTTTGATCTGATTAATACTTTACTAATGGAATACAAATGGAATGACCTATTGTCCTGCTCCGACGTTTGCAGATGATATTATGTGTTTAAAACTTTAATGTTTGATTTCTGTTTAACTAACGTTCCGATTATTGAGAAAAAGCCTAATAAACTACCGTGATATAACTTTCTCTTGAAAAGGTTAAAGAACCTCCGGAATAAATTCTTTAAAAAGTTTAGATTAAATGGGAGACAAATTTTTTTTCTAAATATCAGCGTTATTCCAAAGATTTCAACTGTTTCTTTACAGAAACTACATCCTAAGCATGGAGGAGAATATTAAATCAAATCCAAAGTATTTCTGGCATTTTATTAAATCTAAAAAGTCGAACTCTGCTATTTCTTCAGCCGTATTTTATGAGAAAAAGTTTGCTAACACTCCAAATGGCGTGGCCAATTTGTTTGCGGAATTTTTTTGGTTCTCTAAGCCTCTCTTCGGACGATGTTATTACTGACATTACTAATCTTAAACCATCTACAAAAACGGATATTGATGGACTTTCAGTTCATTTGTTTAAAAATTGCCCCGCTTCAATTTTACCTTTAAAAATAATTTTTAATCTGTCATTGACGTCTGGAGTTTTCATTGATGACTGACTGCAAGTACACTTCCATTAGCCCTATTCACGAAAGTGGTACTTAGAATAAGGTTTGTAATTATAGACCCATATCAAAGTTATCAACTGTTTCGAAACTTTTTGAGGGTATCATTAAAGAAAAAATTTATTTTGCATATAAGAGTCTGATCTCGCCTAACCAGCACGGTTTTGTCCCTCACAGGTCTACAGTTTTGAATCTAGCAGTATTTAGGGAATATTGCATTGCGTCTTTTTCTGCCGGGCTGCAGGTTGAATGTGTATATACAAACTTTTCAAAAGCTTTTGATAAAGTTTCAGATTATTTATTGATTTATAAGTTGGCGCATATAGGTTTTCATTCAGTTTTTTTTAAATGGATTAAATCCTATTTATACAAAAGAATTTGCGTAGTAACAATTGACGGCAATTCTTTTGAGTCTTTTTTGCCTCCTCTGGGGTTCCCCAGGGGAGTATACTAGGTCCGTTATTGTTCGTTCTGTTTATTAATGATATTAGTAGCTGCTTTAAATTTGCAAACATTTTTGCTCTATGCCGGCGACTTAAAAGTTTTTTCGATAATTAAAAAACCCGATGATGCTCTTCAGCTTCAAAATGACATTGACAGCTTACACCTGTGGTGTGTTAACTCTCAGCTCTCTTTAAACATAAAAAAGTGCTATAAAGTCACGTATGCGAAAACTCATAATACCTTGCCGACGTCTTATATGTTTTCTCATTCTTTTTTACAAAGTTTGGACGAAATTAAAGATCTTGGCGTAATTTTTTCGAGTAACTTTTCCTTTAATAGGCATATTTGTCATATTATTTCAAAATTTTACTCGGTTTTAGGGTTTGTTAGGCGAAATAGTTCCAAATTGTCTGACCCAGATACTCTTAAGTTATTATATACGCCTTTTGTTCGTTCCAACTTGGAATATGCTACCTTTATCGGGAGGCCTAGTCAAAAAATTATATAAAGAGGATAGAACGGGTCCAAAAAGTTTTACTTAAATATGTCTATCGTTCATTGTGTTTTGATGAGCCAATTCCCTCTTCTAAATCTCGCTTGCTTTTGATTAACTTTAAGACTTTGGAAGCGAGAAGGGTTTTTGTTCATAATATCATCAATGGGGACATTGAGTGCTCCTTTCTTTTGGAAAGAATTAATTTCAACATCCCTCAACGTAATATTCGTATTTCTTTACCCTTCTATGGAGTAAAATGTAAAACAGAATATTCGCGAAATGCTCCCCTTGTTTGAGCGCTAATTGAATTTAATTCACTCTCGAGTTCTATCCAACTTGACTTTTCAATTCCAAAAAATATATTTTCTCGTATTTTAAATTTAGCTATCTAGGTTTTTAAATCTTAATTTTTAATTACTTTGTAAATAGTCTTTAAGAAACTTTTGTTCATAGACTAAATAAATAAATAGTTCATACCAGCGCAGGTAGTCGTGCGAACTGTGCACCCGCACCCTCGAAAGAGTGGTCGTGCGGGGATAGATTTATAGCAACTCAGCCCGCAACCGCACATCAGCGGAAAAACGTAAATTCAGGTATCCAAAGAACCTTAGCTCCTGCCATAGAACGACGCAGTGGGATATACAAGAGCGTTAGAGGAAGTCTAGCACCAGCGCCCGCCTTTGAGCGGCGAAGCGGAGACGAGAACTTACAGATCGAAGTGAACCCGCACCCGCTGTAAATCGGAGTAGCAGGCAAATATCCGCACAGGCACCTAGCTCCAAGTGGCAAAAAGCGCATCCACAGCCCCTTGAGTTGGGCTCTGAATAGCGGTCGAGGGTCGGCGGTCCAGAGTCACTGGCGGGTGGCGGAGTACAGCACACAAGCTACTCTGTAACCCTCAAAGGAATCAGGCTGGCGGTGTTGCCCCAGAACTATCCGGGGGAATCGCTAGGGCCGGAGGAGGTCACAAATTTTGAAGAGGTCATTATGGATGAGGTCTTCAAAGGATGGACTTACCCGATTGGCTTTTGCGGGGTGTTCTTTCGTCCAGATTTTTTGCTGGTAGACTGCAAAGTTGAGAAGGCTGCGAGGTAGCACAAAGCGAGAGGCCTGGAAAGGAACGCTGTTCAAGAGGAGGTGAAATGAGATACCGTCAACACATAACATGATGGTGTTCCTCCCAAGAAATGCACACAGACCAGTAGAGAGAGCCCTAGAGCTGATAAAGGCACAGAACGCGGGCTTAGAAACCACGGCGTGGCGTCTTGTAAACAGCATCATAGACGATGCAGTTATTCGACTAATTCTAGGCGTCGACGAAGTATCTTACGAGAAAATCAAGAGGACGGCTTCCGTGTGAACTACAGTTTCAGCTATGTATATGTGCGGCATTGGAAACGGAAGGCCACAGAGGAGTAGAAAACTACATCGGATACGATGCAGGTTGCTCTACCACCTCAGGCCATGGATGCAGAATTATCGGCACGAGGCGTCCCTGCGATTAGGCAACATGCTCCTGCGGCCATTCCTGCATTTACCTGCACGACAGAAGATGGCCCTAGAACGCAGGAGCTGATTGAGGATCTCGACTTGAGGAAACTTGAGCTCGACTTTAGGAACTAGAGCGACTCTGGGCACTCCGACCTAAAAGTACTGTGACCTCGATCTTGACAGTCGCCCAGATCAACTTACAACAGGTTTGCCTCGGGAGATCTGGGCATCATACTGGCTCAGAAGCCGTGGGTCTACAAACGCCAGGTAATGGGCATTAAAGACTCTCACAATAAGACCTCTCCACGGAGAGAACAGAACATCTAACAAGGGACCTAGTGGCGGTGCAGATAAAATTTGAGGTGAATAAAGAAGCCAAAAATGTAGTTTTTGCTGCTGCTTATTTTGCGGTAGATAACAACAACATTCTCCCACTGGAGGTTCAGGAATTACTGAAACGCTGTGAAAGGGATAAGCTTCCGCTTGTTTAGGTTGCGATGCTTATGCGCACAGCGAGGAATGGGGAGGCATTGATACCAACCCAAAGGGTGAGTCCTTATTAGAATACATTTTAAGTAATGACTTGAGTATACATTATGTGGGACAAAGACCACTATTCGTAACTAGGATCAGAGAGTTCTGTTAGCTCGCAACTTGATTATGATGTATTTGTTATAGTTGAGACATGGCTCAATTCTAAATTTTTTTGATGCGGAATACTTTGACTCTAATTTTTATTAGTGATAATTTTATCTATAATATTTCGGAATGCATTTCTCCTATTTCGCCGTGTGATGCATCATGTGCCTCTGATTTTGAATTTTAAATTTTATGTTTTCTTCATCTCTGCCTGATGATAGAATAGCTTTTAATTTTGCAGCATGTGATTTTGATCTGATTAATACTTTACTAATGGAATACAAATGGAATGACCTATTGTCCTGCTCCGACGTTTGCAGATGATATTATGTGTTTAAAACTTTAATGTTTGATTTCTGTTTAACTAACGTTCCGATTATTGAGAAAAAGCCTAATAAACTACCGTGATATAACTTTCTCTTGAAAAGGTTAAAGAACCTCCGGAATAAATTCTTTAAAAAGTTTAGATTAAATGGGAGACAAATTTTTTTTCTAAATATCAGCGTTATTCCAAAGATGTCAACTGTTTCTTTACAGAAACTACATCCTAAGCATGGAGGAGAATATTAAATCAAATCCAAAGTATTTCTGGCATTTTATTAAATCTAAAAAGTCGAACTCTGCTATTTCTTCAGCCGTATTTTATGAGAAAAAGTTTGCTAACACTCCAAATGGCGTGGCCAATTTGTTTGCGGAATTTTTTTGGTTCTCTAAGCCTCTCTTCGGACGATGTTATTACTGACATTACTAATCTTAAACCATCTACAAAAACGGATATTGATGGACTTTCAGTTCATTTGTTTAAAAATTGCCCCGCTTCAATTTTACCTTTAAAAATAATTTTTAATCTGTCATTGACGTCTGGAGTTTTCATTGATGACTGACTGCAAGTACACTTCCATTAGCCCTATTCACGAAAGTGGTACTTAGAATAAGGTTTGTAATTATAGACCCATATCAAAGTTATCAACTGTTTCGAAACTTTTTGAGGGTATCATTAAAGAAAAAATTTATTTTGCATATAAGAGTCTGATCTCGCCTAACCAGCACGGTTTTGTCCCTCACAGGTCTACAGTTTTGAATCTAGCAGTATTTAGGGAATATTGCATTGCGTCTTTTTCTGCCGGGCTGCAGGTTGAATGTGTATATACAAACTTTTCAAAAGCTTTTGATAAAGTTTCAGATTATTTATTGATTTATAAGTTGGCGCATATAGGTTTTCATTCAGTTTTTTTTAAATGGATTAAATCCTATTTATACAAAAGAATTTGCGTAGTAACAATTGACGGCAATTCTTTTGAGTCTTTTTTGCCTCCTCTGGGGTTCCCCAGGGGAGTATACTAGGTCCGTTATTGTTCGTTCTGTTTATTAATGATATTAGTAGCTGCTTTAAATTTGCAAACATTTTTGCTCTATGCCGGCGACTTAAAAGTTTTTTCGATAATTAAAAAACCCGATGATGCTCTTCAGCTTCAAAATGACATTGACAGCTTACACCTGTGGTGTGTTAACTCTCAGCTCTCTTTAAACATAAAAAAGTGCTATAAAGTCACGTATGCGAAAACTCATAATACCTTGCCGACGTCTTATATGTTTTCTCATTCTTTTTTACAAAGTTTGGACGAAATTAAAGATCTTGGCGTAATTTTTTCGAGTAACTTTTCCTTTAATAGGCATATTTGTCATATTATTTCAAAATTTTACTCGGTTTTAGGGTTTGTTAGGCGAAATAGTTCCAAATTGTCTGACCCAGATACTCTTAAGTTATTATATACGCCTTTTGTTCGTTCCAACTTGGAATATGCTACCTTTATCGGGAGGCCTAGTCAAAAAATTATATAAAGAGGATAGAACGGGTCCAAAAAGTTTTACTTAAATATGTCTATCGTTCATTGTGTTTTGATGAGCCAATTCCCTCTTCTAAATCTCGCTTGCTTTTGATTAACTTTAAGACTTTGGAAGCGAGAAGGGTTTTTGTTCATAATATCATCAATGGGGACATTGAGTGCTCCTTTCTTTTGGAAAGAATTAATTTCAACATCCCTCAACGTAATATTCGTATTTCTTTACCCTTCTATGGAGTAAAATGTAAAACAGAATATTCGCGAAATGCTCCCCTTGTTTGAGCGCTAATTGAATTTAATTCACTCTCGAGTTCTATCCAACTTGATTTTTCAATTCCAAAAAATATATTTTCTCGTATTTTAAATTTAGCTAACTAGGTTTTTAAATCTTAATTTTTAATTACTTTGTAAATAGTCTTTAAGAAACTTTTGTTCATAGACTAAATAAATAAATAGTTTATACCAGCGCAGGTAGTCGTGCGAACTGTGCACCCGCACCCTCGAAAGAGTGGTCGTGCGGGGATAGATTTATAGCAACTCAGCCCGCAACCGCACATCAGCGGAAAAACGTAAATTCAGGTATCCAAAGAACCTTAGCTCCTGCCATAGAACGACGCAGTGGGATATACAAGAGCGTTAGAGGAAGTCTAGCACCAGCGCCCGCCTTTGAGCGGCGAAGCGGAGACGAGAACTTACAGATCGAAGTGAACCCGCACCCGCTGTAAATCGGAGTAGCAGGCAAATATCCGCACAGGCACCTAGCTCCAAGTGGCAAAAAGCGCATCCACAGCCCCTTGAGTTGGGCTCTGAATAGCGGTCGAGGGTCGGCGGTCCAGAGTCACTGGCGGGTGGCGGAGTACAGCACACAAGCTACTCTGTAACCCTCAAAGGAATCAGGCTGGCGGTGTTGCCCCAGAACTATCCGGGGGAATCGCTAGGGCCGGAGGAGGTCACAAATTTTGAAGAGGTCATTATGGATGAGGTCTTCAAAGGATGGACTTACCCGATTGGCTTTTGCGGGGTGTTCTTTCGTCCAGATTTTTTGCTGGTAGACTGCAAAGTTGAGAAGGCTGCGAGGTAGCACAAAGCGAGAGGCCTGGAAAGGAACGCTGTTCAAGAGGAGGTGAAATGAGATACCGTCAACACATAACATGATGGTGTTCCTCCCAGGAAATGCACACAGACCAGTAGAGAGAGCCCTAGAGCTGATAAAGGCACAGAACGCGGGCTTAGAAACCACGGCGTGGCGTCTTGTAAACAGCATCATAGACGATGCAGTTATTCGACTAATTCTAGGCGTCGACGAAGTATCTTACGAGAAAATCAAGAGGACGGCTTCCGTGTGAACTACAGTTTCAGCTATGTATATGTGCGGCATTGGAAACGGAAGGCCACAGAGGAGTAGAAAACTACATCGGATACGATGCAGGTTGCTCTACCACCTCAGGCCATGGATGCAGAATTATCGGCACGAGGCGTCCCTGCGATTAGGCAACATGCTCCTGCGGCCATTCCTGCATTTACCTGCACGACAGAAGATGGCCCTAGAACGCAGGAGCTGATTGAGGATCTCGACTTGAGGAAACTTGAGCTCGACTTTAGGAACTAGAGCGACTCTGGGCACTCCGACCTAAAAGTACTGTGACCTCGATCTTGACAGTCGCCCAGATCAACTTACAACAGGTTTGCCTCGGGAGATCTGGGCATCATACTGGCTCAGAAGCCGTGGGTCTACAAACGCCAGGTAATGGGCATTAAAGACTCTCACAATAAGACCTCTCCACGGAGAGAACAGAACATCTAACAAGGGACCTAGTGGCGGTGCAGATAAAATTTGAGGTGAATAAAGAAGCCAAAAATGTAGTTTTTGCTGCTGCTTATTTTGCGGTAGATAACAACAACATTCTCCCACTGGAGGTTCAGGAATTACTGAAACGCTGTGAAAGGGATAAGCTTCCGCTTGTTTAGGTTGCGATGCTTATGCGCACAGCGAGGAATGGGGAGGCATTGATACCAACCCAAAGGGTGAGTCCTTATTAGAATACATTTTAAGTAATGACTTGAGTATACATTATGTGGGACAAAGACCACTATTCGTAACTAGGATCAGAGAGTTCTGTTAGCTCGCAACTTGATTATGATGTATTTGTTATTGTTGAGACATGGCTCAATTCTAAATTTTTTTGATGCGGAATACTTTGACTCTAATTTTTATTAGTGATAATTTTATCTATAATATTTCGGAATGCATTTCTCCTATTTCGCCGTGTGATGCATCATGTGCCTCTGATTTTGAATTTTAAATTTTATGTTTTCTTCATCTCTGCCTGATGATAGAATAGCTTTTAATTTTGCAGCATGTGATTTTGATCTGATTAATACTTTACTAATGGAATACAAATGGAATGACCTATTGTCCTGCTCCGACGTTTGCAGATGATATTATGTGTTTAAAACTTTAATGTTTGATTTCTGTTTAACTAACGTTCCGATTATTGAGAAAAAGCCTAATAAACTACCGTGATATAACTTTCTCTTGAAAAGGTTAAAGAACCTCCGGAATAAATTCTTTAAAAAGTTTAAATTAAATGGGAGACAAATTTTTTTTCTAAATATCAGCGTTATTCCAAAGATTTCAACTGTTTCTTTACAGAAACTACATCCTAAGCATGGAGGAGAATATTAAATCAAATCCAAAGTATTTCTGGCATTTTATTAAATCTAAAAAGTCGAACTCTGCTATTTCTTCAGCCGTATTTTATGAGAAAAAGTTTGCTAACACTCCAAATGGCGTGGCCAATTTGTTTGCGGAATTTTTTTGGTTCTCTAAGCCTCTCTTCGGACGATGTTATTACTGACATTACTAATCTTAAACCATCTACAAAAACGGATATTGATGGACTTTCAGTTCATTTGTTTAAAAATTGCCCCGCTTCAATTTCATCTTTAAAAATAATTTTTAATCTGTCATTGACGTCTGGAGTTTTCATTGATGACTGACTGCAAGTTCACTTCCATTAGCCCTATTCACAAAAGTGGTACTAAGAATTAGGTTTGTAATTATAGACCCATATCAAAGTTATCAACTGTTTCGAAACTTTTTGAGGGTATCATTAAAGAAAAAATTTATTTTGCATATAAGAGTCTGATCTCGCCTAACCAGCACGGTTTTGTCCCTCACAGGTCTACAGTTTTGAATCTAGCAGTATTTAGGGAATATTGCATTGCGTCTTTTTCTGCCGGGCTGCAGGTTGAATGTGTATATACAAACTTTTCAAAAGCTTTTGATAAAGTTTCAGATTATTTATTGATTTATAAGTTGGCGCATATAGGTTTTCATTCAGTTTTTTTTAAATGGATTAAATCCTATTTATACAAAAGAATTTGCGTAGTAACAATTGACGGCAATTCTTTTGAGTCTTTTTTGCCTCCTCTGGCGTTCCCCAGGCGAGTATACTAGGTCCGTTATTGTTCGTTCTGTTTATTAATGATATTAGTAGCTGCTTTAGATTTGCAAACATTTTTGCTCAATGCCGGCGACTTAAAAGTTTTTTCGATAATTAAAAAACCCGATGACGCTCTTCAGCTTCAAAATGACATTGACAGCTTACACCTGTGGTGTGTTAACTCTCAGCTCTCTTTAAACATAAAAAAGTGCTATAAAGTCACGTATGCGAAAACTCATAATACCTAGCCGACGTCTTATATGTTTTCTCATTCTTTTTTACAAAGTTTGGACGAAATTAAAGATCTTGGCGTAATTTTTTCGAGTAACTTTTCCTTTAATAGGCATATTTGTCATATTATTTCGAAATTTTACTCGGTTTTAGGGTTTGTTAGGCGAAATAGTTCCAAATTTTCTGACCCAGATACTCTTAAGTTATTATATACGCCTTTTGTTCGTTCCAACTTGGAATATGCTACCTTTATCGGGAGGCCTAGTCAAAAAATTATATAAATAGGATTGAACGGGTCCAAAAAGTTTTACTTAAATATGTCTATCGTTCATTGTGTTTTGATGAGCCAATTCCCTCTTCTAAATCTCGCTTGCTTTTGATTAACTTTAAGACTTTGGAAGCGAGAAGGGTTTTTGTTCATAATATCATCAATGGGGACATTGAGTGCTCCTTTCTTTTGGAAAGAATTAATTTCAACATCCCTCAACGTAATATTCGTATTTCTTTACCCTTCTATGGAGTAAAATGTAAAACAGAATATTCGCGAAATGCTCCCCTTGTTTGAGCGCTAATTAAATTTAATTCATTTTCGAGTTCTATCCAACTTGATTTTTCAATTCCAAAAAATATATTTTCTCGTATTTTAAATTTAGCTATCTAGGTTTTTAAATCTTAATTTTTAATTACTTTGTAAATAGTCTTTAAGAAACTTTTGTTCATAGACTAAATAAATAAATAATTCATACCAGCGCAGGTAGTCGTGCGAACTGTGCACCCGCACCCTCGAAAGAGTGGTCGTGCGGGGATAGATTCATAGCAACTCAGCCCGCAACCGCACATCAGCGGAAAAACGTAAATTCAGGTATCCAAAGAACCTTAGCTCCTGCCATAGAACGACGCAGTGGGATATACAAGAGCGTTAGAGGAAGTCTAGCACCAGCGCCCGCCTTTGAGCGGCGAAGCGGAGACGAGAACTTACAGATCGAAGTGAACCCGCACCCGCTGTAAATCGGAGTAGCAGGCAAATATCCGCACAGGCACCTAGCTCCAAGTGGCAAAAAGCGCATCCACAGCCCCTTGAGTTGGGCTCTGAATAGCGGTCGAGGGTCGGCGGTCCAGAGTCACTGGCGGGTGGCGGAGTACAGCACACAAGCTACTCTGTAACCCTCAAAGGAATCAGGCTGGCGGTGTTGCCTCAGAACTATCCGGTGGAATCGCTAGGGCCGGAGGAGGTCACAAATTTTGAAGAGGTCATTATGGATGAGGTCTTCAAAGGATGGACTTACCCGATTGGCTTTTGCGGGGTGTTCTTTCGTCCAGGTTTTTTGCTGGTAGACTGCAAAGTTGAGAAGGCTGCGAGGTAGCACAAAGCGAGAGGCCTGGAAAGGAACGCTGTGCAAGAGGAGGTGAAATGAGATACCGCCAACACATAACATGATGGTGTTCCTCCCAAGAAATGCACACAGACCAGTAGAGAGAGCCCTAGAGCTGATAAAGGCACAGAACGCGGGCTTAGAAACCACGGCGTGGCGTCTTGTAAACAGCATCATAGACGATGCAGTTATTCGACTAATTCTAGGCGTCGACGAAGTTTCTTACGAGAAAATCAAGAGGACGGCTTCCGTGTGAACTACAGTTTCAGCTATGTATATGTGCGGCATTGGAAACGGAAGGCCACAGAGGAGAAGAAAACTACATCGGATACGATGCAGGTTGCTCTACCACCTCAGGCCATGGATGCAGAATTATCGGCACGAGGCGTCCCTGCGATTAGGCAACATGCTCCTGCGGCCATTCCTGCATTTACCTGCACGACAGAAGATGGCCCTAGAACGCAGGAGCTGATTGAGGATCTCGACTTGAGGAAACTTGAGCTCGACTTTAGGAACTAGAGCGACTCTGGGCACTCCGACCTAAAAGTACTGTGACCTCGATCTTGACAGTCGCCCAGATCAACTTACAACAGGTTTGCCTCGGGAGATCTGGGCATCATACTGGCTCAGAAGCCGTGGGTCTACAAACGCCAGGTAATGGGCATTAAAGACTCTCACAATAAGACCTCTCCACGGAGAGAACAGAACATCTAACAAGGGACCTAGTGGCGGTGCAGATAAAATTTGAGGTGAATAAAGAAGCCAAAAATGTAGTTTTTGCTGCTGCTTATTTTGCGGTAGATAACAACAACATTCTCCCACTGGAGGTTCAGGAATTACTGAAACGCTGTGAAAGGGATAAGCTTCCGCTTGTTTAGGTTGCGATGCTTATGCGCACAGCGAGGAATGGGGAGGCATTGATACCAACCCAAAGGGTGAGTCCTTATTAGAATACATTTTAAGTAATGACTTGAGTATACATTATGTGGGACAAAGACCACTATTCGTAACTAGGATCAGAGAGTTATGTTAGCTCGCAACTTGATTATGATGTATTTGTTATAGTATTTGTTTTTGATGCGGAATACTTTGACTCTAATTTTTATTAGTGATAATTTTATCTATAATATTTCGGAATGCATTTCTCCTATTACGCCGTGTGATGCATCATGTGCCTCTGATTTTGAATTTTAAATTTTATGTTTTCTTCATCTCTGCCTGATGATAGAATAGCTTTTAATTTTGCAGCATGTGATTTTGATCTGATTAATACTTTACTAATGGAATACAAATGGAATGACCTATTGTCCTGCTCCGACGTTTGCAGATGATATTATGTGTTTAAAACTTTAATGTTTGATTTCTGTTTAACTAACGTTCCGATTATTGAGAAAAAGCCTTATAAACTACCGTGATATAACTTTCACTTGAAAAGGTTAAAGAACCTCCGGAATAAATTCTTTAAAAAGTTTAGATTAACTGGGAGACAAGTTTTTTTCCAAATATCAGCGTTATTCCAAAGGTTTCAACTGTTTAGATAAATTTCTTTACAGAAACTACATCCTAAGCATGGAGGAGAATATTAAATCAAATCCAAAGTATTTCTGGCATTTTATTAAATCTAAAAAGTCGAACTCTGCTATTTCTTCAGCCGTATTTTATGAGAAAAAGTTTGCTAACACTCCAAATGGCGTGGCCAATTTGTTTGCGGAATTTTTTTGGTTCTCTAAGCCTCTCTTCGGACGATGTTATTACTGACATTACTAATCTTAAACCATCTACAAAAACGGATATTGATGGACTTTCAGTTCATTTGTTTAAAAATTGCCCCGCTTCAATTTCACCTTTAAAAATTATTTTTAATCTGTCATTGACGTCTGGAGTTTTCATTGATGACTGACTGCAAGTTCACTTCCATTAGCCCTATTCACAAAAGTGGTAGTAAGAATAAGGTTTGTAATTATAGACCCATATCAAAGTTATGAACTGTTTCGAAACTTTTTGAGGGTATCATTAAAGAAAAAATTTATTTTGCATATAAGAGTCTGATCTCGCCTAACCAGCACGGTTTTGTCCCTCACAGGTCTACAGTTTCGAATCTAGCAGTATTTAGTGAATATTGCATTTTGTCTTTTTCTGCCGGGCTGCAGGTTGAATGTGTATATACAAACTTTTCAAAAGCTTTTGATAAAGTTTCACATTATTTATTGATTTATAAGTTGGTGCATATAGGTTTTCATTCAGTTTTTTTTAAATGGATTAAATCCTATTTATACAAAAGAATTTGCGTAGTAACAATTGACGGCAATTCTTCTGAGTCTTTTTTGCCTCCTCTGGGGTTGCCCAGGGGAGTATACTAGGTCCGTTATTGTTCGTTCTGTTTATTAATGATATTAGTAGCTGCTTTAGATTTGCAAACATTTTTGCTCTATGCCGGCGACTTAAAAGTTTTTTCGATAATTAAAAAACCCGATGATGGTCTTCAGCTTCAAAATGACATTGACAGCTTACATCTGTGGTGTGTTTACTCTCAGCTCTCTTTAAACATAGAAAAGTGCCACGTATGCGAAAACTCATAATACCTTGCCGACGTCTTATATGTTTTCTCATTCTTTTTTACAAAGTTTGGACGAAATTAAAGATCTTGGCGTAATTTTTTCGAGTAACTTTTCCTTTAATAGGTATATTTGTCATATTATTTCGAAATCTTACTCGGTTTTAGGGTTTGTTAGGCGAAATAGTTCCAAATTTTCTGACCCAGATACTCTTAAGTTATTATATACGGCTTTTGTTCGTTCCAACTTGGAATATTCTACCTTTATCGGGAGGCCTAGTCAAAAAATTATATAAATAGGGTCCAAAAAGTTTTACTTAAATATGGCTAACGTTGATTGTGTTTTGATGAGCCAATTCCCTCTTCTACATCTCGGTTGCTTTTGATTAACTTTAAGACTTTGGAAGCAAGAAGGGTTTTTGTTCATAATATCATCAATGGGGACATTGACTGCTCCTTTCTTTTGGAAAGAATTAATTTCAACATCCCTCAACGTAATATTCGTATTTCTTTACCCGTCTATGGAGTAAAATGTAAAACAGAATATTCGCGAAATGCTCCCCTTGTTTGAGCGCTAGTTGAATTTAATTCACTCTCGAGTTCTATCCAACTTGATTTTTCAATTCCAAAAAATATATTTTCTCGTATTTTAAATTTAGCTATCTAGGTTTTTAAATCTTAATTTTTAATTACTTTGTAAATAGTCTTTAAGAAGCTTTTGTTCATAGACTAAATAAATAAATAATTCATACCAGCGCAGGTAGTCGTGCGAACTGTGCACCCGCACCCTCGAAAGAGTGGTCGTGCGGGGATAGATTCATAGCAACTCAGCCCGCAACCGCACATCAGCGGAAAAACGTAAATTCAGGTATCCAAAGAACCTTAGCTCCTGCCATAGAACGACGCAGTGGGATATACAAGAGCGTTAGCAGAAGTCTAGCACCAGCGCCCGCCTTTGAGCGGCGAAGCGGAGACGAGAACTTACAGATCGAAGTGAACCCGCACCCGCTGTAAATCGGAGTAGCAGGCAAATATCCCCACAGGTACCTAGCTCCAAGCGGCAAAAAGCGCATCCACAGCCCCTTTCGTTGGGCTCTGAATAGCGGTCGAGGGTCGGCGGTCCAGAGTCACTGGCGGGTGGCGGAGTACAGCACACAAGCTACTCTGAAACCCTCAAAGGAATCAGGCTGGCGGTGTTGCCCAGAACTATCCGGGGGAATCGCTAGGGCCGGAGGAGGTCACAAATTTTGAAGAGGTCATTATGGATGAGGTCTTCAAAGGATGGACTTATCCGATTGGCTTTTGCGGGGTGTTCTTTCGTCCAGGTTTTTTGCTGGTAGACTGCAAAGTTGAAAAGGCTGCGAGGTAGCACACAGCGAGAGGCCTGGAAAGGAACGCTGTGCAAGAGGAGGGGAAATGAGATACCGCCAACACATAACGTGATAGTGTACCTCCCTAGAAATGCACACAGACCAGTAGAGAGAGCCCTAGAGCTGATAAAGGCACAGAACGCGGGCTTAGAAACCACGGCGTGGCGTCTTGTAAACAGCATCATAGACGATGCAGTTATTCGACTAATTCTAGGCGTCGACGAAGTATCTAACGAGAAAATCGAGAGGACAGCTTCCGTGTGAACTACAGTTTCTGCTATGTATATGTGCGGCATTGGAAACGGAAGGCCACAGAGGAGAAGAAAACTACATCGGATACGGTGCAGGTTGCTCTACCACCTCAGGCCATGGATGCAGAATCATCGGCACAAGGCGTCCCTCCGATTAGGCAACATGCTCCTGCGGCCATTCCCGCATTTACCTGCACGACAGAAGATGGCCCTAGAACGCAGGAGCTGATTGAGGATCTCGACTTGAGGAAACTTGAGCTCGACTTTAGGAACTAGAGCGACTCTGGGCTCTCCGACTTAAAGTACTGTAACCTCGATCTTGACAGTCGCCCAGATCAACTTACAACAGGTTTGCCTCGGGAGATCTGGGCATCATACTGGCTCAGAAGCCGTGGGTCTACAAACGCCAGGTAATGGGCATTAAAGACTCTCACAATAAGACCTCTCCACGGAGAGAACAGAACATCTAACAAGGGACCTAGTGGCGGTGCAGATAAAATTTGAGGTGAATAAAGAAGCCAAAAATGCAGTTTTTGCTGCTGCTTATTTTGCGGTAGATAACAACAACATTCTCCCACTGGAGGTTCAGGAATTACTGAAACGCTGTGAAAGAGATAAGCTTCCGCTTGTTTAGGTTGCGATGCTTATGCGCACAGCGAGGAATGGGGAGGCATTGATACCAACCCAAAGGGTGAGTCCTTATTAGAATACATTTTAAGTAATGACTTGAGTATACATTATGTGGGACAAAGACCACTATTCGTAACTAGGATCAGAGAGTTCTGTTAGCTCTTGATTATGATGTATTTGTTATAGTTGAGACATGGCTCAATTCTAAATTTTTTTGATGCGGAATACTTTGACTCTAATTTTTATTAGTGATAATTTTATCTGTAATATTTCGGAATGCATTTCTCCTATTACGCCGTGTGATGCATCATGTGCCTCTGATTTTGAATTTTAAATTTTATGTTTTCTTCATCTCTGCCTGATGATAGAATAGCTTTTAATTTTGCAGCATGTGATTTTGATCTGATTAATACTTTACTAATGGAATACAAATGGAATGACCTATTGTCCTGCTCCGACGTTTGCAGATGATATTATGTGTTTAAAACTTTAATGTTTAATTTCTGTTTAACTAACGTTCCGATTATTGAGAAAAAGCCTTATAAACTACCGTGATATAACTTTCACTTGAAAAGGTTAAGGAACCTCCGGAATAAATTCTTTAAAAAGTTTAGATTAACTGGGAGACAAGTTTTTTTCCAAATATCAGCGTTATTCCAAAGATTTCAACTGTTTAGATAAATTTCTTTACAGAAACTACATCCTAAGCATGGAGGAGAATATTAAATCAAATCCAAAGTATTTCTGGCATTTTATTAAATCTAAAAAGTCGAACTCTGCTATTCCTTCAGCCGTATTTTATGAGAAAAAGTTTGCTAACACTCCAAATGGCGTGGCCAATTTGTTTGCGGAATTTTTTTGGTTCTCTAAGCCTCTCTTCGGACGATGTTATTACTGACATTACTAATCTTAAACCATCTACAAAAACGGATATTGATGGACTTTCAGTTCATTTGTTTAAAAATTGCCCCGCTTCAATTTCACCTTTAAAAATTATTTTTAATCTGTCATTGACGTCTGGAGTTTTCATTGATAACTGACTGCAAGTTCACTTCCATTAGCCCTATTCACAAAAGTGGTAGTAAGAATAAGGTTTGTAATTATAGACCCATATCAAAGTTATGAACTGTTTCGAAACTTTTTGAGGGTATCATTAAAGAAAAAATTTATTTTGCATATAAGAGTCTGATCTCGCCTAACCAGCACGGTTTTGTCCCTCACAGGTCTACAGTTTCGAATCTAGCAGTATTTAGTGAATATTGCATTTTGTCTTTTTCTGCCGGGCTGCAGGTTGAATGTGTATATACAAACTTTTCAAAAGCTTTTGATAAAGTTTCACATTATTTATTGATTTATAAGTTGGTGCATATAGGTTTTCATTCAGTTTTTTTTAAATGGATTAAATCCTATTTATACAAAAGAATTTGCGTAGTAACAATTGACGGCAATTCTTCTGAGTCTTTTTTGCCTCCTCTGGGGTTGCCCAGGGGAGTATACTAGGTCCGTTATTGTTCGTTCTGTTTATTAATGATATTAGTAGCTGCTTTAGATTTGCAAACATTTTTGCTCTATGCCGGCGACTTAAAAGTTTTTTCGATAATTAAAAAACCCGATGATGGTCTTCAGCTTCAAAATGACATTGACAGCTTACATCTGTGGTGTGTTTACTCTCAGCTCTCTTTAAACATAGAAAAGTGCCACGTATGCGAAAACTCATAATACCTTGCCGACGTCTTATATGTTTTCTCATTCTTTTTTACAAAGTTTGGACGAAATTAAAGATCTTGGCGTAATTTTTTCGAGTAACTTTTCCTTTAATAGGTATATTTGTCATATTATTTCGAAATCTTACTCGGTTTTAGGGTTTGTTAGGCGAAATAGTTCCAAATTTTCTGACCCAGATACTCTTAAGTTATTATATACGGCTTTTGTTCGTTCCAACTTGGAATATTCTACCTTTATCGGGAGGCCTAGTCAAAAAATTATATAAATAGGGTCCAAAAAGTTTTACTTAAATATGGCTAACGTTGATTGTGTTTTGATGAGCCAATTCCCTCTTCTACATCTCGGTTGCTTTTGATTAACTTTAAGACTTTGGAAGCAAGAAGGGTTTTTGTTCATAATATCATCAATGGGGACATTGACTGCTCCTTTCTTTTGGAAAGAATTAATTTCAACATCCCTCAACGTAATATTCGTATTTCTTTACCCGTCTATGGAGTAAAATGTAAAACAGAATATTCGCGAAATGCTCCCCTTGTTTGAGCGCTAGTTGAATTTAATTCACTCTCGAGTTCTATCCAACTTGATTTTTCAATTCCAAAAAATATATTTTCTCGTATTTTAAATTTAGCTATCTAGGTTTTTAAATCTTAATTTTTAATTACTTTGTAAATAGTCTTTAAGAAGCTTTTGTTCATAGACTAAATAAATAAATAATTCATACCAGCGCAGGTAGTCGTGCGAACTGTGCACCCGCACCCTCGAAAGAGTGGTCGTGCGGGGATAGATTCATAGCAACTCAGCCCGCAACCGCACATCAGCGGAAAAACGTAAATTCAGGTATCCAAAGAACCTTAGCTCCTGCCATAGAACGACGCAGTGGGATATACAAGAGCGTTAGCAGAAGTCTAGCACCAGCGCCCGCCTTTGAGCGGCGAAGCGGAGACGAGAACTTACAGATCGAAGTGAACCCGCACCCGCTGTAAATCGGAGTAGCAGGCAAATATCCCCACAGGTACCTAGCTCCAAGCGGCAAAAAGCGCATCCACAGCCCCTTTCGTTGGGCTCTGAATAGCGGTCGAGGGTCGGCGGTCCAGAGTCACTGGCGGGTGGCGGAGTACAGCACACAAGCTACTCTGAAACCCTCAAAGGAATCAGGCTGGCGGTGTTGCCCAGAACTATCCGGGGGAATCGCTAGGGCCGGAGGAGGTCACAAATTTTGAAGAGGTCATTATGGATGAGGTCTTCAAAGGATGGACTTATCCGATTGGCTTTTGCGGGGTGTTCTTTCGTCCAGGTTTTTTGCTGGTAGACTGCAAAGTTGAAAAGGCTGCGAGGTAGCACACAGCGAGAGGCCTGGAAAGGAACGCTGTGCAAGAGGAGGGGAAATGAGATACCGCCAACACATAACGTGATAGTGTACCTCCCTAGAAATGCACACAGACCAGTAGAGAGAGCCCTAGAGCTGATAAAGGCACAGAACGCGGGCTTAGAAACCACGGCGTGGCGTCTTGTAAACAGCATCATAGACGATGCAGTTATTCGACTAATTCTAGGCGTCGACGAAGTATCTAACGAGAAAATCGAGAGGACAGCTTCCGTGTGAACTACAGTTTCTGCTATGTATATGTGCGGCATTGGAAACGGAAGGCCACAGAGGAGAAGAAAACTACATCGGATACGGTGCAGGTTGCTCTACCACCTCAGGCCATGGATGCAGAATCATCGGCACAAGGCGTCCCTCCGATTAGGCAACATGCTCCTGCGGCCATTCCCGCATTTACCTGCACGACAGAAGATGGCCCTAGAACGCAGGAGCTGATTGAGGATCTCGACTTGAGGAAACTTGAGCTCGACTTTAGGAACTAGAGCGACTCTGGGCTCTCCGACTTAAAGTACTGTAACCTCGATCTTGACAGTCGCCCAGATCAACTTACAACAGGTTTGCCTCGGGAGATCTGGGCATCATACTGGCTCAGAAGCCGTGGGTCTACAAACGCCAGGTAATGGGCATTAAAGACTCTCACAATAAGACCTCTCCACGGAGAGAACAGAACATCTAACAAGGGACCTAGTGGCGGTGCAGATAAAATTTGAGGTGAATAAAGAAGCCAAAAATGCAGTTTTTGCTGCTGCTTATTTTGCGGTAGATAACAACAACATTCTCCCACTGGAGGTTCAGGAATTACTGAAACGCTGTGAAAGAGATAAGCTTCCGCTTGTTTAGGTTGCGATGCTTATGCGCACAGCGAGGAATGGGGAGGCATTGATACCAACCCAAAGGGTGAGTCCTTATTAGAATACATTTTAAGTAATGACTTGAGTATACATTATGTGGGACAAAGACCACTATTCGTAACTAGGATCAGAGAGTTCTGTTAGCTCGCAACTTGATTATGATGTATTTGTTATAGTTGAGACATGGCTCAATTCTAAATTTTTTTGATGCGGAATACTTTGACTCTAATTTTTATTAGTGATAATTTTATCTGTAATATTTCGGAATGCATTTCTCCTATTACGCCGTGTGATGCATCATGTGCCTCTGATTTTGAATTTTAAATTTTATGTTTTCTTCATCTCTGCCTGATGATAGAATAGCTTTTAATTTTGCAGCATGTGATTTTGATCTGATTAATACTTTACTAATGGAATACAAATGGAATGACCTATTGTCCTGCTCCGACGTTTGCAGATGATATTATGTGTTTAAAACTTTAATGTTTGATTTCTGTTTAACTAACGTTCCGATTATTGAGAAAAAGCCTTATAAACTACCGTGATATAACTTTCACTTGAAAAGGTTAAGGAACCTCCGGAATAAATTCTTTAAAAAGTTTAGATTAACTGGGAGACAAGTTTTTTTCCAAATATCAGCGTTATTCCAAAGATTTCAACTGTTTAGATAAATTTCTTTACAGAAACTACATCCTAAGCATGGAGGAGAATATTAAATCAAATCCAAAGTATTTCTGGCATTTTATTAAATCTAAAAAGTCGAACTCTGCTATTCCTTCAGCCGTATTTTATGAGAAAAAGTTTGCTAACACTCCAAATGGCGTGGCCAATTTGTTTGCGGAATTTTTTTGGTTCTCTAAGCCTCTCTTCGGACGATGTTATTACTGACATTACTAATCTTAAACCATCTACAAAAACGGATATTGATGGACTTTCAGTTCATTTGTTTAAAATTTGCCCCGCTTCAATTTCACCTTTAAAAATAATTTTTAATCTGTCATTGACGTCTGGAGTTTTCATTGATGACTGACTGCAAGTTCACTTCCATTAGCCCTATTCACAAAAGTGGTAGTAAGAATAAGGTTTGTAATTATAGACCCATATCACAGTTATCCCCTGTTTCGAAACTTTTTGAGAGTATCATTAAAGAAAAAATTTATTTTGTCCCTCACAGGTCTACAGTTTCGAATCTAGCAGTATTTAGTGAATATTGCATTGCGTCTTTTTCTGCCGGGCTGCAGGTTGAATGTGTATATACAAACTTTTCAAAAGCTTTTGATAAAGTTTCACATTATTTATTGATTTATAAGTTGGTGCATATAGGTTTTCATTCAGTTTTTTTTAAATGGATTAAATCCTATTTATACAAAAGAATTTGCGTAGTAACAATTGACAGCAATTCTTCTGAGTCTTTTTTGACTCCTCTGGGGTTCCTCAGGTGAGTATACTAGGTCCGTTATTGTTCGTTCTGTTTATTAATGATATTAGTAGCTGCTTTAGATTTCCAAAAATTTTTGCTCTATGCCGGCGACTTAAAAGTTTTTTCGATAATTAAAAAACCCGATGATGCTCTTCAGCTTCAAAATGACATTGACAGCTTACATCTGTGGTGTGTTAACTCTCAGCTGTCTTTAAACATAAAAAAGTGCTATAAAGTCACGTATGCGAAAACTCATAAATTAAAGATCTTGGCGTAATTTTTTCGAGTAACTTTTCCTTTAATAGGCATATTTGTCATATTATTTCGAAATCTTACTCGGTTTTAGGGTTTGTTAGGCGAAATAGTTCCAAATTTTCTGACCCAGATACTCTTAAGTTATTATATACGGCTTTTTTTTGTTCCAACTTGGAATATGCTTCCTTTATCGGGAGGCCCAGTCAGAAAAATTATATAAATAGGATTGAACGGGTCCAAAAAGTTTTACTTAAATATGCCTTACGTTCATTGTGTTTCGATGAGCCAATTCCCTCTTCTAAATTTCGCTTGCTTTTGATTAACCTTAAGACTTTGGAAGCAAGAAGGTCTTTTGTTCATAATATCATCAATGGGGACATTGAGTGCTCCATTCTTTTGGAAAGAATTAATTTCAACATGCGTGCGGGGATAGATTCCTAGCAACTCAGCCCGCAACCGCATATCAGCGAGAAAACGGAAATTCAGGTATCCAAAGAACGCTCCTGCCGGATACGATGCAGGTTGCTCTACCACCTCAGGCCATGGATGCAGAATCATCGGCACAAGGCGTCCCTCCGATTAGGCAAAATGCTCCTGCGGCCATTCCTGCTTCTGCCTGCACGAGAGAAGATGTCCCTAGAATGCAGGAGCTAATTGAGGATCTCGACTTGAGGAAATTTGAGCTCGACTTTAGGAACGAGAGCGACTCTGGGCTCTCGCTTGCTTTTGATTAACCTTAAGACTTTGGAAGCAAGAAGGTCTTTTGTTCATAATATCATCAATGGGGACATTGACTGCTCCATTCTTTTGGAAAGAATTAATTGCAACATGCGTGCGGGGATAGATTCCTAGCAACTCAGCCCGCAACCGCACATCAGCGAGAAAACGGAAATTCAGGTATCCAAAGAACACTCCTGCCGGATACGACGAAGGTTGCTCTACCACCTCAGGCCATGGATGCAGAATCATCGGCACAAGGCGTCCCTCCGATTAGGCAAAATGCTCCTGCATCTGCCTGCACGACAGAAGATGTCCCTAGAACGCAGGAGCTAATTGAGGATCTCGACTTGAGGAAATTTGAGCTCGACTTTAGGAACGAGAGCGACTCTGGGCTCTCCGACCTAAAAGTACTGTGACCTCGATCTTGACAGTCGCCCAGATCAACTTACAACAGTTTTTGCTGCTGCTTATTTTGCGGGGGATAACAACAACATTCCCCCACTGGAGGTTCAGGAATCACTGAAACGCTGTGAAATGGAAAAGCTTCCGCTTGTTTAGGTTGCGATGCTAATGCGCACAGCGAGGAATGGGGAGGCATCGATACCAACCCAAAGGATGAGTCCTTATTAGAATACATTTTAAGTAATGACTTGAGTATACATTATGTGGGACAAAGACCAATATTCGTAACTAAGATCAGAGAGGCAGTGCTCGATATAACCCTCAGCAATACCTCGGCAGAAAATCTGATTTTACAATGGGAGGCTTCTACAGAACCGTCATTGTCTGATCACAGGATCATCCAATTTAAGCTGAGGGCTAAACAACCAAGCTTCAGCCTTACTAGAAACCCCAATAATACTGACTGGGTAAATTACAGACGATGTCGGCATCTAATCTAACAACATACAGTAGAGATTAGAAAAGCAAAACGGGATAGTTTTAGAAACTTCAGTGAGGGTTTAACATCCACCCATGTTGCAGCCAGACTACACAAAGCATTAGCAACCAGTGGAGATAAAGCTAGACATTAAATTATCATATGGTAATTATACCGAAAACGAAGAGGTGTGTTGGTCCTATATGTCTTTGTAATTTATGAAACTCCTCTTCTTTATTAAGGCAGAGAGGATTCTGCCGTTCAATAGGCAGCCGTTAGGTTGCCGAAATGATTTGAGAAATAAAACGTCAGTATTTCACTGTCAGAATTATTCTGATTTTATTTGGTAAAACTTAAGTCTATTTATACTAAAATGTAACTGAAAATCATTTCCATAACTCCACCTCTTTTTCCAATGATTTTAGTTTTCCGCTTTCCAATAATAGCGTAACCAATTAAAAGAGTGCATGCAGTTAGCTATGCATTATGTGTCACTGAAATATTCTGCTGTCGCAGCGATATTCTGCTGTCGCAGCGATATTCTGCTGTCGCAGCGATAGCGTTGCGCCAGTGCAGCGGTCAATGCGTTAAGCTATGTATTTGTTTACATTGCTGTATTGCACAGTCAGCGATTGTCATTTAATGTGGGTCACTACACCCTTACCCTTCAGAGGAAAAAATTTATTTCGTTCGCATAATGAAATAAATTTTTTTTTTGTGTGTGGAGATATGCAAGTGTTTTACATGTGTATGGATATGATAATATTTTGCTTATTGCTATGATTTTGTTATATTTAAACTATAATTTATGCTTATTATTTAATTTTGTGTTCTTAATGTAGTTCTTTGTATTTTTTTAATATGTTGTTATGTAGTTCCTTATGTTTACCATTAATATCTAATGTGGAGTTTACTCCTCTTTTATTTACAATTTTATATGGGCCATGGTATGGGCTTTGATTTTTCTTTCTATTTTCTACTTTTACATAAACTAAGTCTCCTATTTCAAAATTACTTATATTTACATTATTGTCATATTTTGTTTTTCTTTTACTTTTAACAATATTTATTATATTTCTGGCATTTTTTATTGAGGTTTGGAGTCTCATTTTCAATTCATTGGCATAATTATCAATGTCGTAAACTTGGTTTTGTTTATTTATGTTGTCACTTGGTAGAGTTGGTAGTTTACCAAAAACTAATTCATACGGTGAATACAATGTGTCTACGTGAGGGGTGGTGTTGTATGCGAAAGTGTAATATGAGATCCACTTGTCCCATTCATAGTCGTCGGCAAATGAAAGTAAATACTCGTTAAGCGTTCTGTGGTTTTTCTCAAGTGCGCCTATTGTTTGATGGTGATATGGAGTGGAAAATATTTGTCTTGTGTTGAGTAAATTACATACGTTACTCATTAGCTCGTTTACAAATTCTGTCCCTCTGTCTGATTTTAATGTTTTAATGAACCCGTACTTTAGAATGAGTTGTTCAACTAAAGTGGTTGCTATTGTTTTTGCGTCTTTACTTTCAATTGGGTGTGCTATTACAAATTTTGATAAGTCGCATTGCATTGTCAATATGTATCTGTAGCCATTAGATATGCGCAATGGGCCTACAGTGTCAATTGTTATGGTGTCAGAAGTTGTGGTTGGTGTGTCTGTCACTACAAGTGGTTCTTTTATATGTCTAACTACTTTGTTTTGTGTGCATTTTTTGCAGTTGTTTATAAATTCTTTTACCATCTGTCTCATATTTTTCCAAATATATCTTTGTTTGAGTTTTAAAATAGTTTTTCGGATTCCTAAGTGACCTGCAATGTTAGAGCAGTGAAATTCATCTATCAATTTATATTTAAGTATCATACTTTCTACTTCTCTTGGAGCTCTATATATTAGTATTTTTATTGGCGCGCGTTTATTCATTTCTAACTTATTGTATTTCTTCTTGAATGCATTCATATCAATGTTTTTAAATATAAAATCTTTGTCACAAAGGGCTAGCTCCTTTATACGTGAACTTCTTAGTGAACCATGTAGTTTCTCCAACAATGAATCTAGATTCAAAGGGTCATCGCTACAGGTTACGTGCACTTCATTATCAATTATTTCAATTGTAGTACTACTTTCTTTTTCAATATAAAATTTCAATTTCTTCATTTTCTTTACGTCATTAAAAGATGTACATTCCCAAATATGAAGTTGATCAGGCTTCTTGAGAGCTGTATTTTCTTTAATAATGCGTGTACCGGTATTTATATTCTTTTGCGCTAATTCTTCTTCTTCAATATTCTTTAATTTTGCGGCCTTGCTCCTTGTTATAACGTTAATGCTTTTATTATCTTCTTTTTCATTTTTACTTGTTGGAATCATTGCTTTAAGTATGTCACTGTCTATCTTGATGCGTGATAATGCATCTGCGTTGGTGTTTATCTTGCCTTGCTTGTATATAATTTAAAAGTCATATTCAGATAAATCTATTCTAATTCTTGTCATTTTTGATGATGGGTTTCTGTGGGAAAATAGTGATACTAGTGGTCTGTGGTCAGTGACTACGATGAATTTTCTGCCATAGAGATATGTCCTAAAGTAATTAATTCCCCAATGGATTGCTAATAATTCTTTTTCTATAATTGGTTTGTTAATATCGTGTATTTGTAATGATTTACTTGCGTATGATATTGGTAAATCATGACCTATTTCTCCTTGTGATAAAATAGCTCCTAAAGCAAAGTCAGATGCGTCCGTTGTGAGAATAAAAGGTTTGTCAAAGTCTGGATATTGTAATATCGGAGGGCTAATTAGCTTCTGTTTTAAATTGTTGAATGCTTTTTCGCATTCTTCTGACCAAATAAAAGGTTTTCCTTTTTTCAATAATGAATTTAAACATTTTACGATTTGAACAAAATTTGGTATGAAACGTCTATAATAATTACAAAATGCTATAAATCTTCTTGTTTCATCTGGATTTGTTGGTTTTGGGTAATTGCGTTAATTGGCGTTATTGTTGTTTCTATTATTGTCTCTGATTAACATAACATTTCTACTATTGTGTTGATTTCCTTGTTCTATTTCTAGAGCAAGTTCAACAGCAGTGTCAAAAGATTTAGGTAGTGCAGCAAATACTGTTTGTTTAATATGGTCATTTAGTCCGTTTTTAAATATTGTCAGACGGTATTGTTCATTGAGTTGAGTGATCAATGATTTTTGTTCAGTTGTTGAATTTGTTCCTAGCTGTCCTATTTGCAATACATTTAGTTCTGATATCAACTGTAATATTTTATTTTTGAAATTTGCTATGCTTAGATTTCTTTGGGTGAGATTGGCGAGTTGGTTTTGTATGTGGGGTATAGTTGTTGTGCATTTGTATTTATTTGTCAGTGAATTTTTTAGTTGCTCTAATGTTTGTGGTATTTGTATTGCAGTTACGTTTGTCTTCACCGTTTGGCTCAGTTTTACGTAAACCACAAAATCTATTAGTGCTGTTTTGCCTGTTTCGGTTAGGCAGTTATAGATTATTTCAATAATTTTTAGAAATGATTCCAAATCTTTGTGATTTCCAGAAAAGCTCGGAATAGCTTTCATAGCTGTTTGTAAACTAAACTCAGACATTGTAATTATTTGTTGGTCGGACTCAATGTTAAAATTTTCAGTTGGGATTATTATTTGTGTGTTAATTGTATGTTTATATCTAAAATTGTAATTTGCTAATATTTTAAGTAATTTGTCCCTATGTGACCAAAATACTCCTAGTCCAATTTCTTTATAATTATATGATATTTAGTGTAAATTTTTTATTTGTTGCAAAGCGATATCGTCAACTGATTGCGTCGACTCGAGTTCGGACAGCGACAACCAATCGGTGGGCTTCAAACTACTCGACACTGTATTGTCCTTGTTCTTGCCATGTCTGGGCGATGCGCTGGCGACGGCCACAGGTAAAGCCACGAAATAGAAAATCTTCAGCGGATTCAAGTTGATCGCGTTTGTAAATCAGTATGCCATGAATACAATTTTATTAATTTTTGTGATTGGCAGTAAATGGTCCTAGTGGTTTGGCAGGATCGCCATGTGTTGGTCCTATATGTCTTTGTAATTTATGAAACTCCTCTTCTTTATTAAGGCAGAGAGGATTCTGCCGTTCAATAGGCAGCCGTTAGGTTGCCGAAATGATTTGAGAAATAAAACGTCAGTATTTCACTGTCAGAATTATTCTGATTTTATTTGGTAAAACTTAAGTCTATTTATACTAAAATGTAACTGAAAATCATTTCCATAACTCCACCTCTTTTTCCAATGATTTTAGTTTTCCGCTTTCCAATAATAGCGTAACCAATTAAAAGAGTGCATGCAGTTAGCTATGCATTATGTGTCACTGAAATATTCTGCTGTCGCAGCGATAGCGTTGCGCCAGTGCAGCGGTCAATGCGTTAAGCTATGTATTTGTTTACATTGCTGTATTGCACAGTCAGCGATTGTCATTTAATGTGGGTCACTACAGAGGGAAGAGCGCTAGTCCTGCTGGCAGCCCATTTCCCGGACGAACGAGCACAAAATAAAATACTGGATGTACGGGAGGTAAAACCATCACAGTCCGACTGCAGGCTGGCTAAAAATATCTTTGGCAGGCATACGGTCGAATGGCCGGTGAGTTCGATTGATGTTGTTTTTGTTGTTGTAGCGGCTAGCTACACCCCACTGGGCTGGCGGGCTCCCTCAATCATTATCGTCAAGCTCAACTAACGAAAGGTACAGGAAACGAGCCGTTTCAACAGGGTCGGACCATAGGGAGAGGGGTGTTAATTGAGTAGGTTTGGCCGGGCATGTGAATAGGTGATTGGTGTCGTGCGGAGACTCCCCACATGCTGGGCAAGTGTTGGGGGTGTCGGGTTGATCCTGGATAGGTAGGAGTTTAACCTGCTACAATATCCAGATCTGAGTTGAGCCAGAGTGACGCGGGTCTCACGAGGCAGCTGGAGCTCCTCAGCTGCTATGGGTGGTGGTTGGACTCCCAGGACTGCACTCACAGGGCGGGTGTCAATGTATTTGGACACCGACTCCCTGCGAATGCTGTCCAGAGCCTCGCGGTACGTCCTTGGGTCCAGCGGTAGGCGTACGTATGTCTGGACCTCGTCCGTCAGTTGTGAGAGATGTCCCCTGATGTGCCTGGGTGCCGGCTCCAGCGCGAGCATGTCTCTATTGGGGTGCCCCGGACGGTGGCATCCCAGTAGAAACTGTTTTGTGAGCACCATATTGTGCTCCTGCACTGGAAGCACGTTAGCCTCATGGTAGAGGTGGTCCACAGGCGTCATCAGGAGACATCCCGTCACTGTCCTGAGTGCGGCGTTCTGACAGGTCTCCAGTCTTGACCACTGAGTCCTGCTAGTTCTAGGTGACCATATTGGCGCAGCATAATTTAGAACCGGCCAGTCGTCTTGTATGTTGCCAACAACGTTTCTTTGTCTTTGCCCCAAGTGCTGCCGGCGAGCGACTTGAGGACTTTGTTGCGGCTCTGTACCTTGTTGACCGTCGGAATGGGGGTCCCCTCGATGTGGATGTCGAGGGTGAGCCCGACTTCCTTCGTCCAAGATGTAAACAAGGTCGCCGTGGACTTAGCAGGAGACAGCGTCAAATTCCGTCCCGTAAATTAATGAGCAAGCTCTGGGAGGTAGCTGTTCACTTTAGAGCACAAGCCATCAATTCCATTGCCGGTAGCCATTATCGTGCAGTCGTCGGCATACGAGACCAGTGTGACTCCCTCTGGCGGGGAAGAGAGTCGCGAGATGTAGAAGCTGAATAATATGGGGATAGGACGCCTCCCTGTGGTACCCCCTGCTTAATTCTTCTCGCTTTTGACACTGAGTCACGGTAGCACACCGACGCTTGACGACCACACAGGTAGTTCGCGGTCCATCGCCTCAACGCCGCTGGGAGAGGTGAGACATCCACGTCCTTAAGCAGGATGGAGTGGCTGACTGTGTCGAAGGCCTTCGACAAGTCCAAAGCCACGGGGATGGTTCTCTCACAGGGGCGGTTGCCGTTGAGACTACGATTAACCTGTGGGTTTATAGCGTTAAGTGCCGTTGTAGTGCTATGCACTTTCCGGAAGCCTTGTTGATGCTTCGCCGGGCTGAGGTAGTGATTGAAATGCGGGAGCAGCAGGGCCTCAAGTGTCTTAACCACTGGTGAAAGCAGGGAGATCGGCCGGTAGGACTCGCCTTGGCCGG
The DNA here is from genome assembly GCA_963971545.1 of Philophylla caesio. Lineage (NCBI taxonomy): Eukaryota > Metazoa > Arthropoda > Insecta > Diptera > Tephritidae > Philophylla > Philophylla caesio. The sequence continues at coordinate 121,662,902 of OZ020604.1, read as the reverse complement.
CCGGTTTCCCTGGTTTCAGGCAGTGGTATCACCCTACTGGTCTTCCAGATATCCGGAATGACCAGGGTGCTTAAAGACAGATTGAGGACCTTGGTGAGATATGCTACTCCCGCGGTGCCCAATTTTTTCAGCATCAACATGCTTAACCCGTCCGGGCCAATGGATTTGGAGGCTTTCGCCTTCCCGATGGCTTCCTTCACCTCAGTGGTAGAGAGGACAATTAGTGCGCTTGGTGTTGACTTGCGCAACCTTCTGGTGACCGACCATTTGGTCCTGTCGGCCGAAGGATGCAGTGTAAATTGTCGACTAAAATAGTTCGCGCATCGCTTCGGGTCCGACGAGGCGTGGTCTCCAAAGGAGATTTCTGTTCGATCATCACGCCTCGTTTGGTTGGACAGGGACCTCACGGTGGACCATAATTTGCCCACTTCGGCACCGAGGTTGCAGGACTTCAGGTGCTCCCTCCACTTGTTCCGCTTATGTACGTTAACCAGGCGTTGGATCTCCCCGCTTAGTTGCCTAATACGGGGATTACCAGGGTCCGCCTGCCGAAGGTGGTCGCGTTCATCCGCATGAGACACCGCCTCACCCGGGAAGTCAGGACGGATCACAGAGATCCTACCTGCCGGAATGAAGCGGGCTGCAGCGGACTTCACCACCCTGCGGAACTCGCGCTCGCCAACGAGAACGTCGGTTGGAGTTGAAAGAGCACTGAAGGCGTCTTCAGTGAAATCCTCGAACCGCTCCCAGTCAGCTTTTTTGAAGTTGACATAGGTGTGGCGGTCCGAGGCAACATAGTTGGCAGGTCTGTCAATCGAGATGACTATGGGGTCGTTCATGGTGCAGAATGTCGAATCGTCTTTCTGCTCTGCCAAAATATTTCCCCTACGATCGTTTGATAGGCTTGAGAACCAAAGATCGTGATGCGCGTTGAAGTCTCCAATTACTAAACGGTTTTCACCACTGAGGAGCGCACCTATGTCAGGGTGATATCCAGCGGTGCACCAGGAGACAGGGGGTATATATATATTAAATATTTCGAGCTCGACATCGCCTGACCGGACAGCAATCCCTTGACATTCTAAGGTGCTGTCCCTTGGGTCGATGTCTACATCGATGAGACGATACTGCACGGTGTTGTGCAGAATGAAGGCTAGGCCTCCACCATTATCTCGTTCACGATCTCTGCGAAGCACATTGTAGCCGTCGCAGTTCGTTAAGGTTGAGCTGCGACGTAGCTTCGTTTCTTGGACCGCAGCTATTAACAGCCCGTGCGGAGCCATGAAGGCAACCACCTCCGAGATCTTGCTCGAGAGTCCGTTACAGTTGAACTGTAGGAGTCTCGTCTGTCTCGGTAAGGTTGTCGCGTTGAGGGGGGTGAGGAACTGGATCCGAGGGCCGGCCCGTCCCGGCTGCGCATCCCGCTGTGGTTGTGGAGGCCCAACGGTTGTTGTGGGTGGTGTCGTGAGCGACACTGGCGGGGGGTTGTTGCGGTAGCAGGAAGCGGTAAAGCTCTCGGACCAGTCCCTTGTGGTGCGTAGGCCAGAACACGCCCGTAAGTGGCACCAGCGCTGGCAGGCGTTACACCTGACGGAGCAGGCATTCCGGTGCACTCTGGCTCGGCATACACAACAGATGGTGGGGGCAACCAGTAGTTGTTGGTTCGCACCGCGTGTGGTGGGGTGGGGAGGTTAGGTGTTGCTGTGAGCTCCGGGGAGTCGTGGAGGCAGGCGGTGTGCGTTAAGGCACCGCCGCGGGGGGCACAAAGGGGAATGCCGTGGAGGCTTGGGGCGCTTGAGTGCGCGAGCAACACTGGCCCACATCGGTTGTGGACCACTCCCTGGTTTTCTTAAGGCCTGAGCAGACCTTAAGATGTCACCATCCGTTGCACGAATTACACCTCACCGAAGTGGAATTCGGATGGAGACTTCTCTGACAGAAGCAGCAGAAATAGGTTTCTGGGCCAGGGTTAGACTCGACGCCCGCCCAGTATTGTTACACCAGGGAGACGAAGTAGTATACCTCACTTTAACTTACATCCCAACGATGTGGAGCAGAGCTATTCATACCAAAAGTGGGCAAACGAGACTAGCAAAGTTCTTCAAACCAATCAGCCTAACATCTTTCGTGCTAAAGGCAATGAAAATGAAATTACATCCACCACTCTGCGGAGACACCCGTTCCATCCCTGACAGCATGCATACAGGCCGAGAAGGGCCACCAAAACTGGCCTGTATCAGCTGACAACGGAAATCCAAAGCGGAATCGACTACAGAGAAGTAGTACTATGTGCCTTCTTGGACATAGATGGGTCTTTCGATAAAGTCTCGCACAAGGCAGTTTGCCAAGGTACGTCGAACCCGCTATCAACAGATGGATAGCATCGCTTCTCCAAAAAAGAGCAGTGGAGAATACGGTAAGAGGCAGGACAATACGGCTCAAAACTCATAGAGGATGTCCACAGGAAGGGGTATTATCCCCCCTGCTGTGAAGCATTTTAGTCCACAAACACGTTTAATTGTTATTATGGCAATATTATGATTCACTTACAAATTATCCAACTATGATTATTATTATCAGGGCGTAGTAGCGCTGCGACCTAAAAAGATCTATTGTGCTAACCCTTTAAGTTGTCACTCCATCTTTAGGCTATTTATAAAAGTAAGCACTTTGGAGGGTGTGATTGTCCATATTCTGGATGGAGATAACAGTCGCTCTCCAAGGTGTATTAGCCTGAGTCCACTTATACTCGGGCATTCACACAGTATATGCTCAGCGGTCTCCGCATCTAAGCCACAAAACCTGCAGTCTGAAAGCCCCGAAAGTCCTATTTTGTTAAGATGGTATCTCAGCCTACAGTGACCTGTCAAGTACCCGGTGAGAGTTCTAAGACCCTCTGCTGAGATTGAGAAGTTTTCGAGAGGCTTCCCAGGATGGACTTATGAACCTTTTAGATTGTCTATTACCCTTTGACGATCGCCACTAGGCTGCGATTCTTGAATCCTCCCACCTTCTTAGAAGTTCTGCTGTGTATCCCTTAGAGGGACCGCAGAACGGCTGGGGACCGCAGAAGCTCTGTTGGACCCCTTTTTTGCGAGGTATTCCGCCCTTTCATTACCATCCACACCCTCATGACTCGGAACCCACCACAGAGTAACTCTGTTGTCGGCTCCTAATGAGTCCAGTGCCGCTCTGCAGCTGTCTATAGTTTTGACTCCGTTTTGAAGGAGTCTAGTGATCTAAGGGCTGCCTGGCTGTCTGACATAATGTTGATTGTGGCTCCATTTGTTTTTCTGCGAAGACATTCGTGTGCACACAACTCAATAGCATAGATTTCCGCCTGGATAATGGTTAGGTATGACCCCGTTAGGACACTTTTTTCAAATCTATGTCCGAATACCTCGGCAGAAAATCTGATGACAACGGGAGGCTTCTACAGGTCTGTCAATCGAGATGACTATGGGGTCGTTCATGGTGCAGAATGTCGAATCGTCTTTCTGCTCTGCCAAAATATTTCCCCTACGATCGTTTGATAGGCTTGAGAACCAAAGATCGTGATGCGCGTTGAAGTCTCCAATTACTAAACGGTTTTCACCACTGAGGAGCGCACCTATGTCAGGGTGATATCCAGCGGTGCACCAGGAGACAGGGGGTATATATATATTAAATATTTCGAGCTCGACATCGCCTGACCGGACAGCAATCCCTTGACATTCTAAGGTGCTGTCCCTTGGGTCGATGTCTACATCGATGAGACGATACTGCACGGTGTTGTGCAGAATGAAGGCTAGGCCTCCACCATTATCTCGTTCACGATCTCTGCGAAGCACATTGTAGCCGTCGCAGTTCGTTAAGGTTGAGCTGCGACGTAGCTTCGTTTCTTGAACCGCAGCTATTAACAGCCCGTGCGGAGCCATGAAGGCAACCACCTCCGAGATCTTGCTCGAGAGTCCGTTACAGTTGAACTGTAGGAGTCTCGTCTGTCTCGGTAAGGTTGTCGCGTTGAGGGGGGTGAGGAACTGGATCCGAGGGCCGGCCCGTCCCGGCTGCGCATCCCGCTGTGGTTGTGGAGGCCCAACGGTTGTTGTGGGTGGTGTCGTGAGCGACACTGGCGGGGGGTTGTTGCGGTAGCAGGAAGCGGTAAAGCTCTCGGACCAGTCCCTTGTGGTGCGTAGGCCAGAACACGCCCGTAAGTGGCACCAGCGCTGGCAGGCGTTACACCTGACGGAGCAGGCATTCCGGTGCACTCTGGCCCGGCATACACAACAGATGGTGGGGGCAACCAGTAGTTGTTGGTTCGCACCGCGTGTGGTGGGGTGGGGAGGTTAGGTGTTGCTGTGAGCTCCGGGGAGTCGTGGAGGCAGGCGGTGTGCGTTAAGGCACCGCCGCGGGGGGCACAAAGGGGAATGCCGTGGAGGCTTGGGGCGCTTGAGTGCGCGAGCAACACTGGCCCACATCGGTTGTGGACCACTCCCTGGTTTTCTTAAGGCCTGAGCAGACCTTAAGATGTCACCATCCGTTGCACGAATTACACCTCACCGAAGTGGAATTCGGATGGAGACTTCTCTGACAGAAGCAGCAGAAATAGGTTTCTGGGCCAGGGTTAGACTCGACGCCCGCCCAGTATTGTTACACCAGGGAGACGAAGTAGTATACCTCACTTTAACTTACATCCCAACGATGTGGAGCAGAGCTATTCATACCAAAAGTGGGCAAACGAGACTAGCAAAGTTCTTCAAACCAATCAGCCTAACATCTTTCGTGCTAAAGGCAATGAAAATGAAATTACATCCACCACTCTGCGGAGACACCCGTTCCATCCCTGACAGCATGCATACAGGCCGAGAAGGGCCACCAAAACTGGCCTGTATCAGCTGACAACGGAAATCCAAAGCGGAATCGACTACAGAGAAGTAGTACTATGTGCCTTCTTGGACATAGATGGGTCTTTCGATAAAGTCTCGCACAAGGCAGTTTGCCAAGGTACGTCGAACCCGCTATCAACAGATGGATAGCATCGCTTCTCCAAAAAAGAGCAGTGGAGAATACGGTAAGAGGCAGGACAATACGGCTCAAAACTCATAGAGGATGTCCACAGGAAGGGGTATTATCCCCCCTGCTGTGAAGCATTTTAGTCCACAAACACGTTTAATTGTTATTATGGCAATATTATGATTCACTTACAAATTATCCAACTATGATTATTATTATCAGGGCGTAGTAGCGCTGCGACCTAAAAAGATCTATTGTGCTAACCCTTTAAGTTGTCACTCCATCTTTAGGCTATTTATAAAAGTAAGCACTTTGGAGGGTGTGATTGTCCATATTCTGGATGGAGATAACAGTCGCTCTCCAAGGTGTATTAGCCTGAGTCCACTTATACTCGGGCATTCACACAGTATATGCTCAGCGGTCTCCGCATCTAAGCCACAAAACCTGCAGTCTGAAAGCCCCGAAAGTCCTATTTTGTGAAGATGGTATCTCAGCCTACAGTGACCTGTCAAGTACCCGGTGAGAGTTCTAAGACCCTCTGCTGAGATTGAGAAGTTTTCGAGAGGCTTCCCAGGATGGACTTATGAACCTTTTAGATTGTCTATTACCCTTTGACGATCGCCACTAGGCTGCGATTCTTGAATCCTCCCACCTTCTTAGAAGTTCTGCTGTGTATCCCTTAGAGGGACCGCAGAACGGCTGGGGACCGCAGAAGCTCTGTTGGACCCCTTTTTTGCGAGGTATTCCGCCCTTTCATTACCATCCACACCCTCATGACTCGGAACCCACCACAGAGTAACTCTGTTGTCGGCTCCTAATGAGTCCAGTGCCGCTCTGCAGCTGTCTATAGTTTTGACTCCGTTTTGAAGGAGTCTAGTGATCTAAGGGCTGCCTGGCTGTCTGACATAATGTTGATTGTGGCTCCATTTGTTTTTCTGCGAAGACATTCGTGTGCACACAACTCAATAGCATAGATTTCCGCCTGGATAATGGTTAGGTATGACCCCGTGAGGACACTTTTTTCAAATCTATGTCCGAATACCTCGGCAGAAAATCTGATCTGACAACGGGAGGCTTCTACAGCACCGTCATTGTCTGATCACAGGATCATCCAATTTAAGCTGAGGGCTAAACAACCAAGCTACTACTTACTAGGAACCCCAATAATACTGACTGGGTAAATTACAGACGAACACTTAAGCTAAACTTACCTAGCATAGAAAGGTACAACAAAAGAAGTACTACACAAAGCATTAGCAACCAGTGGAGGTAAAGCTAGACATTAAATTATCAGATGGTAATTATACCATAAACGAAGAGGGAAGAGCGCTAGTCCTGCTGGCAGCCTATTTCCCGGACGAACGAGCACAAAATCCAATACTGGATGTACGGGAGGTAAAACCATCACAGTCCGACTGGAGGCTGGCTAAAAATATCTTTGGCAGGCATACGGTCGAATGGCCGGTGAGATCGATTGATCGCTGTCGATGGTGTCCGACCAGTACTGTAACAGCAAGGAGGCGATATAGTATTGCCACATCTGGTGAGAATAATGAGAGATTACTTCGCGTTAACTTACATCCCAACAATGTAGAGCAGAGCTAAGGTAATATTCATATCGAGAGTAGGCAAACGAGACTATACTCTATCGAAGTCCTCTAAGCTGGCCAAAAATCTCTTTTGCTGGCATACGGTCGAATGGGCGGTGAGATCGATTGATCGCTACAAATCCCCGGGCGTCGGTGGTGTCCAACCAGTACTGTTACAGCAGGGAGACGAAATAGTTGCCACATCCGTGAGAATAAGGAGAGATTACCTCACTTTAACTTACATCCCAACGATGTGGAGCAGAGCTATTCATACCAAAAGTGGGCAAACGAGACTAGCAAAGTTCTTCAAACCAATCAGCCTAACATCTTTCGTGCTGAAGGCAATGGAGAAGATCAATGAAAATGAAATTACATCCACCACTCTGCGGAGACACCCGTTCCATCCCTGACAGCATGCATACGAGAAGGTCCACCAAAACTGGCCTGTATCAGCTGACAACGGAAATCCAAAGCGGAATCGACTACGGAGAAGTAGTACTATGTGCCTTCTTACCACAGAGTAACTCTGTTGTCGGCTCCTAACGATTCCAGTGCCGCTCTGCAGCTGTCTATAGTTTTGACTCCGTTTTGAAGGAGTCTAATGATCTAAGGGCTGCCTGGCTGTCTGACATAATGTCGATTGTGGCTCCATTTGTTTTTCTGCGAAGACATTCGTGTGCACACAACTCAATAATATAGATTTCCGCCTAGAAAATGGTTGGGTATGACCCCGTTGGGACATTTTTTTCAAATCTTTGTCCGAACACCCTGGCCCCGGTGCTCTCATTGATAAGTTTGGATCCGTCAGTGTACCATACCTGTGATCCGTGATTGATTGCTTTCACCATCCCTATACATGTATCCCTTTCAAGTATTATGACTTTGTAGGTCTTCGTAAAAGATAGTTTTGGCAACATAGTGTCTGTGGGTTTGATTATTGGATCGGCACTGAGTGGTTGTAGGACACCCGAATGCCCCCTGGAGTCTCCACTTTTCAGACGACTAAGATTAGACAGTCTCAGAGCGCCCTAACAAGCCTCTTTATCAATGAGTATGGCCAATGTTGGGATGCCCGAGATGATGGCAAGCGCTTCTGTTGGACACGTGCGCATGGCCCCCGTAATGGCCACACAAACGAGGCGATGGAGTTTGCCGAGAGTAGCGTGGGAGCTCGCCATTTTGGCCTTAGGCTACCATACTAGTGCTGCTTAGGTAATAATTGGCTTTATAACCGTGTTAAATGACCAGTATGTTAGTTTCGTGGAGATTCCCTAGGTTTTGCCGTGTAGTTTTTGACAAGCATAGAATGCTCTTGTCGCTTTATTGGTACTTTCTGTGAGATGAGAGTTCCAGTTGAGCTTACTATCTAGTGTGATCCCTAGGTATTTCACCTCTTTTGAGATTTCGATCTCAGTACCTCACATTGGTTTAGTTAGGTTGACCTTCCTTCTCTTGGTGAATGGTATGATGGTTGACTTTGTTGGATTGATTGACAACCCTTTCTTAGAGCACCATTTGAGCGTCAGATTAAGGGCAGATTGAAGCCTGGAGCTTAATGTCCCTTCATCCCATCTCACAACATAAATAACAATGTCGTCAGCATAGCCGTAAGCGTTGAATCAATTCTCTTTAAGCTTCTCTAAGAGTTCATCGACAACGATTGGGGCAGCCACGAGTGGCCGTTACCCGAAGTCTACTTCCACCTAGTTCAGCCATTATGGTTCTGGATTTCAGCATGCTTATTACCCAATTGGTGATAAGCTTCGGGTTATCCTTCCTTGCCAATCCTGCGGAGATTGTCTCATAACTTGTATTGTCAAAGGCACCTGATATATCAAGGAATGCACAGAGGGCTGTCTGTGTGTACTCCTTTTCAAGTACTTGAGTTAGGCCGTGTATGGCAGTAATAGTAGACCTCCCTGCTTGATATGCATGTTGACTTTCACAGAGTGGTTTAACCTTTAGATATTTGTCCCTGATGTGAAAGTCACTAAGTTTTTCCAGTGTCTTTATCACAAAGGAACTTAGGCTTATAGGCCTAAATGCCGTTGGAAGTTGATCGGAATTTTTCCCGGTTTTGGGTATGAATACTACACTGCCCTCTTTCCAAGGTGAAAGAATATAGGCAATTAGTAATATAGCCCTCAGTATTCTAACAAGGGTTCCAGATATGGATTCCATAGCCCGCTGAAGGAGACAGGGATAGATACCATCTGGACTAAGGGATTTGTATGCACTGACCGTTGAAATGGCCTATCGTACCCTGTCACAGTTGACAATTCTTCTCGGAAGACCTTTTGTCCTTTTGTTAGCACACATTGTAGCAACAGTGGTCACAGTAGGATTATGGACTTGATAATACATCCTGGGAAGTGGGTTTCCATTAGAAGCCGGTTGGTCTCCTCAGGGTCAACTGCGTACAATATAAGAAACATTCTAATGAAATCATTGTCAGGCAGAGAAATATGTAGTAGGGTCTTGGTCGATGTAGAAATGGTGCGTTAAAGCGACGTTGCTTCGCTTTATAGTTTTCACCAACGCAAATACTACCCTCTCGCCTAGTGTCAAGTTGTCGACTCCTTTTCCAGATTCATCTTTTGCACAATATATATTGAAGTCATATACATAGCCAGATGATGAGTCAGATCTTTCCCATATTTTAATTCCACGTTTGATGGGTTTCATTGGAAGATATTGCTTCAATGAAGATCGTCCTTTGAACTTTACCATTGATTCATCTGAGGCTTGAAACGAGCTATCTTCGCGGCACGCAGTGAATGTCTGTTTGAGGCAACTTACAACTTCCTCAATATAATAACTTTTTGAACAGCCGTTTGGTTTTTCAGGATAATTGCAATAAAATCTGGAGTGGAGCAAGAGGTATCGATCACGAGACATGCTATCTCTTATCAAAGCGTTGCCAACAGACTTTCTCTTAGACCAGTACATAGGCATTTTCTGGCAGTCTATTGTAGGAAGTCACAAGCATTATTCCTATCATAGCCAATATTTCGTGCTGGTCTGTTTTGTGAATGGATCGAGTGTTTTTTTTGTATGCCCCTGAAGTTTTCTTTACGATACTGATTCTTTCGTTTGTGCACTGGGCTATCCATATGAGCAGGCTTCGCGGAAACAATTTCAGTTTCCAATTCACTGGATCCTCGATTTATATCGCAAAGCACAGATGGTGTGTATTCTGGAGGCATTTCTTTTCGTGGATGGCAATTGCTGTCAACCGTCCATATATTCTCCGTAGCAGGTGTTACTGCAATTGCGTAATCTTCCTTCATCACAAATGGACTCTTCATCACTTACATCATCACGTTCGATATCTAGACACTCTTCTCCCATAGTTGATGAATCGTCATCATCCGACGCTATATACTCAGAGCCACTGTCTTCAAATGGCTCCGAGTCATCTGAAGAATCGTAGAGCACGTTTTCGATGTCGTCGTTAGTCAGTTTAGCTCTCTTGCTGCTCATTATGCCTATTGTGTGCCAAAATTTAAAATTTACTTTATTGAAATTATATGCAGTTTCAGGACTCCTGGGATATATAATCCCCCGTAAAAGAACTACTGGGACATATAGTCCCAAGAACAGAAAACAGTAGTTATATCACGAATTAGTGTTTTTCTAAACTTCAATACTAAATGTATGGCACAAATGCATGATAAAGAGACGATAATGAAAAGAAAGTTCAACACTTACCACTTTGTTTGTAGTTATTTTTATAGTTTTCTGCAGATTTTCGCAACACGTGCTCACTTCTTCACTAATCAATGTCAACTGAAGCTGTCAAATTTCAAACAAGCGGCAATATTTTGTACTAAAGATGTACTAAATCGCATAAAGAACGGAAACAATTGGTTTCCATGCAGATTCTTCAGTAAGTATTACCTACAGGTGTTTTTAAACTTTTTTGGGATATATTGTACCGACCGGGTCGAAAGGGTTACGTCATTGAAGTACCCATTTTTTCGCAGAAAAGAATTATTTCAAATTAAAAATACAAACCAGATAATATATATATACCTATGGAATATGTTGATTGTGTATAATATCAAATAAATTAGAGTTGCCATTGCGCACAACTTGCAGTTCAAATTTCTCTAATACTTAATACGAGTATGCGCAATATTTATGCCCAAAATGCACTCTCGAAAGCTCGGCGTGTTGCAAGTGTTGCCAGAAGCTCGCACAGCCCGTGATACTTTGGCAAACTAGCACGACTGCAGTTGTGATTGACATCTCGAACGCAGCCAAAATTCTTAAAATGTTTACAAAAATGTATTAAATCTAAATAAAGAAGTCACCGACTATCTCCTGTCGCGTACAGACGCGTTTAGTGCTAATCGCAAGTGTTTGTGTTTAACCAAACAAAAACAATATACATAAACAATTTAACAAGCAAACAAATCAATAGTTTCGTGGTCTGCTATACACAGCATCCGTATATCATACGATATTCTTGTACCAATCGCAAGCTAGCTGTAGTAGCACACTCAACACAACAAACGCTACTTCATCCACAATCACATCATCATGCAAAGGGACCCTCCGGATAGAGGCCACAAATGGAACCTCTGTTCTCACCGGCTTCCTTCCCTGCTTTACCTCAAAACCAAACAACAACCGAACACCCAAAATATCTAATTATGACTTCCAACAACAGCGAACTTACAAAACTGAGCCCATTCGCAGTAAAAAAGGCATTGAAGCTATATCCAATCAAACTGATCAAATAAATCAACTAAGAAATGGTTCCATCTTGATCCCAGCTCGGAATGCAAAAGCGGCTGAAAAGTTCTTACGAACGATACAACTATCTAATTTGTGCGCAATCTCGGTCAAACTACACGATAACCTCAACACTGTAAAAGGAGTCGTTTACGCACCCTGCCTTATCAACGTCAACGATAATGAAAGCGTGGAAGAACTAAAGAGCCAAGGCGTTATTAAAATCTACAAATTTACTCGTACAAAAGACGGACAAACTGCACCAAAAATATTAATAACGTTCGATCTGTAACAACTTCCAAAAACCTTGGACGTGGCATGGTACAAAGTAAGGGTAGATCCCTACTTCCAAATCCCATGAGATGCCGAAACTGCCAACGCTTAAAGCACACGAAAAATCGCTGCTCGAATCCCACTACCTGTAAAAGTTGCAAATTATCCCCACATTCGCCATATACATGCGCTCGCAACCAATGCGCGAAGTGCGGTAATGACCACCCCTCCTCTGACAAAAACTGCCCAAGATTCAACCAAATGAAGAAAGTACTGCAAATAAAAACTATTTACAAATGTTCAATTGGCGAAGCCTATAAAAAATATAAAGAAAAAACACACCATCACAAAACAAAAGCTCCTCACGAAAAAAAATCTCCTCACCCGAGTCACTCAACAACACCAGAAAACAAACTATTAACTTCATCTATATCAAAACTAAAGCGTCCTGCTTCCCCATTAAACAACAATACAGATAATAATAACAAAAAAAAAAAACCTAATTATAGACAAAAGCCAACTCAGCAAAAGCGTAAATAACCTGCAAACAAGCATAAAACCCACACCGGCCACAACCTCCGAAAGCTAAACGCAATCACCACTTTCTTATAATACTCAACAACTCATAAACCACAACGAATACTATATCTCGAGAACCGAAACAGAATCTCCATCAGACTAAATCAAATGCAACGGCTTAACCTCGTAAATTAAATTTTTACAATGCTACAGCCCTTTTTTCATACAAATGATCAACAGATTTAATATTTTTCAATGGAAAATAAAAGCTTTCATTAACAATAATATTGATCTCGAATTAATCCGCAAAGAACATAGTCCACATTTGATTGCCTTCGAAGAAACCCACTGCCCATTGGATTCAACCCAATTCCACCGAGGAACTTCACAGCATACTACAATAATAACTCATATTTATAAGATAAGCAAGGAGTCGAAATTCTGATAAAATCCGACATACCACACAAACTCACTATAATTACTTCGCCTATCCAAAATATATGTATTGAAGTTACACTTAACCCAGATATGCCGACGGCGAAACCAATGAATCGATTTTTGCAATTTTTCTAAGTTTGTTTATTTTGATTCAAAGTATTGCATAAGTGAGAAATTTTTTTTTTATATATTTTATCCTTGATTTTGGAGCCGCACTACATGTAGTACACTCGGCAAAAACTAGTAATTTTTTGTAATTGAATTCAAACGGTTTATTATAGTTTCTTAGGAAATAAAAAAAGTTAATTCATTAGTTTTAATCAAAAAACTCATTTCTGGTATGATACTCAATATTACACTTCACATGAAGCGGTACATCACATTTACGGCAACGTGTAGTTGTCTTTTTATGACAATGATTGCAACGGAGCTGCTTACACTTTCCTTCATTTTGACGTGGAATCTCAATAAGGCAATGATCAATTCGGTCGAACCTGATATCATATGAAGAGCCGGATGAACACGATGATAAGAGTTTACCATAAGTTGAAATTAACAATTTGGCAATGCGTCGGCGAAAAGTATGGTGGTCAAATTTTCTCTCAAATCTTTACATAAAAGCCATGCGTTTTGCTCTGCAAGATGCAGTGAGCAAATAATGGAAAATACCACCTTTTTCCACGAATTGTGACTCGATACAAACTTATACTTTGGTCCGCACGTTCAACGTGTATCGATTGTATTCATGAATTAGGCCTGTAGCGCGATTCACTAACTCTTAACAATTCAATATGTTGAATTGTTAGTTAACAATGTTTGCTGTTTGCAATAACGAATGTCCTATTCACTTACTTATGCTTAACCACACTGAACAGCTGATTTTTCTTATTTATTCAAATTAACAAAAAGTGGCACCTCTGCTTTACGAAATGTCAAAATACGCGAAAAGCACAAAGAGGAATGAGAAAAAAACAAACTAATTTCATCGCGCCAATAGTCTTCTAGCACATATTTCAACGAATGGGAAGTATTTTGGATATATTTATTTAATTTTAACTAAATACTGCTTATAAATCTTTTGCTCTTCTTTTAGGATGGCATCAACGAGTGCAGCTGCAGCCAAACGGAGTTGGGCGTCGACAGAGCAAATCATTGCGTTGCTCGACTTTTTGACGGAGCACCAGGGGCTAGCCACCGGCAAATTCCAGCGTCTCCATGGGAAACTGGAGAATGAAAGGAAGTGGGCGGAAATGGCAGACAAGCTCAACGCGATTGGAGGAGCAAACAAGTCTGTGGAGCAATGCCGCACGGTAAGTACCAATCTTGTTTGAAAATATATTAATATATTATATAATTTATGTTATATAGTTAATATATTATATATATGTATATTTCAATCTTTTCAATAGGTGTTGCGCGACCTTAAAAGCCGGACAAGCACGAAAGTGCGTGACCGGAAGAGGCAGCAGGCGTTGACCGACAATAGGCCTATGGAACAGGCGCCTTTATCAGAAGTGAAAAGGCGCGTAGTTGCTCTGGTTGGCGGCAGCTATGTCGAGGGCCACGAGGAGGTAGCCGATAATGCGCCCCTTGAAGAGGTAAGTGTATGATTAAGCAAAGCAAAAAAAGTCAATAGGCTTCGATGACATTCCGGCAACGCAATATTGCGCGATGAGCGAAGGGAGAACCATCACGCCCAAGACGCCGAAGCAGACGCCGCGTAGAGCAGTAAAGCGGAAGCAGGCGGAGGATGAGAGCGATGCTGAAAAAAATTTCAGCAAATCGCTGAAAAGCAGGCCGATGCTTTAAAGGTGTGTAAATATAACTATATATATATTTCAAATTTTACGTGAATCTCAAAAATATGTATTTGTTATTTTTTCAATAGATGTTCACCGAAAGCAAAAACAGGCAAGCGGAGGCAACCCTTGCTATGGCGCAGGCCATCACTGTCGTGGGAGAAGGGTTAAATGCCTTTGCCGAAACTTTCAACCGCTTCTCAAGCTGAACTGGCCAATGGGCACATGCAATTGTGTAACTAGTAGTTTTAAGAAAAATAATAATTTTTAAGTCTAGTTTAATTAGTTTTAAGTTTAAATTTTTCTTTTAATTTTCAAAATGAATTTGTTATTTTCCTTTATGTTTAAAATTATTTATTTAGTATCTTAGTTGTACCTTATTACTTGTGAATTTGTACCTGAAGTATGTACCTTGAGTTTCTATTAAATGTGTTCAATAGTTTAAAAATGAATATCTTCTTCTTAATAATTAAATTGATTTACCTTTTACACTTCCGTCGTTAAATGAAAAGTTCCGTTTTATTTAATATTTAATTATATCCATTTATTTTCGAAAAGTTGAACTCTTACCATAATTAATATTAAGTCTAAGAGAATTTGCATATACAAATAAATATATTTTATAATTTTATTGAGCTCAAGGCCAGTTTATGGAAGATTTGTTTGTGAAAAAACAACAACAGTTTTTAATGGTTGAAGTTATAGTACTATTTCGAAAATCACCACATTTTCCTCATCAGACTTCTTTTTGATTATTAAATTAAATTATTTTAATTTTTCATAACCACTTCTCTCAGGCTTTGAACCCAGGAGCTCGGAGTTGCAGAGCCAATACGCTACCAATTGTGCTACGCTAGCCGAGTTGGCTGTTGTGTTTATTTCATCTTCCTTAAACAAACCAACTACAAACAAAAGCAACTGATCTGCCGCTATTTAACTTGTTTGTGTGGTAGTTGTTTGTGTTTTTATTTTGCAAATTCTTTATTATATGCATTTTTAAGGCGTGCTCATCCTTGTCTACAATGTTTGTTCATTTTTCTGTGGGCCTAGTAAAATGTTAATATTTTATAATTTTATTGAGATCAGGGCCAGTTTATGGAAGATTTGTTTGTGAAAAAACAACAACAGTTTTTAATGGTTGAAGTTATAGTACTATTTCGAAAATCACCACATTTTCCTCATCAGACTTCTTTTTGATTATTGAATTAAATTATTTTTAATTTTAATTTTTCATAACCACTTCTCTCAGGCTTTGAACCCTGGAGCTCGGAGTTGCAGAGCCAATACGCTACCTATTGTGCTACGCTAGCCGAGTAGGCTGTTGTGTTTATTTCATCTTCCTTAAACAAACCAACTACAAACAAGAGCAACTGATCTGCCGCTATTTAACTTGTTTTTGTGGTAGTTGTTTGTGTTTTTATTTTGCAAATTCTTTATTATATGCATTTTGTTGAGAACATGAATCTCATCTCCTTCGATTAGCAATAAGTATTCGATTAATTCAATGTACTTGCTAAATTCTTTTATCAAATTCATTTATTTTGCGGGCGGCCGGCAACCTTATCGTAAACTGTAATACGTTTCATATCTTTGCTTTTGTAAGCGGTACCAGACATCCGCAATTAAAATACTTTTATCGCTTTTATTTATTCGCACCGTGACCGCCACCGCAACCACATCATTTTGCATACTTTACCTTTCATTGCCCTTTGGCACATACATATGTACAAATACATATATACTTACATACCATTTATTGTAGCGTTGACTTGAATTCGAAATAAACGCAAACTTATATTGTAATAGTTCATTAACTCCAATGACTATTTTTCATTTACTCTGTTAATCAGTGCACTCGGCACTAGCATACATAAAGAATCTAATTCTCAAGTTAATCCCAGACTTGACCATGGTCCTTACGATCCAACAAGAAGAATTGGCAACCTAAAGTTGCTCATTAAACAGACCTCAGCAGCAGCCATTCTAAAGCTCTGCTGCGTCACCTACTCAGTCGTTTAAATTTTTCAAACGGTACGGTTGATCGGTCACGCGAGCTGAAAAACGGAAAGTTGAAGTGCGCAGAGAAGAAAAAAAAAATAAAGTGCGTTAAAAGTTTTACTTAAATAAAAATTATCATAAACGAAAGCGAGTGCGCATAATAAGTGAAAAAACAAAAAAAAAAAAAAATTAATCAAACTGCGGTAAAATATTACACAATTTGCGCATACGTTTCAAATAAAACAAAGTTGAACAAAGTGGGTAGAAAGTGCGCATAAAAAGTGAAAAACAAAAAATTAATCAAATTGCGTTAAAATACTGAATTTCAAATAAAAGAAAAGAAAATTAAACAAAAGTGCGTTACAAGTTAAAATAAAAGAAAAGAAAATTAAACAAAAGTGCGTTACAAGTTAAAATAAAAGAAAAGAAAATTAAACAAAAGTGCGTTACAAGTTAAAATAAAAGAAAAGAAAATTAAACAAAAGTGCATTTCAAGTTGAAATAAAAGAAAATAAAATTAAACGAAAGCGCGTTGCTGTACAATAAAAAACCAAAAGTGCGTCAAAGAATTACAACAAATGCGCACACGCTAATGTGCCTAAAATTGAAAAAAAAAAAAAAAAAAAAATTTTTTTAAATTAAAAATCCAAAAATTAATTTGTTCGCTCAAGGGCGCACAAGGTGTGTAAAACCAAAAACAAAAAATAGGAAGGAAGCAATTGCACAGGAAATATAGTGACAAAAAATAAAAATAAAATAATAAGTGAATAAAATCAAAAAAAAAAAAAGTGAAAACATCATACCACCCTCATGCAAAAACCCAAGCCACAGCCAGCACTACAACAACAGCACAGCAACAGCGAGCACTACAACTACAACAACAGCCCAGCAACCGCGAGCACTACAGCAACAACAATACAACTTACCCAAAACAAAGTACAGGTGGTACAAAAGGATCGGTACTGTAAGTGAAAAAATATATAATTACACATGTGTATGTACATACGCACATATACGCTTATACCCATAAGAAATTAAAACCCATGTATGTGCACTTTACATGTTCATATGTACGTGCATATTTTTTAACGGATATCTAAAACGGGTCAGATAATTCCTCCGTTACAATATACATATTCTTAAAGTTCTCAAAATATCCGTTAATTTACATATACATACGTACATATGTCCATTAATATACATACATATCCCTCATTTCATCACAAAGTCCCGAATTTCTCATCGGGCATCTAAGGCTTTACAAAACGGTACTTTTAAACTGCCAAATTTTCTGACGCTAAAAATTCGCGCCCAAATATTCACATATGTATGTAAATAATTAAACACCTCATGGTACATACATATACACACATATATAAATTCGCAGTTTCCCCATCTAGAAAACCGCGGGAAAAAATATAATATACTTATGTACATATACATAGTTGTTCTCTCTTCCGAATTTCATTTCCACATATAAAAGTACCGGTGCTTTAAATTCTCGCGCGCGCAAATATTCACGACCATACATATGTATGTACATATATCCCACACAAAATAATTCTCCGTTACTGTTCAGTCGCAGAGCAAACGCACTTGCTCTCCACTTTGGCGTATATACATATATGTACATATACACAAATCAACAAGTAGAAGCGACAACACGGCTTTGGTTTGCACTTAGACGCGCTAAGGCAACACAAACCTAAGTTCAAATTGAAAAAACATATTACCTCACATAAACTCATATCCCATTATTTATATTATATATTTTATATTTGATATTCTCACGTCTTTAAACTTTTACTTACATATATTATATATTTTATATTTGATATTCTCACGTTTTTAAACAAATTCTTCCCACCTATATCCCGACAAAAGAAAATACCCGTAAAATTTTTCAAAGCGACCCACCCTATTATATTAACCAAAACTTCATCAGCACATACAGACATATATACATTCAGTATATACATATTTACATACATACGTAGATAAGTGCAATTCTCTCACTCGAGTATAAGCTGATCTGGCAAATACATATTCGTATTCCCCCTTTTTTAATTTCTCAACTCTCTCAGTTCAGCTTTTCAAATTATATTACATCTAGTAATCGTGCACACACATACATACACATACATACACGTGTACGTAATAATAAGCTCCGCCCATTCTCGCACTCTCACTGCATATATACTACACTTAGACGCGCTAAGGTAGTACAGTGGGACGAAATAGTTCAAAATCACAGTGGGACAAGACGATTTAAATATTACTCAAATTAAAATAAATTAAATTAAATAAAAAATTAACGCGACTAAATAAATTAAATATATAAATAAATTAATACATTTAAAATAACTTAAACGAATTATTTTTTTACGCCTTTTTGAAAAAAAAAAAAAAATTTTCACCAATTCACAAATTACACCTTTTACTAGTTTTCCATTTAATTTCCTCACATTATGGAAAACAAAACGTCAGCTCATACCTCTAATATGGAGTCAAATACAAGTCTTCAGGCTTTCATCTTCGAAAGCGACAGATTGGAGGCATTTTACTCAACTTGGTCAGGCACACTGGTATCTGACCACACAGAGTCCCTTCTCAAAGTGAAGATACAACAGCTCGAAAGACTGTGGGAATCACTCGTTGAAAGCTACAGAGGAGTTTCTCTCTCCGGCGATCACGATGATTCAATTAGCTCAATTGAAAAAAAATATATGAAATGCTCAGAGAGTTATGAAAATTGCTTAGCTCAGATTCTAGATGCTCAGCAACTTTTACAACCCACAGCACACTCCCGTAACCCCGCAAATTCTTCCACTAGCTCAGAAGGTTATCTCAAGGTACCACCGTGTGACACCGAAGTCTTTCACGGTGGGTACGAAGACTGGCCAGCCTTTCGTGATATGTTCACGGCAGTCTACGGTAACCATCCCAAGCTGACACCTGCTCAGAAGTTATACCACCTGCGTCAAAAAACCAGAGGCCAAGCTGGGCAATTGGTGAAGCAATACCCGCTCACAGACGCAAGCTTCAATCTGGCATGGGATGCTCTGAAGGCGCGGTATGAAAACCGCAGAATATTGGTGGATAATCAGTTAAAAACCCTGTTTAACTTACCCCCAATATATACCGAGAATGGTGAGCAGATTCAGAAAATGCAAACCACAATAAATAACTGCCTATCCACTCTGGCAGCACAAGGAATCCCAACCTCCGACTGGGACCCCATCCTTGTGTATATATGCTCCTCGAAACTTCCCAGTGAAACCCTCTCTCTATGGGAACAATCGCTCACCTCTCGGAAAGAGCTTCCACTCTGGGAAGACATGAACAAATTCTTAACATCTCGTTATGAAGTGGTGGAGAGACTGAGCACTTACCGCCCAGGTAAACCAAGAGCGCCCTTACCAAATTTTACACCCAGAGCAGCAAATCATAACTCGACTTTTCTAAATAGAAATAAAACAAACAATTTTCACGCTGAACTCAATCAGCAAGTCTCATGCAAATTATGTAACTCCAATCACCCAATGAAAAATTGCGTGAAATTCAAAGCGCTTCCCATAAACGAGCGCCTCAAGTTCGTACGAGAGAATAATTACTGTGAAAATTGTCTCTCATACTCTCACCTCAAAAATGCATGTCAAAGTAGTTTTCTGTGCGTCTACTGTCAAAGGAGACATCACTCTCTCCTTCACTTTCAACCCCAATCACAAGCCACAAAACCGATCTCAAGGCCCCAAAAAACATTCAGTCAAGTGGCTCAAAGTCGAACAGACAACGAAAAGCCCTCGACATCCAAACAGGCTGCTATGAATGCCTCGACAAAAAACCTACCTGAAAAGACCTCATCACACTTTTCTAGTAGCAGTACGACTACATTACTCCCCACAGCGATAGTCCCCATATACTTCGCTGGCGAATACCACAAAATTCGTGCTCTCATTGACCAAGGGTCACAGAAAACCTTTTTGGCCTCGCGAATACAGAAATTACTAGGCCTACCCACCAGAGAAACTCACTACGAAATCTCTGGAATGGGAGGAAGTATTGTTCAAAACTCGAACAAAACTAGTGAAATAACGCTTTGCTCTTCCGATTTGTCCCGAAAAATCACCACTAGCGTTATTATTCTCCCAAAACTCACACATTTTCTGCCAACCTTCAAAGTCTCAAATCTCAATTTAAATGAATTCGGTTCCTTACAACTTGCGGACTCCAACTGTTTTACACCGGCGAAAATTGACATGGTCATCGGCAGTGACATCACACCCCAAATTCTCCTGGAAGGCCTTCAGCACAACATTCACCGGACCTTAGTAGCACAGAGCACGATATTCGGATGGATACTCAGCGGCCCCGTCAGGGAACAAGTCTCAGCGTTTTCCACTCAAGTCTCAGAAGCTCCACAACCTGAACTCAGCTCACTACTCAAAAGGTTTTGGGAGCAGGAGGAGATTGAAGTCACACAACCCAGGTCAGTAGAGGACGAGTTTTGCGAAAAACTCTACAAGACCACGACCACCAGACGGGAGGACGGACGATACGAAGTCAAACTCCCCTTTAAGCCCACTTTCCCGGATTCTATCGCTTTAGGCCACTCCCGCCCAGCAGCACAGCAGCAATACGTCAGCATAGAAAGGACTCTGGAGAGAAAACCAGAATTACGCGATAAGTACTCGGAAGTGCTGAATGAGTACTTAGAGATGGACCACATGGAGCCCTCCACGCCCATGGAAATTATCAAAAATGGAAAATATCTCTCTTTTTATTTGCCCCATCACGCAGTCCAAAAACCCGACAGCAAAACAACAAAAGTACGAGTCGTATTTAACGCATCCAAAATCTCGCATTCAGGAAACTCTCTGAATGACGTACTGTTTACAGGCCCAATACTCCAAAACGACTTGACTGCTATAATCCTCAAATGGCGTCTCTACAAGTTTGTTTTCAATGGCGATATAGAAAAAATGTATCGCCAAATTCTCGTTTCTAAAGAACATCAAAATTTTCAAAGAATTCTCTTTAGGAAAGCTCCCCACCTGCCGATCGAAGACTTTACGTTAAAAACCGTCACTTTCGGTGTTAACTGCGCCCCATATCTTGCAATCCGTACGCTCCACCAATTAGCCAACGATTGCCAAGAAAGATTTCCTGTCGCCAAAAACATCATTCTACACGAAACATACGTAGATGATGTACTCTCCGGCGGACACAACATACAGTCCACTATAAACTCAATGACCCAAACTATCGAAGCTTTGAAATCGGCAGGCTTTCCACTCAGGAAATTAACCGCGAATCACCCGAAGATTCTCGAGTTAATCCCAGACTCTGATGTTCTAGATACTGAATTTCTCAAATTCCAAAATACGAGTTCCACTAAAACACTCGGAATAAGATGGAATGCCCTAGAAGACTCATTCTCTTACTCATACGATCCTTTACCCGCTTCAAAATCAAGCACAAAGCGACAAATATTGTCGGCTGTAGCGAAACTTTTCGACCCGGCAGGATGGCTATCGCCAGTAATGATCCTTGCCAAAATTCTCCTCCAAGAACTCTGGTTAGAAGGAACCGACTGGGACGAGCACGTGAAACCCTTGACTTTCCACAAGTGGAACACATTTCGCGAAAGCCTTCACGCTATAAACTCTATTAAAATTCCCCGGTGGGTGCAGTTCATACCAGATAAACACATACAATTGCATGGTTTCTCGGACGCTTCCGAAAAGGCATTTTGTGCTTGCGTTTATATAACTGTGCAACACGAAGAAAACTCTGTCGCTACTCACCTTTTTGTTGCAAAAACCAAAGTTGCCCCCTTGCAAACGATAAGCTTGCCACGGTTAGAGCTCTGCGGCGCTGTATTGCTGTCAAAATTGATCTCTTATACCCGTTCCCATCTCAACCTGCCACCTCACGAACTGACACTCTGGTCAGACTCCTCTATCGTGTTGGCTTGGCTCGAGAAACCACCCCATACATGGAAAACGTATGTGGCCAACCGGATCACGCAGATCCTCCAAAATGTCAGCAACACTACCTGGCGGCACGTGCCAAGTGGAGACAACCCAGCAGATTTAGGAACTCGTGGATGCAAGCCACAAGATTTAGCAGAATGTTCTCTATGGTGGCACGGGCCAGAATGGCTCTCCAAACCATCCACGTTTTGGCCCAAAGCAGACCCCTCTAACGCTTCGCCACCGGAACAGAAAAAGACGTGCACTCTTCACACGGTAGACTGCACAGATATTCTTGATAGATTTTCCTCATTCTCACGAGCTTTACGAGTTGTATCTTATATATATCGGTTTATCCACAATTCACAAAAATCTCGAACTCCCACTTCTTTAGCACTCACTCAGGAGGAGCTTAATTTCACCAAAATAAGAATAATAGCCATAACTCAACGCAAATATTTCGCTGACGAAATGAATGCCCTGGAGTCCTCAAACTCCATTAACAAAAAAAGTTCATTATTAACCTTGAACCCAATGCTGGACAAATCAGGTGTTCTAAGAGTGAATGGTCGTCTAGCTTACGCCGCTCTTAGTTATAATGAACGCCATCCGATAATTATTCCCGATAACTCCAAATTTTGCTCACTGCTGCTAGACTTCCTCCATAAGACTTTGCTTCACGCTGAAAAACAGCTGATGGTACGCATGGTGCAGCAAGAATATTACATACCTCGACTGAAGCAGAAGGTAAAAGGGTGCATCTTCCACTGTAAGACTTGTACAATATATAAGCAAAACATGCGATCGCAAATTATGGCCGCACTCCCTCCCGAGCGAACAACTTACTCTGTACCATTTCATACTACTGGTGTTGACTTCGCTGGGCCATTTATGGTAAAAACGTCCCCCCTCCGAAAAGCTCCCTATCTCAAAGCCTACGTTTGCGTTTTTGTATGTTTTTCCACAAAAGCTGTACATTTAGAGACATGCACCGATTTAACCACGGAAGCATTCAAGGCCGCATTTACTCGATTCGTAGGTCGGCGCGGATTACCCCACAAAATCATGTCCGATAATGGGAAAACCTTTGTCGGAGCACAACGGGCGCTTCAGCGAGATTTCGCCCAGTTCCTCAAAGAAGCGGCGTCTGATGTAGCAGAAAAATATGCGGTACAAGGACTCTCTTGGCAGTTCATACCACCTTACGCCCCGCACATGGGTGGTTTATGGGAAGCCGCCGTAAAAAGCTTCAAGACCCACTTCACCAAGGTCGCGGGAAACCACAAATTCACTTTCGAAGAATTAACCACTCTCCTCATTCGAATTGAAGCTGTGCTTAACTCACGCCCTCTCTCCTCCATGTCACAAGACCCAAACGACGTACTTGCTCTAACGCCCGGACATTTCCTCCGCGGCGCTCCTTTAGTTGCTCTACCAGAACCGGATGCCAAAAATTTATCTCCTACCACGAAATGGCAAAAATTAAAGGTTCTCCATCACCAGTTCAGCTCCCGGTGGAGAAACGAATACCTACAAGAATTGCACAAAAGATACAAATGGAAACACCCGCAACGGAATATAAGCGAAGGAGACCTAGTGGTAATCAAGGACGATCTTCTTCCCCCATACGACTGGCGACTTGGTCGAGTCACCAAACTCCATTTAGGGGCTGACCAACATGTGCGGGTGGTAGATATTCGTACGCAAGCTGGCATAGTTACCCGTAGTATTACAAAACTTTGCATTTTGCCCTCAAATTAATTATCAAACTACCCATATTATTCTCACACTCCCTTATTCATACTCCTTTATAACCACACTTCCGCCTCAGGCTCATGCTCCTCATATTCACAACAACTAATCTCGTTGCTTGAAATTCTCTTCCATAGATACCCCGTCAGCATGGAAGCCAATCAATGTCGATTGTGCTGCCGGTTCCACAGTCTACGTTTTTGCCACGCCTTCATCGCGATGACGCCGGAAGAAAGGTATGAGTCGGCAAAGGTGCACCGCTACTGTGTGAATTGTTTGGCTACATCTCACACCACCGGAGCCTGTAGTTCCCCTGACAGCTGTCACCGCTGTGGCAAAGCGCACCACACACTGTTACACAGCTCAACGTCACCACCACCAGAGAGGCGTCGCCACGAACCTCGCCGGCAAACGGATAATCGCGTGGTAGCTTCGACCAGCAGAGCGATCCAGAAGAAGAAGCAGACACCGGGCCGCACGTCAGCCCAGCGGCGCATCCGCGACCTGTTCAGCAAAGCAGTATCAACTTTGGAGAAGCTGCAACAACTACTCAATGTCGCTCCGGCGCAGGCGGGCCGGCATGTTGAGAACATGAATCTCATCTCCTTCGATTAGCAATAAGTATTCGATTAATTCAATGTACTTGCTAAATTCTTTTATCAAATTCATTTATTTTGCGGGCGGCCGGCAACCTTATCGTAAACTGTAATACGTTTCATATCTTTGCTTTTGTAAGCGGTACCAGACATCCGCAATTAAAATACTTTTATCGCTTTTATTTATTCGCACCGTGACCGCCACCGCAACCACATCATTTTGCATACTTTACCTTTCATTGCCCTTTGGCACATACATATGTACAAATACATATATACTTACATACCATTTATTGTAGCGTTGACTTGAATTCGAAATAAACGCAAACTTATATTGTAATAGTTCATTAACTCCAATGACTATTTTTCATTTACTCTGTTAATCAGTGCACTCGGCACTAGCATACATAAAGAATCTAATTCTCAAGTTAATCCCAGACTTGACCACATTTTTAAGGCGTGCTCATCCTTGTCTACAATGTTTGTTCATTTTTCTGTTGGCCTAGTAAAATATTAATATTTTATAATTTTATTGAGCTCAAGGCCAGTTTATGGAAGATTTGTTTGTGAAAAAACAACAACAGTTTTTAATGGTTGAAGTTATAGTACTATTTCGGAAATCACCACATTTTCCTCATCAGACTTCTTTTTGATTATTAAATTAAATTATTTTAATTTTTCATAACCACTTCTCTCAGGCTTTGAACCCTGGAGCTCGGAGTTGCAGAGCTAATACGCTACCTATTGTGCTACGCTAGCCGAGTTGGCTGTTGTGTTTATTTCATCTTCCTTAAACAAACCAACTACAAACAAGAGCAACAGATCTGCCGCTATTTAACTTGTTTTTGTGGTAGTTGTTTGTGTTTTTATTTTGCAAATTCTTTATTATATGCATTTTTAAGGCGTGCTCATCCTTGTCTACAATGTTTGTTCATTTTTCTGTTGGCCTAGTAAAATGTTAATATTTTATAATTTTATTGAGCTCAAGGCCAGTTTATGGAAGATTTGTTTGTGAAAAAACAACAACAGTTTTTAATGGTTGAAGTTATAGTACTATTTCGGAAATCACCACATTTTCCTCATCAGACTTCTTTTTGATTATTGAATTAAATTATTTTTAATTTTAATTTTTCATAACCACTTCTCTCAGGCTTTGAACCCGGGAGCTCGGAGTTGCAGAGCCAATACGCTACCTATTGTGCTACGCTAGCCGAGTTGGCTGTTGTGTTTATTTCATCTTCCTTAAACAAACCAACTACAAACAAGAGCAACTGATCTGCCGCTATTTAACTTGTTTGTGTGGTAGTTGTTTGTGTTTTTATTTTGCAAATTCTTTATTATATGCATTTTTAAGGCGTGCTCATCCTTGTCTACAATGTTTGTTCATTTTTCTGTTGGCCTAGTAAAATGTTAATATTTTATAATTTTATTGAGCTCAAGGCCAGTTTATGGAAGATTTGTTTGTGAAAAAACAACAACAGTTTTTAATGGTTGAAGTTATAGTACTATTTCGGAAATCACCACATTTTCCTCATCAGACTTCTTTTTGATTATTAAATTAAATTATTTTTAATTTTAATTTTTCATAACCACTTCTCTCAGGCTTTGAACCCTGGAGCTCGGAGTTGCAGAGCCAATACGCTACCTATTGTGCTACGCTAGCCGAGTTGGCTGTTGTGTTTATTTCATCTTCCTTAAACAAACCAACTACAAACAAGAGCAACTGATCTGCCGCTATTTAACTTGTTTTTGTGGTAGTTGTTTGTGTTTTTATTTTGCAAATTCTTTATTATATGCATTTTTAAGGCGTGCTCATCCTTGTCTACACTGTTTGTTCATTTTTCTGTTGGCCTAGTAAAATGTTAATATTTTATAATTTTATTGAGCTCAAGGCCAGTTTATGGAAGATTTGTTTGTGAAAAAACAACAACAGTTTTTAATGGTTGAAGTTATAGTACTATTTCGGAAATCACCACATTTTCCTCATCAGACTTCTTTTTGATTATTAAATTAAATTATTTTTAATTTTAATTTTTCATAACCACTTCTCTCAGGCTTTGAACCCGGGAGCTCGGAGTTGCAGAGCCAATACGCTACCTATTGTGCTACGCTAGCCGAGTTGGCTGTTGTGTTTATTTCATCTTCCTTAAACAAACCAACTACAAACAAGAGCAACTGATCTGCCGCTATTTAACTTGTTTGTGTGGTAGTTGTTTGTGTTTTTATTTTGCAAATTCTTTATTATATGCATTTTTAAGGCGTGCTCATCCTTGTCTACAATGTTTGTTCATTTTTCTGTTGGCCTAGTAAAATGTTAATATTTTATAATTTTATTGAGCTCAAGGCCAGTTTATGGAAGATTTGTTTGTGAAAAAACAACAAAAGTTTTTAATGGTTGAAGTTATAGTACTATTTCGGAAATCACCACATTTTCCTCATCAGACTTCTTTTTGATTATTAAATTAAATTATTTTAATTTTTCATAACCACTTCTCTCAGGTTTTGAACCCTGGAGCTCGGAGTTGCAGAGCCAATACGCTACCTATTGCGCTACGCTAGCCGAGTTGGCTGTTGTGTTTATTTCATCTTCCTTAAACAAACCAACTACAAACAAGAGCAACTGATCTGCCGCTATTTAACTTGTTTTTGTGGTAGTTGTTTGTGTTTTTATTTTGCAAATTCTTTATTATATGCATTTTTAAGGCGTGCTCATCCTTGTCTACAATGTTTGTTCATTTTTCTGTGGGCCTAGTAAAATGTTAATATTTTATAATTTTATTGAGCTCAGGGCCAGTTTATGGAAGATTTGTTTGTGAAAAAACAACAACAGTTTTTAATGGTTGAAGTTATAGTACTATTTCGGAAATCACCACATTTTCCTCATCAGACTTCTTTTTGATTATTAAATTAAATTATTTTTAATTTTAATTTTTCATAACCACTTCTCTCAGGCTTATAACCCTGGAGCTCGGAGTTGCAGAGCCAATACGCTACCTATTGTGCTACGCTAGCCGAGTTGGCTGTTGTGTTTATTTCATCTTCCTTAAACAAACCAACTACAAACAACAGCAACTGATCTGCCGCTATTTAACTTGTTTGTGTGGTAGTTGTTTGTGTTTTTATTTTGCAAATTCTTTATTATATGCATTTTTAAGGCGTGCTCATCCTTGTCTACAATGTTTGTTCATTTTTCTGTTGGCCTAGTAAAATGTTAATATTTTATAATTTTATTGAGCTTAAGGCCAGTTTATGGAAGATTTGTTTGTGAAAAAACAACAACAGTTTTTAATGGTTGAAGTTATAGTACTATTTCGGAAATCACCACATTTTCCTCATCAGACTTCTTTTTGATTATTAAATTAAATTATTTTAATTTTTCATAACCACTTCTCTCAGGCTTTGAACCCAGGAGCTCGGAGTTGCAGAGCCAATACGCTACCTATTGTGCTACGCTAGCCGAGTTGGCTGTTGTGTTTATTTCATCTTCCTTAAACAAACCAACTACAAACAAGAGCAACTGATCTGCCGCTATTTAACTTGTTTCTGTGGTAGTTGTTTGTGTTTTTATTTTGCAAATTCTTTATTATATGCATTTTTAAGGCGTGCTCATCCTTGTCTACAATGTTTGTTCATTTTTCTGTTGGCCTAGTAAAATGTTAATATTTTATAATTTTATTGAGCTCAAGGCCAGTTTATGGAAGATTTGTTTGTGAAAAAACAACAACAGTTTTTAATGGTTGAAGTTATAGTACTATTTCGGAAATCACCACATTTTCCTCATCAGACTTCTTTTTGATTATTAAATTAAATTATTTTTAATTTTAATTTTTCATAACCACTTCTCTCAGGCTTTGAACCCGGGAGCTCGGAGTTGCAGAGCCAATACGCTACCTATTGTGCTACGCTAGCCGAGTTGGCTGTTGTGTTTATTTCATCTTCCTTAAACAAACCAACTACAAACAAGAGCAACTGATCTGCCGCTATTTAACTTGTTTGTGTGGTAGTTGTTTGTGTTTTTATTTTGCAAATTCTTTATTATATGCATTTTTAAGGCGTGCTCATCCTTGCCTACAATGTTTGTTCATTTTTCTGTTCGCCTAGTAAAATGTTAATATTTTATAATTTTATTGAGCTCAAGGCCAGTTTATGGAAGATTTGTTTGTGAAAAAACAACAACAGTTTTTAATGGTTGAAGTTATAGTACTATTTCGGAAATCACCACATTTTCCTCATCAGACTTCTTTTTGATTATTAAATTAAATTATTTTAATTTTTCATAACCACTTCTCTCAGGCTTTGAACCCAGGAGCTTGGAGTTGCAGAGCCAATACGCTACCTATTGTGCTACGCTAGCCGAGTTGGCTGTTGTGTTTATTTCATCTTCCTTAAACAAACCAACTACAAACAAGAGCAACTGATCTGCCGCTATTTAACTTGTTTGTGTGGTAGTTAATTGTATTTTTATTTTGCAAATTCTTTATTATATGCATTTTTAAGGCGTGCTCATCCTTGTCTACAATGTTTGTTTATTTTTCTGTTGGCCTAGTAAAATGTTAATATTTTATAATTTTATTGAGCTCAGGGCCAGTTTATGGAAGATTTGTTTGTGAAAAAACAACAACAGTTTTTAATGATTGAAGTTATAGTAATATTTCGGAAATCACCACATTTTCCTCATCAGACTCCTTTTTGATTATTAAATTAAATTATTTTAATTTTTCATAACCACTTCTCTCAGGCTTTGAACCCTGGAGCTCGGAGTTGCAGAGCCAATACGCTACCTATTGTGCTACGCTAGCCGAGTTGGCTGTTGTGTTTATTTCATCTTCCTTAAACAAACCAACTACAAACAAGAGCAACTGATCTGCCGCTATTTAACTTGTTTGTGTGGTAGTTGTTTGTGTTTTTATTTTGCAAATTCTTTATTATATGCATTTTTAAGGCGTGCTCATCCTTATCTACAATGTTTGTTCATTTTTCTGTTGGCCTAGTAAAATGTTAATATTTTATAATTTTATTGAGCTCAAGGCCAGTTTATGGAAGATTTGTTTGTGAAAAAACAACAACAGTTTTTAATGGTTGAAGTTATAGTACTATTTCGGAAATCACCACATTTTCCTCATCAGACTTCTTTTTGATTATTAAATTAAATTATTTTTAATTTTAATTTTTCATAACCACTTCTCTCAGGCTTTGAACCCGGGAGCTCGGAGTTGCAGAGCCAATACGCTACCTATTGTGCTACGCTAGCCGAGTTGGCTGTTGTGTTTATTTCATCTTCCTTAAACAAACCAACTACAAACAAGAGCAACTGATCTGCCGCTATTTAACTTGTTTGTGTGGTAGTTGTTTGTGTTTTTCTTTTGCAAATTCTTTATTATATGCATTTTTAAGGCGTGCTCATCCTTGTCTACAATGTTTGTTCATTTTTCTGTTAGCCTAGTAAAATGTTAATATTTTATAATTTTATTGAGCTCAAGGCCAGTTTATGGAAGATTTGTTTGTGAAAAAACAACAACAGTTTTTAATGGTTGAAGTTATAGTACTATTTCGGAAATGACCACATTTTCCTCATCAGACTTCTTTTTGATTATTAAATTAAATTATTTTTAATTTTAATTTTTCATAACCACTTCTCTCAGGCTTTGAACCCGGGAGCTCGGAGTTGCAGAGCCAATACGCTACCTATTGTGCTACGCTAGCCGAGTTGGCTGTTGTGTTTATTTCATCTTCCTTAAACAAACCAAATACATATAATATATAATAAAACTTTAATTTTAAACAAAATTTTTCGATATTTTAATTTTTTTGATTAGATTAGTTTAATTAGAAGAGATTGAAGAAAAAAAATTATTAATAATTCTGTCTTGGACAAGTTTAGCTGCGGAAGAGGCAGCAGCTTCTTGTACAACAATATTGTCCGTTGGGGCTTCCAAATTTATTTCGTTTTCAAATTCAAATGGTTGGTCACCCAAGCGAATGTTGTGTAACGTTGCGCATGCATTGACAATTTTGCCTGCAAACCCGGGATCATAGAGAATAATCCTCTGTTTCGATAAGCATCGCCTTAAGGACGCAAAAAGCCGCTCAACTGGATTGCGAGCTTTACAAAGCGCCTTGTTATAAAAAAATTTAGGTGTCCACTCCGGCTGGTTTGGCAAAGGCGTCATAAGCCACGGCTCCAATGGGTATCCAGAATCCCCTGGAGAAAATTTCTTGTAACATTGAATTTTTTTACGAATTAAAAAAACTTACCAATCAAAAACATTTGATTGCCATTGTAGAATTATCGTTGCATCTCTCTACGGACTGCACATGAGCTCCAAATAAATTAATCGTGCCTTGCCCCTGGAAACTTAGCATTCACATTAAAAATTTTCAAATATGGATCACATATCTGAAAAAGTAAAGCATTAACAAATTAAATTTTTTTGTTATAGAAAAGCTTACCATTTGCACGTTTAAAGAGTGGTATCCGTGATGGTTCACGTAAGCCTCCTCATGATTTTTGGGAGACAAAATCGACACATGGGTGCCCCGTCGATTGCCCCGATAGTGCCTCCAATGAATGGAGAAGGTGCTGACGCAAATATTTCCTTGGCAGCTTGGTGCTCAACTTGGGTCATTGGGAATTTGACATACTTGAAAAATAAAGAACTGTTGATGGCATCTGTCACCCGGTGGATACAACGGCTTACCGATGACTGGCTCATCGAAATGCCCCACTATTCTCCTACAGGGCGTTGGTAACAACCACAGGCGTAGAAACGCAAAGCAGACAGCACCTACCACAATTAATGCGTTTATGTAAAACTGCAAATTGTTTAAAGATTGAATGATTCACCTGTTTCTCGGTGGATATTGCAGTTATTCTAGATCCTTTCAGTTTAGAATCCAATTGGGCAACCAAGTTGTTGACTACGTTTGGACTTAGCCGATAAAGTTTCCGGAACCCGGTGGACGGCAATTCGAAGGGATCGGCCACGTTTCGAAGTGAACGCCGATCCACCGGATGCGCGTTTAGTTCACGACCACTCCGATATAAATTTAATGCCAAATATTCAAAGACCATTTCTTTTATTAATTTTATTTTTACACGCAAATAGCTTTTAACGTTTCTTAACAACACAAAACTAGATGCCGCTAGCTTAGCAACACAGCTGATTTTACAATAACGTATGTTGTCAAAAAAAAGAGCTACTGAATAGCAGTATTGTTAACTTCTGTTGTTATCTGATTTGGCAACTTCGAGTGTTGTTAAAAAAGTTACTGAATCGCGCTACTGGTTGTTGAATTTGTACGCGTTTTTGCTGTTTTTGGGACCAACGAGAGATATTTTTTGCTGGTTCAACTGGATGGACGCTTGAGGCAACGATGATTGCACTGTTGTCGTTCCAACAACAGACAAGTTTATTTTCGTTACGGATTGTGCGGAAGTCATAGAAACCTCTTTCTTTCAAAGGACAGTTCTCTAACCGATTGTGACGTATTGTTCCTCTGCCCTTTACTTGCCGTTTTTCTAATTCAACCAATAAGTTTATTGTTGTAAATAAATTGTCAAAGTACAACCAGTGAACAACATTTGATTGTCTTTCTAATAAGGTGTCAAAACTACGCTTGCACTCAGACCCATTTCCTTGTATGCGTTATTGGCGAATGTCCCTGTATCCTGGTACGGCTGGAACCAAACAATCAATATAGCTCTTATTGGTCGCTTCAATCCAAAACTTATAGACGTATCGAATATGTTTTCCATGGATATCATGCCTATTATGGTTGCCGACGGATGGTTGCGGGGGGAGTTATACTCACATCGGATGGCTTTCGGTATTATCAAAAACGATCGATAATGCAGTGTGCGGATGAAGTAAATAATGGCATCACCAGAAACGCATTCGATCCGTGATTAGAACAAATTGTTCACTTTGAAATAATCAGTACATTGTGTTGCGGATGATTATAAATAAACAATGGAAAGCAAAAAAAATTTAAGAAAAAACGAATTTATTTGCCTTTTATTAAATAATAGATAGTAAAAATTAACTAATTTGTGTTTTTAGGAAGCGTACAACGAGCAGGGAGCAATTCAGATGTTTAGTTTCCAAAATGAAGGAGCATCCGGACATAGCAAACAATTTTACCAAAAATGTCGTGGAAAGATTTTGGGAAAGTGTGCGAGAAGAATTGAACTCGTTAGGGCCGCCATCTAAAAGCATTGCTAAATGGAAAATCGTTTTTGAAATATTTAAACACTATTTAAAAATATGTTTTACTAAATTTTAACTGCAGGTTTGGTCAGACTATAAATCGGCAGTAAAGAAGAAGCTGGTGCACAAAAGAGAGCTACAAGCAACTAGTGGAGGAGAAAATAGAGAAATGCCTCTGTCATCGTTAGAAGAAGGTGTTGCTGCTCTTGTGTGCTTCAACGATTGTATTGGTGGGATCAATAACACCAAACAATTTGGGATGCCGCAGAAGAGATGGTATGATGGCAATACTCCTCTACCCCGAGAGATGTGCAGCAGAAGAGGTATGACGACACTACCTCATCTACTTCGAGAAATGTGCAACAGAAGAGAATACGTGAGTGCATTTCTCCATCTACTTCGGGAAATGACAACGGTATTGAAGCTTGTGACGATGGTGATATGGAGAATGATCCAAATATTGGGAATCAAATTAAAAAAAGAAAAAAGAGCCCTGAAGATTTCGATTTGTTAGAAAAACAAGTAGGTGTTCAAGGGAGTATATTTACCTGAAGGAAAATGTTAAAAGCAACCCGAACACATCAACAGCTTTATCCCTGACATTCCTTCGAATCCGGCCCATATCACTCCTTGTGTTTTCTGCGAAATCAATAAAAAAATGCAATAGAATCCATATTTTTACTTTCATGCACTTCACAAATATGTACACAACATTTTGATATTTCAGCACAGCTGATTATGTTGATAATACAGTTCACGGTGAGTTATGCAGTGCATCCGTCGTAGTCAATAATAGCGTTTAATGAAAAAAGTGAGTCGAGTGCGGATCGAGTTTACTCCCACCGGAGCACATCCGACGTTTACTATAATAGCCGTGTATATTGTTTACATGCATGACCACTGTTGTACGGAACTATTTGTTCATCAATGGAATTTTGTATAGTGTTTGGAGCATTTATTTGGAACTTCTAGGTCAACATTTGTAGAAGTGGTCTGATTTTTGCAAACTGGTCCGATTTTTTCAGATTATTGTTATCTAAAAAATTTTAGTTCCTTATTATGCACTTGTGAGCATCCCTATATTTTTGCAAATACATGCGACGTCGCGCAACAATATTGAAGCCACTTAGAAGACAAATGCCAATAAAGGTTCTGATTTCGTCGGACGGTATATTGGGAATTGCATTATTTTTCATCGCAAAGTCGTTGGTGTAGTGAGTAATGTGATTTATGAAGTCATTATCCAAAAATGTTCCAAACAAATCAAAAGGTGTAGGTAGAATTATATCTTCGTTTTCTATTGTAACATGGTCTGGTTTGTATAGGTCACGCTTTATCCATTTTTTTTTTTGCATACATACATATGTGCCGAGTGTACTACATGTAGAACGTTCACAAAAATTTCAACTAAAATCATATGAAATTCACGCAGCCATATGAGCTTTTACTAAAAACTATTTTCAGTAGCAAAACACAAAATCACAAGAACATTAAAATATACTTATACAAATTTTCCTTACCGATTGTACGCCCTCTTCACGATTTTGCAAAAACTACAAAACTAAAATCTTCGAATATTAAAAAAAAGCGTCAACGTTAGACAAAACTCAACAATACATACTATGTTACACTTTCAATTACGTTACACGTAAAAAAAGACAGTTTAGGCATACAAAGCATAGTTAACGCACTACACTAAAAAATACAGGTGTACACAAAATCAAAAATTCTCTACACAGGATATATGTAGATAATATAAACAGCTGGAATACGCTATGGGGTTCACGAACCAATAACGCCAAAGGAGTATCCTTCGAAAATGCGATCTCTCAACACAACCTATGCATCCTTAATGACCAACAACCAAACCAACTTCTCTCCACATACGGCACACTTACACATGTTGACGTAGATTGCTGCGTTACTCTCATTCACATCTTACCACACACTCTCGGACCTACACACACTACACGCAACCTTTTTTACCCGAGTGAATCCACCAAAAAGCGGACTGGGCGAGCTTTGCAAAGTCTGCCGACGAAGAATTAGAAAAAATACCCTTCACAAAACACATAAACAGGAACGCTTCCCAGTTTATAAAATCCCTTCGGCACGCTGCCAATTACGCACATTACGCAAACACGCCCACACAGAAAATTAACAGTACCTTGGTGGTCAACTGAACTCTCCCACCTACGGGCCGAAAAATTGCAAAGTTTTAACACTTTCAGAATACATCCTACAAACGAAAATCTTGTTCAGTACAAAAAAACCAACGCCAAATTCCGCAAAACAGCAAAACTTGCA
Source organism: Philophylla caesio (assembly GCA_963971545.1). Classification (NCBI taxonomy): domain Eukaryota; kingdom Metazoa; phylum Arthropoda; class Insecta; order Diptera; family Tephritidae; genus Philophylla; species Philophylla caesio. The sequence continues at coordinate 121,627,717 of OZ020604.1, read as the reverse complement.
AAAAAAAAACCTATGTTTCCAAAAATTCACAAACCCGATAAACCCAAACACACCAATCGACAAAACCTGGAAGCAGATTAGGATGGACCGAATACTCTTCGGAAAACAGCTATCCCCAAGCCCAACAAAGGCTTAACCATCTCGTCTAGCTACCGCCCAATTTCACTTTTACCGTGTATCGCCAAAACATTGGAAAAAATCATCGCCAAACGTTTGGCCTGGTATATTGAAACAAAGAAGCTAATTGCTCCCAATCAAGTCGCTTTCAGGCCAATACGGAGCTGCGTGGACGCACTCCTCCACATAGACTTCTATGCATCCAAAGCCCTTTCCGCGAGAAACCACGTTTACATACTTTCCATTGACTTTGAGAAAGCCGTCGACAGAATCGGCCCACACGTCATAATAGAAACCCTGCATTCTTGGCGAATCGGCCCAAAAATGCTGGCATATATAAAAACATTTATCTTCAACAGAAGAGTTGTAGTAAAAGCTTATAACGTTCTATGCGACGTACTACAATTACATAACGGAATCCCGCAAGGGTCCCCAATTTCGGTAATAATCTGCCAAAAAGCTTTCGACCGCCTTAGCACAATTATCTTCCAACATAAATCGCTAGCCCACTGCGTTGCTGTGGCGGCGGACCCGGATGGGTCCCAGGTGCCGACGGCTTCCGCGGCCGAGCCTGCAGCCGGCCCCTCCGTAACAGACAACAGCTCCGGAGATTCAAGTGGCAGAGCTAAGCCCGCGTGAGCGCTTCCCTCAACGCAGGAGCTTCTGAAAGGAATAGACCTTAGGAGACTGGAGCTTGACGTGCAAAGTGAGGGCGATCCAGGGCTCTCCGACTTTGCCGACTTCGACGAACCGCAGCTCTAGGCAAGTCGAATATATCAGTAGCCCAGGTCAACCTGCACCACGCGATAGCTGCCTCGGCGGTCATAGCTGGCAGGTTTGCCACGGAGAACCTGGGCGTGTTACTGATACAGGAACCATGGACCTACAGAGGCCAGGTAAGGGGCTTCAACCATAACAAAAACCAGGTAATTTGGGACCTCTCCTGTGAGAGGCCCAGAGCGTGTGTTGTGCTGAAGAAGGAAATTAACTACTTCTGCATTACAGAATTCCTGACACAAGACTTAGTTGCAGTGCAAGCTACGTTAGCGGTGAACGGCAGGCGCATAGAGGTGGTAGTGGCCTAGGCCTATTTTCCCGGAGACAACCCCAATGTCCCAACCCGCGAGACTCAAGCACTGGTGCACTACTGCAGAGGTAACAAGCTACCCCTCATCATTGGTTGCGACGCAAACGCACACAACGAGGAGTGGGGCAGCAAGGACACGAACCGCAGAGGTAGAATTCATCATTAGCGAAGACATAAGTATACATAATGTTGGTAATAAGCCTACATTTGTCACAAGGGTCAGAGAGGAGGTACTCGACATCACACTCAGCTGGGGACTGTCTTTCCTGCAGTCTCTCAATGGCGGGTCTCACCGGAGCCATCACTGTCGGACCATAGGATTATCAGATTCGAGCTGGGGGTGGAAGTCCCAACAGGTTTTCCAGACCGGAACCCAAAAAGGGCAAACTGGGATAGGTATAGAGATGTTTTAAGATTGAATCTGCATAGAGCAGATTCCAGGCACAATAAAGGTCGCTGTATGGAGTTATAGGCTAGGGTAAACGGTCTAAATGAGGTCATGGTTGACGCATTTAACCATAGCTGTCCCGAGGCAAAACCAATGGGGAGGTCACAAGCCCCATGGTGGTCTCGGGAGCTCGGGGTGCTCAGGAAACTAGCTCTTCAACAGAGCAAAATGCGATGGGCACTGGGACGAGTACTCAGCCAAACTAACGAAGTATAGCAAAGAAATCAGGAAAGCTAAGCGTGACAGTTTTAGGTTATTCTGTGAAGGCATTGAGGCAACTCCGGTGGCCGCTAGGCTTCACAAAGCCCTAGCGAAAGGAAGCCCAGATATCAGGTCAGCAATAAAACTACCTGATAGTACGTACACGGGATCAGAAAGAGAAAGATCGCTGGCCCTGCTTAGGACGCATTTTCCGGATGCTGAGGCGGCCCCTCGGGCTGTGGCGCTTAGGAGCCCTAGACCTTCGACAAACTGGTCAGAATCAAGAAGTCTGATCAGCTGGAGGTCTGTCGTTTCGGCTCTTTTGAACCGTACAAGGCCCCTGGGGTAGACGGCATCAGACCGGTGATGTTGAAGCAGAGTGGAGAGTTACTCATCCCTCACCTGATCAAAATAATGAGGGACAGTCTAGCACTAGCTCACATCCCAGGGGTGTGGCGCAGAGCCCGAGTCATCTTCATCCCAAAGGTAGGGAAGAAAGATTACTCCCTAGCTAAATCATTCAGGCCGATTATCCTCACCTCCTTTGTGTTAAAAGCAGTGGAGAAAATCATCGACCACGATATAAGGCACAACACCTTGAAGCTTGCCCCCCTGCACCCTGACCAGGGGAGATCCGGGACGTCTTTGAGTGTGGAGAATCTGTGCTCTGCGCTTTCCTAGACATCGAGGGGGCGTTCGACAACACCTCTCACGGAAGCGTGGACAAAGCACTGGAGAAAAGAGGAATCCAGCTTACTATACGCAAGTGGATAGCGGCGCTACTAAGCACTAGGATTGCTAAAACTGTAACTGGAAACAGTACAGAGCAGCTAAGAACAACAAGAGGATGCCCACAAGGCGGGGTTCTGTTTCCCCTCCTGTGGAGCCTAGTAGTGGATGAACTTCTTCAAACTCTGACATACAATGGAATCCGATGCCAAGGCTATGCGAATGACTTCGTCATTATTGCAAGAGGAAAGTTCGCCAGCACTTTATGCGATGTGGGCCAGAGGGGTCTTAATCTGACAAAGAGATGGTGCACGGAGGTGGAACTGAATATCAACCCCTCTAAAACGAACATCATCCTCTTCCCCAGGAAAAAGAAGATACAGGGTATGAAGGACATTTAGGTGGGAGGGGTCAGAATTGAACCCTCTAGTGAAGTCAAGTATCTGGGTCTTATCCTGGACCCCGGACTGAGGTGGAACACCCATTCGTCGACCAACTCCAAAGCATCAAGGGCAATAATATGGTGTGCAGGCGCCTTTCAGGGAAATCTTGGGGAAGCTCCCCGAAGATCCTGAGGTGGATGCACACCATGATTGTTAGACCAATGGTGTCATATGAAGCGGTTGCGTGGGCCTCACAACGGGGAGGAATATCCTCGCCAGGATTCAACGTCTTGCATGCGTGTGCATAACGGGGGCGATGAGAACTTGCCCCACGGCCGCGCTGGAGGTTATGATCGAGCTGGAACCGATCCATATTCACATAGAACAGGCCGCAAAGCGAACTCTGCTAAATTTTGCGAGAGAAGGCTTTGGCAAAGGTAGAGTTTTGACATCCAGGTCCAAGCACAAAATAGGGTCAAAGCTCCCATTAACACTCCTACCAAGAGATGACAGGCACAAGATAACTACCTTCGTAAGAAACTTTGTAGTTATACTTCATGATAAAAATACTTGGAACATTTCCATATTGGAAAACAGAATTCAAACGAGCACTTTACAGTGGTACACGGATGGCTCAAAAACCCCGGAAGGCATTGGGGCGGGAGTCTACGGTCCGAGAGCTAAGATCTCGGAGCCACTGGGGGCCTTCCCCAGTATCTTCAAAGCGGAGGTGTATGCCATCAGCAGGTGCACTGATGTAAGCATTAACAGGGGATATAAAGGAGAAAACATCTTATCCTTAGCGACAGCCAGGCAGCTCTCAAAGCCCTTTCATCTTTTGAGGTCAAGTCCTCGCTGGTCTTGGAATGCATTGAGAAGCTTAACACACTGTCTAAAAAGAACGTTGTCACACTCCTATGGGTTCCAGGACATGTAGGTATCGAGGGCAATGAGGAAGCGGACAATCTAGCAAGGAAGGCGGCTGCCGTAACCCCCATAGGTCCGGAGCCATTCCTCGCGGTGGGCTCACACACCGTGAAGGAAATGCTGAGGAAAAAGTGTAAGAGATTAAGGGAGCTACACTGGAAAGGCATACCTGGACTGGTCCAGGCAAAGAGTCTGCTAGAGGGTATAATATCAAAAGGTACAAACTACAAATAAACCTCCCTAAGGCCAAACTCCGTATTCTAACAGGCATTCTGACAGGACACTGTAGACTGAAAGGCCACATGTACAAGATGGGGATCTGGTCGAACGACCAGTGTCGTTACTGTGACCTTGCCAGGGAAACCCCAACGCACCTACTTCTGGAGTGCGATGCCGCAGCGCGAAGAAGGGAGAGGTGCATAGGAATAATATGGCCCAAGGAGGAGCACATACAATCCCTATCCCCAGGATCGATCATTCGATTCCTGGAGATGCTGGGGCTGGGAGAGGTGCTGTAAAGAACATGAGGGCACAATAGACCCATCGGTCGCAGTGCTAACCTCACATTCATATCTATCTATCTATCTAGACCACTGCATCTACGCCGATGACCCGTATATACAAAAAGACACTACCAACGATAGCAACAGACAATTTTCTTCAGCCATCCTCGAAATCATCAGCTGGGGCCAATTATCCGGAGCAAAAATCAATCTTTCCAAAACCTAAATTTTACACCTTTGCAGAAAACACCCCTGTGCACCGCAAAGCCTCAAAATTGAAAACTCGCAATTCAATTACGTTGACAAGCTTAAAATATTGGGCATAATTTTTACAAAAAACTTTAAGTGGAATGAACATACATATATTAAACTTGAAAATATCAAAAGTTACGTCTACCTCAATACGCTCACGTACCTCACAAACAAAGATGCTCATACTAAGCCAACTTAACTACGGACTATTTCTATATGGAAACTCTTCAAAGTCGACCCTGAACACATTGAAACCAAATTACCTCCAAGGAATCTGCATAAATCTTTATGCTTTTCCCACAATACCCATTGCTAAGCTATTAATTGAATCAGGTTTACCGGCAATAGAAACAAGGTACACAACATCATTACACAAACTTTTACCCAAAATACTATACAAGAGCAACTCAATAATTGACGCAGATTTAAAGGTAATAAAAAGCAAAAAATCTTCAAAATTGATTTCCGCTATTCACCGTATTCTAACGCACTTAACCACTATTACATACATCGACCACAAACTAAAAACCCACTAAAAACACCTCCTTGGCTCTTTAATCCAAAATCATGTTCAACACATCTCGATGAACTCACAAAGGAAAGAACTTCATCCGAAATCTATAGACAGTTATTAACCGAACTAATATCTAGATACTGCAGGCTCCAATATGAGAAGCTTCAAAAATTTGCTTTAGGCCTCGGCCACGCAGTAAGCGGCTGCTCTTGAGCGATTAGTTGTTAAAATGACGTTGTCAAAAGCAGTTCGCCGTATGTTATTGTCGGAAAATCGTTTTTATGTATATAGATTACTTAAACAGGGAAAAAAAAATATTTGGTGTTCATCCTATTAACCAATTAAGATTAAAATTCGGTGAATTCAATCACTTATTTAAGAATCTTTGAAAATTTCCACATAGATTCTGGCAATACCTACGTATGTCTGTAAAAACTTTTGACATGCTGCTTGAAAAAGTGCAACCTAGATTAATAAAACAAAGAAGTGCTATTTCTCCATAGCAGAGACTGGTTTTAACTTTAAGGTATGTATTTTTATTATTATCTTTTTGTTTTTTAAATTTGTTCATTGGCCTTAAGCTTCTCAAAAATAATCTTTTGGATGTCTCCTCTTACTTCCAGTTTGTCCAATAGTGTCATTTTTTTCATGAACGGCAATAAGCTTTTGAAGAAATGAATATCGTCGCAGTCTTCTTCCTTCTCCATATCCACTTTAAAATTTTTTAACCGTTCCTTTTCCAATTTTATAAATTCTGCATCCACATCCATGGCTGAGCTCTTCCTCTTTTGTTTTTTTAATGTGGCAGATGTGCAAGGGGTGTCATTTAAGTCTTTTAATATCTCCTCTTCGTTACCTAGTAAATCATCAATCAAATTTGTTAAGTTTAACCCAGCACAAGTATCCACATGATCCGACACACTTCCACTAACCCCACTTAGGCTGCCGGACACCCCCAATCTTATCTCCCCTTGGGTGCAATACCTTGCAGCAGGATTGCTACTCATACTTCTGGCCAGGGCGGGCGTCGAGCCTAACCCTGGCCCAGAAACCTACTTTTGCTGCATCTGCCAGAGAAGGCTCCATCCGAATTCCACTTCGGTGAGGTGTAATTCGTGCAACGGATGGTGCCATCTTAAGGTCTGCTCAGGCCTTAAGAAAACCAGGGAGTGGTCCACATCCTATGTGGGCCAGTGTTGCTCGCGCACTCAAGCGCCCCAAGCCTCCCCGGCATCCCCCCTTGCGCCCGCCGCGCCGGTGCCTCAGCGCACCCCTCCTGCCTCTACGGCTCCCCCGGAGCTCAAAGCGCTCCTCAGTGGTGAAAACCGTTTGGTAGTTGGAGACCTTAATGCGCATCACGATCTTTGGTTCTCAAGCCTATCAAATGATCGTAGGGGAAATATTTTGGCAGAGCAGATAGACGATTCGACATTCTGCACCATGAACGACGAAGCCCCCACCAGGATTGTGGGTAGTTGCAACAGCTCGCCAGATCTAACAATAGCTAGCGCAGGTCTGATAAATAGCATAACGTGGCGACCTATGCTATCGCTTGCATCAGACCACCTACCCATAATCATCTCGATTGACAGACCTGCCAACTATGTTCCCTCGGATCGCCACACCTATGTCAACTTCAAAAAAGCTGACTGGGAGCGGTTCGAGGACTTCACTGAAGACGCCTTCAGTGCTCTCTCAACTCCAACCGACGTTCGCGTAGGCGAGCGCTTGTTCCGCAGGGTGGTGAAGTCCGCTGCAGCCCGTTTCATTCCGGCAGGGAGGATCCCTGTGATCCGTCCTGACTTCCCGGGTGAGGCGGTGTCTCTAGCGGATACACGCGACCACCTCCGACAGGCGGACCCCGGTAATCCCCGTATTAGGCAACTAAACGGGGAGATCCAACGCCTGGTCAACGGTCATAAGCGGAACAAGTGGAGGGAGCACCTGAAGTCCTGCAACCTCGGTGCCGGAGTGGGCAAATTATGGTCGACCGTGAGGTCCCTGTCCAACCCGACGAGGCGTGATGATCGAACAGAAATCTCCTTTGGAGACCACGCCTCGTCGGACCCGAAGCGATGCGCGAACTATTTTAGTCGACAATTTACACTGCATCCTTCGGCCGACAGAACCAAACGGTCAATCACCAGAAGGCTGCGCAAGTAACACCAAGCGCACCGATTGTCCTCTCTACCACTGAGGTGAAGGAAGCCATCGGGAAGGCGAAAGCCTCCAAATCCATTGGCCCAGACGGGTTAAGTATGTTGATGCTGAAAAAATTGGGCACCGCGAGAGTAGCATATCTCACCAAGGTCCTCAATCTGTCGCTAAACACCTTGCTCATTCCAGATATCTGGAAGACCAGTAGGGTGACACCACTGCTGAAACCAGGGAAACCGGCCGGCCAAGGCGAGTCCTACCGGCCGATCTCCCTGCTTTCTCCAGTGGTTAAGACACTTGAGGCCCTGCTGCTCCCGCATTTCAATCACCACCTCACCCCGGCGAAGCATCAACACGCCTTCCGGAAAGTGCATAGCACCACAACGGCACTTAACGCTATAAACACTCAGGTTAATCGTGGTCTCAACGGCAACCGCCTCTGTGAGAGAACCGTCCTCGTGGCTTTGGACTTGTCGAAGGCCTTCGACACAGTCAGCCACTCCATCTTGCTGAAGGACGTGGAGGCCTCACCTCTCCCAGCGGCGTTGAAGCGATGGACCGCGAACTACCTATGTGGTCGTCAAGCGTCGGTGTGCTACCGTGACTCAGTGTCAAAAGCGAGAAAAATTAAGCAGGGGGTTCCACAGGGTGGCGTCCTATCCCCCCTATTATTCAACTTCTACATCTCGCGACTCCCTTCCCCGCCAGAGGGAGTCACACTGGTCTCGTATGCCGACGACTGCACGATAATGGCTACCAACAATGGAATTGATGGCTTGTGCTCCAAAGTGAACAGCTACCTCCCAGACCTTGCTCACTACTTTACGGGACGGAATTTGACGCTGTCTCCTGCTAAGTCCACGGCGACCCTTTTTACATCTTGGACGAAGGAGGTCAGGCTCACCCTCGACATCCACATCGAGGGGACCCCCATTCCGACGGTTAACCACCCGAAGATCCTGGGAGTCACCCTCGACAGCCTGGTCTCCTTCTCAGCGCATACAACCGCAATCGTGAACAAGGTACAGAGCCGCAACAAAGTCCTCAAGTCGCTCGCCGGCAGCACTTGGGGCAAAGACAAAGAAACGTTGTTGGCAACATACAAGGCGATTGGCCGGCCGGTTCTAAATTATGCCGCGCCAATTTGGTCGCCTGGAACTAGCAGGACTCAGTGGTCAAGACTAGAGACCTGTCAGAACGCCGCACTCAGGACAGTGACCGGATGTGTCCTGATGACGCCTGTGGATCTCCTCTACCATGAGGCTAACGTGCTTCCAGTGCAGGAGCACAACATTATGCTCACAAAACAGTTTCTACTGGGATGCCACCGTCCGGGGCACCCCAAAAGAGACCTGCTCGCGCTGGAGCCGGCACCCAGGCACATCAGGGGACATCTCTCGAAACTGACGGACGAGGTCCAGACATACGTACACCTACCGCTGGACCCAAGGACGTACCGACAGGCTCTGGACAGCATCCACAGGGAGTCGGTGTCCAAATACATCGACACCCGCCCTGTGAGTGCAGTCCTGGGAGTCCAACCACCACCCATAGCAGCTGAGGAGCTCCAGCTGCCTCGTGAGACCCGCGTCACTCTGGCCCAACTCAGATCTGGATATTGTAGCAGGTTAAACTCCTACCTATCCAGGATCAACCCCGACACCCCCAACACGTGCCCGGCATGTGAAGAGTCTCCGCACGACACCAATCACCTATTCACATGCCCGGCCAAACCTACTCAACTAACACCCCTCTTCCTATGGTCCGACCCTGTTGAAACGGCTCGTTTCCTGGACCTTTCGTTAGTTGAGCTTGACGATAATGATTGAGGGAGTCCGCCAACCCAGTGGGGTGTAGCTAGCCGCTACAACAACAACAACAACATGATCCGACAAATTTCCCTCAGTTGGATCCGGCACAATAGTGTCTTTAGTGAATGCCATAGATTCAAAGTGTACCCATTTTATTTTAGTGGAGGTGGCTTCAGATCCAGACAATGGTCGTGGTATTTTTTGGAGGTTTTTACGATATGTGTCCTTTGTGTTCTTCCACTTGTTTTTTGCTTCCAAGCCTAAAAAAAATTGTTATTAAACGATATTCAAAAGTGTATATATTTTTAGGTATCTTGCTACTGGCCATTCTTTCCGGGATGTGGCATTTGCTTTTCGTATGGGCAGAAGCACAGTCAGTGCAATAGTTTCGGAGACTTGTGTCATTATATGGAAAGAACTTGTGGATGAATATATGCCTGTTCCAACAACAGATCATCTTAAAAAAGTAATCAGCGAATACTATAGGCGTTGGTAGTTTCCTAACTGTTTTGGCAGTATTGATGGCAAACATTGCCAAATTAAATGTCCAGCAAGCTCTGGATCACATTATTTCTATTATTTGCATTATTTCTCAATTGTACTGCAAGCTGTAGCTGATGCTGACAAAAAATTTATTACAATAGAGGTTGGAGGGAGAGGAAAACAAAGCGATGGCGGAACTTTTGCGGGATCTAAATTATTTACATTACTTGAAACTGAAAAATTTAATGTAGCTTCTCCACAAGCACTGCCAGAATCAAATATTGTGCTACCAAATTTTTTGATAGGTGATGAAGCTTATCCTTTAAAACCCTATTTGTTAAGACCGTACCCACGGAGGGATTTAAATGCACGAAGTGAACTTTTTAACGACCGGCTTTCAACGGCAAGAAAAAGTATAGAATGTGCGTTTGGAATCATGGGATCGAAATGGCGATTTTTACAAAAAAAAATTGAAACGAAACCGAGAACGGCGATAGATTTAATAAAATGTGCTTGTATATTGCACAATTATGTTAGAGAGTGCGATGGAGATAGTGATTTGGACTATATACAAGTAACATCAACAATGCAAAATGACGCAGTACGAACTGTCAGCGCAGCAGAACCCAGCTACCGTTATAATAGAAGCAGCCATACAGCGTTGGATGTTCGAAACAAAATAACGGAGTATTTTTTTGATTTTTTACACTAAAATATGTATTGCATGAAATTAAATAAAACTTACCTGTAATACAACAAATTTCACCAGCTTCATTCCATAATTTATCAGTTATATTTTTATTTTTAAAATTAGGCAGTCTGTCTTGCCACAAATCTGGTCGCGATTGCACAGCCGAAATTAACATTTCTACATTTATTTTTGACATGTTATCTGTTTGCCGCTCAGAAATCAAATAAAAATTAAAACAAGTTTGGTTGCTGAGCGTCGCTCAGACGCTCAGAAATTGATTGCGCCGCTCGCTCATTGCGTGGCCACTTCCATGAAATTTCATATGTTTTATTTTTTTTTGCCGCTTACTGCGTGGCCGAGGCCTTACGCGGCATACGCTATTGTTGACTCTCAAGGTCGGACCATAAAGCAGCAAATGATGAATACCATCTCCTCAATTTTCACTACCGAGCCGACGGCCATCCTCAATGGTATCCAAACGTTCAGCAAACACAAAAAATTAATAATTTGCACCGACAGCCTCTCGGTACTAAAACCTGTCCAATACACCTTTAACTGTGAATGGGGCGTAATCAACGCCATTCGCGATCATCTATCCAATAATAAAAACATCCAACTGCTATGATATCCTGGGCACGTTGGGATATCAGACAACGAACGCGCAGACAAAACTGCCAAGTTAGCATGCTTATCACCAATTATCCAAAACCCCCACTATAGAAAAAATTGACTTCCAGCACTTTATCCACCACCAAAGTTATACCAAAGCCAAGCATCTGCCCAAAACCAACACCACCACTACAAATGCAGCAACCCATATCAGACTCCAGCACAATACCCAAGCAACATAGAGAAACACAAAATCAAAATATTTTCCCCCTCTAAGACTCGGATACACCACCCACACCCTCTCCTACCTACTGGATAAAAATGGGACTGAACACTGCCAATTCTGTCGATTCTCCAACAACTCAGACACACACATCCTAGCAGAATGCACAGCTCTATCCAACATTCGCCGCAGAACATTGCAGAACAAAAACCCAATAACTCTCCTCCAAAATCCAACACTCGAAAACATCGAAATCATCAACAAATGTATACAAGCAATCAACATCAAAATATAACCAAACACGATCGTACATATTTAGACACCTAAACACTAACATTTTACTGTTGACTACCTAGCCGGTGACCTCAGCAGCTAGCGCTAATTTCACTCTTTAAATTTATAATTAATTTATAAGTTTAATATATTAAATGAATAAATAATAAATAAAGAAACAAAAAAAACTGTCCTACGCTACACCGCATTATAGTTAATGTTATTTTCAGAATTCTTCCCCTGCTAGTATATGTAAAACCTTAACTATCTCCCTTTGATTGCTTAATCCTAACACATTGCGCAGATAGGTTACTGTCAATTTAGAAGTATTAAATATATGATTGCATCTCACGAAGTATGCATTATTTAAAATAATTTAAAAATTTTATGTTTACAGATAATATAATCCGATAAACAAAATTTGTAATAGCCCTACAAGATTCCTGAATCCATTGATTTTTAATCTGACGCCTGGAAGAATTAATAAACTAAGCTTATTTTCCCATACACGCTAGTAGTATGTTGGTACAACCGCTTGATTGAGCCAGTTTAGTAGTGCCCCTTATTCAAAATGTTTCATAAAAAATAAATTATTGAGCTTATTTCCAGAGAATTTTCCAACTTACAAGGCATTTCATTTTAAGAGGTTTTTTGAATTTTCAAATGTATTTAAAAAACTTTTGAGAATGGGTTTTTATTGTTACGTCCGAACTAATCTAAAAAAATTACAGTTCATCATGATCTTTAGACTGCTCTTCATCTATTTCACCCTCATCTTTTTCATCATCATCTTTGTTCTCGTTCTGTTTAGCTTCCTCTTCATCTTTTTTTCGCTGCTCTTCATCCTGCGCTTCTTTCATTTTCTTTTCTCCAGATTGAATATCTTTTACCAAAGATGCATTTTTAGAAGCTTCTTCAATATCATCACTTATAAGTACGTTGTCAAAAATTGTTCCAGACTTAACTTGCCAAAGGTCGAAACCTATTACACATAGTTCCTTTCTTAAATATAAATTTTCGTCGGGCTTATAGTCAGGATTATCAATTTCCGGATGTTGCCATGGTCCTTTATAGTCTGGATTATCTAATTGCTTAGGCTGCCATTCTCCCTTATAATCTGGATTATCCACCACGGGTGGTTCCCATTCACCATCCATTTCATCATCCCAATCTTCAGGTTTAGAAGCATCTGGATCAGGAATATATTCAGGCTTGTCCCAATCTGAAGGTTTTTTATCATCGGTATCTGGAATTGTAGGCTAAACGAAATAGTTTGATATTAAATACTTATTTAAAGGATAAACATATCATCGCTACGACAACAAAAACAAGTTTTGTTGTTTAAGAAATCTTTAGGAGAGAAAAAACTGATTTTTGGAATAGTATTTCTACATATTATTGCAAATCCATAGTAGCTGTTAGACTACTACTAAACTAAAATAGACATTAAAAACTGCAAATGCAGAAATGTGGGCAATTAATACCAAAAAATAGCACGCTTGGAAAACAATTCGAAAATAATTAGGTTCCTATGATTCCTATTTTTGCTTGGTATCCATTTTGAATGTTGAAACGTTGGTTGTGTTGTTAGTAAAAAAAATCCAATACAAGAAATTACAAAGATCCTAACTGTTAGTGTTGGCGTAGCAACCATATCTGAAGTTTCAAATTAAACGTACCCTGTCATCCCAATTTACAGGTTTTTTAGCGTTTGGATCCTTTATCTTCTTTGGCGGTAGGAATTCCCAATCATCCTCTAGATTACCCGACTCAATTTTTTCGTTGTCGATTAAAACTTCATAGGTATTGTCGGATTTTACAATAAGTGTATAAAAATGTGTATATACATCATCTTTGCACCGCAATTCTTTTTTAATTAAAAGGTTTTTTCCTTTATAACTGAATATAACATGGATTTTTTTTGTTCCTGGACCACAAATATCAGGGCCAAACATTATTTCATATGGGGATTCACCATGCATGTCGGTTTGATCCAAAGAGCAGTCAAAAAGTTTAACATATCCACCTCCGCAATCAATGTTTTGTTGGTGCTTTACGGAAAACTGTATAACTAAATCTTTATTTTCGTTGCTGAAGGGTTCAAATCTTCTTGAAACTGCATAAAATCGGGCATCCTGAGATGTTTTTAAACCTTAAAAATATAATGTGTTGCAAAAATAGGAATTTGTTAAATACATTTACAAATTAAAGGAATTATTACACATATATTTTCATTTGCCAAAGACTTTGGTTTGCCGGACAGAAAGGTGTATTTTGATTTAAAAGTAATTTGTGGAAAATTTTAGAAAACCATATTGGTCATTTACTAAAAGACGCACTTAAAGTTTTTAATTGACTGCCAGCACAAAGAAAGCAGATCAAATATTATAATTTAAAATTAACAAGTGTACTAATATATCCTTAATTCATGCATTAAGAAAAATCGACACCAACTGAACATTTATGGTTTTTCACAGACCAAAAACTTTACTTTCTTTGAATTATGTTATTCAGAGTTATAAAATAAAATGTGTAATTTGTTTCAATAGTACTTTATTTAAAAAAATTAAAATTTTGAAAAAGACGGAAGACATTCCTTTTTCGCGGTGTAACGCCCACACATACTGGTGCAACGCTTGATTGTATTCGAAGCTTTATGCGCTCAGACCTGCGTATATGGAATGAAAATAAGAAAAAATTTACAATAACACAATTACAATACATAATCGTCCAGTTTCTTTGGATTTTATTCGCTGTGGACAACGTTACTCAGACTAGTTTTTGAGATTGTTACCTATTTATCTTTCAGGCTTTTTACCATCATAACTTTAAATTTACTTTCAAGAATTCTTTATCGAAATTCTCCTTAAACTCACTATTCTCGTTTTCCGACTCATTTATATTTTAGTCAATTTTAACCCCTCTTGAAAATTTCAACATTTCTCCTTAAACTCACTATTCTCGTTTTCCGACTCATTTATATTTTAGTCAATTTTAACCCCTCTCGACATTTTCAAGATTTCTAGCTACTATAGCTTAATTATTCAAAAGTACACGATACTCAACTTCACTATGGTTAAATGAGCACTTCCGCTCCATCGCCAACCGACGCCGGCAGATGGCACAACACCAACATTTGACACATGATTTCACCACCTACACACATACACCAGTACACAATTGTAAACATAAACAAACCACTGTCACTCTATACCACACACACATACATGTACAAGAACATTAATCTTTCGTTTGTGAGCCTGTGCGAACTTATAACGTTTTCGAGAAAAAAAATAGTGCTTTTTCATTTGGTGAAACAGAGTAGTGAAAAGTGAGTAGAATATTCCATTTGTGAAGGGAACTCGTGTTCATGTTTTTTTTTTTTTTTTTGTGTGTTTAAGAACACGAAAATAAGCTAGAGAAATTTTGTATGTACATATGTGCTTTTGTACTTTTGTGGGGTTATATGTACATTTACTCGTATGCGAGTGTTGTATGTTTCCTATTTTAATAAATATTATATTTTAGAGTGCCGCTAAATTGCATGTACATATATAAGATTTAGATCACCGTTGTCTAGTTGTTTTTTAAAAAATATACTTATATAAATTTTTTTTTTTCAAAATACGGTTAAGAGCGGGGGAAAGTTTATCAGCAACTTTCAATATGCATGTACATAAAAAAGGAAACGATACAACTCACTGTGGCTCCGGGGGAAATTGGGAGGCTGTATTTTTGGGTATAATTTTGTTTTTTCAACTTCCTGTAGTGTCCAAATATTTTCTTGTGTCCCTCGCTGTTTGCAGCAATCCTGTTAGTCCTTGTCTTGGCTATTGTAGTTCGTTGAAATTGTTGATTGTTTGTAACTTTGTTTATTATTTTAAGAAATTTTTGAATTTTGTTTTTCGCGCCCGATTATAATGTTTAAGATTTTTTTTTTTTTTTTTTTTATAACTGTTTATTGATACGCTCCCGAATTTGTTAATTTGTTTATATATTTAGTTTCCATAGGTGCCTTTCTTTTTGCGAAGAAGGACCATGAACACGAGTTTCCTTCACAAATGGAATATTCTACTCACTTTTCACTACTCTGTTTCACCAAATGAAAAAGCACTATTTCACCACACAAGTGGAAGAGGTCTCAAACGAAAATCTAAATTCGCAATTGAGAAAATTTTGGGAGTTAGAAGAACTCCCCCCCATTTCTATGACCACACCAGAAGATAAGTATTGTGAAGACTTCTATAAAGCCACAACTACGAGATCTGATAATGGTCGGTACGTCGTTCGACTACCACTAAAACCCCAATTCCCCAATACGCTTGCCTTAGGTCACTCCCGAATCTCAGCACTCCAGCAATTTTTAAGTATGGAAAGAAACCTACTTAAAAAAGGCGAGCTAAAAACCTCATACGACAATGTTCTTGAGGAATATCTACAACTAAATCATATGGAAAAAGTAGATTCCTATGAAAAAGTTGAAAAAGGTAAATACCTCTCATTTTACCTCCCCCATCACGCGGTATTAAGACCTGATAAATTAACCACAAAGTTACGAGTAGTATTCAATGCCTCGAAATGCACAAGTTCAGGCAACTCTCTAAATGACGTTCTCTATACAGGGCCAACATTAAAACCCGATCTCATGCTGTTAATACTAAATTGGCGCATGTTCAAATATGTGTTCAATGGCGATGTAGAGAAAATGTACAGGCAAATCCTATTACACGAGGATGACCAAGATTTCCAGAGAATAGTCTTCCGCAAGTCAAGTGATAGTCCCATCCGCGACTACAAATTAAAAACAGTAACATTTGGAATAAATTGCGCACCCTATTTAGCCATTCGAACACTTCACGAATTGGCAAAAGATACCGAAAAATCCCAACCTCTGGCAACCACAGTATTAAAACAACATACTTACGTGGACGATATTCTGTCAGGAAGCCATAGTTTATCGATAGCTTGTGAATCACTAAACCAAGTTATTGAATCATTGAATTCAGCAGGCTTTCCCCTAAAAAAGATCACCTCAAATCACCCCGATATTTTGAAAAATATTAAAAAAGAGGACTTGTTAGACACTGACTTCCTTAAATTCGAAAAGGCAAGTACAACAAAAACGCTAAGCATACAATGGAATGCGATAGCAGATGAATTCTCGTACACTGTCGAGTCAATATCTGCGTTATCCGCCATAACCAAGCGACAAATTCTCTCCTCGGTGGCAAAACTTTTCGACCCCGCAGGATGGCTCTCGCCAATAATGATACAAGCAAAAATCCTCATACAAGAACTATGGTTAGACGGTACCGATTGGGACGAACAAGTCAAACCTCTACGTTTGATAAAATGGCATCAATTCGCGAATAATTTACCCACAATCTCAGAGATACGAATTCCAAGATGGATAAACTTCTTACCCCATCACAATGTCGAATTACACGGCTTTTGTGACGCCTCAGAAAAGGCATATTGTGCTGCAATCTACGTGCGCACTGAATACTATAATAAAGTATCATCCCGTCTCTTAGTGGCAAAAGGCAAAGTCGCCCCCTTAAAGACTCTAAGCCTACCCCGCCTCGAACTATGTGGCGCAGTTCTATTAGCAAAATTAATTGCACTCGTCCAATCACACCTCAAATTAAATGACCGAAAACTATATCTCTGGTCAGACTCAGAGATTGTATTAGCGTGGTTGAAAAAACCCCCATATACCTGGAAGACATATGTTTCCAACCGAATCTCTCAAATACTCGACTTAATTGGTTCAGCCACTTGGCGACACGTCGCCAGTGGTGATAACCCCGCCGATCTCGGCACACGAGGATGCAGACCTCTACTGCTCACCACCTCCTCTCTTTGGTGGAACGGTCCAACCTGGCTTACAGAATCCCCCGAATTCTGGCCAAAGTCCCCTTCACACAATATTCTACCCCCAGAAAGTCGAAAAATTGAAAATTTTCACATCACACAAGATGATGCTGATATACTGGAACGATTTTCTTCATTCTCTCGGGCACTAAGAGTAGTAGCCTATATGTTCCAGTTTATACAACGACTTAAAAATAAGGTCAAGAGAATACCCAATTCTCATTTACCCCAACTCCAGCATTCCGACATCCACAAGGCAAAGGTAAGCCTAATCTCTTATACTCAAACACGATATTTTAGCCGTGAAAAATCACAGTTACTAAACTCTAAGCCGATTGATAAAAGGAGTTCACTGCTAGTACTGAACCCATACCTAGACTCAACCGGGTTGATTCGTGCCGATGGACGACTGGTAAATTCTAGTCTTACATATAACGAACGGCACCCCATAATAATCCCCGAAAAATCCCCGTTTGCCAAATTATTTATAAACTTTCTTCACCAGCTTATGCTACACGCTGAGCATCGCCTGATGCAACAAATGATCCGACAGGAATTTTATATTCCGCGCCTCAAGCCCCAAATTAAGAAGTGCATTTTCATGTGCAAAATATGCACCATACATAAACAAAAAATGCGGAACCAGATCATGGCAGCTTTACCACCTGAACGCTGCAATTTCGCTCCACCCTTTACAGTCACAGGTGTTGACTTTGCTGGGCCTTTCCAGATAAAGGCCTCTATGTTAAGGTCCTCAACCTACACTAAAGGGTACGTGGCCGTCTTTGTGTGCTTTACCACAAAAGCGGTACACCTTGAGCTATGTTCAGATCTGACCACGGCGGCTTTTCTCGCGGCATTTGCTCGCTTTGTCGGCAGGCGAGGCTACCCTTCTAAAATGATGAGCGATAACGGTAAAACGTTTATCGGAGCTAAACGAGCCACAGAAAGGGAATTTATCAAATTCATAGATGAGGTCTCCCCTGAAATCATCAAAAAATATGCAACCCAAGGCATTGATTGGCAATTTATCCCACCAAGCGCTCCACACATGGGCGGATTATGGGAATCAGCAGTGAAAAGCTTTAAAATCCATTTCAAAAAAACCGCAGGCAGTCATAAGTTCAACTTCGAGGAGTTTGTAACATTGCTTACTCGAATTGAAGCTGTCCTCAATTCACGGCCACTCTCAGCTCTCTCACAAGATCCATCAGATCTAACAGCCCTAACCCCTGGGCATTTTCTAAGAGGAGCCCCAATCCTCGCAATACCCGAACCGAGCACAGACTCACTTAGTTTAGTGAACCGATGGGAAAAAATTAAAATCCTCCATCACGAATTCGGCCGCAGATGGAAAGAAGACTACCTCAAAGATCTTCAAAAGCGATATCGTTGGAAAACTAACCAAACGGAACCAAAAATCGGAGATTGCGTCATTATAAAAGACGAATGTCTTCCACCCACAGAATGGCGACTCGGACGAATAGAAAAATTACACCGCGGGCCTGATGGCCATGTCCGAATCGTTGATCTCCGCACACAATCGGGAAAACTAACTCGACCTCTTGTAAAACTGTGCTTTCTTCCCGCCGCTGAAGAATTGACCGCAAACCCCGCACATTAATAAAATTGAGCCGTAAACTCGTAAAACAACAAACCAAACTCGCACTTTACGTACATATACTTAATCCAATAATCGTATATCAAACTAATACGAACACAAGACCCAAATCAAATGCACCACTGCTGCACTCATTTATTACATAACATGTAACCCCGTATATACATACATAAAAAATACCTCCTTTTTTCCACAGAAATCAATGGAGTACGACATGAACGAGATCGCCGAAGCTATCGAGCAAGTCGACCGCACGTCACCTACACAATCCCGTGCCTCAACTCGTCAACCTCGCTCTGCAGTCGTCAGAGTTCCGGCAGTTCCAGTAGCCGCACCCCGCACCAGCGTGCGCCGATCATCGGCAACCCCAGCGCCAGGAAACCCGCCGGCAACCATCACAACCTCAAGCGGAGTTGAGGCGAACGGCCACGAACAGCGCCGTTTGAGATGCGGTATGTGCGCTCAACGGCACTTCCTGCGTCACTGCCCCATATTTAGGGGCATGCCACCTCTACAGCGGCAGCAAGTAGCCCGGGCCCAAGGGCATTGCCTAAATTGCATGGCGCTCACGCACACGACGCAAGAGTGCACGTCCCTAAGTTTGTGCCAAATATGCCACAGACCGCATCACACCCTCTTCCATCGCCTACCCAGGCGCACCGAGGTCAGCGCACCAAATCGTCGGCGTCCACCGCAGCCACCACATCGACGCCAACAGCAGCCACCGCTAAATCCACCGCCAGCAGCGACCAGACGAAGGCAGACCGCCTGGACCCAACCAGCTATAAGCAGCCGTCGTCAGCGTTCTACAGGCCTAAGCGACGTGGTAGAGGTGTTGCAACACGCCTAGGGGGCCGGGATGGTTAAATGAGCACTTCCGCTCCATCGCCAACCGACGCCGGCAGATGGCACAACACCAACATTTGACACATGATTTCACCACCTACACACATACACCAGTACACAATTGTAAACATAAACAAACCACTGTCACTCTATACCACACACACATACATGTACAAGAACATTAATCTTTCGTTTGTGAGCCTGTGCGGACGTACACCCTTCAATCCGAACCTCTAAACATTAAAACTTATAACGTTTTCGAGAAAAAAAATAGTGCTTTTTCATTTGGTGAAACAGAGTAGTGAAAAGTGAGTAGAATATTCCATTTGTGAAGGGAACTCGTGTTCACACTATAACCAAATAAAATGCCCATAATATGAAGAGAACTAACGTTAGAAAAAAGGGTTGATTTAACATTCGCATGTTAATACCGTTTTCTAATGATTAGAGAAACACTCGTATGAAGCACTTATAAGAGGGTTGCTTTTTATATTTTTCGCCTAATAATGAAAACACAGTCAAATATTAAGGAAAATAGTTTTATTGTTTTTCAAAATATTCTTCTGCATTCGCTTGAACCAATTTTCAAAGCACTTTTGCCACTCAGAAGACGATACCTCTAAAACGAGCTGTTTGAAGGCTTTTACAGCTCCTTTAGGCGTTGAAAAACGTTGACCTCGCATTTTTTTTATGTTCGGGAATAAAAAGAAATCATTAGGTGCCAAATCAGGGCTGTAAGGCGGATGACCCATCAATTCGACCTTTTGAGTGCTCTAAAACTCTCTTGTGTGAATCGATACGTGAGAGCTCGCATTGTCCTGGTGAAGAATGATTTGTCTTCGGCGGTTGGTTTTCCTTAATTCTCCAAAAACTTTTGGCAAACAAATGGTTGTATACCACTCAGAATTGACCGTTTTAAGTTTATCTAGTGGAACAGTTGCGACATGACCAGATTTTCCGAAAAAACAGGGGACCATTTGCTTTGACAATCGACTCGAGTCCTTTTTTGGGCAATTGTCAAATTATGCTGTATCCAACGAGAACAAATCTTCTTTACGACCAAATGTTCATGCAATATTGAATGTATGCTGGTCCCACTAATGGCCAAGGATATAACAAAAGGTACAAACTACTGATAAACCTCCCTAAGGCCAAACTCCGTATTCTAACAGGCATTCTGACAGGACACTGTAGACTGAAAGGCCACATGTACAAGATGGGGATCTGGTCGAACGACCAGTGTCGTTACTGTGACCTTGCCAGGGAAACCCCAACGCACCTACTTCTGGAGTGCGATGCCGTAGCGCGAAGAAGGGAGAGGTGCATAGGAATAATATGGCCCAAGGAGGAGCACAAACAATCCCTATCCCCAGGATCGATATTTCGATTTCTGGAGATGCTGGGGCTAGGTGAGTTGCTGTAAAGTACATGAGGGCACAATAGACCCATCGGTCGCAGTGCTAACCTCACATTCATATCTATCTATCTATGGCCAAGGATGCCTCTATCTCGCGATATGTCACATGACGATCTTGTATTATCAATTGACGCACAGCATCGACTGTGTTTGGCACAACCACCGTTTTTGGACGGCCTTCACGAAATTCGTCCTACAAAGATTGGCGGCCACGTATGTAGGAACTCGTTGTACCATCGTTTCACAGTGGCTAAGTGAGGTGATTCAACACCAAAAGTAGAAGTAAGTTGATTGATGCACTCCCTTCTCGATAATCCACGAAGAAAATCGTAGTAAATCATCGCCGAAAATGTTCACGGTTTAATTCCATTTTTAGGCAATATGAATTTTTAAACTCACTATATATAAACACAAATAAAACTCGTAAGTGAAAACGTTAACGCAAGTTTATGCGCAAAATATAATTTTATTTTAAAATATTTTTACACTGGTACCTTTAATACAATATCAGATGAGGCAATATGAAATAATACTTTTTTAAGTTTAATTAACGAAAGCCGATATAGGGTAAGTGTTATAGTGACTGGACACTACTAACGTTGTGCATTTAAATTAAAAAAGAGAATCTAGTTGGTGCACCTACGCGAAGTGCTAGTGACATATAAATTTTTAAAGGAAACAATTATGAGTTATTATGCGTGGAAATGTGTTGGATATTACATATTTTTGGTGATAAATGGTGTACAAATGTGTCATATTGTTTATAAATTCAACTGTCCGGTTAAAGGAATGGAAATGTAGGTGAATTCTGGTGTCCGGTTACTAGAAATCTACTTATTCCAGTATCCGGACGGGTCGTTGTTTCAATATTCTATAATTTATTTTTAATTTAAGCATTTTTAGAATGAATAATAAACGAACTAGCACTAAAAAGCTAGTCCCAGATAAGGAAAATATGGAGAATGCATTAGCAGATATACGGAACAATGCTTTAAGCCCCCGAAAAGCAACCATTATTTACGGAATCCATAAGTCCACTATCCAAGATCGTCACCAGGGAAAGGTACCCGAGTTTCCCTACAAATTGGGTTCGCGATCATATTTAACAAGGGAAAAATATAGCTGCATTGATGATTTGTTATTAAACTTTTACAAATATGTTCCCATTAAAAAGGACGATTTTCTGAACACAGTACAAACACACAGTTATCAAATTTTACTCAATTTGTTCCAATACATATCGAAAAAACGAAGCTTTTGCAGTTTTCAAAAATTGCGTTACATGGAAGGTGGGCGTGGTTATTGACTAATCAGGACCATTTTCAATGCCAACTTACCCTGGCCAAAGAGCAATATATGTGTACCAAGTTTCATTAAGAAATCTTAATTTTTACTCAAGTTATCGTGTTTACGGACAAACGGACGGATAGACAGTCAGAGCTAAATAGATTCCTATTTTCATTCTGATGATTTTGGTATATTTGTGTGTATATCTATATACCCTTGTGTACAAGTACGCTCGGGTATAAAAATAGCAAATATAGTGATATAAAAACTACTTTTAAAGATGGTAGAGCCAGGCGAAGTGGCTTACGCTATTTTTAATACGTAATTCTGATTTGTCAATGATTATTATTTTGTGTTGTGTTAAAAATGTTAAAAAGAAAATTGCAGCATTCCCAAAAATATTTTTACATCAATGAAACCATCCCATGCACATTTTCCAACAGGATTCAATAAACTCCTAAAAACATCATTTTGAATTATTGTTTTTGTCTGTGGACCATCGAATACACCTGCAAGAAAATAAAAATAAAATCAATTAAAGTTAGTTCAAAAATAAATTATAAATTTAAAATTTTTATTACCTGCTTTAATTTTGGCGTCACTTACACCCGGAAAAACAATTTTTAAATACTTGAAAGCTTCACTTTCATGATCCAATGCGCAAATGAAACTTCTAATTAATCCTACTTCGATATGTAATGGCAGTAAAATGACTTTGTTGGATTCTACCAAAGGAATGTGATCGATGCTAAATTGACCAAGTTTGAAGTGTATTTATGATTAGTATAATCTAGATGTCTTTTACGCCCCTCCCAAACACATAAAAAACATTGGAAACTTGAAAAACCTTTTTTTACACCAGTTAAAATTCCAACAACTCATCCACTTATGTTGATTGTAATTAATTAACTCAAGAATTTATTTCAAATTTTCATAATTTTCTGACGTATTTCTTGAGTAAACGATCGGAGGAACTGATGGATGTTTGCTTCCATTGTGCAATAACACTCCTTTCCACAGACGAATCGATGAACAGACGCCATTCATTTGAAATATGTCGTTGTCCCAACATTATTGCAGTAACCAATTTTTTTGGTTTTATCTTCATATAAATCAAAATGTTCATCAAATTGAACAGTATGACCACGTTTACGTCCAGCAGTTATTTTAAAATCATTACCTACCAAATTCCATTGTTTAAAACTTGAACCAACAACCTCACTAATTTCTTTTGTCATACGTGAATCACGAACTAGGTCATTAAAATCTTTTTATGTAATACAATGTGGTACTTTGTATCCTAATTCACTTGTTGTTGGCACAAATTCAGAAGATGTTGTTGGTACAGATGGTTCAGAAATCATATCAATATTACTTTCTATTTCAAATGTTTTTTTCTGAAGGAGCCGTTGGATTTTCTTCAGAACGTATTTTAGAAAAATTATTGAATCAACATCAGCATATTCAATTTTTTCACATATATTCTATTTAAAACTAACTGTTTTTGGATATGATAAACAAAAATAACAAGCATCAGGTGAATGTTCTGTACGTGGTAGCCAAATAAATGGTTGAACGTATTTTAAATGTTTTGAATTATGACCTTTCCATTCTACCAAACCACCATAACAATAATCACAAACAACTTCTGGAACATACCATAAATTTGGAGCGTATGCAACAACAAAATAACCTTTATATCCAGTAACAACTACTACTAATTTTGGCGCTTACACTATATAGCTCAGTGTTTGGCCGAGCTTCTCCTTCCATTTGTGGTGTGCGTCTTTATATTATATCACAAATGGAGGGACCTACTATTTTGTGCCGACTCCGAACGGCAGATGTATTTAATGAGAAGCTTTTTCATGGCAGACATACCCTCGGAGGTTTGCCATTGCCTGCCGAGGAGTGGCTGCTATTAGAAAAAACTTTTTCTATGATTAAGATTTTGTTTGCCCTAACTGAGATTCGAACCTCGAACTCACCGGCATATCAAGTTATAGCACGCACCGCTATCAACTCGACCACAGCGGCCACTACGAGTTATATTACGAAAATTTTTAGTAGGTGCATTTAAGCCACAAACAAAACAAAAATAATAGTTAAGATTTCAAATTCATTTTTGTATTTTTATAATTTCTTTTGTATTCTTAATGAATTTCGTAAATTTTTGGTTATTTTTTTACTTTACATGAAAATTAAAGCGCCATCTACCGGAGAAAAAAATTGTTTACTGTGTAATAGCTCCAAAGTAATCAAAAATCAACAGAAAATGCTCTAGTTTTTCTTATAGTTTTTTAACGTTCTACCATACTCCTGGAGTGCGATGTAGCCTAAGAAAGAATATATACTCCCTAAATCCGAGATCCATCTTAAAATTTATAGATGCTCTCGGACTAGGGGAGGTGTTGTAAGGTACTGAGGGTCGCAGAGCGATCCTCATAGTTAAATCTAATATAATCAAACGTTCTACCTTGGAGAAATATATTAGAGTTCGACTCGTTCTCTAATCATTCTCTAACTTAAATGTTTGCTGGATATAGTAAAATATATAAGCGCAGATAAAAGAGTAAAATTGGCGCGAATTGGTATATCACATTGGATATCCTTTACGAGAAATATTAAATAATATATATTCCGACGTCACTACAAGAAATAGTGAATGGTCAAGTTCAACTAGCGGGAAGTGTAGGGCACAAGACATTATTGAAATAAGTTAATAGCATAAAATGAATAACCTTAACCAGCAGAAAACGAAACTGATGGAAATTAATATGAAAATTGATGAGATCTAGATCATACCAAATATATCGGTGTAATAATAGACAAAGACTTGCAGTTTAACTAGCTATTGATAATGCATATACAAAAATTGGCAAAAGGCTAGGCTTCTTTAGAAGAATTCGAAAAAATGTATCAATGCTAACTGACATAAAAAACTTACAACACGATAGTAAAACCCCATTTCGAGTACTGTTTAACAACATTGGGCCATAATCAAAATCAAGTTAAAGTCGACTCTATAGTTAGTAGCTGCTTTTTGACATACTTTTCGAAGAGATATTTGTCAAACAAACTGATACTAACTTTAAAGCGATTTTAACTTGACTATGAATTTGGCCCAATATGTTCATGCTGGAATAATGTGCAAATCGAGAGAATGCAAAAGCTTCAGAATAAAGTTTTGCGAATAATACTAAGAATACATCAATACAGCACATGATGGAGCTAAACAAGCTTAATTTTGTATATATTACAACTATCGGTAAAATGGTAACTACATAGCAGACAAGGTGCTGTACTTTTGGGTACTGCCATATGGAAACGGAAATAACTCAAAGCTACACAAATATGGCAAAACATCAAAGAATAATATATTTTATTAATGGTTTAAAATATTTAATATGCGAAATGAAGATACCAGACAAGAAAAAAATATACACTCATTCAAAAGAAAATGTATTGAATTTGTAAGAAAATATTTTAAAAAGTTCAAAAGAAATGTTATAAATTTTATCATTGTAAATACAAGTAATCAAATTATTTCTAAATAAATCAATAACCCAAGCATATTCTAACTTAGATCGAACAAGAGAGTCACAGATAGTTTTTCAAGTGTAGTGGTCCTTAAAATTCACTTTATGTTTTCGCAGAAAGACTAAAGGGCCATGCACATAAAACTTTCATCGCTTTACTTGACAGTTCGAACTTTAACAACAAAGCATAAACGCTTAACAATTTATGCGTTAGTTATTTGTTTTAATTGCGATTTGCGTTTATTCCGAGTGTTTTGTTAAACAAAAGAATAAACAATTAGTTTTACTGACATAATTCAGTTAGTACTAGTTATGCTACTAATGTTTGAAATTCGCGAGGTACTGAGACAAATGAAATCGAAGCTTCGAATGTGGGTAGGAAACTGGGCGTGCTTTTATAAAATAGGACGCAGTTATACTTTATCGTTTCAATTAATCTTTCCTCCATATTATTATATATGTATATAAATGTTAGTTTATTTTTCTGTTGGCCTAGTAAATGTCACTTGTTATGGTCTTGCGAGTGTGACAAATAATAATGCAAACTAGGTGTACGTTTAATTATATTCTTAAAGCTTAAAAATAAAACAATTAAATAACTTCAGATCTTATGTATAGTTAACCTCGCTCGTGACTCGCACAACTAATATCCTCTAAAAACGTGGGGTTCTTCCTTAAGATGGCGAATTTGACGTTCTGCTCAGGGTTGTATTTCTAAGCATTGAGAATAACACTTTTATTCCGCATTCCTCAACATCTCTCCTTGTTAGGAAGTTTCAAAATCAGCCAACCAGGGTGGTGGTTTGCGATGTCTGCGAATGGTTGGTGGTTCACTAGTCGCTTCTGAGTGCGAATCTAACCCGGATGAGGTGTTCCACCCCAAAGGTGGTGAAGCGTCGTTAGTTACCGGTGGTGACGTAGTTTGAGTATCTTCATTGAGTTTTGGTAGTTCGGTGAGATCAAAAGCATCGCATAAATACTGAGCTTCATTGCGATTATTCAATTGATTTCCATAACGTTTAACAATCTTGTTTGCATGCGCTCTCACTAACTTCATGTTGCCTTTTACTTCAACCCTGACGTTATAATTTACAGTTCCGATTCGTTCTATGATTGTGCCTGGAACCCAGTACGTATTGTTGCCTTGATGCCATTTAACGTTTACCAGGTCACCTGCCGAAAACTGTCTAGGTTTTGCTCCATGTTTCACATTGAACTGCATTTCTTGTTTAGAATTACATTGCACATTTGCTGCTGATGGCGGTTGAGTCAAATCCAATGTAGTTTTGATTTTCGGTTGATGAACGCCTCCGCTGGTGACCTACACTCCCATACATTTGGATTTGGTGTTTTTTTTTTTTTTTTTTTTTTTTTTTCTAGAGGTGGCACAAAGCATTGAAAGCCGAAGTGTGGGACTTGCCTTTCGACTCACCGCACTAAAAACCCACCCCTGCTCCGTTTCCCTCGCTCCGTGGAACTACCGTTAAGTATTACTTCGCGGAGGGGGAGCGGCCTATTGCCTTTCTATGAATTTCTGCGGAGTTGCTCCGCTTGACGCAGTTTAGTTATGATTTTGTTCGCCATATTGCAAACAACGGACCAATTTTCTTTAGATTCTAGCATAGTATCTACAAGGTTTTTAACCGAAAGCGATCTCCTCAACTTCGTGCTCGAGTCATCCCTTTCAATTGCAAACCGCGGACAGACGAAAAAACAGTGTTCGGCGTCTTCAACAACCTGATTTGCACAGAAGGTGCAGTAAGGGTCATCATCATGTTTATACTTGTATAAATAGGACTTAAAGCAACCGTGACCTGTCAATATTTGGGTAAGGTGGAAATCTACTTCACCGTGTGGCCTATCTAACCATTTATCTAAGGAAGGAATAAGTCTATTCGTCCAGCGTCCCTTACCTGCAGCGCTCCACCGCCTCTGCCACATCCGCAAACAGTTTCGCCTGACCACCTCGCGTTCAGCATTACTCAGTGGGGTTTCTACAGCCTCCTTAACCAAGATCTCGATTGGACATAGCCCAGCCACTACTAGCGCCGCTTCTTCTGAGGTTGTTCTAAATGCACTGCACACTCGTATAGCGCAAAGTCGAAAAAGTGATCTCATTTCTCTTGCGTATGAAACTTTTTCAAGCGCAGCCGACCAGATTGGTGCCCCGTATAGTAGTACTGAGCGTATTACGCTTGCATACAACTGCCTACTTTTCTGCTTAGGACCTCCTTTATTTACCATAAGCCTCGTTAGCGCTGCTGCCACCTTCTCTGCTTTCTCGACTGCATATTGTACGTGAGTCTTAAATACTAATCGAGCGTCAAACATAATGCCTAGATATTTAAGGGCAGCTTTTGAAACAATTTCATGTCCTCCGACATTAATTTTAATAACCTCAAGGATTTTTCTGCTGCTAATTAACACTGCCTCAGTTTTCTGTTCGGCTAACTGCAGGCCATTTTCTTCCAGCCATGTCTGAATTCGTGCAGTCATGAGGTTTGCCTCTCGCTCCACGTCTTTTATATGCTTGGAAACAATAACCACCGCTATATCATCTGCAAAACCAACAATTTTTGAACCTTTAGGTACTTGCAAGCGCAGAATGCCGTCATACATAATGTTCCAGAGCAATGGTCCAAGAACGGATCCTTGAGGAACTCCTCCGGTTATATTATACTCTTTGCTGCCTTCGTCTGTATCATATACTAGGACTCTATCTTCCAAGTAGTTACTTATGATTTTTCGCAAATATCTTGATACTTGAAAGCCACGGAGAGATTCGATAATTTTTCTCCAGCTAGCGGAATTGAACGCATTTTTAACGTCAAGTGTCATGACCAAGCAATATTTCTTAGATCCGCCTTTCCATCTTACTCCACTTATCGCTTCTTCTGCCAGCTTCTTAACAAGCATAGCCGCGTCAACTGTTGATCGCTTTTTTCTAAAGCCGAACTGCGTTTCTGAGAGGTTTCCCCCTGCTTCAATTTCTGAGCTCAGCCTATCGCTAAGGATTCGTTCGAACAGTTTTCCGGCTGTGTCAAGCATGCATATTGGGCGGTATGCGGACGGGTCTCCTGGATGTTTACCAGTCTTTGGTAGGAGTACTAACCGCTGGCGCTTCCATATAGGGGGAAATATACCTTCTTTAAGACATTCATTGTACGTCCGTACAAACGCTTCGGTGTTGGTATTTGCTGTTGGCTTCAATATGTGGTTCGGTATCAAATCAGGACCTGGTGCCTTTTTCTCTTTAAGGCTTTTAACGGCTTTTAAAATTTCTTCTGCCGTAACTAGAGGCGTTTCGTTCTCTATAGGCGGAAATGTTTCCCGTTCAAATGGTGGTTGGTCTGGGAAAAGTGCGCTTACTATTTTTTCCAACTCTCTAGGGCATGAAATCTTCGGTTGTATCGACTTTTGTAGCTTTTCAGTCACTACTTTAAATGCTGAACCCCAGGGGTCTTTATCTGCGCTGTCACATAGACTTCGAAAACATTTCGTTTTACTGGCTTTTATAGCCCGTTTCAGCGCCGTGCGCTTTTCTTTGTAGTCACTTTGCTGCACCGCAAAGTTTGCGTTTCGATTTCTGGCTCTTTGGTAGTTTCGCCTTGCGCTGTTACATTGTCGGCGTAGGTGCGCAATCTCTTCGTTCCACCAATACACCGGTGGGCGTCGGAAAGATACGGACTTTCTTCTCATGGAGGCGTCGCAAGCTACTTTAATTCCGTCTATTAGGTGGTGTGCCATATTAATTGCTCCTTCTGGGAGGATTATGTCGGTTACCATCACCTTAAGCCCTTCTTCGTCTAATGTGGGCAGCCTCCAGCCAGCTGATTTTACACTCGAGGTATTTTGTGCCCCTTCATCGTTTTTTATCGAAAATATAATAGCTTGATGGTCGCTATGCGTATAATCTTCGCTTACTTGCCACGACGTTCGTTTGAAAATTGTATTGCTTACAAATGTTAGATCGATAATAGATCCCCTTCCATCTCTTTGGAAGGTAAGTTTATCGCCTGTGTTAACAAGCGTCACTTCCAGCATTGATAATGCTGTAAGCAGAGCCCTTCCCTTGGCGTTTGTATATCGGCTTCCCCATTCTCGGGCCCATGCATTAAAATCGCCTGCAATTATCAGTGGGGATCTACCTCTCGCGTCGCCAACCAGGCCATCTAGGACGGTTTCGAATTCAGTAAGGCTGTAGCTAGGCGGTATATAACAACTGTATAAGAATAACTTCGATATTTTTACGCAAACGTAGCATGGCTTCACTTTTAGTTGTTCAATCGCAAAAGGCGTTTTAGCACAGCTCCATACCGCTGATTTTCCGTTGGTGTCACTAGCCCACAGTGGGGGTTTTCCGATCTCATACGGTTCACTTAGTATTGCTATGTCGATATTCTTTTCTACTATCGACTGCTTCAGAAGCTCCTGTGCAGCCTTGCAATGATTTAAGTTTAATTGCAGAAATTTCATTGTGCTCGTGCTTTTTTAACCGCCTCTAAGTAAAAAGGACATTCTCTGCCACCAGTTCTGTGCTTTACTTGTGGCGCATTTCTTCTTGAGCATATTGCGCATTTTAAATCTTTTTTTTGATCTCAGCAGCTTTGTGGTTCGGCTCCCCACAGTTGAAACATGTGTTTTTAACATCGACCGAACTTTTGCAATTTCTCGAGAGGTGGCCAAACTCCAGGCATTTGAAGTATTTTACTGGCTGTGTTTTCGCGCGTATACGGGCAATTACCCATCCGATTCGCACTTTACCGGCTGCTAGCAGTTTGTTTGCTACTGGAACGGGGACCAATAGAGTGGCGGTTTTAGTTCCGCAGTAGGCACCTCTCAGTGACTTCACGAAAGTTTCGGCAAACTGTATCCCTTCAAACTCTTGCTCCAAGGCGGTACACAACTCTTTTTTACTTGTAAGTTCGTCCAAGTCTCTTATTTCAATCGCCGTTACTGCTGTTAGCGTTTGCACCGAGGCCTTTTCACCTAGCGCGGATTTAACCGCACTTTGTACCTCGTTAGTGTGCGTATCGGTGGGTTTTGCTAATTGGAGTATAAGGTCCCCGCTAGCCGTCTTTCGGATTTTGGTTATCATACTACCAACATGCTTAAGCTGTGGGTCGCTTTTGACTATCTTTAGCACGTCTGCATATGATCCCCCGCAGTTACTTTTAATAATCAGTGCGTCCGGCCGTACTGCTTTTTTAGGCTTTCTTTTAGACTGTACTGTCTTCCACTGGGGTTCTTCAGCCATTTTTGTTACTTCATGTGGGCCATTTGCTTTTCTCTCATATCCTGCTTCAACTAATTTACCATGCTGCATTTCATTTTCTCTCCTTTCTCTGTGCTGCGGCTTGCTCGTGAAAGCTTTTGGAGTAGTCTGCGAGGCTACACTTATAGCTTTTGAACGGGTATCGGTCTTTACTTTTTCGTACAGTATCGACAGCTCGGAGATTAAATCTCGCATCTGCTGGTTTACTGACCTCCTCTTACCATCGTCCATCATGCCGTGAAGCTCACATATTTTTGCCCCTAGCTTGACCCATGCGGGGCCTTGCAGATCTGCGGGCGGTTGTTCGGGAACCGGCGAACATGGCAGCGACTTCGGCGGAGAGTATGCAAGCCTGGGACGCTTTGCAAGCGGGTTTAACAATCCACTGTCTATTCCTCTAATCCCTGTTTGGGGGGGACCTGCATCCTCTGGGATATTTCGCCCTTGTACGGGCGACCTAGTAACACTCATATATAAGTTTTTCTTTTTGCCTTATTATTTGTATGTTATATATCAAAAGTTATTTAAATCGTATAGTTAGAGTTATTGTTATTATTACTACTAAATTTTATTGGGTATTCTGTTAGTTTCAATTTTTATTTTTGCTATTGATTATTTTTATTATTAATAATTATAATTTTTTTTTTTTTTTTTTTTTTTTTTTTGTTAAATTGGTTTAATTTAGTGTGATTATTGCTATTATATTTAGTTGAATTTATTTTTTTTTAATTTTTATTTTTTATTTTATTATTATTTTTAATTTTTTTTTATTTTTTATGTTTATGACCTACCCTAGTGATCTTCTACTACACTACTACAGTGCCTTTGCAACTATAAGGTTTGCAACTTCACTAACAGCTGATTACACTGTTTCTGCTTGGGGTGACAAGATCAGCTGTAGTTGACAATTAAACAAAGCCTCTTACCTGTCTCGTTTATATTTTCTCACTCAATTTTTTTTATTTTTATTATTTTCGCGCGTATTTATAAAAAAAAAAGAAGAAGAACGTTTGAAAAGTTTTATAAACGCGAGTTTATTGGGTCTCCCGTCGAAAAACCAATACCACTGACTCCCGGAAAGCCTACAAGAGATTCCTAGACACTTCTTCGGTATGTTGTGTGGCGGAACACCTGCTATTTCTACTACAATTCCAATTTATTTTGCAGAACTAACAACGCACGTCTATCTTCTCTTCTATTTGGATTTGGTGTAGACCTGTACGTTTGCAAAAATGTTTGCAAGTTTTCTAAATCTGTTCCTTCCTCTCTTAATTTTAGTAATGTTACAAAATGGAAAAAATTGAATGAACTTTTAAAGTGACATATTGGAAATTGTTCACCTGGTCGAATATAACTCAAAACGGTTTTTGGAAAATTTGTAACACCCTCAAAATCTTGCTTTACCGTTAAAAACCCGTTCTTCGGAAGTGTACGCGCTAATCTTTTCATTACTTGGCCATTTCTTTACCGATTTTCAATATGAAATATGTTTTGGAAAGGTAAGGATTATACCTTTAAATTGAGATATAAAGATCTGAGCTAGCGTGTTGTAAGTTTTCATCAGGTTAACTTGGAAAATTTGTTTTTTCTTCAAATTTTTCTACTTTGACCGCATTTTATTGCAGTATTTTACTAAAAATATATCAAGTATGAGGAATTATTTTGAAAGTACATTCATGTCCAAAAATTTTGAATGCTCATGCAATGAAATCGGACAAAAATTTACGAAGCTATTAAATTTTTTCTGTTATTAAATAAATTTACCTTGCGAAAAGTTTTTTTTTTTTTAAATTTTTCTTCTTTGACCGCATTTCATTGCGTTATTTTACTAGAAACATAGCAAGTATGAGGAATTATTTTAAACACATTCATTTCCAAAAAATTTGAGTGGTCATCTAATAAATTTACGCCGTCAATTCAACCTTGCGACCGCTTCGCAAATATATTGTGTAATAAGTGTGGTAAAATGTGTGATAGGCGCAACAAATTTTGTTACGCCTGCGGTCTATTTGTTGATAAGAAATATCGGTTCGATTTAAGAACAAAGAAAGCTGTGGTTGAAGCGTTCAACCTCTTTTTCAGTTGCTCATACGTGGAAAGTGCTTGGTATGAACCCGAATATATTTGTTCGATGTGCTGTACAACATTAAAACAATGGAAAACCGGTAAATGCGATGACCAGCGTCTGCCGTTTGTGACTCCTATGGCTTGGCATTATCAAATATATCACAAGCCGGAGGATTGCTACTTTTGCCAAACAAAAATCACTGGTCACCTCTATAAAAGTCGCCACCTCATAGAATATGCCAATGTGTTGACTGTATCGAAACCGATTCCAAGAGGAAAACAAGATCAGCGAACTAAAGACAAAAATCCAGCTACATTTCCTGATTCAAGCCACCAATCTTCTAATGAGGTAAATGACGAACCGTACCTTCCAACCAAAGCAATAGAAACGGAACGTCATTTCGTGTCAAATCACGTTTATTGTGATCTTGTGCGGGATATGGATCTGTCTATAAGACAGACAGAGATTCTGGCCTCCAGATTAAAGCAGTGGAATATAGTAGACAGTAACTTTAAAGTAACGTCTGCACGAGACAGAGACCTATCTTCGTTCGAACACATTTTCAAAGCTGATGACACCAATAACAAACTAGTTTATTGCGTTGATGTGGATGAATTGTTTGCTGCACTCAATCACGTGCACTGTCCACAAGATTGGCGATTATTTCTAGACGGTTCTTGCAAAAGTAAGTATTTAATGTGTTATGAGTGTGAGAGAACTAAATTTGAATACAATTTATCAATTCATTTTCAATTGACTAACATCGTAGGTCTGAAAGCAGTATTGCTGCACAACAGAAATGAATTGCCATCAGTTCCAGTGGCATACGCTACTGATATGAAAGAGACTTATCAAACGATGGAAAAAATTCTACGATTGTTTATAAATACAATAAATTTCGCTGGCAGATTGTCTCGGACCTTAAAGTCCTGACAATACTACTTGGAATGCAAGGTGGCTACACTAAATATCCTTGTTACTTTTGTGAATGGGACAGTCGTGCCAAAAATCATTACAAGTGTAACATATGGCCACCGAGAAAGTTTCAAATTGGCAAAAATAATGTTCTCAATATTGCATTAGTTAAGCCTGATGATATAATTTTGCCGCCATTGCATTTAAAA
This sequence comes from Philophylla caesio, assembly GCA_963971545.1. Classification (NCBI taxonomy): domain Eukaryota; kingdom Metazoa; phylum Arthropoda; class Insecta; order Diptera; family Tephritidae; genus Philophylla; species Philophylla caesio. The sequence continues at coordinate 121,593,258 of OZ020604.1, read as the reverse complement.
TTGGGGTACATGAAACAGTTTGTTAAACGACTCGAAAAAAACAGCGAGACTTTTCTACACTTGAAACTTGTATTCCCCAAGTTGAGTGACGCCAAGATTAAAGAAGGTACTTATAAAAATTTCCCAACAAGAATTCTTCAAAAAGAATTCATCCTAATTTATTTTTACATTTTGATCATGAATTACAGGCGTTTTCGTTGGACCGCAGATTCGTAAGATTATGACTGATGATGACTTCATAAAAAAAATTGAACCCAGTAGAGAAAAGAGCATGGCTGAGTTTCATTTCTTTGTGCCGAAACTTTCTTGGAAACACGAGAAGTTCAAATTACGTTGAGGTGGTCCATGAATTTTTGGAAGCTTATGGAGAAATGGGATGCAACATGTCTATAAAAATTCACTTTTTGCATTCTCATTTGGATTTTTTCCCGGATAATCTTGACCAATTCAGCGACGAACAAGGTGAAATATTTCACCAAGAAATCTCCAACATTGAAAAACGGTTTACAGGAAAGAACCAAGTTAGGATGATAGCTAATTACTGCTGGTCACTCAAACGTGAAACAGATGACTCGTCTTATAAACGCAGAAGATTAAGCAAACATTTTTAGCTATAAAGTTATTTAGAATTTTAATGATTAATTTTTTTTATTTTCAGTCACAATAAAAATTTGAAGTTGAAAGATAATCAAAATGTATGAATTTTTAAATATGGTCATCATCTAAAATAATTTAAATAGTAATAACTCTGTCAATTTCCAACCGATTTTCGATTGAAATAGCTTAATCGACGCAGTACTAAATTCACTTTAATAATATTGTCTTTGATAGTCTCTGCCTCTTGCTTTGTGTGATTTGCAATTAGCCGAGAAAGCATGTCAACACATCCAAATTCTGTAGTTTTGACGTATTGGATGTTGAAATCGTACATCATTGGTTGGGATGCCCTTATTTTTACCAAATATTGCTAATAGCGGCTTATGGTCCGTGCATAATGTGAACTTGCGACCGAAAATGTAGCGATGAAATTTCTTTAGTGCAAACACTAAGGCTAATGCTTCTTTCTCGATTTGTGAGTATTTTTGCTCTGCATCTGTTAACGTTTTTGAAGCATGTTGCATTACTTTTTCGAAACCGTCCGGGAAAACATGGCAAATGAATGCTCCAATACCTTTATTGGAGGCGTCTGCTGCCACTTTTATCGGTAAACTTGGATTATAATGCGAAAGCATCAGGTCTGAATTTAAAATGTTTTTAAATTCCTGAAAGGCTTTTTGACATTCAGCGTTCCAAATAAATTTTTCATTTTTATGAAGTACCTTGTCTAAAGGTGCTCTGATTTTAGACATTTCTGAAATAAATTTGCCATAATAATTAACACTGCCCAGAAACGCTCTGACTTCTGATACATTCCCGGGCTGTGGTAGTCCAAAGATCTGGTCAATTTTGGTAGGGTTAGGTCGAATACCTGTCTTGCTTAAAATGTTTCCAAGATATTTCACTTCCACTGCGAAAAATGTACATTTGCTGAACAGCACGTGAAATTTATACTTTTGTAGCTGTTGTGCCACTTTATGTAGGTTTTCAACATGTTTATCAAATGTGGCACCGCCTATGATGATGTCATCAATATATGCGACGGTATCATCTATGCCTGCCAATATGGTGTCCATAATTTGCTGGAATGCTCCCGGTGCACTTTTGATACCTGGTGCGAGTCGATTGAACGTACATATGTATGTGTATTAATCGTGAGTAACTTTGCTAATTCTGCTGTGACAGGTACTTGAAGATATGCGTCTGATAAGTCTATTACAGTGAAGCAATGACTACCTGATACTTTTGCGTAAATTTCTTCAGGCGTGTGTAGAGGATACTGATGTGGTTCTAAACATGCGTTTAGCCCTGATGAATAATCCCTACAGATACAAACCTTGCCAGACGGTTTCTTTACTGCAACGATGGGTGCTGCCCATTCTGCAAACTCTACTGGAGTAATGACGCCTAGATGCTGCAATCTGTCTAGTTCTTCATCTATTAGCGGTAACATGGAGTATGCCACTGGTCTTTTAGCACGAAAAACAGGTTGTGCATCTGGCTTCAAATACAATGTTGATGTAACTGTGCTACATTTTGCAAATGCTGGCTTAAAAATGTCTGCATAGTCTTGTAGCAGCTTTTTTAACAGGATATCGTGTTGACCTTCTGAAGAATTAATGTTGTTACAAATGAGGTTTAGAGGTTTGTCCCAAAGGCGGAATTTATCGAACCAGTCGACACCTAAGATGTGCAAGGAATCAATATTTCTTACGAATAATTTGCAAAGCTGCACTTCCCCGTTTAACCGAACTTCACAAGGAAATTCGGCTAATAGCTGAATTTTGTCCTTCGAAGCGCTGGTGACGTATTTGTTGACCAAACGCTTTCCAGGTTGCCCCATCTTGACCGATGTTGATTTCCCAATTAGGGAGACGTCCGAGGCTGTATCTACCTGCATTTTGACATCGTATGGCGAGAACTCTGAATTCGCGGCTGCTACCGGCTTTATGTTTAGGGTTGACTATTTGCGTCTCGTACCATGCGTTATCAAATTGACTTGTAAACTATGGCTTTGACCCTTGTTTACCTGAGGCTTATTTCGTTGTGGTTTAGCGGTTTTGCCTTTGTTGGCACTGTATGAATTACAATATCCCTCCTTATGACCGTATTTGTTGCACTGCTTGCATTTTTGACTACGGTATGGACAGTAATTTGAGTAATGCATTTCTCCGCAATTCCAACATGGCGTTTTTGGAATCTTTGCTTTATTTGTTTTGCTATTTTTGTTTGCGTCATTTTTGCTTTGGCGTGTATTTGTATGTATTGCGTTAGTAATGATGGTTTTTGTTTCTTCTACCATTGCCGTATCTTTTTTTAAGTTGATGAATTTTTGCGCATGTCTTACAAGTGTATTCAACGTCTGCTGTGCATATTCTTCAAGTTTCGCTAATGTTCTTATTTGTATTTCAGCGTCAGTATGCGATTGCAATCCAAATAAATAAATGAGACATTTAAATTGGTCTACTGAAAGTTCTGCTAATCTGAATTTTTCACAATGCGCATTCACTCTGGCTGCATATGATACCAGGCCCTCTTGTTGATTTTTACTAATTTGCAAACATTTGTACCTCACGCTGAAAAGCGATTCATTTGCACCAAACATCTCTCCAAGCTTAGCGACTGTCCCACTGAATTTAAAATCCCGAGGGTTCTTTGGAAGAATGTATGTATGTATGTTGCATACGTATTATACGCGATAGGATTTAACTTTCTCATTAAGAGTCGAACGCGTAATGCGTCATCCAATTCCTTTCCATCAACTAAGAAGATATCTTCATAACGGGCGTGCCACGTGTCAAATGTAAGTGCATTTGCGGCGTCATAGCAAAATTCTGTAATGCTGTTTGCTAATGACTCCATCAACTTTTCTTCGGAGTTTTCCCCTGGCTGCTGCGATCTTGATGCCTCAAGAATTTTGCTCTGCGTTTGCAACAGTTGCATGAATTCATCATAAAATTGTATTAAGCGTATTAATTTGTAACTTGCGAGACCAATATCCTCGTCGCCGCTTTGTTATAGTCTTGCGAGTGTGACAAATAATAACGCAAACTAGGTGTACGTTTAATTTCAATTACGTTTAATTATATTCTTAAAGCTTAACAATAAGACAATTAAATAACTTCAGATCTTATGTATAGTTAACCTCGCTCGTGACTCGCACACCTAATATCCTCTAAAAACGTGGCGGTCTTCCTTAAGATGGCGAATTTGACGTTCTGCTCAGGGTTGTATTTCTAAGCATTGAGAACAACACTTTTATTCCTCATTCCTCAACATTACTATTTTTCAATTTAATTGAGCTTAAGGCCAGTTTATGGAAGATTTTTGTGAAAAAACAACAACAGTTTTTAATGGTAGAAGTTATAGTACTATTTCGGAAATCACCACATTTCCTCATCAGACTTCTTTTTATTAAATTAATTTAATTTAATTTTTCATAACCACTTCGCTCAGGCTTTGAACCCGGGAGCTCGGAGTTGCAGAGCCAATACGCTACATATTGTGCTACGCTAGCCGAGTTGGCTGTTGTGTTTATTTCATCTTCCTTAAACAAACCAACTACAAACAAGAGCAACTGATCTGCCGCTTGTTATGTATACTCATTAACGCACTCATGTACATACGTAACTCAGCTTACATTCCAAAGGACTCAAGCTTAAATTCACTCAAGTAAACAAAGTCTAACGATCGCTTAGATATTGTTAAAGCACTAGCTTAAGCTAGGGTCCGATTTCCGTGTTCGAAATGAATAGTCGTCCTATATTTGTGTTTGCTTAAAAGATTATGATTTAAGTCGGAATTATGTAACTTTGTACTATGTACTTATCGAAACTACATAAAAGTATTAAACTACGAATATTTTGAATAAATTGTAAATTCGTCATTAATCGACGCATTCTAATTTAATATCAACTGCTTTTCTATCTGGCGACGAGGATAAAAAAAACGAAAAATTAAAATAAAATCAAGACTTGTAATTTTTGAAAAACGGTATACCAACAAAATTTTGTTAAAAAGAAATAATCGTACAAAAGATTAATAAAAGTGCACTTAAAACCTACATATGTATACTAAAATCGACAGAAACTAGACTTACTTATATCAAACTGCGCAGTAGCTTAAAATATTAAAGCCAAAGACTAAAAATTTGCCATAGCTATAAAAAAAAAAAAACCGATATCAAAAATTTTAAATTTTCATATACATATTATATAAGTGCATAAAATATGTATAAATGTACCAAATATCACAAATAAATCAAGTTTTATAACCCAAAAATACAAAAACATTGCTTATTTGGCTTCAACACTTGAGACTCTCATCGTTAGACATAGCTGTGCGAATAACCTCGGACACGAAAGCAAAATTACCAAAATCAAAAATTTTTAATTTTCATATATTATATAGGTATGTAAGTGCATAGAATATGTATAAATATACCAAAAATCGCAAATAAATCAAAAGTTGCATAACCCAAAAACACAAAAACATTGCTTATTTGGCTTCAACACTTGAGACTCTAGACATTGTTGTGCGAATAACCTCGGACACGAAAGCAAAATTATCAAAGAGAAAAGTGTTATACCAAAGTATAACTTCTTTATCGTTTCCAATACGGCCGACACAACCGTAAAATTAGAGAACTGTGAGAGTGATATACGTACATACACACATACATACATGAGTGCTAAATATAAATTTCCCGCACAAACAGTTTTAACAGAAGAGCACATATGTATGTAAACATTGGTGCTGAGCAACACATAAAGACATAAAGGGCCGTACACATACAACTTTCCTCGCTTTACTTGACAATTCGAAATTTAACAACAAAGCATGAGGTGTAGAAGGTTTGCTACATAGAACGCTTTGACAGTTTCTACGTTAGTGGTTTGTTTTCAATTGTTATTTGTGTCTATTCCATTTATTTTGTTTAATAAAATATTAAGAAATGAGTTTTACTTATATAATTAAGTGGTAGTTATGCTACTTATGTATGTTTCAAAGTCGCGAGTGTAATAAACTATATTGAGGCCGAGCATATTTCGACAACATAAATAAAAACCGATTAAAGAGGTGTTTTATTTGCTATTTATTAATATTACTCTTCTTTTATCTTTTTAAAAGTAATTATACACGCAAAAACTATGAAATACTAGTAACTTTTCTAAATCGTGTGTATATGCACGCAGAAATAAAATGGAAATGTAAACAGTTGGTTGTCAAAGTGTACAAAAGTTGAGAGTTCGGCATGATTTTGCTTCGTTTTGCTTTGCTTTACTTTTCTCGCCTTGTATTTAGCAGCACTCATATAACATCAGGTCTTCAACTTATCTGTCAAAGCTAAACTCTGTAGCAAAGCAAAGCGAAAGTCTACTAAATTCACTTTAATAATATTGTCTTTGATAGGTACCTTTGTGAATTAAGACTATCGTAAAATCGTAGTCAAAGTTTCAAAATTAATTTTTTTTTATTAAGTTACGATTTTTTTCTCTGTAGCTTCGTCAGTTCTCGTTTGATTTTGATGAGTTATACGCCATTAAAATAGTGATTTGTCACCTTTAAAAATATATAAACAACTTTTGAATCGGATGAAAATTCGCAAAGATATTGATGATTGACTAGCGAATGACCTCAAAAACAGTTTTTTGGCCCTAAAATGAGATTTTGGGGGTGTTTCGCAAATTTCAAGTATACAGTTTTTCTTAGTTTTTTAAGGCCTAACGCCTAGGCTAGGTCTCTTTCAAAGTTCATTTTCAGTGTTACACAGTGTTATCTGAGACCAATATGTTACAGTCTGTATAGCGTGAACACATTTCATTAAGCTTGCTAATGATGGTATGCGTTGTAATGTTGTTTATTTGCCAAATTCCAGGCCATTTTGAAAAAACGTCCGCGATTACAAAATAATAAGCCCCATTGCATGGTCCAGCTATATCAATATGTATACGTTCCATCGGGTTTTTTGCTAAAGGCCATGATTGTAGCGTATGTTTTACAGGTAATTTAGCTGCTGATGCGCAAAGTTGACAATTTCGTGTATATGTCACTATAGCTTCGTCAATACCAGGCCAATATACATACGTAACATCGCGCGAACAATTTCATCCGTTCTTTGCCTGGATGTCCTCTATGCAGTTGACGTAAAATTCATGCTTGTAATTTCTCTGGAATCACAATGCGTTCATGAAACATTAAACAATCTTGAATAACGCAAATTGCATCTTTACGTCATGAAATGGGCGTAATTCTTGCGGCATTTCTTACTGCCATCCATGCGATAATGCTTTTATGACTGCTTGTGATGTTGAACACTGTTTCGTTGCTTTACTGATCATTGCGAAACTCACTGGTAGTTTTGCACATTGATCTTCAATAATTGTGTGCATTTCTTCTTCAAGTTGAGTACAAGCGATAACCATCTCTGCCTCTTGCTTTGTGTGATTTGCAATTAGCCGAGAAAGCATGTCAACACATCCAAATTCTGTAGTTTTGACGTATTGGATGTTGAAATCGTACATCATTGGTTGGGATGCCCTTATTTTTACCAAATATTGCTAATAGCGGCTTATGGTCCGTGCATAATGTGAACTTGCGACCGAAAATGTAGCGATGAAATTTCTTTAGTGCAAACACTAAGGCTAATGCTTCTTTCTCGATTTGTGAGTATTTTTGCTCTGCATCTGTTAACGTTTTTGAAGCATGTTGCATTACTTTTTCGAAACCGTCCGGGAAAACATGGCAAATGAATGCTCCAATACCTTTATTGGAGGCGTCTGCTGCCACTTTTATCGGTAAACTTGGATTATAATGCGAAAGCATCAGGTCTGAATTTAAAATGTTTTTAAATTCCTGAAAGGCTTTTTGACATTCAGCGTTCCAAATAAATTTTTCATTTTTATGAAGTACCTTGTCTAAAGGTGCTCTGATTTTAGACATTTCTGAAATAAATTTGCCATAATAATTAACACTGCCCAGAAACGCTCTGACTTCTGATACATTCCCGGGCTGTGGTAGTCCAAAGATCTGGTAAATTTTGGTAGGGTTAGGTCGAATACCCGTCTTGCTTAAAATGTTTCCAAGATATTTCACTTCCACTGCGAAAAATGTACATTTGCTGAACAGCACGTGAAATTTATACTTTTGTAGCTGTTGTGCCACTTTATGTAGGTTTTCAACATGTTTATCAAATGTGGCACCGCCTATGATGATGTCATCAATATATGCGACGGTATCATCTATGCCTGCCAATATGGTGTCCATAATTTGCTGGAATGCTCCCGGTGCACTTTTGATACCTGGTGCGAGTCGATTGAACGTACATATGTATGTGTATTAATCGTGAGTAACTTTGCTGATTCTGCTGTGACAGGTACTTGAAGATATGCGTCTGATAAGTCTATTACAGTGAAGCAATGACTACCTGATACTTTTGCGTAAATTTCTTCAGGCGTGTGTAGAGGATACTGATGTGGTTCTAAACATGCGTTTAGCCCTGATGAATAATCCCCACAGATACAAACCTTGCCAGACGGTTTCTTTACTGCAACGATGGGTGCTGCCCATTGTGCAAACTCTACTGGAGTAATGACGCCTAGATGCTGCAATCTGTCTAGTTCTTCATCTATTAGCGGTAACATGGAGTATGCCACTGGTCTTTTAGCACGAAAAACAGGTTGTGCATCTGGCTTCAAATACAATGTTGATGTAACTGAGCTACATTTTGCAAATGCTGGCTTAAAAATGTCTGCATAGTCTTGTAGCAGCTTTTTTAACAGGATATCGTGTTGACCTTCTGAAGAATTAATGTTGTTACAAATGAGGTTTAGAGGTTTGTCCCAAAGGCGGAATTTATCGAACCAGTCGACACCTAAGATGTGCAAGGAATCAATATTTGTTACGAATAATTTGCAAAGCTGCACTTCCCCGTTTAACCGAACTTCACAAGCGCTGGTGACGTATTTGTTGACCAAACGCTTTCCAGGTTGCCCCATCTTGACCGATGTTGATTTCCCAATTAGGGAGACGTCCGAGGCTGTATCTACCTGCATTTTGACATCGTATGGCGAGAACTCTGAATTCGCGGCTGCTACCGGCTTTATGTTTAGGGTTGACTATTTGCGTCTCGTACCATGCGTTATCAAATTGACTTGTAAACTATGGCTTTGACCCTTGTTTACCTGAGGCTTATTTCGTTGTGGTTTAGCGGTTTTGCCTTTGTTGGCACTGTATGAATTACAATATCCCTCCTTATGACCGTATTTGTTGCACTGCTTGCATTTTTGACTACGGTATGGACAGTAATTTGAGTAATGCATTTCTCCGCAATTCCAACATGGCGTTTTTGGAATCTTTGCTTTATTTGTTTTGCTATTTTTGTTTGCGTCATTTTTGCTTTGGCGTGTATTTGTATGTATTGCGTTAGTAATGATGGTTTTTGTTTCTTCTACCATTGCCGTATCTTTTTTTAAGTTGATGAATTTTTGCGCATGTCTTACAAGTGTATTCAACGTCTGCTGTGCATATTCTTCAAGTTTCGCTAATGTTCTTATTTGTATTTCAGCGTCAGTATGCGATTGCAATCCAAATAAATAAATGAGACATTTAAATTGGTCTACTGAAAGTTCTGCTAATCTGAATTTTTCACAATGCGCATTCACTCTGGCTGCATATGATACCAGGCCCTCTTGTTGATTTTTACTAATTTGCAAACATTTGTACCTCACGCTGAAAAGCGATTCATTTGCATCAAACATCTCTCCAAGCTTAGCGACTGTCCCACTGAATTTAAAATCCCGAGGGTTCTTTGGAAGAATGTATGTATGTATGTTGCATACGTATTATACGCGATAGGATTTAACTTTCTCATTAAGAGTCGAACGCGTAATGCGTCATCCAATTCCTTTCCATCAACTAAGCAGATATCTTCATAACGGGCGTGCCACGTGTCAAATGTAAGTGCATTTGCGGCGTCATAGCAAAATTCTGTAATGCTGTTTGCTAATGACTCCATCAACTTTTCTTCGGAGTTTTCCCCTGGCTGCTGCGATCTTGATGCCTCAAGAATTTTGCTCTGCGTTTGCAACAGTTGCATGAATTCATCATAAAATTGTATTAAGCGTATTAATTTGTAACTTGCGAGACCAATATCCTCGTCGCCGCTTTGTTATAGTCTTGCGAGTGTGACAAATAATAACGCAAACTAGGTGTACGTTTAATTTCAATTACGTTTAATTATATTCTTAAAGCTTAACAATAAGACAATTAAATAACTTCAGATCTTATGTATAGTTAACCTCGCTCGTGACTCGCACACCTAATATCCTCTAAAAACGTGGCGGTCTTCCTTAAGATGGCGAATTTGACGTTCTGCTCAGGGTTGTATTTCTAAGCATTGAGAACAACACTTTTATTCCTCATTCCTCAACATTACTATTTTTCAATTTAATTGAGCTCAAGGCCAGTTTATGGAAGATTTTTGTGAAAAAACAACAACAGTTTTTAATGGTAGAAGTTATAGTACTATTTCGGAAATCACCACATTTCCTCATCAGACTTCTTTTTATTAAATTAATTTAATTTAATTTTTCATAACCACTTCGCTCAGGCTTTGAACCCGGGAGCTCGGAGTTGCAGAGCCAATACGCTACATATTGTGCTACGCTAGCCGAGTTGGCTGTTGTGTTTATTTCATCTTCCTTAAACAAACCAACTACAAACAAGAGCAACTGATCTGCCGCTTGTTATGTATACTCATTAACGCACTCATGTACATACGTAACTCAGCTTACATTCCAAAGGACTCAAGCTTAAATTCACTCAAGTAAACAAAGTCTAACGATCGCTTAGATATTGTTAAAGCACTAGCTTAAGCTAGGGTCCGATTTCCGTGTTCGAAATGAATAGTCGTCCTATATTTGTGTTTGCTTAAAAGATTATGATTTAAGTCGGAATTATGTAACTTTGTACTATGTACTTATCGAAACTACATAAAAGTATTAAACTACGAATATTTTGAATAAATTGTAAATTCGTCATTAATCGACGCATTCTAATTTAATATCAACTGCTTTTCTATCTGGCGACGAGGATAAAAAAAACGAAAAATTAAAATAAAATCAAGACTTGTAATTTTTGAAAAACGGTATACCAACAAAATTTTGTTAAAAAGAAATAATCGTACAAAAGATTAATAAAAGTGCACTTAAAACCTACATATGTATACTAAAATCGACGGAAACTAGACTTACTTATATCAAACTGCGCAGTAGCTTAAAATATTAAAGCCAAAGACTAAAAATTTGCCATAGCTATAAAAAAAAAAAACCGATATCAAAAATTTTAAATTTTCATATACATATTATATAAGTGCATAAAATATGTATAAATGTACCAAATATCACAAATAAATCAAGTTTTATAACCCAAAAATACAAAAACATTGCTTATTTGGCTTCAACACTTGAGACTCTCATCGTTAGACATAGCTGTGCGAATAACCTCGGACACGAAAGCAAAATTACCAAAATCAAAAATTTTTAATTTTCATATATTATATACGTATGTAAGTGCATAGAATATGTATAAATATACCAAAAATCGCAAATAAATCAAAAGTTGCATAACCCAAAAATACAAAAACATTGCTTATTTGGCTTCAACACTTGAGACTCTAGACATTGTTGTGCGAATAACCTCGGACACGAAAGCAAAATTATCAAAGAGAAAAGTGTTATACCAAAGTATAACTTCTTTATCGTTTCCAATACGGCCGACACAACCGTAAAATTAGAGAACTGTGAGAGTGATATACGTACATACACACATACATACATGAGTGCTAAATATAAATTTCCCGCACAAACAGTTTTAACAGAAGAGCACATATGTATGTAAACATTGGTGCTGAGCAACACATAAAGACATAAAGGGCCGTACACATACAACTTTCCTCGCTTTACTTGACAATTCGAAATTTAACAACAAAGCATGAGGTGTAGAAGGTTTGCTACATAGAACGCTTTGACAGTTTCTACGTAAGTGGTTTGTTTTCAATTGTTATTTGTGTCTATTCCATTTATTTTGTTTAATAAAATATTAAGAAATGAGTTTTACTTATATAATTAAGTGGTAGTTATGCTACTTATGTATGTTTCAAAGTCGCGAGTGTAATAAACTATATTGAAGCCGAGCATATTTCGACAACATAAATAAAAACCGATTAAAGAGGTGTTTTATTTGCTATTTATTAATATTACTCTTCTTTTATCTTTTTAAAAGTAATTATACACGCAAAAACTATGAAATACTAGTAACTTTTCTAAATCGTGTGTATATGCACGCAGAAATAAAATGGAAATGTAAACAGTTGGTTGTCAAAGTGTACAAAAGTTGAGAGTTCGGCATGATTTTGCTTCGTTTTGCTTTGCTTTACTTTTCTCGCCTTGTATTTAGCAGCACTCATATAACATCAGGTCTTCAACTTATCTGTCAAAGCTAAACTCTGTAGCAAAGCAAAGCGAAAGTCTTATGTGTACGGCCCTTAACAGACGTGTTAACAGGAAAACAATATCGAAAGAAATGTTGCTCTATGTACTTTGAGTGTTGCTGTGTTTTACTTATGCTATGTTAAATTTGTCGTGACGATGAACTTTGTATTTTGCTATGTCAATAAAACCTCAAAAAATAATTAATAAATAAAGCAAATTAAATAAAACAATAAAATCCGTAAAAATAAATATAAACTTAAAAATTGCACTGACCTTAGCAGAGGCGTAAAGAGAAGCGCGTAGTATACTATTTTTCGACAGGGAAAGTGAATACACTATTACTCACTATCTAAGAGATGTTGCAACAATTATTTCCCTAACAAAAAAAACATGTAATCTCTAAGGTTTTGTACAACAAATTGAAAGGCCGAGCATTGTATGTTATCCAACAAGTCAACGAACCTAGTTTTGAAGACATCCTAAGCAAACTAAAGGAAAAATTTGGCGTCAAGTTAAATCAACATTTTTAAATTTAAGAAACCATGCGATGAATGTTAGGGCTACGAGTATCGAAGATTTACACAGTAAGCTTGGAGGTATTTTACAGTCAATGAATACGAAATATATTTTAGAAGGCGAAACCGATAGTTTATATGCGGCTCATAATAATGTAAAACTAATATTTGACATATCTTTGCAATTCTTACCTTTTAATGTAAAAACTTTGTTGTTGCAAAATCACAAATAATAGGAAAAAAGCTTTTACTTATTATTTACAAAATAATATGATACATGATTTTGAAATAAATAATGGTATTAGGAATACGGATGTTCACTCAAAAGATAATAAATATCCGCATAATGGTAAGCATAATTTTTTAAATAATTCCAATGTGTTGATATATAAAAGAAATGAAAACGACGGTTATCAATCTAACGGACACTTTAATAGAAGTCGCCCAAACAATTCCGCATTTCAAACCCCACATTTTAGAGGCAATCCAAATTATGGAAACTTTCATAATTACCGTAAAAACGACTCTGGAAACTTTAAGAATAGTCTAGGTAAAGGTGTCCATACAAATGTTAATTACAATGGAAATGATTATAGTAGGGGTAATGCTAGCGGGAATGTTCGTGGTAGATTAAGTGATCCTAGAAACTACATATACACAAATAATTCTGGTAGGTTTAACAATAATGCAAGGTACAACCAGCAACCATCCGTTGTACCAATGGAAGGGGACAACATTGAAAATTACGAAAATTTTCAGCTTTCTCCTCTTCAACCGACTTACCCGATAGATTTGACAATCATTATTGTCGTAATAAGGTGTTTGGTGGATAGCGGATCGGCAAAAACGTTAGGGGATTTTAAAAGTTTCGGAAATTTTTGCAGTCGCAGGGCATTGGAACAACCTTTCCTAGTAAAAACAATTTTTGCATCAGTAATAATATTAGAGGAAGTCATCGTCAATATTCCCATAGAATTTGAGAGAAAACAAGAGACAATGTATTTTAAATTATTAAAATTTAATGACAGACAAGCCTTTTCAATGCATACTGGGACTAAATATTCTTGCTCCTCTTAAAATCCTAATTGATTTTTCAGAAAGAGTAATTAAGTTCAACAATAAAGTAATACCTTTTGCTAATAACAAGCCTGCAACATACCTACCTAATGATGACGAATTTTACGCCTATTGTTCTCAGACAAATACATATCCCGATACAATTTCATTAGCTAAAAGTAATTTAAATTTAGATACACTGATTAACAAAGACTTGAACACCGAAGAACGAAGATTTAAAAAAAAAATTCTATTAAAATATAAAGACATATTTTTTCAAAAAGGACAAGGCTGGTAGGCTCAGATACGGTTAAACACCAAATTATAACGAAGCCGCATGCTCCTATATACGTAAAAAATTATAGATACCCTTATGCGTTGGAGGAAGAACTGAATCGCCAGTTGGAATCTATGTTAAAAAATGGTATTATTAGGCCAAGCAAATCTCCATATAACTCGCCGTTATGGATCGTGCAAAAGAAGTGCAACAGCGGTAGTAAAAAGAAATGGCGTTTGGTTATAGATTTTTGGAAACTAAATAGCCTTACAATCGATGACTAGATTCCTATACCTCACGTAGAGTCACTCTTTGAAAAGTTAGGGGGCGCACAATATTTTACTAGGATTGACTTGGCTAAAGGATTCCACCAAATTCTAATGAGCGATAGCAACATAGAAAAAACAGCTTTTTTTGGTCCGAATGGGCACTATGAATTTACGCGGATGCCATTTGGACTGAAAAATACGCCTGCTACATTCCAGCGTATGATGAACACCATTTTAGGTGACTATATTAATAAGATCGGCATAATGTATATGGATGACATTTTAATATTTTCAACATCCATAAATGAACATTTTGAAAGTTTAGCCAAAACTTTAAATCGCCTGTCCGAAAACAATTTAAAAATACAATATGACAAATGCAACTTTCTGTCGAGACATTATTTCTGGGCCATATCATTACTCCCGACGGCATTAAGCCAAATACCGAAAAAATTACCATACGTTAGAAAAGGAGCTTTCAGCAATAGTATGGGCGGTGAAGCATTTCAGACCGTATTTGTTCGGACGTCCTTTTCTTGTTCAAACTGACCACAAGCCACTAAAATGGCTATATTCTATGAAGGATCTAAGTGCACGCATTATACGGTGGAAAACTTTGCTTAGCGAATATGAGTTTGAAATTGAATACATAAAAGGTAAAGAAAACAACGTAGCCGACTTTCTAAGCCGACAAGAAATAGATAAAGAAGGAAACTTAGACATCAAGTCTCTGTTTGAAAATTCCTTTGAAACGATGCATTCAAGCAAGCGAAAATCAGAACAATCATATTATTATCTCTGATTCAATCGTAAACAGATATACAACTCAAATTCGACTAGTAAAACCACGGAAAGCGAAGTACTATATAACAAACACCTCATAACTTATGTATGTAGCAGAATGTGACGTGCATAACAGCACTTATATTCCAGATTTATTTAAAAGATACATAAAAAAGGGAACAATAGGAATTCATTCAAAATTACCTGACAACCTATATAATATTGTTCAAGAGAAATTAATTAGTTTTTTTTTCAAATAACGGCAATATTAAATTTACCAAGTGCAGTAATCTAGCATTAGACATTAAGAGTGAAGAAGACATTCTAGAGGTAGTAGAAAAAATCCACATAGAAGGTAATGATAGAGGTGTATTAGAAAACTATGAGCAACTTAAACTAAATTATTTTTATCCAAATCTTAAAAAGATAATCAACAGATTTATTAACAAATGTAACGAGAACAAATACGCAAGAAAACCGTTAAAGAAATTGTTTAATTATACCGAAACTCCCAGCAGCCCTAATGAAATAGTACATGTGGATGTGTTTTATTGTTTTCAAAATTACTTTTTGACCACTATTGATTGATTTACCAAGTTAGCTTCCGTGCATAAATTGCCCGACAGAAATATGATCACAATTAAAATCAAACTACAGGAAAGATTCGCATGGCTAGGAAAACATAAAAAAATTATAATGGACAACGAGTTTAATAACTCATTTTTAAGATTATTCTGCCGCGAAAGTAGTATAATTCCGATCTTTACTACTCCAAACAGTCATACGGGTAATACAGACATCGAAAAACTGCATTCCACGATATTAGAACACATACGAATTTTAAAGCACACGGACAACACATTGGAGGCAGAGGAATTTATGTTAAAAGCCATTGGTTACTATAACAATTCTGTACATAGTTCAACCAATGTGAAACCAATGGCTTTTATTAACAAAAATGATATTGATTTCAAAAAACTTTAAAATTATGCGTACCAAAAGAAAAAACAAACTATGGACAATATTAATACAAAAAGGGAAAAAAATCCCAAATTTTGACAACGACAAAATTAACATTAAAAACCCTCTTGCTAACAGAAACAAAACTGCCAAAAGATTCACAAAACTGCCTAAAAGTTATCCAAACAAAATTGACATAGCCCAAATCAAAAGGCCACATAAAAACTTGTAAATATAAAAACTTTTAAATATAATTATAACTATACTATGTACATATATATGTAGGTATTATATACGAAAAAAAAATATATTTTAACATTGTTATTTAACAATAATATTTTCAAATAGCTCAAACCAAAAGGCCACATAAAAGCTTGTAAATATAAAAACTTTCGAATAAAAATTATTACTATATACATATAGGTATTACATATATACGAAAAAGGCTGTAAATGTTGGCACTGTTATTTTACAATATTATTTTGATACGAGTTCTTTAAATGAAAAAGGTATGTTATGTATGACCAATATCCTTTTTAAAAATCGTTATTATATAATACTTATAATATCACAGTTTTAATGTTTTAACATTTATCGATTTATAAATTGTACTTATCGAAACTATATAAAAGTATTAAACTACGAATATTTCGAATAAATTGTAAATTCGTCATTAATCGACGCATTCTAATTAAATATCAACTGCTTTTCTATGTCGCTATTTAACATGTGAATTATTAACATTTACTAGGCCAACAGAAAATAAACAAACATATATGTATATGCAAGGATGAGCACGCCTTAAGAATGCATTCTAATATAAAGTAAATAACTTAAATACAGAATTTGCAAATAAAACACAAACAACAACCACACAAACAAGTTAAATAGCGGCAGATCAGTTGCTCTTGTTTGTAGTTGGTTTGTTTAAGGAAGATGAAATAAACACAACAGCCAACTCGGCTAGCGTAGCACAATATGCAGCGTATTGGCTCTGCAACTCCGAGCTCCCGGGTTCAAAGCCTGAGAAAAGTGGTTATGAAAAATTAAATTTAATTAATTTAATAAATGGAAGTCTGATGAGGAAATGTGGTGATTTCTGAAATAGTACTATAACTTCTACCATTAAAAACTGTTGTTGTTTTTTCACAAAAATCTTCCATAAACTGGCCTTGAGCTTAATAAAATTGTAAAATATTATGTATATAAATCGTACATTTGCATATGCATGTACAAAACAAAAAAGAAAATGTAAAAAGTTGATCGCCAAAGTGAACAAAATTGGAAAGTTGCCCATGATTTTTCTTTGATTTGCTGTGCTTTACTTTTCTTACCTTCTGGTTAGCAAGACTCATATAACATCACTTCTTTAACATATCTGTCAAAGAGAATCTACGAATGCTATTCATATGATTTTGGAAGAATATAGAATAAGTTGGGGTATTGTGATATATGTATGTAGGTAAACATAACTCTTTCGACAGTTTCTGTAATTGTTTTAACATAAACAAAAATAAGACCGTACAATTCAATTAATTTACGTATTGTGCAGCATCTTTAAAAACAAGATACGGAACTGCAATTCGGCTATGCTGGGTCCTATCTCTGTGGCGGTCTCTCTTGGGAACGCTGACCAAGAACTGCCACTTCCAAATCCAGGGTGTCAAGCGACACCGTGCCTATTGGATGGTTTGCAGCCAGGTCAACCGGCTGTACTTGTACGGCGGCTTCTCGATACCGGGCCGCCTTGAGCAGTAACGATGGCCTTACCGCGGCAAGGGGCGCCGTCTTGCCTAGGCTGGACGGGCAGTCGTACGATACAAGATGATAACAAACAACAAAAAGCAAATACAAAAAAATACCAGAACAACAACAACAGGGGCAACGGCTGCAACCGCAACAGAAACGTCAACAACCAATACAACAGCCTTGGAGGAGAGTAGCTGTGCTTCCTCCAGAAGCTCACCGCAGAAGAAGCCGCCCTGTTCGAAGAACACGCCAGAGATGACGAACCCTGCACCAGTAGTGGATTACGTCGAGAAACGTACCACAATCAGGTATGAGTTTTCAGAAACCTTTGTTAATGTCTCCGCTGAGGTAGATCGGTCACAAGACCGACCCGGCTCGTCTATTTACAGGACCAGCAAGGGTGAGGAAGAAGGAGCTCCAAGAGCCGACCCCGAACCCCAAACCGTAACCGCTCTGAGGGCCGACGTCGCTCAAAAAGCTGGAGACGATCTGCATCTAGGGATGTACCGGGCACCAGACACCACGCTAGAGCGTTGGGAGGGACCTACGCTGTGCACACGCACAAGGCGGCCGGCAGCAAGGTCTCGGCGCAGCAGAGCTCTAAACGCACTGTTGCGTCGGTTCCAGTTGACCCGGGGGCATCAAAGCGAGCTGCGAACGAGCGGACAAACCAACTGCCGAACCCTCCGCAACAGTTACAGGCTCCGGAGGTCGATGACGGTGGACTCAGTCCACAAGGCATACCCTCCACACAGGAGCTCCTGGAAGGCTTAGACATGAGGCGACTAGTTCAAAGCGAGGGTGACCCAGGGCTCTCGGACGGGTATCGGTAGCCCAGGTTAACCTTCATTACGCGGTGGCCGCCCCGGGAGTCATCGCTGGCAGGTTTGCTACGGAAGGCCTGGGAATTCTACTAATACAAGAACCGTGGACCTAGAGGCCAGGTAAGGGGCCTCAACCAGAAGAGTAATCAGGTAATTGGGACCTCTACTGCGAGAGACCAAGAGCGTACGTAGTGCCCAAGAAAGGTATTAACTACTTCGGCATTACAGAATATCTAACACAGGGTCTCGTGGCGGTGTTATAGCTTCCGCTTACTTTCCCGGCGATAACACAAACGTCCCAACCCGCGAAGTGCAAGCACTGGTCGAATCCTGTCTAGGTAAACAACTTCCCCTAAACATCGGGACTGACTCCAACTCACACAACGAGTAGAGGGGCATTTGTTACGAGAGTGAGAGGAAGTACTGAAAATCACACTCAGCTGGGGACTTAACTCTCCTGTGATCTTTCAGTGGTGAGTCTCATCTGAGCCGTCGCTGTCGGATCATGGGATTATCAGATTCGAGCTGGGAGTGGAGGTCCAAACTTCCGGGAATCCAAGAAGAGCGAACTGGAACAAATTCAGAGAGGCTCTTAGTTCAAATCTATCAGGCTTAGATTCCAGGCATAGTAGAGGTACAGTGTACAGAGTTAGATGTTAGGGTCAACAGACTGAATGATATCATAGTCGATGCCTTTAACCATAGCTGTCCCGAGTGCAAACCAAAGGGGAAAGCGCAACCCCTTGGTGGTCTCGGGAACTCACAGTTCTCAGGAAAGAAGTGCGTACGCTCTTTAATTGTACAATAACCAAGTACAGCAAGGAGATCACAAAATCAAAGCGCAATAGCATTAGAACCTTCTGCGAGGACGTTGAGGCGACTCCGGCGGCGGCCAGACTCCACAGGGCCCTAGCGAAAGGAAAACCAGATACCAGACTAGCCATAAAGCTACCCAATGGCACATACACAGGTTCCGAGAAGGAGAGATCACTCGCCCTGCTCTGAGCGCACTTACCGGATTCCGATCCAAGGGAATCCAGAAGGCTGAACAACTGGAGGTCTGTCTGCTGGGCTCTAGGCTCCTTTGAACTCTACAAGGACATGGCGGTGGACGGGATCAGTCCAGTGATGCTGAGGCAGAGAGGGGGACTTCGAACCCATCACGTTGTTAAGGTAATGAGAGTTATCCTGGCGCTGGCCCACATTCCAGAGGTGTGGCGCAGGGCCCGGATAATATTCATTCTCAAAATAGGAAAGAGCGTTCTAAAAGCAATGAAGATTATCGACCAGGAGATAAGGAACAGCGCCCTACAACATACATACAGAGTAGGCAGATCCACTGATACTGCGTTGTATGCTGTACTGCAACAGGCAGTAAAGCGAACCCTGCTAAACTTTGCAAGGGAAGGCTTCGGCAAAGGAAAGGTGCTGTCATCCAAAGCTAAGGATAAGATAGGGTATCAGCTCCCGTTAGCCCTTCTTTCAAGAAATGACAGACATAAGGCAATAACCTTCGAAAGATATTTCCGGATTACACTTCAAGATAAAAATACCTGGAACCTCTCCACTTTGGAAAGCTGTGTCCAGGCTAGCACACTGCAGTGGTACACAGATGGCCCGAAGGTATAGGGGCGGGAGTCTATCGCTCAAGAACTAAACTCTCGGTTTACATGGGGTCCTTCCCAAGCATTTTCCAGGCGGAGGTGTATGCCATAAGCAGGTGTGTCGATATCAATCTGCATAGGAACTATCGAGGTGATAAAATCTTAATCCTTAGTGACAGTCAGGCAGCTCTCAAAGCCCTCTCATCATATGAGGTTAAATCCTTGGAAGAACATTCCAGTACTCAACCAGGCTAAGACTACTAGGGTATAATACCAAAAGGTACAAAGTTCTTATCAACCTCCCTAAGACAAAACTCAGAATCCTAACAGGCTTTCTGACAGGACACTGTAGGTTAAAAGGGCACATGCACCGAATGGGAATCTGGTCTGGAAACCTATATCACTTTTGCGACAAATCCAGGGAGACCCCTTCCTACCTACTACTGCAGTGCGACGCTGTCGCACGAAGAAGGGAGAGGTGTAAAGGGCATAGTTGGCCAAAGGACAAGCAAATACACTCCTTATCACCAGGATCAATAATGCAATTTCTAGAGGTGCTGGGTTTGATTGAGGTGCTCTAAGCAACCGAGAGCACAATAGACCTACTGGCCGCAGTGCATACCTCTAACAATATCTATCTATCTATCAGTACGGCAACGTAGCAAATAAAGTAACATACGTGTTCGATGCCCATAGTACTCCCATCTTCCTACCACTAACAGCATTAATGGCTTTTTCATATTTTCTACGTTCTGGTTACGAATTTTGCCTTTATGCAGCTGAATGCAAAATAGGTTATTTGCTAAAAATTATTGTCTGTATGTTTATTGTGATATACCGTATCACATTGAACCACTTTTTTATTTATTTATTTATTTCAAAAGTCAAATAACTTACAAGTTCGTACTGACTAAAACGATAACATTTAGAGTATACTACAGAGGTTCTTATGAGTAAAACTTAGAATTAAAGTGCAGAAAGCACTAAAACAAAATAGAATTCAATAATTTAGAAAACACACTCTTTGGCAAAGAAAAATCAAGCAGGGTAGAATTCGAAATCTCGTTGAGTTCTCGAAGTGAACGCGCTAATGGGGCATTTCTTGCATAATTCGTGCTAAGGGTCTTGAGGTAAAATGGAAAGTTAAAACGAAGTGTTCTCGCAGGAATAAGAAATTGAATAGAGAGCAGTAATGTGTGGCAATCGATTTCGCCACTTATCAATACATGCACGAAAGTCAAAAAACGAAAAGTCCTTCTGCATTCTAGGGTCTTAAGATCAATCAAGAGAATTTGGGAATTGTAGGAAGGGACGGGAGCGGAAAATTTAAGGGAAGATAAAGCATATTTAAGAAAAATCTTTTGAATACGTTCAATTCTATTAATAGCAAATCTATTATGAGGTCTCGAAATAAATGGAGCATATTCAAGTTTTGGACGAACAAAAGACGTATAGAGTAATTTCAGAGTGTATGGATCAGTAAAGTTAGAACTATTTCGACGTACAAAACCCATCGCAGCATATGATTTTGATATGATTGAATTTATGTGGTTATTAAATAAAAAAGAGGCATCGAAAATTACCCCAAGGTCTTTAGTCTCGTCAACAGACTGAAGAGGAGTACCAGAGATACTATATGACGTTCGAACAATGTTTCGTATTTTCGAGAACGTAACATGATAGCATTTGTTGATATTGAGATGGAGGTGAGACCGACAACACCATAAGTATAGGCTATTAATTTCATTTTGAACCCGAGAAGCATCTTCAGGGGTCTTAATCGAAGAAAAAACTTTCAATTAATAAAAAGAACGAAGAGCAAAAGCCCTAGGATACTTCCCTGAGGTACACCAGATGATGCAATAATGGGAGTAGAGGTTACCCTTTCGATCGAGACCACGCAGCACCTATTTCTTAAATAGGATTTTAGCCACTCAAGAAATATAGAGTGAAAACCAAACACAGATAGCTTGCGCAATAATATGCAATGGGATACTTTGTCGAAGGCTTTGGAGAAGTCGGTGTATATACAATCAACCTGGAGCCCAGAAGAAAATGTGTCAATCCAGTATTCACTAAAAACCGCTAGGTTAGTTAACGTAGACCGTCCGGCGAGTACATTACATTATCCCATCTCGAGTTTTTTAAACTAAAAAATTTTTTCTATTGAAATAATTTACCAAATATAAAAAACTAACTAGAATTATTATTAAATATATTCACGAAAAAACCAAAATAATTGCATGAAGCTATCTTTGAAAACTTTGGATTAAGTCAAGTTAGCAAAAAAAATTCCAAAAAAAAAACAATTTATTGGGGAATTTGCAGGCGTCGACGAAGTATCTTACGAGAAAATCAAGAGGACGGCTTCCGTGTGAACTACAGTTTCAGCTATGTATATGTGCGGCATTGGAAACGGAAGGCCACAGAGGAGAAGAAAACTACATCGGATACGATGCAGGTTGCTCTACCACCTCAGGCCATGGATGCAGAATTATCGGCACGAGGCGTCCCTGCGATTAGGCAACATGCTCCTGCGGCCATTCCTGCATTTACCTGCACGACAGAAGATGGCCCTAGAACGCAGGAGCTGATTGAGGATCTCGACTTGAGAAAACTTGAGCTCGACTTTAGGAACTAGAGCGACTCTGGGCTCTCCGACCTAAAAGTACTGTGACCTCGATCCTGACAGTCGCCCAGATCAACTTACAACAGGTTTGCCTCGGGAGATCTGGGCATCATACTGGCTCAGAAGCCGTGGGTCTACAAACGCCAGGTAATGGGCATTAAAGACTCTCACAATAAGACCTCTCCACGGAGAGAACAGAACATCTAACAAGGGACCTAGTGGCGGTGCAGATAAAATTTGAGGTGAATAAAGAAGCCAAAAATGTAGTTTTTGCTGCTGCTTATTTTGCGGTAGATAACAACAACATTCTCCCACTGGAGGTTCAGGAATTACTGAAACGCTGTGAAAGGGATAAGCTTCCGCTTGTTTAGGTTGCGATGCTTATGCGCACAGCGAGGAATGGGGAGGCATTGATACCAACCCAAAGGGTGAGTCCTTATTAGAATACATTTTAAGTAATGACTTGAGTATACATTATGTGGGACAAAGACCACTATTCGTAACTAGGATCAGAGAGTTCTGTTAGCTCGCAACTTGATTATGATGTATTTGTTATAGTTGAGACATGGCTCAATTCTAAATTTTTTTGATGCGGAATACTTTGACTCTAATTTTTATTAGTGATAATTTTATCTATAATATTTCGGAATGCATTTCTCCTATTACGCCGTGTGATGCATCATGTGCCTCTGATTTTGAATTTTAAATTTTATGTTTTCTTCATCTCTGCCTGATGATAGAATAGCTTTTAATTTTGCAGCATGTGATTTTGATCTGATTAATACTTTACTAATGGAATACAAATGGAATAACCTATTGTCCTGCTCCGACGTTTGCAGATGATATTATGTGTTTAAAACTTTAATGTTTGATTTCTGTTTAACTAACGTTCCGATTATTGAGAAAAAGCCTTATAAACTACCGTGATATAACTTTCACTTGAAAAGGTTAAAGAACCTCCGGAATAAATTCTTTAAAAAGTTTAGATTAAATGGGAGACAAATTTTTTTTCTAAATATCAGCGTTATTCCAAAGATTTCAACTGTTCTTTTACAGAAACTACATCCTAAGCATGGAGGAGAATATTAAATCAAATCCAAAGTATTTCTGGCATTTTATTAAATCTAAAAAGTCGAACTCTGCTATTTCTTCAGCCGTATTTTATGAGAAAAAGTTTGCTAACACTCCAAATGGCGTTGCCAATTTGTTTGCGGAATTTTTTTGGTTCTCTAAGCCTCTCTTCGGACGATGTTATTACTGACATTACTAATCATAAACCATCTACAAAAACGGATATTGATGGACTTTCCGTTCATTTGTTTAAAAATTGCCCCGCTTCAATTTCACCTTTAAAAATAATTTTTAATCTGTCATTGACGTCTGGAGTTTTCATTGATGACTGACTGCAAGTTCACTTCCATTAGCCCTATTCACAAAAGTGGTAGTAAGAATAAGGTTTGTAATTATAGACCCATATCAAAGTTATGAACTGTTTCGAAACTTTTTGAGGGTATCATTAAAGAAAAAATTTATTTTGCATATAAGAGTCTGGTCTCGCCTAACCAGCGCGGTTTTGTCCCTCACAGGTCTACAGTTTTGAATCTAGCAGTATTTAGGGAATATTGCATTGCGTCTTTTTCTGCCGGGCTGCAGGTTGAATGTGTATATACAAACTTTTCAAAAGCTTTTGATAAAGTTTCACATTATTTATTGATTTATAAGTTGGCGCATATAGGTTTTCATTCAGTTTTTTTTAAATGGATTAAATCCTATTTATACAAAAGAATTTGCGTAGTAACAATTGACGGCAATTCTTCTGAGTCTTTTTTGCCTCCTCTGGCGTTCCCCAGGCGAGTATACTAGGTCCGTTATTGTTCGTTCTGTTTATTAATGATATTAGTAGCTGCTTTAGATTTGCAAACATTTTTGCTCAATGCCGGCGACTTAAAAGTTTTTTCGATAATTAAAAAACCCGATGACGCTCTTCAGCTTCAAAATGACATTCACAGCTTACACCTGTGGTGTGTTAACTCTCAGCTCTCTTTAAACACAAAAAAGTGCTATAAAGTCACGTATGCGAAAACTCATAATACCTTGCCGACGTCTTATATGTTTTCTCATTCTTTTTTACAAAGTTTGGACGAAATTAAAGATCTTGGCGTAATTTTTTCGAGTAACTTTTCCTTTAATAGGCATATTTGTCATATTATTTCGAAATTTTATTCGGTTTTAGGGTTTGTTAGGCGAAATAGTTCCAAATTTTCTGACCCAGATACTCTTAAGTTATTATATACGCCTTTTGTTCGTTCCAACTTGGAATATGCTACCTTTATCGGGAGGCCTAGTCAAAAAATTATTAAAATAGGATTGAACGGGTCCAAAAAGTTTTACTTAAATATGTCTATCGTTCATTGTGTTTTGATGAGCCAATTCTCTCTTCTAAATCTCGCTTGCTTTTGATTAACTTTAAGACTTTGGAAGCGAGAAGGGTTTTTGTTCATAATATCATCAATGGGGACATTGAGTGCTCCTTTCTTTTGGAAAGAATTAATTTCAACATCCCTCAACGTAATATTCGTATTTCTTTACCCTTCTATGGAGTAAAATGTAAAACAGAATATTCGCGAAATGCTCCCCTTGTTTGAGCGCTAATTGAATTTAATTCATTCTCGAGTTCTATCCAACTTGATTTTTCAATTCCAAAAAATATATTTTCTCGTATTTTAAATTTAGCTATCTAGGTTTTTAAATCTTAATTTTTAATTACTTTGTAAATAGTCTTTAAGAAACTTTTGTTCATAGACTAAATAAATAAATAGTTCATACCAGCGCAGGTAGTCGTGCGAACTGTGCACCCGCACCCTCGAAAGAGTGGTCGTGCGGGGATAGATTCATAGCAACTCAGCCCGCAACCGCACATCAGCGGAAAAACGTAAATTCAGGTATCCAAAGAACCTTAGCTCCTGCCATAGAACGACGCAGTGGGATATACAAGAGCGTTAGAGGAAGTCTAGCACCAGCGCCCGCCTTTGAGCGGCGAAGCGGAGACGAGAACTTACAGATCGAAGTGAACCCGCACCCGCTGTAAATCGGAGTAGCAGGCAAATATCCGCACAGGCACCTAGCTCCAAGTGGCAAAAAGCGCATCCACAGCCCCTTGAGTTGGGCTCTGAATAGCGGTCGAGGGTCGGCGATCCAGAGTCACTGGCGGGTGGCGGAGTACAGCACACAAGCTACTCTGTAACCCTCAAAGGAATCAGGCTGGCGGTGTTGCCTCAGAACTATCCGGTGGAATCGCTAGGGCCGGAGGAGGTCACAAATTTTGAAGAGGTCATTATGGATGAGGTCTTCAAAGGATGGACTTACCCGATTGGCTTTTGCGGGGTGTTCTTTCGTCCAGGTTTTTTGCTGGTAGACTGCAAAGTTGAGAAGGCTGCGAGGTAGCACAAAGCGAGAGGCCTGGAAAGGAACGCTGTGCAAGAGGAGGTGAAATGAGATACCGCCAACACATAACATGATGGTGTTCCTCCCAAGAAATGCACACAGACCAGTAGAGAGAGCCCTAGAGCTGATAAAGGCACAGAACGCGGGCTTAGAAACCACGGCGTGGCGTCTTGTAAACAGCATCATAGACGATGCAGTTATTCGACTAATTCTAGGCGTCGACGAAGTATCTTACGAGAAAATCAAGAGGACGGCTTCCGTGTGAACTACAGTTTCAGCTATGTATATGTGCGGCATTGGAAACGGAAGGCCACAGAGGAGAAGAAAACTACATCGGATACGATGCAGGTTGCTCTACCACCTCAGGCCATGGATGCAGAATTATCGGCACGAGGCGTCCCTGCGATTAGGCAACATGCTCCTGCGGCCATTCCTGCATTTACCTGCACGACAGAAGATGGCCCTAGAACGCAGGAGCTGATTGAGGATCTCGACTTGAGGAAACTTGAGCTTGACTTTAGGAACTAGAGCGACTCTGGGCACTCCGACCTAAAAGTACTGTGACCTCGATCTTGACAGTCGCCCAGATCAACTTACAACAGGTTTGCCTCGGGAGATCTGGGCATCATACTGGCTCAGAAGCCGTGGGTCTACAAACGCCAGGTAATGGGCATTAAAGACTCTCACAATAAGACCTCTCCACGGAGAGAACAGAACATCTAACAAGGGACCTAGTGGCGGTGCAGATAAAATTTGAGGTGAATAAAGAAGCCAAAAATGTAGTTTTTGCTGCTGCTTATTTTGCGGTAGATAACAACAACATTCTCCCACTGGAGGTTCAGGAATTACTGAAACGCTGTGAAAGGGATAAGCTTCCGCTTGTTTAGGTTGCGATGCTTATGCGCACAGCGAGGAATGGGGAGGCATTGATACCAACCCAAAGGGTGAGTCCTTATTAGAATACATTTTAAGTAATGACTTGAGTATACATTATGTGGGACAAAGACCACT
This sequence comes from Philophylla caesio, assembly GCA_963971545.1. Lineage (NCBI taxonomy): Eukaryota > Metazoa > Arthropoda > Insecta > Diptera > Tephritidae > Philophylla > Philophylla caesio. The sequence goes on along the minus strand of OZ020604.1, from coordinate 121,566,048 downwards.
ATTCGTAACTAGGATCAGAGAGTTATGTTAGCTCGCAACTTGATTATGATGTATTTGTAATAGCTGAGACATGCCTCAATTCTAAATTTTTTTGATGCGGAAGACTTTGACTCTAATTTTTATTAGTGATAATTTTATCTATAATATTTCGGAATTCATTTCTCCTATTACGCCGTGTGATGCATCATATGCCTCTGATTTTGAATTTTAAATTTTATGTTTTCTTCATCTCTGCCTGATGATAGAATAGCTTTTAATTTTGCAGCATGTGATTTTGATCTGATTAATACTTTACTAATGGTATACAAATGGAATGACCTATTGTCCTGCTCCGACGTTTCCAGATGATATTATGTGTTTAAAACTTTAATGTTTGATTTCTGTTTAACTAACGTTCCGATTATTGAGAAAAAGCCTTATAAACTACCGTGATATAACTTTCACTTGAAAAGGTTAAAGAACCTCCGGAATAAATTCTTTAACAAGTTTAGATTAACTGGGAGACAAATTTTTTTTCTAAATATCAGCGTTATTCCAAAGATTTCAACTGTTTAGATAAATTTCTTTACAGAAACTACATCCTAAGCATGGAGGAGAATATTAAATCAAATCCAAAGTATTTCTTGCATTTTATTAAATCTAAAAAGTCGAACTCTGCTATTCCTTCAGCCGTATTTTATGAGAAAAAGTTTGCTAACACTCCAAATGGCGTGGCCAATTTGTTTGCGGAATTTTTTTGGTTCTCTAAGCCTCTCTTCGGACGATGTTATTACTGACATTACTAATCTTAAACCATCTACAAAAACGGATATTGATGGACTTTCAGTTCATTTGTTTAAAAATTGCCCCGCTTCAATTTCACCTTTAAAAATAATTTTTAATCTGTCATTGACGTCTTTAGTTTTCATTGATGACTGACTGCAAGTTCACTTCCATTAGCCCTATTCACAAAAGTGGTAGTAAGAATAAGGTTTGTAATTATAGACCCATATCAAAGTTATGAACTGTTTCGAAACTTTTTGAGGGTATCATTAAAGAAAAAATTTATTTTGCATATAAGAGTCTGATCTCGCCTAACCAGCACGGTTTTGTCCCTCACAGGTCTACAGTTTCGAATCTAGCAGTATTTAGTGAATATTGCATTGCGTCTTTTTCTGCCGGGCTGCAGGTTGAATGTGTATATACAAACTTTTCAAAAGCTTTTGATAAAGTTTCACATTATTTATTGATTTATAAGTTGGCGCATATAGGTTTTCATTCAGTTTTTTTTAAATGGATTAAATCCTATTTACACAAAAGAATTTGCGTAGTAACAATTGACGGCAATTCTTCTGAGTCTTTTTTGCCTCCTCTGGGGTTCCCCAGGGGAGTATACTAGGTCCGTTATTGTTCGTTCTGTTTATTAATGATATTAGTAGCTGCTTTAGATTTGCAAACATTTTTGCTCTATGCCGGCGACTTAAAAGTTTTTTCGATAATTAAAAAACCCGATGACGCTCTTCAGCTTCAAAATGACATTGACAGCTTACATCTGTGGTGTGTTAACTCTCAGCTCTCTTTAAACATAAAAAAGTGCCACGTATGCGAAAACTCATAATACCTTGCCGCGTCTTATATGTTTTCTCATTCTTTTTTACAAAGTTTGGACGAAATTAAAGATCTTGGCGTAATTTTTTCGAGTAACTTTTCCTTTAATAGGTATATTTTTCATATTATTTCGAAATCTTACTCGGTTTTAGGGTTTGTTAGGCGAAATAGTTCCAAATTTTCTGACCCAGATACTCTTAAGTTATTATATACGGCTTTTGTTCGTTCCAACTTGGAATATTCTACCTTTATCGGGAGGCCTAGTCAAAAAATTATATAAATAGGGTCCAAAAAGTTTTACTTAAATATGTCTAACGTTGATTGTGTTTTGATGAGCCAATTCCCTCTTCTAAATCTCGGTTGCTTTTGATTAACTTTAAGACTTTGGAAGCAAGAAGGGTTTTTGTTCATAATATCATCAATGGGGACATTGACTGCTCCTTTCTTTTGGAAAGAATTAATTTCAACATCCCTCAACGTAATATTCGTATTTCTTTACCCGTCTATGGAGTAAAATGTAAAACAGAATATTCGCGAAATGCTCCCCTTGTTTGAGCGCTAGTTGAATTTAATTCACTCTCGAGTTCTATCCAACTTGATTTTTCAATTCCAAAAAATATATTTTCTCGTATTTTAAATTTAGCTATCTAGGTTTTTAAATCTTAATTTTTAATTACTTTGTAAATAGTCTTTAAGAAACTTTTGTTCATAGACTAAATAAATAAATAATTCATACCAGCGCAGGTAGTCGTGCGAACTGTGCACCCGCACCCTCGAAAGAGTGGTCGTGCGGGGATAGATTATAGCAACTCAGCCCGCAACCGCACATCAGCGGAAAAACGTAAATTCAGGTATCCAAAGTACCTTAGCTCCTGCCATAGAACGACGCAGTGGGATATACAAGAGCGTTAGCAGAAGTCTAGCACCAGCGCCCGCCTTTGAGCGGCGAAGCGGAGACGAGAACTTACAGATCGAAGTGAACCCGCACCCGCTGTAAATCGGAGTAGCAGGCAAATATCCGCACAGGCACCTAGCTCCAAGTGGCAAAAAGCGCATCCACAGCCCCTTGAGTTGGGCTCTGAATAGCGGTCGAGGGTCGGCGATCCAGAGTCACTGGCGGGTGGCGGAGTACAGCACACAAGCTACTCTGTAACCCTCAAAGGAATCAGGCTGGCGGTGTTGCCTCAGAACTATCCGGTGGAATCGCTAGGGCCGGAGGAGGTCACAAATTTTGAAGAGGTCATTATGGATGAGGTCTTCAAAGGATGGACTTACCCGATTGGCTTTTGCGGGGTGTTCTTTCGTCCAGGTTTTTTGCTGGTAGACTGCAAAGTTGAGAAGGCTGCGAGGTAGCACAAAGCGAGAGGCCTGGAAAGGAACGCTGTGCAAGAGGAGGTGAAATGAGATACCGCCAACACATAACATGATGGTGTTCCTCCCAAGAAATGCACACAGACCAGTAGAGAGAGCCCTAGAGCTGATAAAGGCACAGAACGCGGGCTTAGAAACCACGGCGTGGCGTCTTGTAAACAGCATCATAGACGATGCAGTTATTCGACTAATTCTAGGCGTCGACGAAGTATCTTACGAGAAAATCAAGAGGACGGCTTCCGTGTGAACTACAGTTTCAGCTATGTATATGTGCGGCATTGGAAACGGAAGGCCACAGAGGAGAAGAAAACTACATCGGATACGATGCAGGTTGCTCTACCACCTCAGGCCATGGATGCAGAATTATCGGCACGAGGCGTCCCTGCGATTAGGCAACATGCTCCTGCGGCCATTCCTGCATTTACCTGCACGACAGAAGATGGCCCTAGAACGCAGGAGCTGATTGAGGATCTCGACTTGAGGAAACTTGAGCTTGACTTTAGGAACTAGAGCGACTCTGGGCACTCCGACCTAAAAGTACTGTGACCTCGATCTTGACAGTCGCCCAGATCAACTTACAACAGGTTTGCCTCGGGAGATCTGGGCATCATACTGGCTCAGAAGCCGTGGGTCTACAAACGCCAGGTAATGGGCATTAAAGACTCTCACAATAAGACCTCTCCACGGAGAGAACAGAACATCTAACAAGGGACCTAGTGGCGGTGCAGATAAAATTTGAGGTGAATAAAGAAGCCAAAAATGTAGTTTTTGCTGCTGCTTATTTTGCGGTAGATAACAACAACATTCTCCCACTGGAGGTTCAGGAATTACTGAAACGCTGTGAAAGGGATAAGCTTCCGCTTGTTTAGGTTGCGATGCTTATGCGCACAGCGAGGAATGGGGAGGCATTGATACCAACCCAAAGGGTGAGTCCTTATTAGAATACATTTTAAGTAATGACTTGAGTATACATTATGTGGGACAAAGACCACTATTCGTAACTAGGATCAGAGAGTTATGTTAGCTCGCAACTTGATTATGATGTATTTGTAATAGCTGAGACATGCCTCAATTCTAAATTTTTTTGATGCGGAAGACTTTGACTCTAATTTTTATTAGTGATAATTTTATCTATAATATTTCGGAATTCATTTCTCCTATTACGCCGTGTGATGCATCATATGCCTCTGATTTTGAATTTTAAATTTTATGTTTTCTTCATCTCTGCCTGATGATAGAATAGCTTTTAATTTTGCAGCATGTGATTTTGATCTGATTAATACTTTACTAATGGTATACAAATGGAATGACCTATTGTCCTGCTCCGACGTTTCCAGATGATATTATGTGTTTAAAACTTTAATGTTTGATTTCTGTTTAACTAACGTTCCGATTATTGAGAAAAAGCCTTATAAACTACCGTGATATAACTTTCACTTGAAAAGGTTAAAGAACCTCCGGAATAAATTCTTTAACAAGTTTAGATTAACTGGGAGACAAATTTTTTTTCTAAATATCAGCGTTATTCCAAAGATTTCAACTGTTTAGATAAATTTCTTTACAGAAACTACATCCTAAGCATGGAGGAGAATATTAAATCAAATCCAAAGTATTTCTTGCATTTTATTAAATCTAAAAAGTCGAACTCTGCTATTCCTTCAGCCGTATTTTATGAGAAAAAGTTTGCTAACACTCCAAATGGCGTGGCCAATTTGTTTGCGGAATTTTTTTGGTTCTCTAAGCCTCTCTTAGGACGATGTTATTACTGACATTACTAATCTTAAACCATCTACAAAAACGGATATTGATGGACTTTCAGTTCATTTGTTTAAAAATTGCCCCGCTTCAATTTCACCTTTAAAAATAATTTTTAATCTGTCATTGACGTCTGGAGTTTTCATTGATGACTGACTGCAAGTTCACTTCCATTAGCCCTATTCACAAAAGTGGTAGTAAGAATAAGGTTTGTAATTATAGACCCATATCAAAGTTATGAACTGTTTCGAAACTTTTTGAGGGTATCATTAAAGAAAAAATTTATTTTGCATATAAGAGTCTGATCTCGCCTAACCAGCACGGTTTTGTCCCTCACAGGTCTACAGTTTCGAATCTAGCAGTATTTAGTGAATATTGCATTGCGTCTTTTTCTGCCGGGCTGCAGGTTGAATGTGTATATACAAACTTTTCAAAAGCTTTTGATAAAGTTTCACATTATTTATTGATTTATAAGTTGGCGCATATAGGTTTTCATTCAGTTTTTTTTAAATGGATTAAATCCTATTTACACAAAAGAATTTGCGTAGTAACAATTGACGGCAATTCTTCTGAGTCTTTTTTGCCTCCTCTGGGGTTCCCCAGGGGAGTATACTAGGTCCGTTATTGTTCGTTCTGTTTATTAATGATATTAGTAGCTGCTTTAGATTTGCAAACATTTTTGCTCTATGCCGGCGACTTAAAAGTTTTTTCGATAATTAAAAAACCCGATGATGGTCTTCAGCTTCAAAATGACATTGACAGCTTACATCTGTGGTGTGTTAACTCTCAGCTCTCTTTAAACATAAAAAAGTGCCACGTATGCGAAAACTCATAATACCTTGCCGACGTCTTATATGTTTTCTCATTCTTTTTTACAAAGTTTGGACGAAATTAAAGATCTTGGCGTAATTTTTTCGAGTAACTTTTCCTTTAATAGGTATATTTTTCATATTATTTCGAAATCTTACTCGGTTTTAGGGTTTGTTAGGCGAAATAGTTCCAAATTTTCTGACCCAGATACTCTTAAGTTATTATATACGGCTTTTGTTCGTTCCAACTTGGAATATTCTACCTTTATCGGGAGGCCTAGTCAAAAAATTATATAAATAGGGTCCAAAAAGTTTTACTTAAATATGTCTAACGTTGATTGTGTTTTGATGAGCCAATTCCCTCTTCTAAATCTCGGTTGCTTTTGATTAACTTTAAGACTTTGGAAGCAAGAAGGGTTTTTGTTCATAATATCATCAATGGGGACATTGACTGCTCCTTTCTTTTGGAAAGAATTAATTTCAACATCCCTCAACGTAATATTCGTATTTCTTTACCCGTCTATGGAGTAAAATGTAAAACAGAATATTCGCGAAATGCTCCCCTTGTTTGAGCGCTAGTTGAATTTAATTCACTCTCGAGTTCTATCCAACTTGATTTTTCAATTCCAAAAAATATATTTTCTCGTATTTTAAATTTAGCTATCTAGGTTTTTAAATCTTAATTTTTAATTACTTTGTAAATAGTCTTTAAGAAACTTTTGTTCATAGACTAAATAAATAAATAATTCATACCAGCGCAGGTAGTCGTGCGAACTGTGCACCCGCACCCTCGAAAGAGTGGTCGTGCGGGGATAGATTCATAGCAACTCAGCCCGCAACCGCACATCAGCGGAAAAACGTAAATTCAGGTATCCAAAGTACCTTAGCTCCTGCCATAGAACGACGCAGTGGGATATACAAGAGCGTTAGCAGAAGTCTAGCACCAGCGCCCGCCTTTGAGCGGCGAAGCGGAGACGAGAACTTACAGATCGAAGTGAACCCGCACCCGCTGTAAATCGGAGTAGCAGGCAAATATCCCCACAGGTACCTAGCTCCAAGCGGCAAAAAGCGCATCCACAGCCCCTTTCGTTGGGCTCTGAATAGCGGTCGAGGGTCGGCGGTCCAGAGTCACTGGCGGGTGGCGGAGTACAGCACACAAGCTACTCTGAAACCCTCAAAGGAATCAGGCTGGCGGTGTTGCCCAGAACTATTCGGGGGAATCGCTAGGGCTGGAGGAGGTCACAAATTTTGAAGAGGTCATTATGGATGAGGTCCTCAAAGGATGGACTTATCCGATTGGCTTTTGCGGGGTGTTCTTTCGTCCAGGTTTTTTGCTGGTAGACTGCAAAGTTGAAAAGGCTGCGAGGTCGCACAAAGCGAGAGGCCTGGAAAGGAACGCTGTGCAAGAGGAGGGGAAATGAGATACCGCCAACACATAACGTGATGGTGTACCTCCCTAGAAATGCACACAGACCAGTAGAGAGAGCCCTAGAGCTGATAAAGGCACAGAACGCGGGCTTAGAAACCACGGCGTGGCGTCTTGTAAACAGCATCATAGACGATGCAGTTATTCGACTAATTCTAGGCGTCGACGAAGTATCTTACGAGAAAATCGAGAGGACAGCTTCCGTGTGAACTACAGTTTCTGCTATGTATATGTGCGGCATTGGAAACGGAAGGCCACAGAGGAGAAGAAAACTACATCGGATACGATGCAGGTTGCTCTACCACCTCAGGCCATGGATGCAGAATCATCGGCACAAGGCGTCCCTCCGATTAGGCAACATGCTCCTGCGGCCATTCCCGCATTTACCTGCACGACAGAAGATGGCCCTAGAACGCAGGAGCTGATAGAGGATCTCGACTTGAGGAAACTTGAGCTCGACTTAAGGATCTAGAGCGACTCTGGGCTCTCCGACCTAAAAGTACTGTGACCTCGATCTTGACAGTCGCCCAGATCAACTTACAACAGGTTTGCCTCGAGAGATCTGGGCATCATACTGGCTCAGAAGCCGTGGGTCTACAAACGCCAGGTAATGGGCATTAAAGACACAATAAGACCTCTCCACGGAGAGAACAGAACATCTAACAAGGCGGTGCAGATAAAATTTGAGGTGAATAAAGAAGCCAAAAATGTAGTTTTTGCTGCTGCTTATTTTGCGGTAGATAACAACAACATTCTCCCACTGGAGGTTCAGGAATTACTGAAACGCTGTCAAAGAGATAAGCTTCCGCTTGTTTAGGTTGCGATGCTTATGCGCACAGCGAGGAATGGGGAGGCATTGATACCAACCCAAAGGGTGAGTCCTTATTAGAATACATTTTAAGTAATGACTTGAGTATACATTATGTGGGACAAAGACCACTATTCGTAACTAGGATCAGAGAGTTCTGTTAGCTCGCAACTTGATTATGATGTATTTGTTATAGTTGAGACATGGCTCAATTCTAAATTTTTTTGATGCGGAATACTTTCACTCTAATTTTTATTAGTGATAATTTTATCTATAATATTTCGGAATGCATTTCTCCTATTACGCCGTGTGATGCATCATGTGCCTCTGATTTTGAATTTTAAATTTTATGTTTTCTTCATCTCTGCCTGATGATAGAATAGCTTTTAATTTTGCAGCATGTGATTTTGATCTGATTAATACTTTACTAATGGAATATAAATGGAATGACCTATTGTCCTGCTCCGACGTTTGCAGATGATATTATGTGTTTAAAACTTTAATGTTTGATTTCTGTTTAACTAACGTTCCGATTATTGAGAAAAAGCCTTATAAACTACCGTGATATAACTTTCACTTGAAAAGGTTAAAGAACCTCCGGAATAAATTCTTTAAAAAGTTTAGATTAACTGGGAGACAAGTTTTTTTCCAAATATCAGCGTTATTCCAAAGATTTCAACTGTTTATTGACAGAAACTACATCCTAAGCATGGAGGAGAATATTAAATCTGGCATTTTATTAAATCTAAAAAGTCGAACTCTGCTATTCCTTCAGCCGTATTTTATGAGAAAAAGTTTGCTAACACTCCAAATGGCGTAGCCAATTTGTTTGCGGAATTTTTTGCGTTCTCTAGGCCTCTCTTCGGACGATGTTATTACTGACATTACTAATCTTAAACCATCTACAAAAACGGATATTGATGGACTTTCAGTTCATTTGTTTAAAAATTGCCATGCTTCAATTTCACCTTTAAAAATAATTTTTAATCTGTCATTGACGTCTGGAGTTTTCATTGATGACTGACTGCAAGTTCACTTTCATTAGCCCTATTCACAAAAGTGGTAGTAAGAATAAGGTTTGTAATTATAGACCCATATCAAAGTTATCAACTGTTTCGAAACTTTTTGAGGGTATCATTAAAAAAAAAAGTTGGCGCATATAGGTTTTCATTCAGTTTTTTTTTAATGGATTAAATCCTATTTATACAAAAGAATTTGCGTAGTAACAATTGACGGCAATTCTTCTGAGTCTTTTTTGCCTCTTCTGGGGTTCCCCAGGGGAGTATATTAGGTCCGTTATTGTTCGTTCTTTTTATTAATGATATTAGTAGCTGCTTTAGATTTGTAAAAATTTTTGCTCAATGCCGGCGACTTAAAAGTTTTTTCGATAATTAAAAACCCCGATGATGCTCTTCAGCTTCAAAATGACATTGACGGCTTACATCTGTGGTGTGTTAACTCTCAGCTCTCTTTAAACATAAAAAAGTACTATAAAGTCACGTATGCGAAAACTCATAATACCTTGCCGACGTCTTATATGTTTTCTCATTCTTTTTTACAAAGTTTGGACGAAATTAAAGATAGTGGCGTAATTTTTTCGAGTAACTTTTCCTTTAAAAGGCATATTTTCATTTCATTTCATTTATTGCCAAAAATTAGTACAATAAGATCTATGATCTTTTATAGTACAACAGATCATAGGTAATAAATAAATAAAGGTATAATAGTTATTAAAGCTAAGTTTTTAAAAATATACAACAGAAAATTATAAATAAAGAAGTGAATTACATTTTTGAGCAGAAAGTAGGAAGTAGATAGCGAAACTCATAATAATACAATACATATATTTATTTTATTTTAACGAAAGTACATATAAAAGACATTCTTGAAGTTGCTTTTATTCAGACTACTGCGAATGTGCATTGGAATAGAGTTCCACGTACGAATGGCATTGACAAAGAATAGCCGTGCGGATGATAGATAATTATAACTCGGTACTATCAAGTCATTAATTCGAGCTGACTTAGGAAAAATAAGCTTGTCGTAAAGATAGCTCGGTTCCTTATACATAATAAGTCGCCAGAGAAAAATACAGTTTCTAGCTTTCAAATAATCGGTAATTTCACAGCCTAATAAACGCGATCTCCAGCCGGATATGTGATCAAATTTTGCTAACCCGAACACATAGCGTGTTACATGGTTGAATACTACATTAATTTTATGAGCAGAGTGAGAATTTAGTTTACTGTAAACTAGTTCAGGTTAGCAGATGATCGGCATTATTATTTGTAAAGCAAGTTTTCTACGAACAGGGACCGGTGTAAAGGTTGCAGACATTCGTAAATTTCTTAAAATATTGTACACTTTGCCAACTATCGAGTTAACATGATCATCACACGTTAAGCTTGTGTTAATAACGAACCCGAGATTAGTCACTTTTGACACAAGTTTAAGACACTTGTCGGCAATATATAGAGGCGGTATATTTAAAAAATTTATTCGTTTTTTAGTTATAGGTAGCACATATGATTAATCGCTGTTTAGACATAGCTCCTTTCTCCTCGCCCATGCAGAGATTAATTTTAAGTCGTTATTAAACTTTGTACAGAGATAACCAGTTTCCTCATAAGTTCCAGATAGATATAGTTGAATGTCATCAGCATATGCATGTATGTATATGTACATGCTGGCATGCATAAAATATGTCATTTATAAAGAGACTGAATAATAACGGACCCAAGATAAATCCTTGGGGTACACCACCTAACAATAGTTTTAGACCAGAGGTCTGAGAGCCAACCCTGACACATTGGGTTCTACCCCCTAAGTAGCTCCGCATAAAACGCGTTGCGGAATCCCCGAATCCAAAGTAGTTTTTTAGCTTTATGCAGAGTAAGTTATGATTAACAGAGTCAAAAGCTTTTGAAAAGTCAAGTAGGCATAACAAAGTCAGTTGGTTTTTGTCAAAAGGAGTTCTGATGTCATCTAGAATTTTTAAGATAGCCGTGGAACAGTTATGCTTTACTCTGTATCCCGACTGATACGGAGACAGCAGTTTAAATGTGTCAATGTGGTCATGAATTTGTTCAGACATCAGCATCTCAAGGACTTTGGAGAGTGCGGGTAAAATGCTGATCGGCCGAAAATCACCGGGACTACATGCAGACTTGTTGTTATACTATGATTGATGACATGAGTGAGAGTAGGCAATATGTACGGTGCAATAATTTTTACAAATTTAATTGGTATACTATCCGCTCCGATTGCATTCGACCTAATCTTATTGACATACATAACTACATCACATTCCGACACAGTATTAAACTCAAAGACTTGACAAACGGACGCTACGGACGAAGAACAGGGTATAAAACAAGTATTGGCACAAGATGGAGTAGCACGACTGACAAAAGCATCATTAAGGTCTTCTGGTGTAAGGGAACAATGGGAACTGTCACTAACATGTACACGAAGATTTTTTAAGTTGCGCCACAAACCATGATTTGGGAGCGAGGTGTCCAACATTTTCCTATAGTATCTACATTTCTCTCTCTTTATAATGGCCGTGGTTTCATTTCGGACAAGCTTATATGCATGCCAGTTGTTCTGGGTGCGGTTCTTTTTCCAGATAGAATACCTTTTATTGCGTTTTACTATGCGCGAATAAACTTGTTGAACCAAGGACACGAGGAAGATTTACCACGGTGAGTGCGAGTCGGAACGTGAGTTCTATATAGATATAAGACGATCTCATTCAAAAAGCTCAATTCATCATGCACCGAACTTAGACCCCATCAAGCGAACCAATTGACGCAGGAAATGTCGCTTAAAAGATTATTTACATTCAACAAACGATAATCTGGTGAGATGGACGGACTAGCTACTTCTCGGTGGTTGTCAAATTTTACCTCAAATGCACAGAAAATTAGATCGTGGTCAGAGATAAATGACATTTGGTCAAGTTTCAGAACAACAGACATATCAGACACAATAAAATAATCAAGAAGGCTGGGACAACAGTTTTGCCCATATCTTGTGGGTACAGAAACATTAACGATCTCTAGACCAACACCGGAAACATAATCTAACAAACGCCGACTATAGAAATCCCCACATAACAGATTTACATTAGAATATCCACAAATAATAATATCATTATAATCAACAGCGACAGAGGACAACATAGTAAAATATTCAGTTACATTACAACATTTAGGAGGATTATAGACGCACGACAACAGAACTTTGGACAGTGAACTAGACACTTCAACTAACAAGTGCTCAGTAGCGCTACCAGGTATTCCTGGTATCAACCGAGTTTTTAAGTACTTTTTACAATACATAGCAACACCGCCACCCCTTTTAATCTTTCTGTCCATCCTATAAAGTCGGTAACCTTTTATGTCAAAGTGGGCATCCTTTACCTCCGGTCTAAACCAAGACACAAATGACATGAACACAAGAGAATTCAAATATCGCTCTGATCGTATCCATTTTTTCGTTGTTGAAACTGCGGGCATTAAAGTGCACAACATTTAATCCATTTTGGCGCTTGCGTAAAATATTCAGCATTGCTATTGTCCTCAATGCCATTCATACCCCTATTGTTCGCACTCATTTAAAGCAACAGAAGGAAAAGCAACTACAAGGCAACAAAAGCGAAAATAAAAGAGAAAACATAAACTAAACAAACTGAGTTGCGCTATCTTTACATAAAAGAAATAAACAAAAAACAAAACAAGCATACAATCATAAAAACACATAGGCTTACAGCTAGCGAAACTGCTCCAGGTCATTTTCGCACAAGACTTTGGTTGATTGAGTGGCTTTATCTTTGCTTTACCTTACATGCACGTAGCTACGGAGTGTGAATGCAGACTGTAACTTCCCTTCACGCCGCAATTTTATAGCCGCTTGCAGGAGAATCCTATTTTCCTTGGTTAGGCTCTCAAAAATGTGAAAACTTCCCTGTATCCCAAGGGGCTGCAAGAAAACAATAGGGTTTGTACGCTTGCGATAGTCACCAAAAGCACGAAGAGTGCGATTGCGATCGAGTGGCGAGTGGAATTTTATCACAATCGCACCGTTCACACCTGCTCGCGAAGGCTTCGTTCGAAAAATATCTCGTATCTGAGGAGCTAAGAAGTCAATCGACAGACAAACCTGGTTGAATATGCTCTTCAGATTTTCGCCTTCTCCATATGGAACGCTAAAAGCGACCGCATCAGCAGCAATATCATTCGAGCTTTGTTTTATGCCCTTCACTAATTCCGCTTTTAAGCACTCAATTGCACGCTCAGACTTTTCCACTCTCTCCTTCAGCACAGAAATGCACTCAGTTGATTCAGCAACAGCAGCGGTGAGCGTTGAAATCTCCTGCGCAATCCGTTTTTTTAACTTGTTTTCCACTTCTACAAGTTTGTGAGAGACACTCTCGATCAGCGGCCGGAACTGTTCAGTCTGCTGCTGCACCCGTTGCTCAACCTCTTTCAGTTTATTGTACACAGCTGTGAGTGTGATTGCTGCGCCTTCATCAACTTTTGCTGTTTTCGCAGTGGGAGAGCCCTTGCTCAGTCGACGCTTTAGTGATGCGGTAGCGGTAGACATATCAACGAACAAATATACACAAGAACGAGCGGGAAAACAGATAGGCGAATTATGAACAATTTAGTTTTATTTTATTTTATTTAGCTTGGCTTTTTATTGCTTCACTTTCTTGACAGAAATATTCATAAGCAAAGTTAGTTTGAAAAACAAACAACAGGTACTTGAAAATAAAACCAAAACTGCGGAGCGAAATAAAGCACGTCTACTCTGCCCAATCATAAAGAATCGTTCATATTATTTCGAAATCTTACTCGGTTTTAGGGTTTGTTAGGCGAAATAGTTCCAAATTTTCTGACCCAGATACTCTTAAGTTATTATATACGCCTTTTGTTCGTTGCAACTTGGAATATGCTACCTTTATCGGGAGGCCTAGTCAAAAAAATTATATCAATAGGATTGAACGGGTCCAAAAAGTTTTACTTAAATATGCCTTACGTTCATTGTGTTTTGATGAGCTAATTCCCTCTTCTAAATCTCGCTTGCTTTTGATTAACCTTAAGACTTTGGAAGCAAGAAGGTCTTTTGTTCATAATATCATCAATGGGGACATTGACTGCTCCTTTCTTTTGGAAAGAATTAATTTCAACATCCCTCAACGTAATATTCGTATTTCTTTACCCTTCTATGGAGTAAAATGTAAAACAGAATATTCGCGGAATGCTCCTTTGTTTGAGCGCTAATTGAATTTAATTCACTCTCGAGTTCTATCCAACTTGATTTTTCAATTCCAAAAAATATATTTCCTCGTATTTTAAATTTAGCTATCTAGGTTTTTAAATCTTAATGTTTAATTACTTTGTAAATAGTCTTTAAGAAACTTTTGTTCATAGACTAAATAAATAAATAATTCATACCAGCGCAGGTAGTCGTGCGAACTGTGCACCCGCACCCTCGAAAGAGTGGTCAGCTCGCAACCGCACATCAACGGAAAAACGGAAATTCAGGTATCCAAAGAACCTTAGCTCCTGCCAAAGAACGACGCAGTGGGATATACAAGAGCGTTAGAAGAAGCCTAGAACCAGCGCCCGCCTTTGAGCGGCGAAGCGAAGACGAGAACTTACAGATCGAAGTGAACCCGCACCCGCTGTAAATCGGAGTAGCAGGCAAATAACCCCACAGGCACCTAGCTCCAAGCGGCAAAAATCCCATCCACAGCCCCTTTCGTTGGGCTCTGAATAACGGTCGAGGGTCGGCGGGCCAGAGTCACTGGTAAGTGGCGGAGGACAGCACACAAGCTACTCTGAAACCCTCAAAGGAATCAGGCTAACGGTGTTGCCCCAGAACTATCCGGCGGAATCGCTAGGGCCGGAGGAGGTCACAAATTTTGAAGAGGTCATTATGGATGAGGTCTGAAAAGGATGGACTTACCCGATTGGCTTTTTGCTGGTAGACTGCAAAGTTGATAAGGCTGCGAGGTAGCACAAAGCAAGAGGCCTGGAAAGGAACGCTGTGCAAGAGGAGGGGAAATGAGATACCGCCAACACATAACGTGATGGTGTACCTCCCTAGAAATGCACACAGACCAGTAGAGAGAGCCCTAGAGCTGATAAAGGCACAGAACGCGGGCTTACAAACCACGACGTGGCGTGGCATCATAGACAATGCAATTATTCGACTACTTCTAGGCGTCGACGAAGTATCTTACGAGAAAATCAATAGGACGCTTCCGCGTGAACTACAGTTTCAGCTATGTATATGTGCGGCATTGGAAACGAAGGCCACAGAGGAGAAGAAAACTACATCGGATACGATGCAGGTTGCTCTACCACCTCAGGCCATGGATGCAGAATCATCGGCACAAGGCGTCCCTCCGATTAGGCAACATGCTCCTGCGGCCATTCCTGCATTTACCTGCACGACAGAAGATGGCCCTAGAACGCAGGAGCTGATTGAGGATCTCGACTTGAGGAAACTTGAGCTCGACTTTAAGAACTAGAGCGACTCGGAGAGACCTAAAAGTACTGTGACCTCGATCTTGACAGTCGCCCAGATCAACTTACAACAGGTTTGCCTCGGAAGATCTGGGCATCATACTGGCTCAGGAGCCGTGGGTCTACAAACGCCAGATAAGAGGCATTAAAGACTCTCACAATAAGATCTCTCCTCAGAGGCCCAGATCTTGCCTATTGCTTAAAAACAAAATTAAGTATTTGTGCATTACAGAACATCTATCAAGGGACCTAGTGGCGGTGCAGATAAACTTTGAGGTGAATGAAGAAGCCAAAAATGTAGTTTTTGCTACCGCTTATTTTGCGGGGGATAACAACAACATTCCCCACTGAAGGTTCAGGAATTACTGAAACGCTGTGAAAGGATTAAGCTTCCGCTTGTTTAGGTTGCGATGCTTATGCGCACAGCGAGGAATGGGGAGGCATTGATACCAACCCAAAGGGTGAGTCCTTATTAGAATACATTTTAAGTAATGACTTGAGTATACATTATGTGGGACAAAGACCACTATTCGTAACTAGGATCAGAGAGTTATGTTAGCTCGCAACTTGATTATGATGTATTTGTAATAGCTGAGACATGGCTCAATTCTAAATTTTTTTGATGCGGAATACTTTGACTCTAATTTTTATTAGTGATAATTTTATCTATAATATTTCGGAATTCATTTCTCCTATTACGCCGTGTGATGCATCATATGCCTCTGATTTTGAATTTTAAATTTTATGTTTTCTTCATCTCTGCCTGATGATAGAATAGCTTTTAATTTTGCAGCATGTGATTTTGATCTGATTAATACTTTACTAATGGAATACAAATGGAATGACCTATTGTCCTGCTCCGACGTTTCCAGATGATATTATGTGTTTAAAACTTTAATGTTTGATTTCTGTTTAACTAACGTTCCGATTATTAAGAAAAAGCCTTATAAACTACCGTGATATAACTTTCACTTGAAAAGGTTAAAGAACCTCCGGAATAAATTCTTTAACAAGTTTAGATTAACTGGGAGACAAATTTTTTTTCTAAATATCAGCGTTATTCCAAAGATTTCAACTGTTTAGATAAATTTCTTTACAGAAACTACATCCTAAGCATGGAGGAGAATATTAAATCAAATCCAAAGTATTTCTGGCATTTTATTAAATCTAAAAAGTCGAACTCTGCTATTCCTTCAGCCGTATTTTATGAGAAAAAGTTTGCTAACACTCCAAATGGCGTGGCCAATTTGTTTGCGGAATTTTTTTGGTTCTCTAAGCCTCTCTTCGGACGATGTTATTACTGACATTACTAATCTTAAACCATCTACAAAAACGGATATTGATGGACTTTCAGTTCATTTGTTTAAAAATTGCCCCGCTTCAATTTCACCTTTAAAAATAATTTTTAATCTGTCATTGACGTCTGGAGTTTTCATTGATGACTGACTGCAAGTTCACTTCCATTAGCCCTATTCACAAAAGTGGTAGTAAGAATAAGGTTTGTAATTATAGACCCATATCAAAGTTATCCCCTGTTTCCAAACTTTTTGAGAGTATCATTAAAGAAAAAATTTATTTTGTCCCTCACAGGTATACAGTTTCGAATCTAGCAGTATTTAGTGAATATTGCATTGCGTCTTTTTCTGCCGGGCTGCAGGTTGAATGTGTATATACAAACTTTTCAAAAGCTTTTGATAAAGTTTCACATTATTTATTGATTTATAAGTTGGTGCAAATAGGTTTTCATTCAGTCTTTTTTAAATGGATTAAATCCTATTTATACAAAAGAATTTGCGTAGTAACAATTGACGGCAATTCTTCTGAGTCTTTTTTGACTCCTCTGGGGTTCCTCAGGTGAGTATACTAGGTCCGTTATTGTTCGTTCTGTTTATTAATGATATTAGTAGCTGCTTTAGATTTCCAAAAGTTTTTGCTCTATGCCGGCGACTTAAAAGTTTTTTCGATAATTAAAAAACCCGATGATGCTCTTCAGCTTCAAAATGACATTTACAGCTTACATCTGTGGTGTGTTAACTCTCAGCTCTCTTTAAACATAAAAAAGTGCTATAAAGTCACGTATGCGAAAACTCATAAATTAAAGATCTTGGCGTAATTTTTTCGAGTAACTTTTCCTTTAATAGGCATATTTGTCATATTATTTCGAAATCTTACTCGGTTTTAGGGTTTGTTAGGCGAAATAGTTCCAAATTTTCTGACCCAGATACTCTTAAGTTATTATATACGGCTTTTTTTTGTTCCAACTTGGAATATGCTTCCTTTATCGGGAGGCCCAGTCAGAAAAATTATATAAATAGGATTGAACGGGTCCAAAAAGTTTTACTTAAATATGCCTTACGTTCATTGTGTTTCGATGAGCCAATTCCCTCTTCTAAATTTCGCTTGCTTTTGATTAACCTTAAGACTTTGGAAGCAAGAAGGTCTTTTGTTCATAATATCATCAATGGGTACATTGACTGCTCCATTCTTTTGGAAAGAATTAATTTCAACATGCGTGCGGGGATAGATTCCTAGCAACTCAGCCCGCAACCGCATATCAGCGAGAAAACGGAAATTCAGGTATCCAAAGAACGCTCCTGCCGGATACGATGCAGGTTGCTCTACCACCTCAGGCCATGGATGCAGAATCATCGGCACAAGGCGTCCCTCTGATTAGGCAAAATGCTCCTGCGGCCATTCCTGATTCTGCCTGCACGACGGAAGATGTCCCTAGAATGCAGGAGCTAATTGAGGATCTCGACTTGAGGAAATTTGAGCTCGACTTTAGGAATGAGAGCGACTCTGGGCTCTCGCTTGCTTTTGATTAACCTTAAGGCTTTGGAAGCAAGAAGGTCTTTTGTTCATAATATCATCAATGGGGACATTGACTGCTCCATTCTTTTGGAAAGAATTAATTGCAACATGCGTGCGGGGATAGATTCCTAGCAACTCAGCCCGCAACCGCACATCAGCGAGAAAACGGAAATTCAGGTATCCAAAGAACACTCCTGCCGGATACGATGAAGGTTGCTCTACCACCTCAGGCCATGGATGCAGAATCATCGGCACAAGGCGTCCCTCCGATTAGGCAAAATGCTCCTGCATCTGCCTGCACGACAGAAGATGTCCCTAGAACGCAGGAGCTAATTGAGGATCTCGACTTGAGGAAATTTGAGCACGACTTTAGGAACGAGAGCGACTCTGGGCTCTCCGACCTAAAAGTACTGTGACCTCGATCTTGACAGTCGCCCAGATCAACTTACAACAGTTTTTGCTGCTGCTTATTTTGCAGGGGATAACAACAACATTCCCCCACTGGAGGTTCAGGAATCACTGAAACGCTGTGAAATGGAAAAGCTTCCGCTTGTTTAGGTTGCGATGCTAATGCGCACAGCGAGGAATGGGGAGGCATCGATACCAACCCAAAGGATGAGTCCTTATTAGAATACATTTTAAGTAATGACTTGAGTATACATTATGTGGGACAAAGACCAATATTCGTAACTAAGATCAGAGAGGCAGTGCTCGATATAACCCTCAGCAATACCTCGGCAGAAAATCTGATTTTACAATGGGAGGCTTCTACAGAACCGTCATTGTCTGATCACAGGATCATCCAATTTAAGCTGAGGGCTAAACAACCAAGCTTCAGCCTTACTAGAAACCCCAATAATACTGACTGGGTAAATTACAGACGATGTCGGCATCTAATCTAACAACATACAGTAGAGATTAGAAAAGCAAAACGGGATAGTTTTAGAAACTTCAGTGAGGGTTTAACATCCACCCATGTTGCAGCCAGACTACACAAAGCATTAGCAACCAGTGGAGATAAAGCTAGACATTAAATTATCATATGGTAATTATACCGAAAACGAAGAGGTGTGTTGGTCCTATATGTCTTTGTAATTTATGAAACTCCTCTTCTTTATTAAGGCAGAGAGGATTCTGCCGTTCAATAGGCAGCCGTTAGGTTGCCGAAATGATTTGAGAAATAAAACGTCAGTATTTCACTGTCAGAATTATTCTGATTTTATTTGGTAAAACTTAAGTCTATTTATACTAAAATGTAACTGAAAATCATTTCCATAACTCCACCTCTTTTTCCAATGATTTTAGTTTTCCGCTTTCCAATAATAGCGTAACCAATTAAAAGAGTGCATGCAGTTAGCTATGCATTATGTGTCACTGAAATATTCTGCTGTCGCAGCGATATTCTGCTGTCGCAGCGATAGCGTTGCGCCAGTGCAGCGGTCAATGCGTTAAGCTATGTATTTGTTTACATTGCTGTATTGCACAGTCAGCGATTGTCATTTAATGTGGGTCACTACACCCTTACCCTTCAGAGGAAAAAATTTATTTCGTTCGCATAATGAAATAAATTTTTTTTTTGTGTGTGGAGATATGCAAGTGTTTTACATGTGTATGGATATGATAATATTTTGCTTATTGCTATGATTTTGTTATATTTAAACTATAATTTATGCTTATTATTTAATTTTGTGTTCTTAATGTAGTTCTTTGTATTTTTTTAATATGTTGTTATGTAGTTCCTTATGTTTACCATTAATATCTAATGTGGAGTTTACTCCTCTTTTATTTACAATTTTATATGGGCCATGGTATGGGCTTTGATTTTTCTTTCTTTTTTCTACTTTTACATAAACTAAGTCTCCTATTTCAAAATTACTTATATTTACATTATTGTCATATTTTGTTTTTCTTTTACTTTTAACAATATTTATTATATTTCTGGCATTTTTTATTGAGGTTTGGAGTCTCATTTTCAATTCATTGGCATAATTATCAATGTCGTAAACTTGGTTTTGTTTATTTATGTTGTCACTTGGTAGAGTTGGTAGTTTACCAAATACTAATTCATACGGTGAATACAATGTGTCTACGTGAGGGGTGGTGTTGTATGCGAAAGTGTAATATGAGATCCACTTGTCCCATTCATAGTCGTCGGCAAATGAAAGTAAATACTCGTTAAGCGTTCTGTGGTTTTTCTCAAGTGCGCCTATTGTTTGATGGTGATATGGAGTGGAAAATATTTGTCTTGTGTTGAGTAAATTACATACGTTACTCATTAGCTCGTTTACAAATTCTGTCACTCTGTCTGATTTTAATGTTTTAATGAACCCGTACTTTAGAATGAGTTGTTCAACTAAAGTGGTTGCTATTGTTTTTGCGTCTTTACTTTCAATTGGGTGTGCTATTACAAATTTTGATAAGTCGCATTGCATTGTCAATATGTATCTGTAGCCATTAGATATGCGCAATGGGCCTACAGTGTCAATTGTTATGGTGTCAAAAGTTGTGGTTGGTGTGTCTGTCACTACAAGTGGTTCTTTTATATGTCTAACTACTTTGTTTTGTGTGCATTTTTTGCAGTTGTTTATAAATTCTTTTACCATCTGTCTCATATTTTTCCAAATATATCTTTGTTTGAGTTTTAAAATAGTTTTTCGGATTCCTAAGTGACCTGCAATGTTAGAGCAGTGAAATTCATCTATCAATTTATATTTAAGTATCATACTTTCTACTTCTCTTGGAGCTCTATATATTAGTATTTTTATTGGCGCGCGTTTATTCATTTCTAACTCATTGTATTTCTTCTTGAATGCATTCATATCAATGTTTTTAAATATAAAATCTTTGTCACAAAGGGCTAGCTCCTTTATACGTGAACTTCTTAGTGAACCATGTAGTTTCTCCAACAATGAATCTAGATTCAAAGGGTCATCGCTACAGGTTACGTGCACTTCATTATCAATTATTTCAATTGTAGTACTACTTTCTTTTTCAATATAAAATTTCAATTTCTTCATTTTCTTTACGTCATTAAAAGATGTACATTCCCAAATATGAAGTTGATCAGGCTTCTTGAGAGCTGTATTTTCTTTAATAATGCGTATACCGGTATTTATATTCTTTTGCGCTAATTCTTCTTCTTCAATATTCTTTAATTTTGCGGCCTTGCTCCTTGTTATAACGTTAATGCTTTTATTATCTTCTTTTTCATTTTTACTTGTTGGAATCATTGCTTTAAGTATGTCACTGTCTATCTTGATGCGTGATAATGCATCTGCGTTGGTGTTTATCTTGCCTTGCTTGTATATAATTTAAAAGTCATATTCAGATAAATCTATTCTAATTCTTGTCATTTTTGATGATGGGTTTCTGTGGGAAAATAGTGATACTAGTGGTCTGTGGTCAGTGACTACGATGAATTTTCTGCCATAGAGATATGTCCTAAAGTAATTAATTCCCCAATGGATTGCTAATAATTCTTATTCTATAATTGGTTTGTTAATATCGTGTATTTGTAATGATTTACTTGCGTATGATATTGGTAAATCATGACCTATTTCTCCTTGTGATAAAATAGCTCCTAAAGCAAAGTCAGATGCGTCCGTTGTGAGAATAAAAGGTTTGTCAAAGTCTGGATATTTTAATATCGGAGGGCTAATTAGCTTCTGTTTTAAATTGTTGAATGCTTTTTCGCATTCTTCTGACCAAATAAAAGGTTTTCCTTTTTTCAATAATGAATTTAAACATTTTACGATTTGAGCAAAATTTGGTATGAAACGTCTATAATAATTACAAAATGCTATAAATCTTCTTGTTTCATCTGGATTTGTTGGTTTTGGGTAATTGCGTTAATTGGCGTTATTGTTGTTTCTATTATTGTCTCTGATTAACATAACATTTCTACTATTGTGTTGATTTCCTTGTTCTATTTCTAGAGCAAGTTCAACAGCAGTGTCAAAAGATTTAGGTAGTGCAGCAAATACTGTTTGTTTAATATGGTCATTTAGTCCGTTTTTAAATATTGTTAGACTGTATTGTTCATTGAGTTGAGTGATCAATGATTTTTGTTCAGTTGTTGAATTTGTTCCTAGCTGTCCTATTTGCAATACATTTAGTTCTGATATCAACTGTAATATTTTATTTTTGAAATTTGCTATGCTTAGATTTCTTTGGGTGAGATTGGCGAGTTGGTTTTGTATGTGGGGTATAGTTGTTGTGCATTTGTATTTATTTGTCAGTGAATTTTTTAGTTGCTCTAATGTTTGTGGTATTTGTATTGCAGTTACGTTTGTCTTCACCGTTTGACTCAGTTTTACGTAAACCACAAAATCTATTAGTGCTGTTTTGCCTGTTTCGGTTAGGCAGTTATAGATTATTTCAATAATTTTTAGAAATGATTCCAAATCTTTGTGATTTCCAGAAAAGCTCGGAATAGCTTTCATAGCTGTTTGTAAACTAAACTCAGACATTGTAATTATTTGTTGGCCGGACTCAATGTTAAAATTTTCAGTTGGGATTGTTATTTGTGTGTTAATTGTATGTTTATATCTAAATTGTAATTTGCTAATATTTTAAGTAATTTGTCCCTATGTGACCAAAATACTCCTAGTCCAATTTCTTTATAATTATATGATATTTAGTGTAATTTTTTTATTTGTTGCAAAGCGATATCGTCAACTGATTGCGTCGACTCGAGTTCGGACAGCGACAACCAATCGGTGGGCTTCAAACTACTCGACACTGTATTGTCCTTGTTCTTGCCATGTCTGGGCGATGCGCTGGCGACGGCCACAGGTAAAGCCACGAAATAGAAAATCTTCAGCGGATTCAAGTTTATCGCGTTTGTAAATCAGTATGCCATGAATACAATTTTATTAATTTTTGTGATTGGCAGTAAATGGTCCTAATGGTTTGGCAGGATCGCCATGTGTTGGTCCTATATGTGTTTGTAATTTATGAAACTCCTCTTCTTTATTAAGGCAGAGAGGATTCTGCCGTTCAATAGGCAGCCGTTAGGTTGCCGAAATGATTTGAGAAATAAAACGTCAGTATTTCACTGTCAGAATTATTCTAATTTTATTTGGTAAAACTTAAGTCTATTTATACTAAAATGTAACTGAAAATCGTTTCCATAACTCCACCTCTTTTTCCAATGATTTTAGTTTTCCGCTTTCCAATAATAGCGTAACCAATTAAAAGAGTGCATGCAGTTAGCTATGCATTATGTGTCACTGAAATATTCTGCTGTCGCAGCGATATTCTGCTGTCGCAGCGATAGCGTTGCGCCAGTGCAGCGGTCAATGCGTTAAGCTATGTATTTGTTTACATTGCTGTATTGCACAGTCAGCGATTGTCATTTAATGTGGGTCCTGGCAGGATCGCCATGTGTTGGTCCTATATGTCTTTGTAATTTATGAAACTCCTCTTCTTTATTAAGGCAGAGAGGATTCTGCCGTTCAATAGGCAGCCGTTAGGTTGCCGAAATGATTTGAGAAATAAAACGTCAGTATTTCACTGTCAGAATTATTCTGATTTTATTTGGTAAAACTTAAGTCTATTTATACTAAAATGTAACTGAAAATCATTTCCATAACTCCACCTCTTTTTCCAATGATTTTAGTTTTCCGCTTTCCAATAATAGCGTAACCAATTAAAAGAGTGCATGCAGTTAGCTATGCATTATGTGTCACTGAAATATTCTGCTGTCGCAGCGATGGCGTTGCGCCAGTGCAGCGGTCAATGCGTTAAGCTATGTATTTGTTTACATTGCTGTATTGCACAGTCAGCGATTGTCATTTAATGTGGGTCACTACAGAGGGAAGAGCGCTAGTCCTGCTGGCAGCCCATTTCCCGGACGAACGAGCACAAAATAAAATACTGGATGTACGGGAGGTAAAACCATCACAGTCCGACTGCAGGCTGGCTAAAAATATCTTTGGCGGGCACACGGTCGAATGGCCGGTGAGATCGATTGATGTTGTTTTTGTTGTTGTAGCGGCTAGCTACACCCCACTGGGCTGGCGGGCTCCCTCAATCATTATCGTCAAGCTCAACTAACGAAAGGTACAGGAAACGAGCCGTTTCAACAGGGTCGGACCATAGGGAGAGGGGTGTTAATTGAGTAGGTTTGGCCGGGCATGTGAATAGGTGATTGGTGTCGTGCGGAGACTCCCCACATGCTGGGCAAGTGTTGGGGGTGTCGGGTAGATCCTGGATAGGTAGGAGTTTAACCTGCTACAATATCCAGATCTGAGTTGAGCCAGAGTGACGCGGGTCTCACGAGGCAGCTGGAGCTCCTCAGCTGCTATGGGTGGTGGTTGGACTCCCAGGACTGCACTCACAGGGCGGGTGTCAATGTATTTGGACACCGACTCCCTGTGAATGCTGTCCAGAGCCTCGCGGTACGTCCTTGGGTCCAGCGGTAGGCGTACGTATGTCTGGACCTCGTCCGTCAGTTGTGAGAGATGTCCCCTGATGTGCCTGGGTGCCGGCTCCAGCGCGAGCATGTCTCTATTGGGGTGCCCCGGACGGTGGCACCCCAGTAGAAACTGTTTTGTGAGCACCATATTGTGCTCCTGCACTGGAAGCACGTTAGCCTCATGGTAGAGGTGGTCCACAGGCGTCATCAGGAGACATCCCGTCACTGTCCTGAGTGCGGCGTTCTGACAGGTCTCCAGTCTTGACCACTGAGTCCTGCTAGTTCCAGGTGACCATATTGGCGCAGCATAATTTAGAACCGGCCAGCCAATCGTCTTGTATGTTGCCAACAACGTTTCTTTGTCTTTGCCCCAAGTGCTGCCGGCGAGCGACTTGAGGACTTTGTTGCGGCTCTGTACCTTGTTGACCGTCGGAATGGGGGTCCCCTCGATGTGGATGTCGAGGGTGAGCCCGACTTCCTTCGTCCAAGATGTAAACAAGCTCGCCGTGGACTTAGCAGGAGACAGCGTCAAATTCCGTCCCGTAAAGTAATGAGCAAGCTCTGGGAGGTAGCTGTTCACTTTAGAGCACAAGCCATCAATTCCATTGCCGGTAGCCATTATCGTGCAGTCGTCGGCATACGAGACCAGTGTGACTCCCTCTGGCGGGGAAGAGAGTCGCGAGATGTAGAAGCTGAATAATAGGGGGATAGGACGCCTCCCTGTGGTACCCCCTGCTTAATTCTTCTCGCTTTTGACACTGAGTCACGGTAGCACACAGGTATTTCGCGGTCCATCGCCTCAACGCCGCTGGGAGAGGTGAGACATCCACGTCCTTAAGCAGGATGGAGTGGCTGACTGTGTCGAAGGCCTTCGACAAGTCCAAAGCCACGGGGATGGTTCTCTCACAGGGGCGGTTGCCGTTGAGACCACGATTAACCTGTGGGTTTATAGCGTTAAGTGCCGTTGTAGTGCTATGCACTTTCCGGAAGCCTTGTTGATGCTTCGCCGGGCTGAGGTAGTGATTGAAATGCGGGAGCAGCAGGGCCACAAGTGTCTTAACCACTGGAGAAAGAAGGGAGATCGGCCGGTAGGACTCGCCTTGGCTGGCCGGTTTCCTTGGTTTCAGGCAGTGGTATCACCCTACTGGTCTTCCAGATATCCGGAATGACCAGGGTGCTTAAAGACAGATTGAGGACCTTGGTGAGATATGCTACTCCCGCGGTGCCCAATTTTTTCAGCATCAACATGCTTAACCCGTCCGGGCCAATGGATTTGGAGGCTTTCGCCTTCCCGATGGCTTCCTTCACCTCAGTGGTAGAGAGGACAATTAGTGCGCTTGGTGTTGACTTGCGCAACCTTCTGGTGACTGACCATTTGGTCCTGTCGGCCGAAGGATGCAGTGTAAATTGTCGACTAAAATAGTTCGCGCATCGCTTCGGGTCCGACGAGGCGTGGTCTCCAAAGGAGATTTCTGTTCGATCATCACGCCTCGTTTGGTTGGACAGGGACCTCACGGTGGACCATAATTTGCCCACTCCGGCACCGAGGTTGCAGGACTTCAGGTGCTCCCTCCACTTGTTCCGCTTATGTACGTTAACCAGGCGTTGGATCTCCCCGCTTAGTTGCCTAATACGGGGATTACCAGGGTCCGCCTGCCGAAGGTGGTCGCATTCATCCGCCAGAGACACCGCCTCACCCGGGAAGTCAGGACGGATCACAGGGATCCTACCTGCCGGAATGAAGCGGGCTGCAGCGGACTTCACCACCCTGCGGAACTCGCGCTCGCCAACGCAAACGTCGGTTGGAGTTGAAAGAGCACTGAAGGCGTCTTCAGTGAAATCCTCGAACCGCTCCCAGTCAGCTTTTTTGAAGTTGACATAGATGTGGCGGTCCGAGGCAACATAGTTGGCAGGTCTGTCAATCGAGATGACTATGGGGTCGTTCATGGTGCAGAATGTCGAATCGTCTTTCTGCTCTGCCAAAATATTTCCCCTACGATCGTTTGATAGGCTTGAGAACCAAAGATCGTGGTGCGCATTAAAGTCTCCGACTACCAAACGGTTTTCACCACTGAGGAGCGCACCTATGTCAGGGTGATATCCAGCGGGGCAGCAGGAGACAGGGGGTATATATGTGTTGAATATTTCGAGCTCGACATCGCCTGACCGGACAGCAATCCCTTGACATTCTAAGGTGCTGTCCCTTGGGTCGATGTCTACATCGATGAGACGATACTGCACGGTGTTGTGCAGAATGAAGGCTAGGCCTCCACCATTATCTCGCTCACGATCTCTGCGAAGCACGTTGTAGCCGTCGCAGTTCGTTAAGGTTGAGCTGCGACGTAGCTTCGTTTCTTGGACCGCAGCTATTAACAGCCCGTGCGGAGCCATGAAGGCAACCACCTCCGAGATCTTGCTCGAGAGTCCGTTACAGTTGAACTGTAGGAGTCTCGTCTGTCTCGGTAAGGTTGTCGCGTTGAGGGGGGTGAGGAACTGGATCCGAGGGCCGGCCCGTCCCGGCTGCGCATCCCGCTGTGGTTGTGGAGGCCCAACGGTTGTTGTGGGTGGTGTCGTGAGCGACACTGGCGGGGGGTTGTTGCGGTAGCAGGAAGCGGTAAAGCTCTCGGACCAGTCCCTTGTGGTGCGTAGGCCAGAACACGCCCGTAAGTGGCACCAGCGCTGGCAGGCGTTACACCTAACGGAGCAGGCATTCCGGTGCACTCTGGCCCGGCATACACAACAGATGGTGGGGGCAACCAGTAGTTGTTGGTTCGCACCGCGTGTGGTGGAGCGAGGGGGGGGTGGGGAGGTTAGGTGTTGCTGTGAGCTCTGGGGAGTCGTGGAGGCAGGCGGTGTGCGTTAAGGCACCGCTGCGGGGGGCACAAAGGGGAATGCCGTGGAGGCTTGGGGCGCTTGAGTGCGCGAGCAACACTGGCCCACATCGGTTGTGGACCACTCCCTGGTTTTCTTAAGGCCTGAGCAGACCTTAAGATGTCACCATCCGTTGCACGAATTACACCGCACCGAAGTGGAATTCGGATGGAGCCTTCTCTGACAGAAGCAGCAGAAATAGGTTTCTGGGCCAGGGTTAGACTCGACGCCCGCCCAGTATTGTTACACCAGGGAGACGAAGTAGTATACCTCACTTTAACTTACATCCCAACGATGTGGAGCAGAGCTATTCATACCAAAAGTGGGCAAACGAGACTAGCAAAGTTCTTCAAACCAATCAGCCTAACATCTTTCGTGCTAAAGGCAATGAAAATGAAATTACATCCACCACTCTGCGGAGACACCCGTTCCATCCCTGACAGCATGCATACAGGCCGAGAAGGGCCACCAAAACTGGCCTGTATCAGCTGACAACGGAAATCCAAAGCGGAATCGACTACAGAGAAGTAGTACTATGTGCCTTCTTGGACATAGATGGGTCTTTCGATAAAGTCTCGCACAAGGCAGTTTGCCAAGGTACGTCGAACCCGCTATCAACAGATGGATAGCATCGCTTCTCCAAAAAAGAGCAGTGGAGAATACGGTAAGAGGCAGGACAATACGGCTCAAAACTCATAGAGGATGTCCACAGGAAGGGGTATTATCCCCCCTGCTGTGAAGCATTTTAGTACACAAACACGTTTAATTGTTATTATGGCAATATTATGATTCACTTACAAATTATCCAACTATGATTATTATTATCAGGGCGTAGTAGCGCTGCGACCTAAAAAGATCTATTGTGCTAACCCTTTAAGTTGTCACTCCATCTTTAGGCTATTTATAAAAGTAAGCACTTTGGAGGGTGTGGTTGTCCATATTCTGGATGGAGATAACAGTCGCTCTCCAAGGTGTATTAGCCTGAGTCCACTTATACTCGGGCATTCACACAGTATATGCTCAGCGGTCTCCGCATCTAAGCCACAAAACCTGCAGTCTGAAAGCCCCGAAAGTCCTATTTTGTGAAGATGGTATCTCAGCCTACAGTGACCTGTTAAGTACCCGGTGAGAGTTCTAAGACCCTCTGCTGAGATTGAGAAGTTTTCGAGAGGCTTCCCAGGATGGACTTATGAACCTTTTGGATTGTCTATTACCCTTTGACGATCGCCACTGGGCTGCGATTCTTGAATCCTCCCACCTTCTTAGAAGTTCTGCTGTGTATCCCTTAGAGGGACCGCAGAACGGCTGGGGACCGCAGAAGCTCTGTTGGACCCCTTTTTTGCGAGGTAGTCCGCCCTTTCATTACCATCCACACCCTCATGACTCGGAACCCACCACAGAGTAACTCTGTTGTCGACTCCTAATGATTCCAGTGCCGCTCTGCAGCTGTCTATAGTTTTGACTCCGTTTTGAAGGAGTCTAGTGATCTAAGGGCTGCCTGGCTGTCTGACATAATGTTGATTGTGGCTCCATTTGTTTTTCTGCGAAGACATTCGTGTGCACACAACTCAATAGCATAGATTTCCGCCTGGATAATGGTTAGGTATGACCCCGTGAGGACACTTTTTTCAAATCTATGTCCGAATACCTCGGCAGAAAATCTGATCTGACAACGGGAGGCTTCTACAGCACCGTCATTGTCTGATCACAGGATCATCCAATTTAAGCTGAGGGCTAAACAACCAAGCTTCAGCCTTACCAGGAACCCCAATAATACTGACTGGGTAAATTACAGACGAACACTTAAGCTAAACTTACCTAGCATAGAAAGGTACAACAAAAGAAGTACTACACAAAGCATTAGCAACCAGTGGAGGTAAAGCTAGACATTAAATTATCAGATGGTAATTATACCATAAACGAAGAGGGAAGAGCGCTAGTCCTGCTGGCAGCCTATTTCCCGGACGAACGAGCACAAAATCCAATACTGGATGTACGGGAGGTAAAACCATCACAGTCCGACTGGAGGCTGGCTAAAAATATCTTTGGCAGGCATACGGTCGAATGGCCGGTGAGATCGATTGATCGCTGTCGATGGTGTCCGACCAGTACTGTAACAGCAAGGAGGCGATATAGTATTGCCACATCTGGTGAGAATAATGAGAGATTACTTCGCGTTAACTTACATCCCAACAATGTAGAGCAGAGCTAAGGTAATATTCATATCAAAAGTAGGCAAACGAGACTATACTCTATCGAAGTCCTCTAAGCTGGCCAAAAATCTCTTTTGCTGGCATACGGTCGAATGGGCGGTGAGATCGATTGATCGCTACAAATCCCCGGGCGTCGGTGGTGTCCAACCAGTACTGTTACAGCAGGGAGACGAAATAGTATTGCCACATCCGTGAGAATAACGAGAGATTACCTCACTTTAACTTACATCCCAACGATGTGGAGCAGAGCTATTCATACCAAAAGTGGGCAAACGAGACTAGCAAAGTTCTTCAAACCAATCAGCCTAACATCTTTCGTGCTGAAGGCAATGGAGAAGATCAATGAAAATGAAATTACATCCACCACTCTGCGGAGACACCCGTTCCATCCCTGACAGCATGCATACAGGCCGAGAAGGTCCACCAAAACTGGCCTGTATCAGCTGACAACGGAAATCCAAAGCGGAATCGACTACGGAGAAGTAGTACTATGTGCCTTCTTACCACAGAGTAACTCTGTTGTCGGCTCCTAACGATTCCAGTGCCGCTCTGCAGCTGTCTATAGTTTTGACTCCGTTTTGAAGGAGTCTAATGATCTAAGGGCTGCCTGGCTGTCTGACATAATGTTGATTGTGGCTCCATTTGTTTTTCTGCGAAGACATTCGTGTGCACACAACTTAATAATATAGATTTCCGCCTAGAAAATGGTTGGGTATGACCCCGTTGGGACATTTTTTTCAAATCTTTGTCCGAACACCCTGGCCCCGGTGCTCTCATTGATAAGTTTGGATCCGTCAGTGTACCATACCTGTGATCCGTGATTGATTGCTTTCACCATCCCTATACATGTATCCCTTTCAAGTATTATGACTTTGTAGGTCTTCGTAAAAGATAGTTTTGGCAACATAGTGTCTGTGGGTTTGATTATTGGATCGGCACTGAGTGGTTGTAGGACACCCGAATGCCCCCTGGAGTCTCCACTTTTCAGACGACTAAGATTAGACAGTCTCAGAGCGCCCTAACAAGCCTCTTTATCAATGAGTATGGCCAATGTTGGGATGCCCGAGATGATGGCAAGCGGATCTGTTGGACACGTGCGCATGGCCCCCGTAATGGCCACACAAACGAGGCGATGGAGTTTGCCGAGAGTAGCGTGGGAGCTCGCCATTTTGGCCTTAGGCTACCATACTAGTGCTGCTTAGGTAATAATTGGCTTTATAACCGTGTTAAATGACCAGTATGTTAGTTTCGTGGAGATTCCCTAGGTTTTGCCGTGTAGTTTTTGACAAGCATAGAATGCTCTTGTCGCTTTATTGGTACTTTCTGTGAGATGAGAGTTCCAGTTGAGCTTACTATCTAGTGTGATCCCTAGGTATTTCACCTCTTTTGAGATTTCGATCTCAGTACCTCACATTGGTTTAGTTAGGTTGACCTTCCTTCTCTTGGTGAATGGTATGATGGTTGACTTTGTTGGATTGATTGACAACCCTTTCTTAGAGCACCATTTGAGCGTCAGATTAAGGGCAGATTGAAGCCTGGAGCTTAATGTCCCTTCATCCCATCTCACAACATAAATAACAATGTCGTCAGCATAGCCGTAAGCGTTGAATCAATTCTCTTTAAGCTTCTCTAAGAGTTCATCGACAACGATAGTCCACAATAGAGGTGAGAGAACACCCCGATAAGGGCAGCCACGAGTGGCCGTTACCCGAAGTCTACTTCCACCTAGTTCAGCCATTATGGTTCTGGATTTCAGCATGCTTATTACCCAATTGGTGATAAGCTTCGGGTTATCCTTCCTTGCCAATCCTGCGGAGATTGTCTCATAACTTGTATTGTCAAAGGCACCTGATATATCAAGGAATGCACAGAGGGCTGTCTGTGTGTACTCCTTTTCAAGTACTTGAGTTAGGCCGTGTATGGCAGTAATAGTAGACCTCCCTGCTTGATATGCATGTTGACTTTCACAGAGTGGTTTAACCTTTAGATATTTGTCCCTGATGTGAAAGTCACTAAGTTTTTCCAGTGTCTTTATCACAAAGGAACTTAGGCTTATAGGCCTAAATGCCGTTGGAAGTTGATCGGAATTTTTCCCGGTTTTGGGTATGAATACTACACTGCCCTCTTTCCAAGGTGAAAGAATATAGGCAATTAGCAATATTGCCCTCAGTATTCTAACAAGGGTTCCAGATATGGATTCCATAGCCCGCTGAAGGAGACAGGGATAGATACCATCTGGACTAAGGGATTTGTATGCACTGACCGTTGAAATGGCCTATCGTACCCTGTCACAGTTGACAATTCTTCTCGGAAGACCTTTTGTCCTTTTGTTAGCACACATTGTAGCAACCGTGGTCACAGTAGGATTATGGACTTGATAATACATCCTGGGAAGTGGGTTTCCATTAGAAGCCGGTTGGTCTCCTCAGGGTCAACTGCGTACAATATAAGAAACATTCTAATGAAATCATTGTCAGGCAGAGAAATATGTAGTAGGGTCTTGGTCGATGTAGAAATGGTGCGTTAAAGCGACGTTGCTTCGCTTTATAGTTTTCACCAACGCAAATACTACCCTCTCGCCTAGTGTCAAGTTGTCGACTCCTTTTCCAGATTCATCTTTTCCACAATATATATTGAAGTCATATACATAGCCAGATGATGAGTCAGATCTTTCCCATATTTTAATTCCACGTTTGATGGGTTTCATTGGAAGATATTGCTTCAATGAAGATCGTCCTTTGAACTTTACCATTGATTCATCTAAGGCTTGAAACGAGCTATCTTCGCGGCACGCAGTGAATGTCTGTTTGAGGCAACTTACAACTTCCTCAATATAATAACTTTTTGAACAGCCGTTTGGTTTTTCAGGATAATTGCAATAAAATCTGGAGTGGAGCAAGAGGTATCGATCACGAGACATGCTATCTCTTATCAAAGCGTTGCCAACAGACTTTCTCTTAGACCAGTACATAGGCATTTTTGGTAGTCTATTGTGGGAAGTCACAAGCATTATTCCTATCATAGCCAATATTTCGTGCTGGTCTGTTTTGTGAATGGATCGAGTGTTTTTTTTTGTATGCCCCTGAAGTTTTCTTTACGATACTGATTCTTTCGTTTGTGCACTGGGCTATCCATATGAGCAGGCTTCGCGGAAACAATTTCAAAAAAGTTTCCAATTCACTGGATCCTCGATTTATATCGCAAAGCACAGATGGTGTGTATTCTGGAGGCATTTCTTTTCGTGAATGGCAATTGCTGTCAACCGTCCATATATTCTCCGTAGCAGGTGTTACTGCAATTGCGTAATCTTCCTTCATCACAAATGGACTCTTCATCACTTACATCATCACGTTCGATATCTAGACACTCTTCTCCCATAGTTGATGAATCGTCATCATCCGACGCTATATACTCAGAGCCACTGTCTTCAAATGGCTCCGAGTCATCTGAAGAATCGTAGAGCACGTTTTCGATGTCGTCGTTAGTCAGTTTAGCTCTCTTGCTGCTCATTATGCCTATTGTGTGCCAAAATTTAAAATTTACTTTATTGAAATTATATGCAGTTTCAGGACTCCTGGGATATATAATCCCCCGTAAAAGAACTACTGGGACATATAGTCCCAAGAACAGAAAACAGTAGTTATATCACGAATTAGTGTTTTTCTAAACTTCAATACTAAATGTATGGCACAAATGCATGATAAAGAGACGATAATGAAAAGAAAGTTCAACACTTACCACTTTGTTTGTAGTTATTTTTATAGTTTTCTGCAGATTTTCGCAACACGTGCTCACTTCTTCACTAATCAATGTCAACTGAAGCTGTCAAATTTCAAACAAGCGGCAATATTTTGTACTAAAGATGTACTAAATCGCATAAAGAACGGAAACAATTGGTTTCCATGCAGATTCTTCAGTAAGTATTACCTACAGGTGTTTTTAAACTTTTTTGGGATATATTGTACCGACCGGGTCGAAAGGGTTAGTCATTGAAGTACCCATTTTTTCGCAGAAAAGAATTATTTCAAATTAAAAATACAAACCAGATAATATATATATACCTATGGAATATGTTGATTGTGTATAATATCAAATAAATTAGAGTTGCCATTGCGCACAACTTGCAGTTCAAATTTCTTTAATACTTAATACGAGTATGCGCAATATTTATGCCCAAAATGCACTCTCGAAAGCTCGGCGTGTTGCAAGTGTTGCCAGAAGCTCGCACAGCCCGTGATACTTTGGCAAACTAGCACGACTGCAGTTGTGATTGACATCTCGAACGCAGCCAAAATTCTTAAAATGTTTACAAAAATGTATTAAATCTAAATAAAGAAGTCACCGACTATCTCCTGTCGCGTACAGACGCGTTTAGTGCTAATCGCAAGTGTTTGTGTTTAACCAAACAAAAACAATATACATAAACAATTTAACAAGGAAACAAATCAATAGTTTCGTGGTCTGCTATACACAGCATCCGTATATCATACGATATTATTGTACCAATCGCAAGCTAGCTGTAGTAGCACACTCAACACAACAAACGCTACTTCATCCACAATCACATCATCATGCATAGGGACCCTCCGGATAGGGGCCACAAATGGAACCTCTGTTCTCACCGGCTTCCTTCCCTGCTTTACCACAAAACCAAACAACAACCGAACACCCAAAATATCTAATTATGACTTCCAACAACAGCGAACTTACAAAACTGAGCCCATTCGCAGTAAAAAAGGCATTGAAGCTATATCCAATGAAACTGATCAAATAAATCAACTAAGAGATGGTTCCATCTTGATCCCAGCTCGGAATGCAAAAGCGGCTGAAAAGTTCTTACGAACGATACAACTATCTAATTTGTGCGCAATCTCGGTCAAACTACACGATAACCTCAACACTGTAAAAGGAGTCGTTTACGCACCCTGCCTTATCAACGTCAACGATAATGAAAGCGTGGAAGAACTAAAGAGCCAAGGCGTTATTAAAATCTACAAATTTACTCGTACAAAAGACGGACAAACTGCACCAAAAATATTAATAACGTTCGATCTGTAACAACTTCCAAAAACCTTGGACGTGGCATGGTACAAAGTAAGGGTAGATCCCTACTTCCAAATCCCATGAGATGCCGAAACTGCCAACGCTTAAAGCACACGAAAAATCGCTGCTCGAATCCCACTACCTGTAAAAGTTGCAAATTACCCCCACATTCGCCATATACATGCGCTCGCAACCAATGCGCGAAGTGCGGTAATGACCACCCCTCCTCTGACAAAAACTGCCCAAGATTCAACCAAATGAAGAAAGTACTGCAAATAAAAACTATTTACAAATGTTCAATTGGCGAAGCCTATAAAAAATATAAAGAAAAAACACACCATCACAAAACAAAAGCTCCTCACGAAAAAAAATCTCCTCACCCGAGTCACTCAACAACACCAGCAAACAAACTATTAAATTCATCTATATCAAAACTAACGCGTCCTGCTTCCCCATTAAACAACAATACAGATAATAATAACAAAAAAAAAAACCTAATTATAGACAAAAGCCAACTCAGCAAAAGCGTAAATAACCTGCAAACAAGCATAAAACCCACACCGGCCACAACCTCCGAAAGCTAAACGCAATCACCACTTTCTTATAATACTCAACAACTCATAAACCACAACGAATAATATATCTCGAGAACCGAAACAGAATCTCCATCAGACTAAATCAAATGCAACGGCTTAACCTCGTAAATTAAATTTTTACAATGCTACAGCCCTTTTTTCATACAAATGATCAACAGATTTAATATTTTTCAATGGAAAATAAAAGCTTTCATTAACAATAATATTGATCTCGAATTAATCCGCAAAGAACACAGTCCACATTTGATTGCCTTCGAAGAAACCCACTGCCCATTGGATTCAACCCAATTCCTCCGAGGAACTACACAGCATACTACAATAATAACTCATATTTATAAGATAAGCAAGGAGTCGAAATTCTGATAAAATCCGACATACCACACAAACTCACTATAATTACTTCGCCTATCCAAAATATATGTATTGAAGTTACACTTAACCCAGATATGCCGACGGCGAAACCAATGAATCGATTTTTGCAATTTTTCTAAGTTTGTTTATTTTGATTCAAAGTATTGCATAAGTGAGAAATTTTTTTTTTATATATTTTATCCTTGATTTTGGAGCCGCACTACATGTAGTACACTCGGCAAAAACTAGTAATTTTTTGTAATTGAATTCAAACGGTTTATTATAGTTTCTTAGGAAATAAAAAAAGTTAATTCATTAGTTTTAATCAAAAAACTCATTTCTGGTATGATACTCAATATTACACTTCACATGAAGCGGTACATCACATTTACGGCAACGTGTAGTTGTCTTTTTATGACATTTTGACGTGGAATCTCAATAAGGAAATGATCAATTCGGTCGAACCTGATATCATATGAAGAGCCGGATGAACACGATGGTAAGAGTTTACCATAAGTTGAAATTAACAATTTGGCAATGCGTCGGCGAAAAGTATGGTGGTCAAATTTTCTCTCAAATCTTTACATAAAAGCCATGCGTTTTGCTCTGCAAGATGCAGTGAGCAAATAATGGAAAATACCACTTTTTTCCACGAATTGTGACTCGATACAAACTTATACTTTGGTCCGCACGTTCAACGTGTATCGATTGTATTCATGAATTAGGCCTGTAGCGCGATTCACTAACTCTTAACAATTCAATATGTTGAATTGTTAGTTAACAATGTGTGCTGTTTGCAATAACGAATGTCCTATTCACTTACTTATGCTTAACCACACTGAACAGCTGATTTTTCTTATTTATTCAAATTAACAAAAAGTGGCACCTCTGCTTTACGAAATGTCAAAATACGCGAAAAGCACAAAGAGGAATGAGAAAAAAACAAACTAATTTCATCGCGCCAATAGTCTTCTAGCACATATTTCAACGAATGGGAAGTATTTTGGATATATTTATTTAATTTTAACTAAATACTGCTTATAAATCTTTTGCTCTTCTTTTAGGATGGCATCAACGAGTGCAGCTGCAGCCAAACGGAGTTGGGCGTCGACAGAGCAAATCATTGCGTTGCTCGACTTTTTGACGGAGCACCAGGGGCTAGCCACCGGCAAATTCCAGCGTCTCCATGGGAAACTGGAGAATGAAAGGAAGTGGGCGGAAATGGCAGACAAGCTCAACGCGATTGGAGGAGCAAACAAGTCTGTGGAGCAATGCCGCACGGTAAGTACCAATCTTGTTTGAAAATATGTTAATATATTATATAATTTATGTTATATAGTTAATATATTATATATATGTATATTTCAATCTTTTCAATAGGTGTTGCGCGACCTTAAAAGCCGGACAAGCACGAAAGTGCGTGACCGGAAGAGGCAGCAGGCGTTGACCGACAATAGGCCTATGGAACAGGCGCCTTTATCAGAAGTAAAAAGGCGCGTAGTTGCTCTGGTTGGCGGCAGCTATGTCGAGGGCCACGAGGAGGTAGCCGATAATGCGCCCCTTGAAGAGGTAAGTGTATGATTAAGCAAAGCAAAAAAAGTCAATAGGCTTCGATGACATTCCGGCAACGCAATATTGCGCGATGAGCGAAGGGAGAACCATCACGCCCAAGACGCCGAAGCAGACGCCGCGTTGAGCAGTAAAACGGAAGCAGGCGGAGGATGAGAGCGATGCTGGAAAAAATTTCAGCAAATCGCTGAAAAGCAGGCCGATGCTTTAAAGGTGTGTAAATATAACTATATATATAATTCAAATTTTACGTGAATCTCAAAAATATGTATTTGTTATTTTTTCAATAGATGTTCACCGAAAGCAAAAACAGGCAAGCGGAGGCAACCCTTGCTATGGCGCAGGCCATCACTGTCGTGGGAGAAGGGTTAAATGCCTTTGCCGAAACTTTCAACCGCTTCTCAAGCTGAACTGGCCAATGGGCACATGCAATTGTGTAACTAGTAGTTTTAAGAAAAATAATAATTTTTAAGTCTAGTTTAATTAGTTTTAAGTTTAAATTTTTCTTTTAATTTTCAAAATGAATTTGTTATTTTCCTTTATGTTTAAAATTATTTATTTAGTATCTTAGTTGTACCTTATTACTTGTGAATTTGTACCTGAAGTATGTACCTTGAGTTTCTATTTAATGTGTTCAATAGTTTAAATATGAATATCTTCTTCTTAATAATTAAATTGATTTACC
This sequence comes from Philophylla caesio, assembly GCA_963971545.1. Classification (NCBI taxonomy): domain Eukaryota; kingdom Metazoa; phylum Arthropoda; class Insecta; order Diptera; family Tephritidae; genus Philophylla; species Philophylla caesio. The sequence goes on along the minus strand of OZ020604.1, from coordinate 121,528,197 downwards.
TTTTACACTTCCGTCGTTAAATGAAAAGTTCCGTTTTATTTAATATTTAATTATATCCATTTATTTTCGAAAAGTTGAACTCTTACCATAATTAATATTAAGTCTAAGAGAATTTGCATATACATATAAATATATTTTATAATTTTATTGAGCTCAAGGCCAGTTTATGGAAGATTTGTTTGTGAAAAAACAACAACAGTTTTTAATGGTTGAAGTTATAGTACTATTTCGAAAATCACCACATTTTCCTCATCAGACTTCTTTTTGATTATTAAATTAAATTATTTTTAATTTTAATTTTTCATAACCACTTCTCTCAGGCTTTGAACCCTGGAGCTCGGAGTTGCAGAGCCAATACGCTACCTATTGTGCTACGCTAGCCGAGTTGGCTGTTGTGTTTATTTCATCTTCCTTAAACAAACCAACTACAAACAAGAGCAACTGATCTGCCGCTATTTAACTTGTTTTTGTGGTAGTTGTTTGTGTTTTTATTTTGCAAATTCTTTATTATATGCATTTTTAAGGCGTGCTCATCCTTGTCTACAATGTTTGTTCATTTTTCTGTTGGCCTAGTAAAATGTTAATATTTTATAATTTTATTGAGCTCAGGGCCAGTTTATGGAAGATTTGTTTGTGAAAAAACAACAACAGTTTTTAATGGTTGAAGTTATAGTACTATTTCGGAAATCACCACATTTTCCTCATCAGACTTCTTTTTGATTATTAAATTAAATTATTTTTAATTTTAATTTTTCATAACCACTTCTCTCAGGCTTTGAACCCTGGAGCTCGGAGTTGCAGAGCCAATACGCTACCTATTGTGCTACGCTAGCCGAGTTGGCTGTTGTGTTTATTTCATCTTCCTTAAACAAACTAACTACAAGCAAGAGCAACTGATCTGCCGCTATTTAATTTGTTTTTGTGGTAGTTGTTTGTGTTTTTATTTTGCAAATTCTTTATTATATGCATTTTTAAGGCGTGCTCATCCTTGTCTACAATGTTTGTTCATTTTTCTGTTGGCCTAGTAAAATGTTAATATTTTATAATTTTATTGAGCTCAAGGCCAGTTTATGGAAGATTTGTTTGTGAAAAAACAACAACAGTTTTTAATGGTTGAAGTTATAGTACTATTTCGGAAATCACCACATTTTCCTCATCAGACTTCTTTTTGATTATTAAATTAAATTATTTTTAATTTAAATTTTTCATAACCACTTCTCTCAGGCATTGAACCCGGGAGCTCGGAGTTGCAGAGCCAATACGCTACCTATTGTGCTACGCTAGCCGAGCTGGCTGTTGTGTTTATTTCATCTTCCTTAAACAAACCAACTACAAACAAGAGCAACTGATCTGCCGCTATTTAACTTGTTTGTGTGGTAGTTGTTTGTGTTTTTATTTTGCAAATTCTTTATTATATGCATTTTTAAGGCGTGCTCATCCTTGTCTACAATGTTTGTTCATTTCTCTGTTGGCCTAGTAAAATGTTAATATTTTATAATTTTATTGAGCTCAAGGCCAGTTTATGGAAGATTTGTTTGTGAAAAAACAACAACAGTTTTTAATGGTTGAAGTTATAGTACTATTTCGGAAATCACCACATTTTCCTCATCAGACTTCTTTTTGATTATTAAATTAAATTATTTTAATTTTTCATAACCACTTCTCTCAGGCTTTGAACCCAGGACCTCGGAGTTGCAGAGCCAATACGCTACCTATTGTGCTACGCTAGCCGAGCTGGCTGTTGTGTTTATTTTATCTTCCTTAAACAAACCAACTACAAACAAGAGCAACTGATCTGCCGCTATTTAACTTGTTTGTGTGGTAGTTGTTTGTGTTTTTATTTTGCAAATTCTTTATTATATGCATTTTTAAGGCGTGCTCATCCTTGTCTACAATGTTTGTTCATTTTTCTGTTGGCCTAGTAAAATGTTAATATTTTATAATTTTATTGAGCTCAAGGCCAGTTTATGGAAGATTTGTTTGTGAAAAAACAACAACAGTTTTTAATGGTTGAAGTTATAGTACTATTTCGGAAATCACCACATTTTCCTCATCAGACTTCTTTTTGATTATTAAATTAAATTATTTTTAATTTTAATTTTTCATAACCACTTCTCTCAGGCTTTGAACCCGGGAGCTCGGAGTTGCAGAGCCAATACGCTACCTATTGTGCTACGCTAGCCGAGTTGGCTGTTGTGTTTATTTCATCTTCCTTAAACAAACCAACTACAAACAAGAGCAACTGATCTGCCGCTATTTAACTTGTTTGTGTGGTAGTTGTTTGTGTTTTTATTTTGCAAATTCTTTATTATATGCATTTTTAAGGCGTGCTCATCCTTGTCTACAATGTTTGTTCATTTTTCTGTTGGCCTAGTAAAATGTTAATATTTTATAATTTTATTGAGCTCAAGGCCAGTTTATGGAAGATTTGTTTGTGAAAAAACAACAACAGTTTTTAATGGTTGAAGTTATAGTACTATTTCGGAAATCACCACATTTTCCTCATCAGACTTCTTTTTGATTATTAAATTAAATTATTTTAATTTTTCATAACCACTTCTCTCAGGCTTTGAACCCAGGAGCTCGGAGTTGCAGAGCCAATACGCTACCTATTGTGCTACGCTAGCCGAGTTGGCTGTTGTGTTTATTTCATCTTCCTTAAACAAACCAACTACAAACAAGAGCAACTGATCTGCCGCTATTTAACTTGTTTGTGTGGTAGTTGTTTGTGTTTTTATTTTGCAAATTCTTTATTTTATGCATTTTTAAGGCGTGCTCATCCTTGTCTACAATGTTTGTTCATTTTTCTGTTGGCCTAGTAAAATGTTAATATTTTATAATTTTATTGAGCTCAGGGCCAGTTTATGGAAGATTTGTTTGTGAAAAAACAACAACAGTTTTTAATGGTTGAAGTTATAGTACTATTTCGGAAATCACCACATTTTCCTCATCAGACTTCTTTTTGATTATTAAATTAAATTATTTTTAATTTTAATTTTTCATAACCACTTCTCTCAGGCTTTGAACCCTGGAGCTCGGAGTTGCAGAGCCAATACGCTACCTATTGTGCTACGCTAGCCGAGTTGGCTGTTGTGTTTATTTCATCTTCCTTAAACAAACCAACTACAAACAAGAGCAACTGATCTGCCGCTATTTAACTTGTTTTTGTGGTAGTTGTTTGTGTTTTTATTTTGCAAATTCTTTATTATATGCATTTTTAAGGCGTGGTCATCCTTGTCTACAATGTTTGTTCATTTTTCTGTTGGCCTAGTAAAATGTTAATATTTTATAATTTTATTGAGCTCAAGGCCAGTTTATGGAAGATTTGTTTATGAAAAAACAACAACAGTTTTTAATGGTTGAAGTTATAGTACTATTTCGGAAATCACCACATTTTCCTCATCAGACTTCTTTTTGATTATTAAATTAAATTATTTTTAATTTTAATTTTTCATAACCACTTCTCTCAGGCTTTGAACCCGGGAGCTCGGAGTTGCAGAGCCAATACGCTACCTATTGTGCTACGCTAGCCGAGTTGGCTGTTGTGTTTATTTCATCTTCCTTAAACAAACCAACTACAAACAAGAGCAACTGATCTGCCGCTATTTAACTTGTTTGTGTGGTAGTTGTTTGTGTTTTTATTTTGCAAATTCTTTATTATATGCATTTTTAAGGCGTGCTCATCCTTGTCTACAATGTTTGTTCATTTTTCTGTTGGCCTAGTAAAATGTTAATATTTTATAATTTTATTGAGCTCAAGGCCAGTTAATGGAAGATTTGTTTGTGAAAAAACAATAACAGTTTTTAATGGTTGAAGTTATAGTACTATTTCGGAAATCACCACATTTTCATCATCAGACTTCTTTTTGATTATTAAATTAAATTATTTTTAATTTTAATTTTTCATAACCACTTCTCTCAGGCTTTGAACCCAGGACCTCGGAGTTGCAGAGCCAATACGCTACCTATTGTGCTACGCTAGCCGAGTTGGCTGTTGTGTTTATTTCATCTTCCTTAAACAAACCAACTACAAACAAGAGCAACTGATCTGCCGCTATTTAACTTGTTTGTGTGGTAGTTAATTGTATTTTTATTTTGCAAATTCTTTATTATATGCATTTTTAAGGCGTGCTCATCCTTGTCTACAATGTTTGTTTATTTTTCTGTTGGCCTAGTAAAATGTTAATATTTTATAATTTTATTGAGCTCAGGGCCAGTTTATGGAAGATTTGTTTGTGAAAAAACAACAACAGTTTTTAATGATTGAAGTTATAGTACTATTTCGGAAATCACCACATTTTCCTCATCAGACTCCTTTTTGATTATTAAATTAAATTATTTTTAATTTTAATTTTTCATAACCACTTCTCTCAGGCTTTGAACCCTGGAGCTCGGAGTTGCAGAGCCAATACGCTACCTATTGTGCTACGCTAGCCGAGTTGGCTGTTGTGTTTATTTCATCTTCCTTAAACAAACCAACTACAAACAAGAGCAACTGATCTGCCGCTATTTAACTTGTTTGTGTGGTAGTTGTTTGTGTTTTTATTTTGCAAATTCTTTATTATATGCATTTTTAAGGCGTGCTCATCCTTGTCTACAATGTTTGTTCATTTTTCTGTTGGCCTAGTAAAATGTTAATATTTTATAATTTTATTGAGCTCAAGGCCAGTTTATGGAAGATTTGTTTGTGAAAAAACAACAACAGTTTTTAATGGTTGAAGTTATAGTACTATTTCGGAAATCACCACATTTTCCTCATCAGACTTCTTTTTGATTATTAAATTAAATTATTTTAATTTTTCATAACCACTTCTCTCAGGCTTTGAACCCAGGACCTCGGAGTTGCAGAGCCAATACGCTACCTATTGTGCTACGCTAGCCGAGTTGGCTGTTGTGTTTATTTCATCTTCCTTAAACAAACCAACTACAAACAAGAGCAACTGATCTGCCGCTATTTAACTTGTTTGTGTGGTAGTTGTTTGTGTTTTTATTTTGCAAATTCTTTATTATATGCATTTTTAAGGCGTGCTCATCCTTGTCTACAATGTTTGTTCATTTTTCTGTTGGCCTAGTAAAATGTTAATATTTTATAATTTTATTGAGCTCAAGGCCAGTTTATGGAAGATTTGTTTGTGAAAAAACAACAACAGTTTTTAATGGTTGAAGTTATAGTACTATTTCGGAAATCACCACATTTTCCTCATCAGACTTCTTTTTGATTATTAAATTAAATTATTTTAATTTTTCATAACCACTTCTCTCAGGCTTTGAACCCAGGACCTCGGAGTTGCAGAGCCAATACGCTACCTATTGTGCTACGCTAGCCGAGTTGGCTGTTGTGTTTATTTCATCTTCCTTAAACAAACCAACTACAAACAAGAGCAACTGATCTGCCGCTATTTAACTTGTTTGTGTGGTAGTTGTTTGTGTTTTTATTTTGCAAATTCTTTATTATATGCATTTTTAAGGCGTGCTCATCCTTGTCTACAATGTTTGTTCATTTTTCTGTTGGCCTAGTAAAATGTTAATATTTTATAATTTTATTGAGCTCAAGGCCAGTTTATGGAAGATTTGTTTGTGAAAAAACAACAACAGTTTTTAATGGTTGAAGTTATAGTACTATTTCGGAAATCACCACATTTTCCTCATCAGACTTCTTTTTGATTATTAAATTAAATTATTTTTAATTTTAATTTTTCATAACCACTTCTCTCAGGCTTTGAACCCGGGAGCTCGGAGTTGCAGAGCCAATACGCTACCTATTGTGCTACGCTAGCCGAGTTGGCTGTTGTGTTTATTTCATCTTCCTTAAACAAACCAACTACAAACAAGAGCAACTGATCTGCCGCTATTTAACTTGTTTGTGTGGTAGTTGTTTGTGTTTTTATTTTGCAAATTCTTTATTATATGCATTTTTAAGGCGTGCTCATCCTTGTCTACAATGTTTGTTCATTTTTCTGTTGGCCTAGTAAAATGTTAATATTTTATAATTTTATTGAGCTCAAGGCCAGTTTATGGAAGATTTGTTTGTGAAAAAACAACAACAGTTTTTAATGGTTGAAGTTATAGTACTATTTCGGAAATCACCACATTTTCCTCATCAGACTTCTTTTTGATTATTAAATTAAATTATTTTAATTTTTCATAACCACTTCTCTCAGGCTTTGAACCCAGGAGCTCGGAGTTGCAGAGCCAATACGCTACCTATTGTGCTACGCTAGCCGAGTTGGCTGTTGTGTTTATTTCATCTTCCTTAAACAAACCAACTACAAACAAGAGCAACTGATCTGCCGCTATTTAACTTGTTTGTGTGGTAGTTGTTTGTGTTTTTATTTTGCAAATTCTTTATTTTATGCATTTTTAAGGCGTGCTCATCCTTGTCTACAATGTTTGTTCATTTTTCTGTTGGCCTAGTAAAATGTTAATATTTTATAATTTTATTGAGCTCAGGGCCAGTTTATGGAAGATTTGTTTGTGAAAAAACAACAACAGTTTTTAATGGTTGAAGTTATAGTACTATTTCGGAAATCACCACATTTTCCTCATCAGACTTCTTTTTGATTATTAAATTAAATTATTTTTAATTTTAATTTTTCATAACCACTTCTCTCAGGCTTTGAACCCTGGAGCTCGGAGTTGCAGAGCCAATACGCTACCTATTGTGCTACGCTAGCCGAGTTGGCTGTTGTGTTTATTTCATCTTCCTTAAACAAACCAACTACAAACAAGAGCAACTGATCTGCCGCTATTTAACTTGTTTTTGTGGTAGTTGTTTGTGTTTTTATTTTGCAAATTCTTTATTATATGCATTTTTAAGGCGTGCTCATCCTTGTCTACAATGTTTGTTCATTTTTCTGTTGGCCTAGTAAAATGTTAATATTTTATAATTTTATTGAGCTCAAGGCCAGTTTATGGAAGATTTGTTTATGAAAAAACAACAACAGTTTTTAATGGTTGAAGTTATAGTACTATTTCGGAAATCACCACATTTTCCTCATCAGACTTCTTTTTGATTATTAAATTAAATTATTTTTAATTTTAATTTTTCATAACCACTTCTCTCAGGCTTTGAACCCGGGAGCTCGGAGTTGCAGAGCCAATACGCTACCTATTGTGCTACGCTAGCCGAGTTGGCTGTTGTGTTTATTTCATCTTCCTTAAACAAACCAACTACAAACAAGAGCAACTGATCTGCCGCTATTTAACTTGTTTGTGTGGTAGTTGTTTGTGTTTTTATTTTGCAAATTCTTTATTATATGCATTTTTAAGGCGTGCTCATCCTTGTCTACAATGTTTGTTCATTTTTCTGTTGGCCTAGTAAAATGTTAATATTTTATAATTTTATTGAGCTCAAGGCCAGTTAATGGAAGATTTGTTTGTGAAAAAACAATAACAGTTTTTAATGGTTGAAGTTATAGTACTATTTCGGAAATCACCACATTTTCATCATCAGACTTCTTTTTGATTATTAAATTAAATTATTTTTAATTTTAATTTTTCATAACCACTTCTCTCAGGCTTTGAACCCAGGAGCTCGGAGTTGCAGAGCCAATACGCTACCTATTGTGCTACGCTAGCCGAGTTGGCTGTTGTGTTTATTTCATCTTCCTTAAACAAACCAACTACAAACAAGAGCAACTGATCTGCCGCTATTTAACTTGTTTGTGTGGTAGTTAATTGTATTTTTATTTTGCAAATTCTTTATTATATGCATTTTTAAGGCGTGCTCATCCTTGTCTACAATGTTTGTTTATTTTTCTGTTGGCCTAGTAAAATGTTAATATTTTATAATTTTATTGAGCTCAGGGCCAGTTTATGGAAGATTTGTTTGTGAAAAAACAACAACAGTTTTTAATGATTGAAGTTATAGTACTATTTCGGAAATCACCACATTTTCCTCATCAGACTCCTTTTTGATTATTAAATTAAATTATTTTTAATTTTAATTTTTCATAACCACTTCTCTCAAGCTTTGAACCCTGGAGCTCGGAGTTGCAGAGCCAATACGCTACCTATTGTGCTACGCTAGCCGAGTTGGCTGTTGTGTTTATTTCATCTTCCTTAAACAAACCAACTACAAACAAGAGCAACTGATCTGCCGCTATTTAACTTGTTTGTGTGGTAGTTGTTTGTGTTTTTATTTTGCAAATTCTTTATTATATGCATTTTTAAGGCGTGCTCATCCTTGTCTACAATGTTTGTTCATTTTTCTGTTGGCCTAGTAAAATGTTAATATTTTATAATTTTATTGAGCTCAAGGCCAGTTTATGGAAGATTTGTTTGTGAAAAAACAACAACAGTTTTTAATGGTTGAAGTTATAGTACTATTTCGGAAATCACCACATTTTCCTCATCAGACTTCTTTTTGATTATTAAATTAAATTATTTTAATTTTTCATAACCACTTCTCTCAGGCTTTGAACCCAGGACCTCGGAGTTGCAGAGCCAATACGCTACCTATTGTGCTACGCTAGCCGAGTTGGCTGTTGTGTTTATTTCATCTTCCTTAAACAAACCAACTACAAACAAGAGCAACTGATCTGCCGCTATTTAACTTGTTTGTGTGGTAGTTGTTTGTGTTTTTATTTTGCAAATTCTTTATTATATGCATTTTTAAGGCGTGCTCATCCTTGTCTACAATGTTTGTTCATTTTTCTGTTGGCCTAGTAAAATGTTAATATTTTATAATTTTATTGAGCTCAAGGCCAGTTTATGGAAGATTTGTTTGTGAAAAAACAACAACAGTTTTTAATGGTTGAAGTTATAGTACTATTTCGGAAATCACCACATTTTCCTCATCAGACTTCTTTTTGATTATTAAATTAAATTATTTTTAATTTTAATTTTTCATAACCACTTCTCTCAGGCTTTGAACCCGGGAGCTCGGAGTTGCAGAGCCAATACGCTACCTATTGTGCTACGCTAGCCGAGTTGGCTGTTGTGTTTATTTCATCTTCCTTAAACAAACCAACTACAAACAAGAGCAACTGATCTGCCGCTATTTAACTTGTTTGTGTGGTAGTTGTTTGTGTTTTTATTTTGCAAATTCTTTATTATATGCATTTTTAAGGCGTGCTCATCCTTGTCTACAATGTTTGTTCATTTTTCTGTTGGCCTAGTAAAATGTTAATATTTTATAATTTTATTGAGCTCAAGGCCAGTTTATGGAAGATTTGTTTGTGAAAAAACAACAACAGTTTTTAATGGTTGAAGTTATAGTACTATTTCGGAAATCACCACATTTTCCTCATCAGACTTCTTTTTGATTATTAAATTAAATTATTTTAATTTTTCATAACCACTTCTCTCAGGCTTTGAACCCAGGAGCTCGGAGTTGCAGAGCCAATACGCTACCTATTGTGCTACGCTAGCCGAGTTGGCTGTTGTGTTTATTTCATCTTCCTTAAACAAACCAACTACAAACAAGAGCAACTGATCTGCCGCTATTTAACTTGTTTGTGTGGTAGTTGTTTGTGTTTTTATTTTGCAAATTCTTTATTTTATGCATTTTTAAGGCGTGCTCATCCTTGTCTACAATGTTTGTTCATTTTTCTGTTGGCCTAGTAAAATGTTAATATTTTATAATTTTATTGAGCTCAGGGCCAGTTTATGGAAGATTTGTTTGTGAAAAAACAACAACAGTTTTTAATGGTTGAAGTTATAGTACTATTTCGGAAATCACCACATTTTCCTCATCAGACTTCTTTTTGATTATTAAATTAAATTATTTTTAATTTTAATTTTTCATAACCACTTCTCTCAGGCTTTGAACCCTGGAGCTCGGAGTTGCAGAGCCAATACGCTACCTATTGTGCTACGCTAGCCGAGTTGGCTGTTGTGTTTATTTCATCTTCCTTAAACAAACCAACTACAAACAAGAGCAACTGATCTGCCGCTATTTAACTTGTTTTTGTGGTAGTTGTTTGTGTTTTTATTTTGCAAATTCTTTATTATATGCATTTTTAAGGCGTGCTCATCCTTGTCTACAATGTTTGTTCATTTTTCTGTTGGCCTAGTAAAATGTTAATATTTTATAATTTTATTGAGCTCAAGGCCAGTTTATGGAAGATTTGTTTATGAAAAAACAACAACAGTTTTTAATGGTTGAAGTTATAGTACTATTTCGGAAATCACCACATTTTCCTCATCAGACTTCTTTTTGATTATTAAATTAAATTATTTTTAATTTTAATTTTTCATAACCACTTCTCTCAGGCTTTGAACCCGGGAGCTCGGAGTTGCAGAGCCAATACGCTACCTATTGTGCTACGCTAGCCGAGTTGGCTGTTGTGTTTATTTCATCTTCCTTAAACAAACCAACTACAAACAAGAGCAACTGATCTGCCGCTATTTAACTTGTTTGTGTGGTAGTTGTTTGTGTTTTTATTTTGCAAATTCTTTATTATATGCATTTTTAAGGCGTGCTCATCCTTGTCTACAATGTTTGTTCATTTTTCTGTTGGCCTAGTAAAATGTTAATATTTTATAATTTTATTGAGCTCAAGGCCAGTTAATGGAAGATTTGTTTGTGAAAAAACAATAACAGTTTTTAATGGTTGAAGTTATAGTACTATTTCGGAAATCACCACATTTTCATCATCAGACTTCTTTTTGATTATTAAATTAAATTATTTTTAATTTTAATTTTTCATAACCACTTCTCTCAGGCTTTGAACCCAGGAGCTCGGAGTTGCAGAGCCAATACGCTACCTATTGTGCTACGCTAGCCGAGTTGGCTGTTGTGTTTATTTCATCTTCCTTAAACAAACCAACTACAAACAAGAGCAACTGATCTGCCGCTATTTAACTGGTTTGTGTGGTAGTTAATTGTATTTTTATTTTGCAAATTCTTTATTATATGCATTTTTAAGGCGTGCTCATCCTTGTCTACAATGTTTGTTTATTTTTCTGTTGGCCTAGTAAAATGTTAATATTTTATAATTTTATTGAGCTCAGGGCCAGTTTATGGAAGATTTGTTTGTGAAAAAACAACAACAGTTTTTAATGATTGAAGTTATAGTACTATTTCGGAAATCACCACATTTTCCTCATCAGACTCCTTTTTGATTATTAAATTAAATTATTTTTAATTTTAATTTTTCATAACCACTTCTCTCAGGCTTTGAACCCTGGAGCTCGGAGTTGCAGAGCCAATACGCTACCTATTGTGCTACGCTAGCCGAGTTGGCTGTTGTGTTTATTTCATCTTCCTTAAACAAACCAACTACAAACAAGAGCAACTGATCTGCCGCTATTTAACTTGTTTGTGTGGTAGTTGTTTGTGTTTTTATTTTGCAAATTCTTTATTATATGCATTTTTAAGGCGTGCTCATCCTTGTCTACAATGTTTGTTCATTTTTCTGTTGGCCTAGTAAAATGTTAATATTTTATAATTTTATTGAGCTCAAGGCCAGTTTATGGAAGATTTGTTTGTGAAAAAACAACAACAGTTTTTAATGGTTGAAGTTATAGTACTATTTCGGAAATCACCACATTTTCCTCATCAGACTTCTTTTTGATTATTAAATTAAATTATTTTAATTTTTCATAACCACTTCTCTCAGGCTTTGAACCCAGGACCTCGGAGTTGCAGAGCCAATACGCTACCTATTGTGCTACGCTAGCCGAGTTGGCTGTTGTGTTTATTTCATCTTCCTTAAACAAACCAACTACAAACAAGAGCAACTGATCTGCCGCTATTTAACTTGTTTGTGTGGTAGTTGTTTGTGTTTTTATTTTGCAAATTCTTTATTATATGCATTTTTAAGGCGTGCTCATCCTTGTCTACAATGTTTGTTCATTTTTCTGTTGGCCTAGTAAAATGTTAATATTTTATAATTTTATTGAGCTCAAGGCCAGTTTATGGAAGATTTGTTTGTGAAAAAACAACAACAGTTTTTAATGGTTGAAGTTATAGTACTATTTCGGAAATCACCACATTTTCCTCATCAGACTTCTTTTTGATTATTAAATTAAATTATTTTTAATTTTAATTTTTCATAACCACTTCTCTCAGGCTTTGAACCCGGGAGCTCGGAGTTGCAGAGCCAATACGCTACCTATTGTGCTACGCTAGCCGAGTTGGCTGTTGTGTTTATTTCATCTTCCTTAAACAAACCAACTACAAACAAGAGCAACTGATCTGCCGCTATTTAACTTGTTTGTGTGGTAGTTGTTTGTGTTTTTATTTTGCAAATTCTTTATTATATGCATTTTTAAGGCGTGCTCATCCTTGTCTACAATGTTTGTTCATTTTTCTGTTGGCCTAGTAAAATGTTAATATTTTATAATTTTATTGAGCTCAAGGCCAGTTTATGGAAGATTTGTTTGTGAAAAAACAACAACAGTTTTTAATGGTTGAAGTTATAGTACTATTTCGGAAATCACCACATTTTCCTCATCAGACTTCTTTTTGATTATTAAATTAAATTATTTTAATTTTTCATAACCACTTCTCTCAGGCTTTGAACCCAGGAGCTCGGAGTTGCAGAGCCAATACGCTACCTATTGTGCTACGCTAGCCGAGTTGGCTGTTGTGTTTATTTCATCTTCCTTAAACAAACCAAATACATATAATATATAATAAAACTTTAATTTTAAACAAAATTTTTCGATATTTTAATTTTTTTGATTAGATTAGTTTAATTAGAAGAGATTGAAGAAAAAAAATTATTAATAATTCTGTCTCGGACAAGTTTAGCTGCGGAAGAGGCAGCAGCTTCTTGTACAACAATATTGTCCGTTGGGGCTTCCAAATTTATTTCGTTTTCAAATTCAAATGGTTGGTCACCCAAGCGAATGTTGTGTAACGTTGCGCATGCATTGACAATTTTGCCTGCAAACCCGGGATCATAGAGAATAATCCTCTGTTTCGATAAGCATCGCCTTAAGGACGCAAAAAGCCGCTCAACTGGATTGCGAGCTTTACAAAGCGCCTTGTTATAAAAAAATTTAGGTGTCCACTCCGGCTGGTTTGGCAAAGGCGTCATAAGCCACGGCTCCAATGGGTATCCAGAATCCCCTGGAGAAAATTTCTTGTAACATTGAATTTTTTTACGAATTAAAAAAACTTACCAATCAAAAACATTTGATTGCCATTGTAGAATTATCGTTGCATCTCTCTACGGACTGCACATGAGCTCCAAATAAATTAATCGTGCCTTGCCCCTGGAAACTTAGCATTCACATTAAAAATTTTCAAATATGGATAACATATCTGAAAAAGTAAAGCATTAACAAATTAAATTTTTTTGTTATAGAAAAGCTTACCATTTGCACGTTTAAAGAGTGGTATCCGTGATGGTTCACGTAAGCCTCCTCATGATTTTTGGGAGACAAAATCGACACATGGGTGCCCCGTCGATTGCCCCGATAGTGCCTCCAATGAATGGAGAAGGTGCTGACGCAAATATTTCCTTGGCAGCTTGGTGCTCAACTTGGGTCATTGGGAATTTGACATACTTGAAAAATAAAGAACTGTTGATGGCATCTGTCACCCGGTGGATACAACGGCTTACCGATGACTGGCTCATCGAAATGCCGCACTATTCTCCTACAGGGCGTTGGTAACAACCACAGGCGTAGAAACGCAAAGCAGACAGCACCTACCACAATTAATGCGTTTATGTAAAACTGCAAATTGTTTAAAGATTGAATGATTCACCTGTTTCTCGGTGGATATTGCAGTTATTCTAGATCCTTTCAGTTTAGAAGCCGATAAAGTTTCGAAGGGATCGGCCACGTTTCGAAGTGAACGCCGATCCACCGGATGCGCGTTTAGTTCACGACCACTCCGATATAAATTTAATGCCAAATATTCAAAGACCATTTCTTTTATTAATTTTATTTTTACACGCAAATAGCTTTTAACGTTTCTTAACAACACAAAACTAGATGCCGCTAGCTTAGCAACACAGCTGATTTTACAATAACGTATGTTGTCAAAAAAAAGAGCTACTGAATAGCAGTATTGTTAACTTCTGTTGTTATCTGATTTGGCAACTTCGAGTGTTGTTAAAAAAGTTACTGAATCGCGCTACTGGTTGTTGAATTTGTACGCGTTTTTGCTGTTTTTGGGACCAACGAGAGATATTTTTTGCTGGTTCAACTGGATGGACGCTTGAGGCAACGATGATTGCACTGTTGTCGTTCCAACAACAGACAAGTTTATTTTCGTTACGGATTGTGCGGAAGTCATAGAAACCTCTTTCTTTCAAAGGACAGTTCTCTAACCGATTGTGACGTATTGTTCCTCTGCCCTTTACTTGCCGTTTTTCTAATTCAACCAATAAGTTTATTGTTGTAAATAAATTGTCAAAGTACAACCAGTGAACAACATTTGATTGTCTTTCTAATAAGGTGTCAAAACTACGCTTGCACTCAGACCCATTTCCTTGTATGCGTTATTGGCGAATGTCCCTGTATCCTGGTACGGCTGGAACCAAACAATCAATATAGCTCTTATTGGTCGCTTCAATCCAAAACTTATAGACGTATCGAATATGTTTTCCATGGATATCATGCCTATTATGGTTGCCGACGGATGGTTGCGGGGGGAGTTATACTCACATCGGATGGCTTTCGGTATTATCAAAAACGATCGATAATGCAGTGTGCGGATGAAGTAAATAATGGCATCACCAGAAACGCATTCGATCCGTGATTAGAACAAATTGTTCACTTTGAAATAATCAGTACATTGTGTTGCGGATGATTATAAATAAACAATGGAAAGCAAAAAAAATTTAAGAAAAAACGAATTTATTTGCCTTTTATTAAATAATAGATAGTAAAAATTAACTAATTTGTGTTTTTAGGAAGCGTACAACGAGCAGGGAGCAATTCAGATGCTTAGTTTCCAAAATGAAGGAGCATCCGGACATAGCAAACAATTTTACCAAAAATGTCGTGGAAAGATTTTGGGAAAGTGTGCGAGAAGAATTGAACTCGTTAGGGCCGCCATCTAAAAGCATTGCTAAATGGAAAATCGTTTTTGAAATATTTAAACACTATTTAAAAATATGTTTTACTAAATTTTAACTGCAGGTTTCTTCAGACTATAAATCGGCAGTAAAGAAGAAGCTGGTGCACAAAAGAGAGCTACAAGCAACTGGTGGAGGAGAAAATAGAAAAATGCCTCTGTCATCGTTAGAAGAAGGTGTTGCTGCTCTTGTGTGCTTCAACGATTGTATTGGTGGGATCAATAACACCAAACAATTTGGGATGCCGCAGAAGAGATGGTATGATGGCAATACTCCTCTACCCCGAGAGATGTGCAGCAGAAGAGGTATGATGACACTACCTCATCTACTTCGAGAAATGTGCAACAGAAGAGAATACGTGAGTGCATTTCTCCATCTACTTTGGGAAATGACAACGGTATTGAAGCTTGCGACGATGGTGATATGGAGAATGATCCAAATATTGGGAACAAATTAAAAAAAGAAAAAAGAGCCCTGAACATTTCGATTTGTTAGAAAAACAAGTAGGTGTTCAAGGGAGTATATTTACCTGAAGGAAAATGTTAAAAGCAACCCGAACACATCAACAGCTTTATCCCTGACATTCCTTCGAATCCGGCCCATATCACTCCTTGTGTTTTCTGTGAAATCAATAAAAAAATGCAATAGAATCCATATTTTTACTTTCATGCACTTCACAAATATGTACACAACATTTTGATATTTCAGCACAGCTGATTATGTTGATAATACAGTTCACGGTGAGTTATGCAGTGCATCCGTCGTAGTCAATAATAGCGTTTAATGAAAA
This sequence comes from Philophylla caesio, assembly GCA_963971545.1. Classification (NCBI taxonomy): domain Eukaryota; kingdom Metazoa; phylum Arthropoda; class Insecta; order Diptera; family Tephritidae; genus Philophylla; species Philophylla caesio. The sequence goes on along the minus strand of OZ020604.1, from coordinate 121,512,426 downwards.
AAGTAAGTCGAGTGCGGATCGAGTTTACTCCCACCGGAGCACATCCGACGTTTACTATAATAGCCGTGTATATTGTTTACATGCATGACCACCGTTGTACGGAACTATTTGTTCATCAATGGAATTTTGTATAGTGTTTGGAGCATTTATTTGGAACTTCTAGGTCAACATTTGTAGAAGTGGTCTGATTTTTGCAAACTGGTCCGATTTTTTCAGATTATTGTTATCTAAAAAATTTTAGTTCCTTATTATGCACTTGTGAGCATCCCTATATTTTTGCAAATACATGCGACGTCGCGCAACAATATTGAAGCCACTTAGAAGACAAATGCCGATAAAGGTTCTGATTTCGTCGGACGGTATATTGGGAATTGCATTATTTTTCATCGCAAAGTCGTTGGTGTAGTGAGTAATGTGATTTATGAAGTCATTATCCAAAAATGTTCCAAACAAATCAAAAGGTGTAGGTAGAATTATATCTTCGTTTTCTATTGTAACATGGTCTGGTTTGTATAGGTCACGCTTTATCCATTTTTTTTTTGCATACATACATATGTGCCGAGTGTACTACATGTAGAACGTTCACAAAAATTTCAACTAAAATCATATGAAATTCACGCAGCCATATGAGCTTTTACTAAAAACTATTTTCAGTAGCAAAACACAAAATCACAAGAACATTAAAATATACTTATACAAATTTTCCTTACCGATTGTACGCCCTCTTCACGATTTTGCAAAAACTACAAAACTAAAATCTTCGAATATAAAAAAAAAGCGTCAACGTTAGACAAAACTCAACAAGACATACTATGTTACACTTTCAATTACGTTACACGTAAAAAAAGACAGTTTAGGCATACAAAGCATAGTTAACGCACTACACTAAAAAATACAGGTGTACACAAAATCAAAAATTCTCTACACAGGATATATGTAGATAATATAAACAGCTGGAATACGCTATGGGGTTCACGAACCAATAACGCCAAAGGAGTATCCTTCGAAAATGCGATCTCTCAACACAACCTATGCATCCTTAATGACCAACAACCAAACCAACTTCTCTCCACATACGGCACACTTACACATGTTGACGTAGCTTGCTGCGTTACTCTCATTCACATCTTACCACACACTCTCGGACCTACACACACTACACGCAGCCTTTTTTACCCGAGTGAATCCACCAAAAAGCGGACTGGGCGAGCTTTGCAAAGTCTGCCGACGAAGAATTAGAAAAAAGACCCTTCACAAAACACATAAACAGGAACGCTTCCCAGTTTATAAAATCCCTTCGGCACGCTGCCAATTACGCACATTACGCAAACACGCCCACACAGAAAATTAACAGTACCTTGGTGGTCAACTGAACTCTCCCACCTACGGGCCGAAAAATTGCAAAGTTTTAACACTTTCAGAATACATCCTACAAACGAAAATCTTGTTCAGTACAAAAAAACCAACGCCAAATTCCGCAAAACAGCAAAACTTGCAAAAAAAAACCTATGTTTCCAAAAATTCACAAACCCGATAAACCCAAACACACCAATCGACAAAACCTGGAAGCAGATTAGGATGGACCGAATACTCTTCGGAAAACAGCTATCCCCAAGCCCAACAAAGGCTTAACCATCTCGTCTAGCTACCGCCCAATTTCACTTTTACCGTGTATCGCCAAAACATTGGAAAAAATCATCGCCAAACGTTTGGCCTGGTATATTGAAACAAAGAAGCTAATTGCTCCCAATCAAGTCGCTTTCAGGCCAATACGGAGCTGCGTGGACGCAATCCTCCACATAGACTTCTATGCATCCAAAGCCCTTTCCGCGAGAAACCACGTTTACATACTTTCCATTGACTTTGAGAAAGCCGTCGACAGAATCGGCCCACACGTCATAATAGAAACCCTGCATTCTTGGCGAATCGGCCCAAAAAAGCTGGCATATATAAAAACATTTATCTTCAACAGAAGAGTTGTAGTAAAAGCTAATAACGTTCTATGCGACGTACTACAATTACATAACGGAATCCCGCAAGGGTCCCCAATTTCGGTAATAATCTGCCAAAAAGCTTTCGACCGCCTTAGCACAATTATCTTCCAACATAAATCGCTAGCCCACTGCGTTGCTGTGGCGGCGGACCCGGATGGGTCCCAGGTGCCGACGGCTTCCGCGGCCGAGCCTGCAGCCGGCCCCTCCGCAACAGACAACAGCTCCGGAGATTCAAGTGGCAGAGCTAAGCCCGCGTGAGCGCTTCCCTCAACGCAGGAGCTTCTGAAAGGAATAGACCTTAGGAGACTGGAGCTTGACGTGCAAAGTGAGGGCGATCCAGGGCTCTCCGACTTTGCCGACTTCGACGAACCGCAGCTCTAGGCAAGTCGAATATATCAGTAGCCCAGGTCAACCTGCACCACGCGATAGCTGCCTCGGCGGTCATCGCTGGCAGGTTTGCCACGGAGAACCTGGGCGTGTTACTGATACAGGAACCATGGACCTACAGAGGCCAGGTAAGGGGCTTCAACCATAACAAAAACCAGGTAATTTGGGACCTCTCCTGTGAGAGGCCCAGAGCGTGTGTTGTGCTGAAGAAGGAAATTAACTACTTCTGCATTACAGAATTCCTGACACAAGACTTAGTTGCAGTGCAAGCTACGTTAGCGGTGAACGGCAGGCGCATAGAGGTGGTAGTGGCCTAGGCCTATTTTCCAGGAGACAACCCCAATGTCCCAACCCGCGAGACGCAAGCACTGGTGCACTACTGCAGAGGTAACAAGCTACCCCTCATCATTGGTTGCGACGCAAACGCACACAACGAGGAGTGGGGCAGCAAGGACACGAACCGCAGGGGTAGAATTCATCATTAGCGAAGACATAAGTATACATAATGTTGGTAATAAGCCTACATTTGTCACAAGGGTCAGAGAGGAGGTACTCGACATCACACTCAGCTGGGGACTGTCTTTCCTGCAGTCTCTCAATGGCGGGTCTCACCGGAGCCATCACTGTCGGACCATAGGATTATCAGATTCGAGCTGGGGGTGGAAGTCCCAACAGGTTTTCCAGACCGGAACCCAAAAAGGGCAAACTGGGATAGGTATAGAGATGTTTTAAGATTGAATCTGCATAGAGCAGATTCCAGGCACAATAAAGGTCGCTGTATGGAGTTATAGGCTAGGGTAAACGGTCTAAATGAGGTCATGGTTGACGCATTTAACCATAGCTGTCCCGAGGCAAAACCAATGGGGAGGTCGCAAGCCCCATGGTGGTCTCGGGAGCTCGGGGTGCTCAGGAAACTAGCTCTTCAACAGAGCAAAACGCGATGGGCACTGGGACGAGTACTCAGCCAAACTAACGAAGTATAGCAAAGAAATCAGGAAAGCTAAGCGTGACAGTTTTAGGTTATTCTGTGAAGGCATTGAGGCAACTCCGGTGGCCGCTAGGCTTCACAAAGCCCTAGCGAAAGGAAGCCCAGATATCAGGTCAGCAATAAAACTACCTGATAGTACGTACACGGGATCAGAAAGAGAAAGATCGCTGGCCCTGCTCAGGACGCATTTTCCGGATGCTGAGGCGGCCCCTCGGGCTGTGGCGCTTAGGAGCCCTAGACTTTCGACAGACTGGTCAGAATCAAGAAGTCTGATCAGCTGGAGGTCTGTCGTTTCGGCTCTTTTGAACCGTACAAGGCCCCTGGGGTAGACGGCATCAGACCGGTGATGTTGAAGCAGAGTGGAGAGTTACTCATCCCTCACCTGATCAAAATAATGAGGGACAGTCTAGCACTAGCTCACATCCCAGGGGTGTGGCGCAGAGCCCGAGTCATCTTCATCCCAAAGGTAGGGAAGAAAGATTACTCCCTAGCTAAATCATTCAGGCCGATTATCCTCACCTCCTTTGTGTTAAAAGCAGTGGAGAAAATCATCGACCACGATATAAGGCACAACACCTTGAAGCTTGCCCCCCTGCACCCTGACCAGGGGAGATCCGGGACGTCTTTGAGTGTGGAGAATCTGTGCTCTGCGCTTTCCTAGACATCGAGGGGGCGTTCGACAACACCTCTCACGGAAGCGTGGACAAAGCACTGGAGAAAAGAGGAATCCAGCTTACTATACGCAAGTGGATAGCAGCGCTACTAAACACTAGGATTGCTAAAACTGTAACTGGAAACAGTACAGAGCAGCTAAGAACAACAAGAGGATGCCCACAAGGCGGGGTTCTGTTTCCCCTCCTGTGGAGCCTAGTAGTGGATGAACTTCTTCAAACTCTGACAGACAATGGAATCCGATGCCAAGGCTATGCGAATGACTTCGTCATTATTGCAAGAGGAAAGTTCGCCAGCACTTTATGCGATGTGGGCCAGAGGGGTCTTAATCTGACAAAGAGATGGTGCACGGAGGTGGAACTGAATATCAACCCCTCTAAAACGAACATCATCCTCTTCACCAGGAAAAAGAAGATACAGGGTATGAAGGACATTTAGGTGGGAGGGGTCAGAATTGAACCCTCTAGTGAAGTCAAGTATCTGGGTCTTATCCTGGACCCCGGACTGAGGTGGAACACCCATTCGTCGACCAACTCCAAAGCATCAAGGGCAATAATATGGTGTGCAGGCGCCTTGCAGGGAAATCTTGGGGAAGCTCCCCGAAGATCCTGAGGTGGATGCACACCATGATTGTTAGACCAATGGTGTCATATGAAGCGGTTGCGTGGGCCTCACAACGGGGAGGAATATCCTCGCCAGGATTCAACGTCTTGCATGCGTGTGCATAACGGGGGCGATGAGAACTTGCCCCACGGCCGCGCTGGAGGTTATGATCGAGCTGGAACCGATCCATATTCACATAGAACAGGCCGCAAAGCGAACTCTGCTAAATTTTGCGAGAGAAGGCTTTGGCAAAGGTAGAGTTTTGACATCCAGGTCCAAGCACAAAATAGGGTCAAAGCTCCCACTAACACTCCTACCAAGAGATGACAGGCACAAGATAACTACCTTCGTAAGAAACTTTGTAGTTATACTTCATGATAAAAATACTTGGAACATTTCCATATTGGAAAACAGAATTCAAACGAGCACTTTACAGTGGTACACGGATGGCTCAAAAACCCCGGAAGGCATTGGGGCGGGAGTCTACGGTCCGAGAGCTAAGATCTCGGAGCCACTGGGGGCCTTCCCCAGTATCTTCAAAGCGGAGGTGTATGCCATCAGCAGGTGCACTGATGTAAGCATTAACAGGGGATATAAAGGAGAAAACATCTTATCCTTAGCGACAGCCAGGCAGCTCTCAAAGCCCTTTCATCTTTTGAGGTCAAGTCCTCGCTGGTCTTGGAATGCATTGAGAAGCTTAACATACTGTCTAAAAAGAACGTTGTCACACTCCTATGGGTGCCAGGACATGTAGGTATTGAGGGCAATGAGGAAGCGGACAATCTAGCAAGGAAGGCGGCTGCCGTAACCCCAAAAGGTCCGGAGCCATTCCTCGCGGTGGGCTCACACACCGTGAAGGAAATGCTGAGGAAAAAGTGTAAGAGATTAAGGGAGCTACACTGGAAAGGCATACCTGGACTGGTCCAGGCAAAGAGACTGCTAGAGGGTATAATATCAAAAGGTACAAACTACTAATAAACCTCCCTAAGGCCAAACTCCGTATTCTAACAGGCATTCTGACAGGACACTGTAGACGGAAAGGCCACATGTACAAGATGGGGATCTGGTCGAACGACCAGTGTCGTTACTGTGACCTTGCCAGGGAAACCCCAACGCACCTACTTCTGGAGTGCGATGCCGCAGCGCGAAGAAGGGAGAGGTGCATAGGAATAATATGGCCCAAGGAGGAGCACATACAATCCCTATCCCCAGGATCGATCATTCGATTCCTGGAGATGCTGGGGCTGGGAGAGGTGCTGTAAAGAACATGAGGGCACAATAGACCCATCGGTCGCAGTGCTAACCTCACATTCATATCTATCTATCTATCTAGACCACTGCATCTACGCCGATGACCCGTATATACAAAAAGACACTACCAACGATAGCAACAGACAATTTTCTTCAGCCATCCTCGAAATCATCAGCTGGGGCCAATTATCCGGAGCAAAAATCAATCTTTCCAAAACCTAAATTTTACACCTTTGCAGAAAACACCCCTGTGCACCGCAAAGCCTCAAAATTGAAAACTCGCAATTCAATTACGTTGACAAGCTTAAAATATTGGGCATAATTTTTACAAAAAACTTTAAGTGGAATGAACATACATATATTAAACTTGAAAATATCAAAAGTTACGTCTACCTCAATACGCTCACGTACCTCACAAACAAAGATGCTCATACTAAGCCAACTTAACTACGGACTATTTCTATATGGAAACTCTTCAAAGTCGACCCTGAACACATTGAAACCAAATTACCTCCAAGGAATCTGCATAAATCTTTATGCTTTTCCCACAATACCCATTGCTAAGATATTAATTGAATCAGGTTTACCGGCAATAGAAACAAGGTACACAACATCATTACACAAACTTTTACCCAAAATACTATACAAGAGCAACTCAATAATTGACGCAGATTTAAAGGTAATAAAAAGCAAAAAATCTTCAAAATTGATTTCCGCTATTCACCGTATTCTAACACACTTAACCACTATTACATACATCGACCACAAACTAAAAACCCACAAAAAACACCTCCTTGGCTCTTTAATCCAAAATCATGTTCAACACATCTCGATGAACTCACAAAGGAAAGAACTTCATCCGAAATCTATAGACAGTTATTAACCGAACTAATATCTAGATACTGCAGGCTCCAATATGAGAAGCTTCAAAAATTTGCTTTAGGCCTCGGCCACGCAGTAAGCGGCTGCTCTTGAGCGATTAGTTGTTAAAATGACGTTGTCAAAAGCAGTTCGCCGTATGTTATTGTCGGAAAATCGTTTTTATGTATATAGATTACTTAAACAGGGAAAAAAAAATATTTGGTGTTCATCCTATTAACCAATTAAGATTAAAATTCGGTGAATTCAATCACTTATTTAAGAATCTTTGAAAATTTCCATATAGATTCTGGCAATACCTACGTATGTCTGTAAAAACTTTTGACATGCTGCTTGAAAAAGTGCAACCTAGATTAATAAAACAAAGAAGTTCTATTTCTCCATAGCAGAGACTGGTTTTAACTTTAAGGTATGTATTTTTATTATTATCTTTTTGTTTTTTAAATTTGTTCATTGGCCTTAAGCTTCTCAAAAATAATCTTTTGGATGTCTCCTCTTACTTCCAGTTTGTCCAATAGTGTCATTTTTTTCATGAACGGCAATAAGCTTTTGAAGAAATGAATATCGTCGCAGTCTTCTTCCTTCTCCATATCCACTTTAAAATTTTTTAACCGTTCCTTTTCCAATTTTGTAAATTCTGCATCCACATCCATGGCTGAGCTCTTCCTCTTTTGTTTTTTTAATGTGGCAGATGTGCAAGGGGTGTCATTTAAGTCTTTTAATATCTCCTCTTCGTTACCTAGTAAATCATCAATCAAATTTGTTAAGTTTAACCCAGCACAAGTATCCACATGATCCGACACACTTCCACTAACCCCACTTAGGCTGCCGGACACCCCCAATCTTATCTCCCCTTGGGTGCAATACCTTGCAGCAGGATTGCTACTCATACTTCTGGCCAGGGCGGGCGTCGAGCCTAACCCTGGCCCAGAAACCTACTTCTGCTGCATCTGCCAGAGAAGGCTCCATCCGAATTCCACTTCGGTGAGGTGTAATTCGTGCAACGGATGGTGCCATCTTAAGGTCTGCTCAGGCCTTAAGAAAACCAGGGAGTGGTCCACATCCTATGTGGGCCAGTGTTGCTCGCGCACTCAAGCGCCCCAAGCCTCCACGGCATCCCCCCTTGCGCCCGCCGCGCCGGAGCCTCAGCGCACCCCTCCTGCCTCTACGGCTCCCCCGGAGCTCAAAGCGCTCCTCAGTGGTGAAAACCGTTTGGTAGTTGGAGACCTTAATGCGCATCACGATCTTTGGTTCTCAAGCCTATCAAATGATCGTAGGGGCAATATTTTGGCAGAGCAGATAGACGATTCGACATTCTGCACCATGAACGACGAAGCCCCCACCAGGATTGTGGGTAGTTGCAACAGCTCGCCAGATCTAACAATAGCTAGCGCAGGTCTGATAAATAGCATAACGTGGCGACCTATGCTATCGCTTGCATCAGACCACCTACCCATAATCATCTCGATTGACAGACCTGCCAACTATGTTGCCTCGGATCGCCACACCTATGTCAACTTCAAAAAAGCTGACTGGGAGCGGTTCGAGGACTTCACTGAAGACGCCTTCAGTGCTCTCTCAACTCCAACCGACGTTCGCGTAGGCGAGCGCTTGTTCCGCAGGGTCGTGAAGTCCGCTGCAGCCCGTTTCATTCCGGCAGGGAGGATCCCTGTGATCCGTCCTGACTTCCCGGGTGAGGCGGTTTCTCTAGCGGATGAACGCGACCACCTCCGACAGGCGGACCCCGGTAATCCCCGTATTAGGCAACTAAACGGGGAGATCCAACGCCTGGTCAACGTTCATAAGCGGAACAAGTGGAGGGAGCACCTGAAGTCCTGCAACCTCGGTGCCGGAGTGGGCAAATTATGGTCGACCGTGAGGTCCCTGTCCAACCCGACGAGGCGTGATGATCGAACAGAAATCTCCTTTGGAGAGCACGCCTCGTCGGACCCGAAGCGATGCGCGAACTATTTTAGTCGACAATTTACACTGCATCCTTCGGCCGACAGAACCAAACGGTCAATCACCAGAAGGCTGCGCAAGTAACACCAAGCGCACCGATTGTCCTCTCTACCACTGAGGTGAAGGAAGCCATCGGGAAGGCGAAAGCCTCCAAATCCATTGGCCCAGACGGGTTAAGTATGTTGATGCTGAAAAAATTGGGCACCGCGGGAGTAGCATATCTCACCAAGGTCCTCAATCTGTCGCTAAACACCTTGCTCATTCCAGATATCTGGAAGACCAGTAGGGTGATACCACTGCTGAAACCAGGGAAACCGGCCGGCCAAGGCGAGTCCTATCGGCCGATCTCCCTGCTTTCTCCAGTGGTTAAGACACTTGAGGCCCTGCTGCTCCCGCATTTCAATCACCACCTCACCCCGGCGAAGCATCAACACGGCTTCCGGAAAGTGCATAGCACCACAACGGCACTTAACGCTATAAACACTCAGGTTAATCGTGGTCTCAACGGCAACCGCCTCTGTGAGAGAACCGTCCTCGTGGCTTTGGACTTGTCGAAGGCCTTCGACACAGTCAGCCACTCCATCTTGCTGAAGGACGTGGAGGCCTCACCTCTCCCAGCGGCGTTGAAGCGATGGACCGCGAACTACCTATGTGGTCGTCAAGCGCATACAACCGCAATCGTGAACAAGGTACAGAGCCGCAACAAAGTCCTCAAGTCGCTCGCCGGCAGCACTTGGGGCAAAGACAAAGAAACGTTGTTGGCAACATACAAGGCGATTGGCCGGCCGGTTCTAAATTATGCCGCGCCAATTTGGTCGCCTGGAACTAGCAGGACTCAGTGGTCAAGACTAGAGACCTGTCAGAACGCCGCACTCAGGACAGTGACGGGATGTGTCCTGATGACGCCTGTGGATCACCTCTACCATGAGGCTAACGTGCTTCCAGTGCAGGAGCACAATATTATGCTCACAAAACAGTTTCTACTGGGATGCCACCGTCCGGGGCACCCCAATAGAGACCTGCTCGCGCTGGAGCCGGCACCCAGGCACATCAGGGGACATCTCTCGAAACTGACGGACGAGGTCCAGACATACGTACACCTACCGCTGGACCCAAGGACGTACCGACAGGCTCTGGACAGCATCCACAGGGAGTCGGTGTCCAAATACATCGACACCCGCCCTGTGAGTGCAGTCCTGGGAGTCCAACCACCACCCATAGCAGCTGAGGAGCTCCAGCTGCCTCGTGAGACCCGCGTCACTCTGGCCCAACTCAGATCTGGATATTGTAGCAGGTTAAACTCCTACCTATCCAGGATCAACCCCGACACCCCCAACACGTGCCCGGCATGTGAAGAGTCTCCGCACGACACCAATCACCTATTCACATGCCCGGCCAAACCTACTCAACTAACACCCCTCTCCCTATGGTCCGACCCTGTTGAAACGGCTCGTTTCCTGGACCTTTCGTTAGTTGAGCTTGACGATAATGATTGAGGGAGTCCGCCAACCCAGTGGGGTGTAGCTAGCCGCTACAACAACAACAACAACATGATGCGACAAATTTCCCTCAGTTGGATCCGGCACAATAGTGTCTTTAGTAAATGCCATAGATTCAAAGTGTGGCCATTTTATTTTAGTGGAGGTGGCTTCAGATCCAGACAATGGTCGTGGTATTTTTTGGAGGTTTTTACGATATGTGTCCTTTGTGTTCTTCCACTTGTTTTTTGCTTCCAAGCCTAAAAAAATTGTTATTAAACGATATTCAAAAGTGTATATATTTTGAGGTATCTTACTACTGGCCATTCTTTCCGGGATGTGGCATTTGCTTTTCGTATGGGCAGAAGCACAGTCAGTGCAATAGTTTCGGAGACTTGTGTCATTATATGGAAAGAACTTGTGGATGAATATATGCCTGTTCCAACAACAGATCATCTTAAAAAGTAATCAGCGAATACTATAGGCGTTGGAAGTTTCCTAACTGTTTTGGCAGTATTGATGGCAAACATTGCCAAATTAAATGTCCAGCAAGCTCTGGATCACATTATTTCTATTATTTGCATTATTTCTCAATTGTACTGCAAGCTGTAGCTGATGCTGACAAAAAATTTATTACAATAGAGGTTGGAGGGAGAGGAAAACAAAGCGATGGCGGAACTTTTGCGGGATCTAAATTATTTACATTACTTGAAACTGAAAAATTTAATGTAGCTTCTCCACAAGCACTGCCAGAATCAAATATTGTGCTACCAAATTTTTTGATAGGTGATGAAGCTTATCCTTTAAAACCCTATTTGTTAAGACCGTACCCACGGAGGGATTTAAATGCACGAAGTGAACTTTTTAACGACCGGCTTTCAACGGCAAGAAAAAGTATAGAATGTGCGTTTGGAATCATGGGATCGAAATGGCGATTTTTACAAAAAAATATAGAAACGAAACCGAGAACGGCGATAGATTTAATAAAATGTGATTGTATATTGCACAATTATGTTAGAGAGTGCGATGGAGATAGTGATTTGGACTATATACAAGTAACATCAACAATGCAAAATGACGCAATACGAACTGTCAGCGCAGCAGAACCCAGCTACCGTTATAATAGAAGCAGCCATACAGCGTTGGATGTTAGAAACAAAATAACGGAGTATTTTTTTGATTTTTTACACTAAAATATGTATTGCATGAAATTAAATAAAACTTACCTGTAATACAACAAATTTCACCAGCTTCATTCCATAATTTATCAGTTATATTTTTATTTTTAAAATTAGGCAGTCTGTCTTGCCACAAATCTGGTCGCGATTGCACAGCCGAAATTAACATTTCTACATTTATTTTTGACATGTTATCTGTTTGCCGCTCAGAAATCAAATAAAAATTAAAACAAGTTTGGTTGCTGAGCGGCGTCGTTGTAGTAAAAGCTAATAACGTTCTATGCGACGTACTACAATTACATAACGGAATCCCGCAAGGGTCCCCAATTTCGGTAATAATCTGCCAAAAAGCTTTCGACCGCCTTAGCACAATTATCTTCCAACATAAATCGCTAGCCCACTGCGTTGCTGTGGCGGCGGACCCGGATGGGTCCCAGGTGCCGACGGCTTCCGCGGCCGAGCCTGCAGCCGGCCCCTCCGCAACAGACAACAGCTCCGGAGATTCAAGTGGCAGAGCTAAGCCCGCGTGAGCGCTTCCCTCAACGCAGGAGCTTCTGAAAGGAATAGACCTTAGGAGACTGGAGCTTGACGTGCAAAGTGAGGGCGATCCAGGGCTCTCCGACTTTGCCGACTTCGACGAACCGCAGCTCTAGGCAAGTCGAATATATCAGTAGCCCAGGTCAACCTGCACCACGCGATAGCTGCCTCGGCGGTCATCGCTGGCAGGTTTGCCACGGAGAACCTGGGCGTGTTACTGATACAGGAACCATGGACCTACAGAGGCCAGGTAAGGGGCTTCAACCATAACAAAAACCAGGTAATTTGGGACCTCTCCTGTGAGAGGCCCAGAGCGTGTGTTGTGCTGAAGAAGGAAATTAACTACTTCTGCATTACAGAATTCCTGACACAAGACTTAGTTGCAGTGCAAGCTACGTTAGCGGTGAACGGCAGGCGCATAGAGGTGGTAGTGGCCTAGGCCTATTTTCCAGGAGACAACCCCAATGTCCCAACCCGCGAGACGCAAGCACTGGTGCACTACTGCAGAGGTAACAAGCTACCCCTCATCATTGGTTGCGACGCAAACGCACACAACGAGGAGTGGGGCAGCAAGGACACGAACCGCAGGGGTAGAATTCATCATTAGCGAAGACATAAGTATACATAATGTTGGTAATAAGCCTACATTTGTCACAAGGGTCAGAGAGGAGGTACTCGACATCACACTCAGCTGGGGACTGTCTTTCCTGCAGTCTCTCAATGGCGGGTCTCACCGGAGCCATCACTGTCGGACCATAGGATTATCAGATTCGAGCTGGGGGTGGAAGTCCCAACAGGTTTTCCAGACCGGAACCCAAAAAGGGCAAACTGGGATAGGTATAGAGATGTTTTAAGATTGAATCTGCATAGAGCAGATTCCAGGCACAATAAAGGTCGCTGTATGGAGTTATAGGCTAGGGTAAACGGTCTAAATGAGGTCATGGTTGACGCATTTAACCATAGCTGTCCCGAGGCAAAACCAATGGGGAGGTCGCAAGCCCCATGGTGGTCTCGGGAGCTCGGGGTGCTCAGGAAACTAGCTCTTCAACAGAGCAAAACGCGATGGGCACTGGGACGAGTACTCAGCCAAACTAACGAAGTATAGCAAAGAAATCAGGAAAGCTAAGCGTGACAGTTTTAGGTTATTCTGTGAAGGCATTGAGGCAACTCCGGTGGCCGCTAGGCTTCACAAAGCCCTAGCGAAAGGAAGCCCAGATATCAGGTCAGCAATAAAACTACCTGATAGTACGTACACGGGATCAGAAAGAGAAAGATCGCTGGCCCTGCTCAGGACGCATTTTCCGGATGCTGAGGCGGCCCCTCGGGCTGTGGCGCTTAGGAGCCCTAGACTTTCGACAGACTGGTCAGAATCAAGAAGTCTGATCAGCTGGAGGTCTGTCGTTTCGGCTCTTTTGAACCGTACAAGGCCCCTGGGGTAGACGGCATCAGACCGGTGATGTTGAAGCAGAGTGGAGAGTTACTCATCCCTCACCTGATCAAAATAATGAGGGACAGTCTAGCACTAGCTCACATCCCAGGGGTGTGGCGCAGAGCCCGAGTCATCTTCATCCCAAAGGTAGGGAAGAAAGATTACTCCCTAGCTAAATCATTCAGGCCGATTATCCTCACCTCCTTTGTGTTAAAAGCAGTGGAGAAAATCATCGACCACGATATAAGGCACAACACCTTGAAGCTTGCCCCCCTGCACCCTGACCAGGGGAGATCCGGGACGTCTTTGAGTGTGGAGAATCTGTGCTCTGCGCTTTCCTAGACATCGAGGGGGCGTTCGACAACACCTCTCACGGAAGCGTGGACAAAGCACTGGAGAAAAGAGGAATCCAGCTTACTATACGCAAGTGGATAGCAGCGCTACTAAACACTAGGATTGCTAAAACTGTAACTGGAAACAGTACAGAGCAGCTAAGAACAACAAGAGGATGCCCACAAGGCGGGGTTCTGTTTCCCCTCCTGTGGAGCCTAGTAGTGGATGAACTTCTTCAAACTCTGACAGACAATGGAATCCGATGCCAAGGCTATGCGAATGACTTCGTCATTATTGCAAGAGGAAAGTTCGCCAGCACTTTATGCGATGTGGGCCAGAGGGGTCTTAATCTGACAAAGAGATGGTGCACGGAGGTGGAACTGAATATCAACCCCTCTAAAACGAACATCATCCTCTTCACCAGGAAAAAGAAGATACAGGGTATGAAGGACATTTAGGTGGGAGGGGTCAGAATTGAACCCTCTAGTGAAGTCAAGTATCTGGGTCTTATCCTGGACCCCGGACTGAGGTGGAACACCCATTCGTCGACCAACTCCAAAGCATCAAGGGCAATAATATGGTGTGCAGGCGCCTTGCAGGGAAATCTTGGGGAAGCTCCCCGAAGATCCTGAGGTGGATGCACACCATGATTGTTAGACCAATGGTGTCATATGAAGCGGTTGCGTGGGCCTCACAACGGGGAGGAATATCCTCGCCAGGATTCAACGTCTTGCATGCGTGTGCATAACGGGGGCGATGAGAACTTGCCCCACGGCCGCGCTGGAGGTTATGATCGAGCTGGAACCGATCCATATTCACATAGAACAGGCCGCAAAGCGAACTCTGCTAAATTTTGCGAGAGAAGGCTTTGGCAAAGGTAGAGTTTTGACATCCAGGTCCAAGCACAAAATAGGGTCAAAGCTCCCACTAACACTCCTACCAAGAGATGACAGGCACAAGATAACTACCTTCGTAAGAAACTTTGTAGTTATACTTCATGATAAAAATACTTGGAACATTTCCATATTGGAAAACAGAATTCAAACGAGCACTTTACAGTGGTACACGGATGGCTCAAAAACCCCGGAAGGCATTGGGGCGGGAGTCTACGGTCCGAGAGCTAAGATCTCGGAGCCACTGGGGGCCTTCCCCAGTATCTTCAAAGCGGAGGTGTATGCCATCAGCAGGTGCACTGATGTAAGCATTAACAGGGGATATAAAGGAGAAAACATCTTATCCTTAGCGACAGCCAGGCAGCTCTCAAAGCCCTTTCATCTTTTGAGGTCAAGTCCTCGCTGGTCTTGGAATGCATTGAGAAGCTTAACATACTGTCTAAAAAGAACGTTGTCACACTCCTATGGGTGCCAGGACATGTAGGTATTGAGGGCAATGAGGAAGCGGACAATCTAGCAAGGAAGGCGGCTGCCGTAACCCCAAAAGGTCCGGAGCCATTCCTCGCGGTGGGCTCACACACCGTGAAGGAAATGCTGAGGAAAAAGTGTAAGAGATTAAGGGAGCTACACTGGAAAGGCATACCTGGACTGGTCCAGGCAAAGAGACTGCTAGAGGGTATAATATCAAAAGGTACAAACTACTAATAAACCTCCCTAAGGCCAAACTCCGTATTCTAACAGGCATTCTGACAGGACACTGTAGACGGAAAGGCCACATGTACAAGATGGGGATCTGGTCGAACGACCAGTGTCGTTACTGTGACCTTGCCAGGGAAACCCCAACGCACCTACTTCTGGAGTGCGATGCCGCAGCGCGAAGAAGGGAGAGGTGCATAGGAATAATATGGCCCAAGGAGGAGCACATACAATCCCTATCCCCAGGATCGATCATTCGATTCCTGGAGATGCTGGGGCTGGGAGAGGTGCTGTAAAGAACATGAGGGCACAATAGACCCATCGGTCGCAGTGCTAACCTCACATTCATATCTATCTATCTATCTAGACCACTGCATCTACGCCGATGACCCGTATATACAAAAAGACACTACCAACGATAGCAACAGACAATTTTCTTCAGCCATCCTCGAAATCATCAGCTGGGGCCAATTATCCGGAGCAAAAATCAATCTTTCCAAAACCTAAATTTTACACCTTTGCAGAAAACACCCCTGTGCACCGCAAAGCCTCAAAATTGAAAACTCGCAATTCAATTACGTTGACAAGCTTAAAATATTGGGCATAATTTTTACAAAAAACTTTAAGTGGAATGAACATACATATATTAAACTTGAAAATATCAAAAGTTACGTCTACCTCAATACGCTCACGTACCTCACAAACAAAGATGCTCATACTAAGCCAACTTAACTACGGACTATTTCTATATGGAAACTCTTCAAAGTCGACCCTGAACACATTGAAACCAAATTACCTCCAAGGAATCTGCATAAATCTTTATGCTTTTCCCACAATACCCATTGCTAAGATATTAATTGAATCAGGTTTACCGGCAATAGAAACAAGGTACACAACATCATTACACAAACTTTTACCCAAAATACTATACAAGAGCAACTCAATAATTGACGCAGATTTAAAGGTAATAAAAAGCAAAAAATCTTCAAAATTGATTTCCGCTATTCACCGTATTCTAACACACTTAACCACTATTACATACATCGACCACAAACTAAAAACCCACAAAAAACACCTCCTTGGCTCTTTAATCCAAAATCATGTTCAACACATCTCGATGAACTCACAAAGGAAAGAACTTCATCCGAAATCTATAGACAGTTATTAACCGAACTAATATCTAGATACTGCAGGCTCCAATATGAGAAGCTTCAAAAATTTGCTTTAGGCCTCGGCCACGCAGTAAGCGGCTGCTCTTGAGCGATTAGTTGTTAAAATGACGTTGTCAAAAGCAGTTCGCCGTATGTTATTGTCGGAAAATCGTTTTTATGTATATAGATTACTTAAACAGGGAAAAAAAAATATTTGGTGTTCATCCTATTAACCAATTAAGATTAAAATTCGGTGAATTCAATCACTTATTTAAGAATCTTTGAAAATTTCCATATAGATTCTGGCAATACCTACGTATGTCTGTAAAAACTTTTGACATGCTGCTTGAAAAAGTGCAACCTAGATTAATAAAACAAAGAAGTTCTATTTCTCCATAGCAGAGACTGGTTTTAACTTTAAGGTATGTATTTTTATTATTATCTTTTTGTTTTTTAAATTTGTTCATTGGCCTTAAGCTTCTCAAAAATAATCTTTTGGATGTCTCCTCTTACTTCCAGTTTGTCCAATAGTGTCATTTTTTTCATGAACGGCAATAAGCTTTTGAAGAAATGAATATCGTCGCAGTCTTCTTCCTTCTCCATATCCACTTTAAAATTTTTTAACCGTTCCTTTTCCAATTTTGTAAATTCTGCATCCACATCCATGGCTGAGCTCTTCCTCTTTTGTTTTTTTAATGTGGCAGATGTGCAAGGGGTGTCATTTAAGTCTTTTAATATCTCCTCTTCGTTACCTAGTAAATCATCAATCAAATTTGTTAAGTTTAACCCAGCACAAGTATCCACATGATCCGACACACTTCCACTAACCCCACTTAGGCTGCCGGACACCCCCAATCTTATCTCCCCTTGGGTGCAATACCTTGCAGCAGGATTGCTACTCATACTTCTGGCCAGGGCGGGCGTCGAGCCTAACCCTGGCCCAGAAACCTACTTCTGCTGCATCTGCCAGAGAAGGCTCCATCCGAATTCCACTTCGGTGAGGTGTAATTCGTGCAACGGATGGTGCCATCTTAAGGTCTGCTCAGGCCTTAAGAAAACCAGGGAGTGGTCCACATCCTATGTGGGCCAGTGTTGCTCGCGCACTCAAGCGCCCCAAGCCTCCACGGCATCCCCCCTTGCGCCCGCCGCGCCGGAGCCTCAGCGCACCCCTCCTGCCTCTACGGCTCCCCCGGAGCTCAAAGCGCTCCTCAGTGGTGAAAACCGTTTGGTAGTTGGAGACCTTAATGCGCATCACGATCTTTGGTTCTCAAGCCTATCAAATGATCGTAGGGGCAATATTTTGGCAGAGCAGATAGACGATTCGACATTCTGCACCATGAACGACGAAGCCCCCACCAGGATTGTGGGTAGTTGCAACAGCTCGCCAGATCTAACAATAGCTAGCGCAGGTCTGATAAATAGCATAACGTGGCGACCTATGCTATCGCTTGCATCAGACCACCTACCCATAATCATCTCGATTGACAGACCTGCCAACTATGTTGCCTCGGATCGCCACACCTATGTCAACTTCAAAAAAGCTGACTGGGAGCGGTTCGAGGACTTCACTGAAGACGCCTTCAGTGCTCTCTCAACTCCAACCGACGTTCGCGTAGGCGAGCGCTTGTTCCGCAGGGTCGTGAAGTCCGCTGCAGCCCGTTTCATTCCGGCAGGGAGGATCCCTGTGATCCGTCCTGACTTCCCGGGTGAGGCGGTTTCTCTAGCGGATGAACGCGACCACCTCCGACAGGCGGACCCCGGTAATCCCCGTATTAGGCAACTAAACGGGGAGATCCAACGCCTGGTCAACGTTCATAAGCGGAACAAGTGGAGGGAGCACCTGAAGTCCTGCAACCTCGGTGCCGGAGTGGGCAAATTATGGTCGACCGTGAGGTCCCTGTCCAACCCGACGAGGCGTGATGATCGAACAGAAATCTCCTTTGGAGAGCACGCCTCGTCGGACCCGAAGCGATGCGCGAACTATTTTAGTCGACAATTTACACTGCATCCTTCGGCCGACAGAACCAAACGGTCAATCACCAGAAGGCTGCGCAAGTAACACCAAGCGCACCGATTGTCCTCTCTACCACTGAGGTGAAGGAAGCCATCGGGAAGGCGAAAGCCTCCAAATCCATTGGCCCAGACGGGTTAAGTATGTTGATGCTGAAAAAATTGGGCACCGCGGGAGTAGCATATCTCACCAAGGTCCTCAATCTGTCGCTAAACACCTTGCTCATTCCAGATATCTGGAAGACCAGTAGGGTGATACCACTGCTGAAACCAGGGAAACCGGCCGGCCAAGGCGAGTCCTATCGGCCGATCTCCCTGCTTTCTCCAGTGGTTAAGACACTTGAGGCCCTGCTGCTCCCGCATTTCAATCACCACCTCACCCCGGCGAAGCATCAACACGGCTTCCGGAAAGTGCATAGCACCACAACGGCACTTAACGCTATAAACACTCAGGTTAATCGTGGTCTCAACGGCAACCGCCTCTGTGAGAGAACCGTCCTCGTGGCTTTGGACTTGTCGAAGGCCTTCGACACAGTCAGCCACTCCATCTTGCTGAAGGACGTGGAGGCCTCACCTCTCCCAGCGGCGTTGAAGCGATGGACCGCGAACTACCTATGTGGTCGTCAAGCGCATACAACCGCAATCGTGAACAAGGTACAGAGCCGCAACAAAGTCCTCAAGTCGCTCGCCGGCAGCACTTGGGGCAAAGACAAAGAAACGTTGTTGGCAACATACAAGGCGATTGGCCGGCCGGTTCTAAATTATGCCGCGCCAATTTGGTCGCCTGGAACTAGCAGGACTCAGTGGTCAAGACTAGAGACCTGTCAGAACGCCGCACTCAGGACAGTGACGGGATGTGTCCTGATGACGCCTGTGGATCACCTCTACCATGAGGCTAACGTGCTTCCAGTGCAGGAGCACAATATTATGCTCACAAAACAGTTTCTACTGGGATGCCACCGTCCGGGGCACCCCAATAGAGACCTGCTCGCGCTGGAGCCGGCACCCAGGCACATCAGGGGACATCTCTCGAAACTGACGGACGAGGTCCAGACATACGTACACCTACCGCTGGACCCAAGGACGTACCGACAGGCTCTGGACAGCATCCACAGGGAGTCGGTGTCCAAATACATCGACACCCGCCCTGTGAGTGCAGTCCTGGGAGTCCAACCACCACCCATAGCAGCTGAGGAGCTCCAGCTGCCTCGTGAGACCCGCGTCACTCTGGCCCAACTCAGATCTGGATATTGTAGCAGGTTAAACTCCTACCTATCCAGGATCAACCCCGACACCCCCAACACGTGCCCGGCATGTGAAGAGTCTCCGCACGACACCAATCACCTATTCACATGCCCGGCCAAACCTACTCAACTAACACCCCTCTCCCTATGGTCCGACCCTGTTGAAACGGCTCGTTTCCTGGACCTTTCGTTAGTTGAGCTTGACGATAATGATTGAGGGAGTCCGCCAACCCAGTGGGGTGTAGCTAGCCGCTACAACAACAACAACAACATGATGCGACAAATTTCCCTCAGTTGGATCCGGCACAATAGTGTCTTTAGTAAATGCCATAGATTCAAAGTGTGGCCATTTTATTTTAGTGGAGGTGGCTTCAGATCCAGACAATGGTCGTGGTATTTTTTGGAGGTTTTTACGATATGTGTCCTTTGTGTTCTTCCACTTGTTTTTTGCTTCCAAGCCTAAAAAAATTGTTATTAAACGATATTCAAAAGTGTATATATTTTGAGGTATCTTACTACTGGCCATTCTTTCCGGGATGTGGCATTTGCTTTTCGTATGGGCAGAAGCACAGTCAGTGCAATAGTTTCGGAGACTTGTGTCATTATATGGAAAGAACTTGTGGATGAATATATGCCTGTTCCAACAACAGATCATCTTAAAAAGTAATCAGCGAATACTATAGGCGTTGGAAGTTTCCTAACTGTTTTGGCAGTATTGATGGCAAACATTGCCAAATTAAATGTCCAGCAAGCTCTGGATCACATTATTTCTATTATTTGCATTATTTCTCAATTGTACTGCAAGCTGTAGCTGATGCTGACAAAAAATTTATTACAATAGAGGTTGGAGGGAGAGGAAAACAAAGCGATGGCGGAACTTTTGCGGGATCTAAATTATTTACATTACTTGAAACTGAAAAATTTAATGTAGCTTCTCCACAAGCACTGCCAGAATCAAATATTGTGCTACCAAATTTTTTGATAGGTGATGAAGCTTATCCTTTAAAACCCTATTTGTTAAGACCGTACCCACGGAGGGATTTAAATGCACGAAGTGAACTTTTTAACGACCGGCTTTCAACGGCAAGAAAAAGTATAGAATGTGCGTTTGGAATCATGGGATCGAAATGGCGATTTTTACAAAAAAATATAGAAACGAAACCGAGAACGGCGATAGATTTAATAAAATGTGATTGTATATTGCACAATTATGTTAGAGAGTGCGATGGAGATAGTGATTTGGACTATATACAAGTAACATCAACAATGCAAAATGACGCAATATGAACTGTCAGCGCAGCAGAACCCAGCTACCGTTATAATAGAAGCAGCCATACAGCGTTGGATGTTAGAAACAAAATAACGGAGTATTTTTTTGATTTTTTACACTAAAATATGTATTGCATGAAATTAAATAAAACTTACCTGTAATACAACAAATTTCACCAGCTTCATTCCATAATTTATCAGTTATATTTTTATTTTTAAAATTAGGCAGTCTGTCTTGCCACAAATCTGGTCGCGATTGCACAGCCGAAATTAACATTTCTACATTTATTTTTGACA
This sequence comes from Philophylla caesio, assembly GCA_963971545.1. NCBI lineage: Eukaryota > Metazoa > Arthropoda > Insecta > Diptera > Tephritidae > Philophylla > Philophylla caesio. The sequence continues at coordinate 121,491,175 of OZ020604.1, read as the reverse complement.
TGTTATCTGTTTGCCGCTCAGAAATCAAATAAAAATTAAAACAAGTTTGGTTGCTGAGCGGCGTCGCTCAGACGCTCAGAAATTGATTGCGCCGCTCGCTCATTGCGTGGCCACTTCCATGAAATTTCATATGTTTTATTTTTTTTTTGCCGCTTACTGCGTGGCCGAGGCCTTACGCGGCATACGCTATTGTTGACTCTCAAGGTCGGACCATAAAGCAGCAAATGATGAATACCATCTCCTCAATTTTCACTACCGAGCCGACGGCCATCCTCAATGGTATCCAAACGTTCAGCAAACACAAAAAATTAATAATTTGCACCGACAGCCTCTCGGTACTAAAACCTGTCCAATACACCTTTAACTGTGAATGGGGCGTAATCAACGCCATTCGCGATCATCTATCCAATAATAAAAACATCCAACTGCTATGATATCCTGGGCACGTTGGGATATCAGACAACGAACGCGCAGACAAAACTGCCAAGTTAGCATGCTTATCACCAATTATCCAAAACCCTCACTATAGAAAAAATTGACTTCCAGCACTTTATCCACCACCAAAGTTATACCAAAGCCAAGCATCTGCCCAAAACCAACACCACCACTACAAATACAGCAACCCATATCAGACTCCAGCACAATACCCAAGCAACATAGAGAAACACAAAATCAAAATATTTTCCCCCTCTAAGACTCGGATACACCACCCACACCCTCTCCTACCTACTGGATAAAAATGGGACTGAACACTGCCAATTCTGTCGATTCTCCAACAACTCAGACACACACATCCTAGCAGAATGCACAGCTCTATCCAACATTCGCCGCAGAACATTGCAGAACAAAAACCCAATAACTCTCCTCCAAAATCCAACACTCGAAAACATCGAAATCATCAACAAATGTATACAAGCAATCAACATCAAAATATAACCAAACACGATCGTACATATTTAGACACCTAAACACTAACATTTTACTGTTGACTACCTAGCCGGTGACCTCAGCAGCTAGCGCTAATTTCACTCTTTAAATTTATAATTAATTTATAAGTTTAATATATTAAATGAATAAATAATAAATAAAGAAACAAAAAAAAATGTCCTACGCTACACCGCATTATAGTTAATGTTATTTTCAGAATTCTTCCCCTGCTAGTATATGTAAAACCTTAATTATCTCCCTTTGATTGCTTAATCCTAACACATTGCGCAGATAGGTTACTGTCAATTTAGAAGTATTAAATATATGATTGCATCTCACGAAGTATGCATTATTTAAAATAATTTAAAAATTTTATGTTTACAGATAATATAATCCGATAAACAAAATTTGTAATAGCCCTACAAGATTCCTGAATCCATTGATTTTTAATCTGACGCCTGGAAGAATTAATAAACTAAGCTTATTTTCCCATACACGCTAGTAGTATGTTGGTACAACCGCTTGATTGAGCCAGTTTAGTAGTGCCCCTTATTCAAAATGTTTCATAAAAAATAAATTATTGAGCTTATTTCCAGAGAATTTTCCAACTTACAAGGCATTTCATTTTAAGAGGTTTTTTGAATTTTCAAATGTATTTAAAAAACTTTTGAGAATGGGTTTTTATTGTTACGTCCGAACTAATCTAAAAAAATTACAGTTCATCATGATCTTTAGACTGCTCTTCATCTATTTCACCCTCATCTTTTTCATCATCATCTTTGTTCTCCTTCTGTTTAGCTTCCTCTTCATCTTTTTTTCGCTGCTCTTCATCCTGCGCTTCTTTCATTTTCTTTTCTCCAGATTGAATATCTTTTACCAAAGATGCATTTTTAGAAGCTTCTTCAATATCATCACTTATAAGTACGTTGTCAAAAATTGTTCCAGACTTAACTTGCCAAAGGTCGAAACCTATTACACATAGTTCCTTTCTTAAATATAAATTTTCGTCGGGCTTATAGTCAGGATTATCAATTTCCGGATGTTGCCATGGTCCTTTATAGTCTGGATTATCTAATTGCTTAGGCTGCCATTCTCCCTTATAATCTGGATTATCCACCATGGGTGGTTCCCATTCACCATCCATTTCATCATCCCAATCTTCAGGTTTAGAAGCATCTGGATCAGGAATATATTCAGGCTTGTCCCAATCTGAAGGTTTTTTATCATCGGTATCTGGAATTGTAGGCTAAACGAAATAGTTTGATATTAAATACTTATTTAAAGGATAAACATATCATCGCTACGACACAAAAACAAGTTTTGTTGTTTAAGAAATCTTTAGGAGAGAAAAAACTGATTTTTGGAATAGTATTTCTACATATTATTGCAAATCCATAGTAGCTGTTAGACTACTACTAAACTAAAATAGACATTAAAAACTGCAAATGCAGAAATGTGGGCAATTAATACCAAAAAATAGCACGCTTGGAAAACAATTCGAAAATAATTAGGTTCCTATGATTCCTATTTTTGCTTGGTATCCATTTTGAATGTTGAAACGTTGGTTGTGTTGTTAGTAAAAAAAATCCAATACAAGAAATTACAAAGATCCTAACTGTTAGTGTTGGCGTAGCAACCATATCTGAAGTTTCAAATTAAACGTACCCTGTCATCCCAATTTACAGGTTTTTTAGCGTTTGGATCCTTTATCTTCTTTGGCGGTAGGAATTCCCAATCATCCTCTAGATTACCCGACTCAATTTTTTCGTTGTCGATTAAAACTTCATAGGTATTGTCGGATTTTACAATAAGTGTATAAAAATGTGTATATACATCATCTTTGCACCGCAATTCTTTTTTAATTAAAAGGTTTTTTCCTTTATAACTGAATATAACATGGATTTTTTTTGTTCCTGGACCACAAATATCAGGGCCAAACATTATTTCATATGGGGATTCACCATGCATGTCGGTTTGATCCAAAGAGCAGTCAAAAAGTTTAACATATCCACCTCCGCAATCAATGTTTTGTTGGTGCTTTACGGAAAACTGTATAACTAAATCTTTATTTTCGTTGCTGAAGGGTTCAAATCTTCTTGAAACTGCATAAAATCGGGCATCCTGAGATGTTTTTAAACCTTAAAAATATAATGTGTTGCAAAAATAGGAATTTGTTAAATACATTTACAAATTAATTTATTAAAAAGCTATGTATGTAAAAGGAATTATTACACATATATTTTCATTTGCCAAAGACTTTGGTTTGCCGGACAGAAAGGTGTATTTTGATTTAAAAGTAATTTGTGGAAAATTTTAGAAAACCATATTGGTCATTTACTAAAAGACGCACTTAAAGTTTTTAATTGACTGCCAGCACAAAGAAAGCAGATCAAATATTATAATTTAAAATTAACAAGTGTACTAATATATACTTAATTCATGCATTAAGAAAAATCGACACCAACTGAACATTTAAGGTTTTTCACAGACCAAAAACTTTACTTTCTTTGAATTATGTTATTCAGAGTTATAAAATAAAATGTGTAATTTGTTTCAATAGTACTTTATTTATAAAAATTAAAATTTTGAAAAAGACGGAAGACATTCCTTTTTCGCGGTGTAACGCGCACACATACTGGTGCAACGCTTGATTGTATTCGAAGCTTTATGCGCTCAGACCTGCGTATATGGAATGAAAATAAGAAAAAATTTACAATAACACAATTACAATACATAATCGTCCAGTTTCTTTGAATTTTATTCGCTGTGGACAACGTTACTCAGACTAGTTTTTGAGATTGTTACCTATTTATCTTTCAGGCTTTTTACCATCATAACTTTAAATTTACTTTCAAGAATTCTTTATCGAAATTCTCCTTAAACTCACTATTCTCGTTTTCCGACTCATTTATATTTTAGTCAATTTTAACCCCTCTCGAAAATTTCAACATTTCTCCTTAAACTCACTATTCTCGTTTTCCGACTCATTTATATTTTAGTCAATTTTAACCCCTCTCGACATTTTCAAGATTTCTAGCTACTATAGCTTAATTATTCAAAAGTACACGATACTCAACTTCACTATAACCAAATAAAATGCCCATAATATGAAGAGAACTAACGTTAGAGAAAAGGGTTGATTTAACATTCGCATGTTAATACCGTTTTCTAATGATTAGAGAAACACTCGTATGAAGCACTTATAAGAGGGTTGCTTTTTATATTTTGCGCCTAATAATGAAAACACAGTCAAATATTAAGGAAAATAGTTTTATTGTTTTTCAAAATATTCTTCTGCATTCGCTTGAACCAATTTTCAAAGCACTTTTGCCACTCAGAAGACGATACCTCTAAAACGAGCTGTTTGAAGGCTTTTACAGCTCCTTTAGGCGTTGAAAAACGTTGACCTCGCATTTTTTTTATGTTCGGGAATAAAAAGAAATCATTAGGTGCCAAATCAGGGCTGTAAGGCGGATGACCCATCAATTCGACCTTTTGAGTGCTCTAAAACTCTCTTGTGTGAATCGATACGTGAGAGCTCGCATTGTCCTGGTGAAGAATGATTTGTCTTCGGCGGTTGGTTTTCCTTAATTCTCCAAAAACTTTTGGCAAACAAATGGTTGTATACCACTCAGAATTGACCGTTTTAAGTTTATCTAGTGGAACAGTTGCGACATGACCAGATTTTCCGAAAAAACAGGGGACCATTTGCTTTGACAATCGACTCGAGTCCTTTTTTGGGCAATTGTCAAATTATGCTGTATCCAACGAGAACAAATCTTCTTTACGACCAAATGTTCATGCAATATTGAATGTATGCTGGTCCCACTAATGGCCAAGGATATAACAAAAGGTACAAACTACTGATAAACCTCCCTAAGGCCAAACTCCGTATTCTAACAGGCATTCTGACAGGACACTGTAGACGGAAAGGCCACATGTACAAGATGGGGATCTGGTCGAACGACCAGTGTCGTTACTGTGACCTTGCCAGGGAAACCCCAACGCACCTACTTCTGGAGTGCGATGCCGTAGCGCGAAGAAGGGAGAGGTGCATAGGAATAATATGGCCCAAGGAGGAGCACAAACAATCCCTATCCCCAGGATCGATCTTTCGATTTCTGGAGATGCTGGGGCTGGGAGAGGTGCTGTAAAGAACATGAGGGCACAATAGACCCATCGGTCGCAGTGCTAACCTCACATTCATATCTATCTATCTATCTAGACCACTGCATCTACGCCGATGACCCGTATATACAAAAAGACACTACCAACGATAGCAACAGACAATTTTCTTCAGCCATCCTCGAAATCATCAGCTGGGGCCAATTATCCGGAGCAAAAATCAATCTTTCCAAAACCTAAATTTTACACCTTTGCAGAAAACACCCCTGTGCACCGCAAAGCCTCAAAATTGAAAACTCGCAATTCAATTACGTTGACAAGCTTAAAATATTGGGCATAATTTTTACAAAAAACTTTAAGTGGAATGAACATACATATATTAAACTTGAAAATATCAAAAGTTACGTCTACCTCAATACGCTCACGTACCTCACAAACAAAGATGCTCATACTAAGCCAACTTAACTACGGACTATTTCTATATGGAAACTCTTCAAAGTCGACCCTGAACACATTGAAACCAAATTACCTCCAAGGAATCTGCATAAATCTTTATGCTTTTCCCACAATACCCATTGCTAAGCTATTAATTGAATCAGGTTTACCGGCAATAGAAACAAGGTACACAACATCATTACACAAACTTTTACCGAAAATACTATACAAGAGCAACTCAATAATTGACGCAGATTTAAAGGTAATAAAAAGCAAAAAATCTTCAAAATTGATTTCCGCTATTCACCGTATTCTAACACACTTAACCACTATTACATACATCGACCACAAACTAAAAACCCACAAAAAACACCTCCTTGGCTCTTTAATCCAAAATCATGTTCAACACATCTCGATGAACTCACAAAGGAAAGAACTTCATCCGAAATCTATAGACAGTTATTAACCGAACTAATATCTAGATACTGCAGGCTCCAATATGAGAAGCTTCAAAAATTTGCTTTAGGCCTCGGCCACGCAGTAAGCGGCTGCTCTTGAGCGATTAGTTGTTAAAATGACGTTGTCAAAAGCAGTTCGCCGTATGTTATTGTCGGAAAATCGTTTTTATGTATATAGATTACTTAAACAGGGAAAAAAAATATTTGGTGTTCATCCTATTAACCAATTAAGATTAAAATTCGGTGAATTCAATCACTTATTTAAGAATCTTTGAAAATTTCCATATAGATTCTGGCAATACCTACGTATGTCTGTAAAAACTTTTGACATGCTGCTTGAAAAAGTGCAACCTAGATTAATAAAACAAAGAAGTGCTATTTCTCCATAGCAGAGACTGGTTTTAACTTTAAGGTATGTATTTTTATTATTATCTTTTTGTTTTTTAAATTTGTTCATTGGCCTTAAGCTTCTCAAAAATAATCTTTTGGATGTCTCCTCTTACTTCCAGTTTGTCCAATAGTGTCATTTTTTTCATGAACGGCAATAAGCTTTTGAAGAAATGAATATTGTCGCAGTCTTCTTCCTTCTCCATATCCACTTTAAAATTTTTTAACCGTTCCTTTTCCAATTTTATAAATTCTGCATCCACATCCATGGCTGAGCTCTTCCTCTTTTGTTTTTTTAATGTGGCAGATGTGCAAGGGGTGTCATTTAAGTCTTTTAATATCTCCTCTTCGTTACCTAGTAAATCATCAATCAAATTTGTTAAGTTTAACCCAGCACAAGTATCCACATGATCCGACACACTTCCACTAACCCCACTTAGGCTGCCGGACACCCCCAATCTTATCTCCCCTTGGGTGCAATACCTTGCAGCAGGATTGCTACTCATACTTCTGGCCAGGGCGGGCGTCGAGCCTAACCCTGACCCAGAAACCTACTTCTGCTGCATCTGCCAGAGAAGGCTCCATCCGAATTCCACTTCGGTGAGGTGTAATTCGTGCAACGGATGGTGCCATCTTAAGGTCTGCTCAGGCCTTAAGAAAACCAGGGAGTGGTCCACATCCTATGTGGGCCAGTGTTGCTCGCGCACTCAAGCGCCCCAAGCCTCCACGGCATCCCCCCTTGCGCCCGCCGCGCCGGTGCCTCAGCGCACCCCGCCTGCCTCTACGGCTCCCCCGGAGCTCAAAGCGCTCCTCAGTGGTGAAAACCGTTTGGTAGTTGGAGACCTTAATGCGCATCACGATCTTTGGTTCTCAAGCCTATCAAATGATCGTAGGGGAAATATTTTGGCAGAGCAGATAGACGATTCGACATTCTGCACCATGAACGACGAAGCCCCCACCAGGATTGTGGGTAGTTGCAACAGCTCGCCAGATCTAACAATAGCTAGCGCAGGTCTGATAAATAGCATAACGTGGCGACCTATGCTATCGCTTGCATCAGACCACCTACCCATAATCATCTCGATTGACAGACCTGCCAACTATGTTGCCTCGGATCGCCACACCTATGTCAACTTCAAAAAAGCTGACTGGGAGCGGTTCGAGGACTTCACTGAAGACGCCTTCAGTGCTCTCTCAACTCCAACCGACGTTCGCGTAGGCGAGCGCTTGTTCCGCAGGGTGGTGAAGTCCGCTGCAGCCCGTTTCATTCCGGCAGGGAGGATCCCTGTGATCCGTCCTGACTTCCCGGGTGAGGCGGTGTCTCTAGCGGATGAACGCGACCACCTCCGACAGGCGGACCCCGGTAATCCCCGTATTAGGCAACTAAACGGGGAGATCCAACGCCTGGTCAACGTTCATAAGCGGAACAAGTGGAGGGAGCATCTGAAGTCCTGCAACCTCGGTGCCGGAGTGGGCAAATTATGGTCGACCGTGAGGTCCCTGTCCAACCCGACGAGGCGTGATGATCGAACAGAAATCTCCTTTGGAGACCACGCCTCGTCGGACCCGAAGCGATGCGCGAACTATTTTAGTCGACAATTTACACTGCATCCTTCGGCCGACAGAACCAAACGGTCAATCACCAGAAGGCTGCGCAAGTATCACCAAGCGCACCGATTGTCCTCTCTACCACTGAGGTGAAGGAAGCCATCGGGAAGGCGAAAGCCTCCAAATCCATTGGCCCAGACGGGTTAAGTATGTTGATGCTGAAAAAATTGGGCACCGCGGGAGTAGCATATCTCACCAAGGTCCTCAATCTGTCGCTAAACACCTTGCTCATTCCAGATATCTGGAAGACCAGTAGGGTGATACCACTGCTGAAACCAGGGAAACCGGCCGGCCAAGGCGAGTCCTATCGGCCGATCTCCCTGCTTTCTCCAGTGGTTAAGACACTTGAGGCCCTGCTGCTCCCGCATTTCAATCACCACCTCACCCCGGCGAAGCATCAACACGGCTTCCGGAAAGTGCATAGCACCACAACGGCACTTAACGCTATAAACACTCAGGTTAATCGTGGTCTCAACGGCAACCGCCTCTGTGAGAGAACCGTCCTCGTGGCTTTGGACTTGTCGAAGGCCTTCGACACAGTCAGCCACTCCATCTTGCTGAAGGACGTGGAGGCCTCACCTCTCCCAGCGGCGTTGAAGCGATGGACCGCGAACTACCTATGTGGTCGTCAAGCGTCGGTGTGCTACCGTGACTCAGTGTCAAAAGCGAGAAAAATTAAGCAGGGGGTTCCACAGGGTGGCGTCCTATCCCCCCTATTATTCAACTTCTACATCTCTCGACTCCCTTCCCCGCCAGAGGGAGTCACACTGGTCTCGTATGCCGACGACTGCACGATAATGGCTACCGGCAATGGAATTGATGGCTTGTGCTCCAAAGTGAACAGCTACCTCCCAGACCTTGCTCACTACTTTACGGGACGGAATTTGACGCTGTCTCCTGCTAAGTCCACGGCGACCCTTTTTACATCTTGGACGAAGGAGGTCAGGCTCACCCTCGACATCCACATCGAGGGGACCCCCATTCCGACGGTTAACCACCCGAAGATCCTGGGAGTCACCCTCGACAGCCTGGTCTCCTTCTCAGCGCATACAACCGCAATCGTGAACAAGGTACAGAGCCGCAACAAAGTCCTCAAGTCGCTCGCCGGCAGCACTTGGGGCAAAGACAAAGAAACGTTGTTGGCAACATACAAGGCGATTGGCCGGCCGGTTCTAAATTATGCCGCGCCAATTTGGTCGCCTGGAACTAGCAGGACTCAGTGGTCAAGACTAGAGACCTGTCAGAACGCCGCACTCAGGACAGTGACGGGATGTGTCCTGATGACGCCTGTGGATCACCTCTACCATGAGGCTAACGTGCTTCCAGTGCAGGAGCACAATATTATGCTCACAAAACAGTTTCTACTGGGATGCCACCGTCCGGGGCACCCCAATAGAGACCTGCTCGCGCTGGAGCCGGCACCCAGGCACATCAGGGGACATCTCTCGAAACTGACGGACGAGGTCCAGACATACGTACACCTACCGCTGGACCCAAGGACGTACCGACAGGCTCTGGACAGCATCCACAGGGAGTCGGTGTCCAAATACATCGACACCCGCGCTGTGAGTGCAGTCCTGGGAGTCCAACCACCACCCATAGCAGCTGAGGAGCTCCAGCTGCCTCGTGAGACCCGCGTCACTCTGGCCCAACTCAGATCTGGATATTGTAGCAGGTTAAACTCCTACCTATCCAGGATCAACCCCGACACCCCCAACACGTGCCCGGCATGTGAAGAGTCTCCGCACGACACCAATCACCTATTCACATGCCCGGCCAAACCTACTCAACTAACACCCCTCTCCCTATGGTCCGACCCTGTTGAAACGGCTCGTTTCCTGGACCTTTCGTTAGTTGAGCTTGACGATAATGATTGAGGGAGTCCGCCAACCCAGTGGGGTGTAGCTAGCCGCTACAACAACAACAACAACATGATGCGACAAATTTCCCTCAGTTGGATCCGGCACAATAGTGTCTTTAGTAAATGCCATAGATTCAAAGTGTGGCCATTTTATTTTAGTGGAGGTGGCTTCAGATCCAGACAATGGTCGTGGTATTTTTTGGAGGTTTTTACGATATGTGTCCTTTGTGTTCTTCCACTTGTTTTTTGCTTCCAAGCCTAAAAAAATTGTTATTAAACGATATTCAAAAGTGTATATATTTTGAGGTATCTTGCTACTGGCCATTCTTTCCGGGATGTGGCATTTGCTTTTCGTATGGGCAGAAGCACAGTCAGTGCAATAGTTTCGGAGACTTGTGTCATTATATGGAAAGAACTTGTGGATGAATATATGCCTGTTCCAACAACAGATCATCTTAAAAAAGTAATCAGCGAATACTATAGGCGTTGGAAGTTTCCTAACTGTTTTGGCAGTATTGATGGCAAACATTGCCAAATTAAATGTCCAGCAAGCTCTGGATCACATTATTTCTATTATTTGCATTATTTCTCAATTGTACTGCAAGCTGTAGCTGATGCTGACAAAAAATTTATTACAATAGAGGTTGGAGGGAGAGGAAAACAAAGCGATGGCGGAACTTTTGCGGGATCTAAATTATTTACATTACTTGAAACTGAAAAATTTAATGTAGCTTCTCCACAAGCACTGCCAGAATCAAATATTGTGCTACCAAATTTTTTGATAGGTGATGAAGCTTATCCTTTAAAACCCTATTTGTTAAGACCGTACCCACGGAGGGATTTAAATGCACGAAGTGAACTTTTTAACGACCGGCTTTCAACGGCAAGAAAAAGTATAGAATGTGCGTTTGGAATCATGGGATCGAAATGGCGATTTTTACAAAAAAATATAGAAACGAAACCGAGAACGGCGATAGATTTAATAAAATGTGCTTGTATATTGCACAATTATGTTAGAGAGTGCGATGGAGATAGTGATTTGGACTATATACAAGTAACATCAACAATGCAAAATGACGCAATACGAACTGTCAGCGCAGCAGAACCCAGCTACCGTTATAATAGAAGCAGCCATACAGCGTTGGATGTTAGAAACAAAATAACGGAGTATTTTTTTGATTTTTTACACTAAAATATGTATTGCATGAAATTAAATAAAACTTACCTGTAATACAACAAATTTCACCAGCTTCATTCCATAATTTATCAGTTATATTTTTATTTTTAAAATTAGGCAGTCTGTCTTGCCACAAATCTGGTCGCGATTGCACAGCCGAAATTAACATTTCTACATTTATTTTTGACATGTTATCTGTTTGCCGCTCAGAAATCAAATAAAAATTAAAACAAGTTTGGTTGCTGAGCGTCGCTCAGACGCTCAGAAATTGATTGCGCCGCTCGCTCATTGCGTGGCCACTTCCATGAAATTTCATATGTTTTATTTTTTTTTTGCCGCTTACTGCGTGGCCGAGGCCTTACGCGGCATACGCTATTGTTGACTCTCAAGGTCGGACCATAAAGCAGCAAATGATGAATACCATCTCCTCAATTTTCACTACCGAGCCGACGGCCATCCTCAATGGTATCCAAACGTTCAGCAAACACAAAAAATTAATAATTTGCACCGACAGCCTCTCGGTACTAAAACCTGTCCAATACACCTTTAACTGTGAATGGGGCGTAATCAACGCCATTCGCGATCATCTATCCAATAATAAAAACATCCAACTGCTATGATATCCTGGGCACGTTGGGATATCAGACAACGAACGCGCAGACAAAACTGCCAAGTTAGCATGCTTATCACCAATTATCCAAAACCCTCACTATAGAAAAAATTGACTTCCAGCACTTTATCCACCACCAAAGTTATACCAAAGCCAAGCATCTGCCCAAAACCAACACCACCACTACAAATACAGCAACCCATATCAGACTCCAGCACAATACCCAAGCAACATAGAGAAACAAAAAATCAAAATATTTTCCCCCTCTAAGACTCGGATACACCACCCACACCCTCTCCTACCTACTGGATAAAAATGGGACTGAACACTGCCAATTCTTTCGATTCTCCAACAACTCAGACACACACATCCTAGCAGAATGCACAGCTCTATCCAACATTCGCCGCAGAACATTGCAGAACAAAAACCCAATAACTCTCCTCCAAAATCCAACACTCGAAAACATCGAAATCATCAACAAATGTATACAAGCAATCAACATCAAAATATAACCAAACACGATCGTACATATTTAGACACCTAAACACTAACATTTTACTGTTGACTACCTAGCCGGTGACCTCAGCAGCTAGCGCTAATTTCACTCTTTAAATTTATAATTAATTTATAAGTTTAATATATTAAATGAATAAATAATAAATAAAGAAACAAAAAAAAATTTCCTACGCTACACCGCATTATAGTTAATGTTATTTTCAGAATTCTTCCCCTGCTAGTATATGTAAAACCTTAATTATCTCCCTTTGATTGCTTAATCCTAACACATTGCGCAGATAGGTTACTGTCAATTTAGAAGTATTAAATATATGATTGCATCTCACGAAGTATGCATTATTTAAAATAATTTAAAAATTTTATGTTTACAGATAATATAATCCGATAAACAAAATTTGTAATAGCCCTACAAGATTCCTGAATCCATTGATTTTTAATCTGACGCCTGGAAGAATTAATAAACTAAGCTTATTTTCCCATACACGCTAGTAGTATGTTGGTACAACCGCTTGATTGAGCCAGTTTAGTAGTGCCCCTTATTCAAAATGTTTCATAAAAAATAAATTATTGAGCTTATTTCCAGAGAATTTTCCAACTTACAAGGCATTTCATTTTAAGACGTTTTTTGAATTTTCAAATGTATTTAAAAAACTTTTGAGAATGGGTTTTTATTGTTACGTCCGAACTAATCTAAAAAAATTACAGTTCATCATGATCTTTAGACTGCTCTTCATCTATTTCACCCTCATCTTTTTCATCATCATCTTTGTTCTCGTTCTGTTTAGCTTCCTCTTCATCTTTTTTTCGCTGCTCTTCATCCTGCGCTTCTTTCATTTTCTTTTCTCCAGATTGAATATCTTTTACCAAAGATGCCTTTTTAGAAGCTTCTTCAATATCATCACTTATAAGTACGTTGTCAAAAATTGTTCCAGACTTAACTTGCCAAAGGTCGAAACCTATTACACATAGTTCCTTTCTTAAATATAAATTTTCGTCGGGCTTATAGTCAGGATTATCAATTTCCGGATGTTGCCATGGTCCTTTATAGTCTGGATTATCTAATTGCTTAGGCTGCCATTCTCCCTTATAATCTGGATTATCCACCACGGGTGGTTCCCATTCACCATCCATTTCATCATCCCAATCTTCAGGTTTAGAAGCATCTGGATCAGGAATATATTCAGGCTTGTCCCAATCTGAAGGTTTTTTATCATCGGTATCTGGAATTGTAGGCTAAACGAAATAGTTTGATATTAAATACTTATTTAAAGGATAAACATATCATCGCTACGACAACAAAAACAAGTTTTGTTGTTTAAGAAATCTTTAGGAGAGAAAAAACTGATTTTTGGAATAGTATTTCTACATATTATTGCAAATCCATAGTAGCTGTTAGACTACTACTAAACTAAAATAGACATTAAAAACTGCAAATGCAGAAATGTGGGCAATTAATACCAAAAAATAGTACGCTTGGAAAACAATTCGAAAATAATTAGGTTCCTATGATTCCTATTTTTGCTTGGTATCCATTTTGAATGTTGAAACGTTGGTTGTGTTGTTAGTAAAAAAAATCCAATACAAGAAATTACAAAGATCCTAACTGTTAGTGTTGGCGTAGCAACCATATCTGAAGTTTCAAATTAAACGTACCCTGTCATCCCAATTTACAGGTTTTTTAGCGTTTGGATCCTTTATCTTCTTTGGCGGTAGGAATTCCCAATCATCCTCTAGATTACCCGACTCAATTTTTTCGTTGTCGATTAAAACTTCATAGGTATTGTCGGATTTTACAATAAGTGTATAAAAATGTGTATATACATCATCTTTGCACCGCAATTCTTTTTTAATTAAAAGGTTTTTTCCTTTATAACTGAATATAACATGGATTTTTTTTGTTCCTGGACCACAAATATCAGGGCCAAACATTATTTCATATGGGGATTCACCATGCATGTCGGTTTGATCCAAAGAGCAGTCAAAAAGTTTAACATATCCACCTCCGCAATCAATGTTTTGTTGGTGCTTTACGGAAAACTGTATAACTAAATCTTTATTTTCGTTGCTGAAGGGTTCAAATCTTCTTGAAACTGCATAAAATCGGGTATCCTGAGATGTTTTTAAACCTTAAAAATATAATGTGTTGCAAAAATAGGAATTTGTTAAATACATTTACAAATTAATTTATTAAAAAGCTATGTATGTAAAAGGAATTATTACACATATATTTTCATTTGCCAAAGACTTTGGTTTGCCGGACAGAAAGGTGTATTTTGATTTAAAAGTAATTTGTGGAAAATTTTAGAAAACCATATTGGTCATTTACTAAAAGACGCACTTAAAGTTTTTAATTGACTGCCAGCACAAAGAAAGCAGATCAAATATTATAATTTAAAATTAACAAGTGTACTAATATATACTTAATTCATGCATTAAGAAAAATCGACACCAACTGAACATTTAAGGTTTTTCACAGACCAAAAACTTTACTTTCTTTGAATTATGTTATTCAGAGTTATAAAATAAAATGTGTAATTTGTTTCAATAGTACTTTATTTATAAAAATTAAAATTTTGAAAAAGACGGAAGACATTCCTTTTTCGCGGTGTAACGCGCACACATACTGGTGCAACGCTTGATTGTATTCGAAGCTTTATGCGCTCAGACCTGCGTATATGGAATGAAAATAAGAAAAAATTTACAATAACACAATTACAATACATAATCGTCCAGTTTCTTTGAATTTTATTCGCTGTGGACAACGTTACTCAGACTAGTTTTTGAGATTGTTACCTATTTATCTTTCAGGCTTTTTACCATCATAACTTTAAATTTACTTTCAAGAATTCTTTATCGAAATTCTCCTTAAACTCACTATTCTCGTTTTCCGACTCATTTATATTTTAGTCAATTTTAACCCCTCTCGAAAATTTCAACATTTCTCCTTAAACTCACTATTCTCGTTTTCCGACTCATTTATATTTTAGTCAATTTTAACCCCTCTCGACATTTTCAAGATTTCTAGCTACTATAGCTTAATTATTCAAAAGTACACGATACTCAACTTCACTATAACCAAATAAAATGCCCATAATATGAAGAGAACTAACGTTAGAGAAAAGGGTTGATTTAACATTCGCATGTTAATACCGTTTTCTAATGATTAGAGAAACACTCGTATGAAGCACTTATAAGAGGGTTGCTTTTTATATTTTGCGCCTAATAATGAAAACACAGTCAAATATTAAGGAAAATAGTTTTATTGTTTTTCAAAATATTCTTCTGCATTCGCTTGAACCAATTTTCAAAGCACTTTTGCCACTCAGAAGACGATACCTCTAAAACGAGCTGTTTGAAGGCTTTTACAGCTCCTTTAGGCGTTGAAAAACGTTGACCTCGCATTTTTTTTATGTTCGGGAATAAAAAGAAATCATTAGGTGCCAAATCAGGGCTGTAAGGCGGATGACCCATCAATTCGACCTTTTGAGTGCTCTAAAACTCTCTTGTGTGAATCGATACGTGAGAGCTCGCATTGTCCTGGTGAAGAATGATTTGTCTTCGGCGGTTGGTTTTCCTTAATTCTCCAAAAACTTTTGGCAAACAAATGGTTGTATACCACTCAGAATTGACCGTTTTAAGTTTATCTAGTGGAACAGTTGCGACATGACCAGATTTTCCGAAAAAACAGGGGACCATTTGCTTTGACAATCGACTCGAGTCCTTTTTTGGGCAATTGTCAAATTATGCTGTATCCAACGAGAACAAATCTTCTTTACGACCAAATGTTCATGCAATATTGAATGTATGCTGGTCCCACTAATGGCCAAGGATATAACAAAAGGTACAAACTACTGATAAACCTCCCTAAGGCCAAACTCCGTATTCTAACAGGCATTCTGACAGGACACTGTAGACGGAAAGGCCACATGTACAAGATGGGGATCTGGTCGAACGACCAGTGTCGTTACTGTGACCTTGCCAGGGAAACCCCAACGCACCTACTTCTGGAGTGCGATGCCGTAGCGCGAAGAAGGGAGAGGTGCATAGGAATAATATGGCCCAAGGAGGAGCACAAACAATCCCTATCCCCAGGATCGATCTTTCGATTTCTGGAGATGCTGGGGCTGGGAGAGGTGCTGTAAAGAACATGAGGGCACAATAGACCCATCGGTCGCAGTGCTAACCTCACATTCATATCTATCTATCTATCTAGACCACTGCATCTACGCCGATGACCCGTATATACAAAAAGACACTACCAACGATAGCAACAGACAATTTTCTTCAGCCATCCTCGAAATCATCAGCTGGGGCCAATTATCCGGAGCAAAAATCAATCTTTCCAAAACCTAAATTTTACACCTTTGCAGAAAACACCCCTGTGCACCGCAAAGCCTCAAAATTGAAAACTCGCAATTCAATTACGTTGACAAGCTTAAAATATTGGGCATAATTTTTACAAAAAACTTTAAGTGGAATGAACATACATATATTAAACTTGAAAATATCAAAAGTTACGTCTACCTCAATACGCTCACGTACCTCACAAACAAAGATGCTCATACTAAGCCAACTTAACTACGGACTATTTCTATATGGAAACTCTTCAAAGTCGACCCTGAACACATTGAAACCAAATTACCTCCAAGGAATCTGCATAAATCTTTATGCTTTTCCCACAATACCCATTGCTAAGCTATTAATTGAATCAGGTTTACCGGCAATAGAAACAAGGTACACAACATCATTACACAAACTTTTACCCAAAATACTATACAAGAGCAACTCAATAATTGACGCAGATTTAAAGGTAATAAAAAGCAAAAAATCTTCAAAATTGATTTCCGCTATTCACCGTATTCTAACACACTTAACCACTATTACATACATCGACCACAAACTAAAAACCCACAAAAAACACCTCCTTGGCTCTTTAATCCAAAATCATGTTCAACACATCTCGATGAACTCACAAAGGAAAGAACTTCATCCGAAATCTATAGACAGTTATTAACCGAACTAATATCTAGATACTGCAGGCTCCAATATGAGA
Source organism: Philophylla caesio (assembly GCA_963971545.1). Lineage (NCBI taxonomy): Eukaryota > Metazoa > Arthropoda > Insecta > Diptera > Tephritidae > Philophylla > Philophylla caesio. Next base: position 121,474,018 of record OZ020604.1, on the reverse strand, counting down.
AGCTTCAAAAATTTGCTTTAGGCCTCGGCCACGCAGTAAGCAGCTGCTCTTGAGCGATTAGTTGTTAAAATGACGTTGTCAAAAGCAGTTCGCCGTATGTTATTGTCGGAAAATCGTTTTTATGTATATAGATTACTTAAACAGGGAAAAAAAATATTTGGTGTTCATCCTATTAACCAATTAAGATTAAAATTCGGTGAATTCAATCACTTATTTAAGAATCTTTGAAAATTTCCATATAGATTCTGGCAATACCTACGTATGTCTGTAAAAACTTTTGACATGCTGCTTGAAAAAGTGCAACCTAGATTAATAAAACAAAGAAGTGCTATTTCTCCATAGCAGAGACTGGTTTTAACTTTAAGGTATGTATTTTTATTATTATCTTTTTGTTTTTTAAATTTGTTCATTGGCCTTAAGCTTCTCAAAAATAATCTTTTGGATGTCTCCTCTTACTTCCAGTTTGTCCAATAGTGTCATTTTTTTCATGAACGGCAATAAGCTTTTGAAGAAATGAATATTGTCGCAGTCTTCTTCCTTCTCCATATCCACTTTAAAATTTTTTAACCGTTCCTTTTCCAATTTTATAAATTCTGCATCCACATCCATGGCTGAGCTCTTCCTCTTTTGTTTTTTTAATGTGGCAGATGTGCAAGGGGTGTCATTTAAGTCTTTTAATATCTCCTCTTCGTTACCTAGTAAATCATCAATCAAATTTGTTAAGTTTAACCCAGCACAAGTATCCACATGATCCGACACACTTCCACTAACCCCACTTAGGCTGCCGGACACCCCCAATCTTATCTCCCCTTGGGTGCAATACCTTGCAGCAGGATTGCTACTCATACTTCTGGCCAGGGCGGGCGTCGAGCCTAACCCTGACCCAGAAACCTACTTCTGCTGCATCTGCCAGAGAAGGCTCCATCCGAATTCCACTTCGGTGAGGTGTAATTCGTGCAACGGATGGTGCCATCTTAAGGTCTGCTCAGGCCTTAAGAAAACCAGGGAGTGGTCCACATCCTATGTGGGCCAGTGTTGCTCGCGCACTCAAGCGCCCCAAGCCTCCACGGCATCCCCCCTTGCGCCCGCCGCGCCGGTGCCTCAGCGCACCCCGCCTGCCTCTACGGCTCCCCCGGAGCTCAAAGCGCTCCTCAGTGGTGAAAACCGTTTGGTAGTTGGAGACCTTAATGCGCATCACGATCTTTGGTTCTCAAGCCTATCAAATGATCGTAGGGGAAATATTTTGGCAGAGCAGATAGACGATTCGACATTCTGCACCATGAACGACGAAGCCCCCACCAGGATTGTGGGTAGTTGCAACAGCTCGCCAGATCTAACAATAGCTAGCGCAGGTCTGATAAATAGCATAACGTGGCGACCTATGCTATCGCTTGCATCAGACCACCTACCCATAATCATCTCGATTGACAGACCTGCCAACTATGTTGCCTCGGATCGCCACACCTATGTCAACTTCAAAAAAGCTGACTGGGAGCGGTTCGAGGACTTCACTGAAGACGCCTTCAGTGCTCTCTCAACTCCAACCGACGTTCGCGTAGGCGAGCGCTTGTTCCGCAGGGTGGTGAAGTCCGCTGCAGCCCGTTTCATTCCGGCAGGGAGGATCCCTGTGATCCGTCCTGACTTCCCGGGTGAGGCGGTGTCTCTAGCGGATGAACGCGACCACCTCCGACAGGCGGACCCCGGTAATCCCCGTATTAGGCAACTAAACGGGGAGATCCAACGCCTGGTCAACGTTCATAAGCGGAACAAGTGGAGGGAGCATCTGAAGTCCTGCAACCTCGGTGCCGGAGTGGGCAAATTATGGTCGACCGTGAGGTCCCTGTCCAACCCGACGAGGCGTGATGATCGAACAGAAATCTCCTTTGGAGACCACGCCTCGTCGGACCCGAAGCGATGCGCGAACTATTTTAGTCGACAATTTACACTGCATCCTTCGGCCGACAGAACCAAACGGTCAATCACCAGAAGGCTGCGCAAGTATCACCAAGCGCACCGATTGTCCTCTCTACCACTGAGGTGAAGGAAGCCATCGGGAAGGCGAAAGCCTCCAAATCCATTGGCCCAGACGGGTTAAGTATGTTGATGCTGAAAAAATTGGGCACCGCGGGAGTAGCATATCTCACCAAGGTCCTCAATCTGTCGCTAAACACCTTGCTCATTCCAGATATCTGGAAGACCAGTAGGGTGATACCACTGCTGAAACCAGGGAAACCGGCCGGCCAAGGCGAGTCCTATCGGCCGATCTCCCTGCTTTCTCCAGTGGTTAAGACACTTGAGGCCCTGCTGCTCCCGCATTTCAATCACCACCTCACCCCGGCGAAGCATCAACACGGCTTCCGGAAAGTGCATAGCACCACAACGGCACTTAACGCTATAAACACTCAGGTTAATCGTGGTCTCAACGGCAACCGCCTCTGTGAGAGAACCGTCCTCGTGGCTTTGGACTTGTCGAAGGCCTTCGACACAGTCAGCCACTCCATCTTGCTGAAGGACGTGGAGGCCTCACCTCTCCCAGCGGCGTTGAAGCGATGGACCGCGAACTACCTATGTGGTCGTCAAGCGTCGGTGTGCTACCGTGACTCAGTGTCAAAAGCGAGAAAAATTAAGCAGGGGGTTCCACAGGGTGGCGTCCTATCCCCCCTATTATTCAACTTCTACATCTCTCGACTCCCTTCCCCGCCAGAGGGAGTCACACTGGTCTCGTATGCCGACGACTGCACGATAATGGCTACCGGCAATGGAATTGATGGCTTGTGCTCCAAAGTGAACAGCTACCTCCCAGACCTTGCTCACTACTTTACGGGACGGAATTTGACGCTGTCTCCTGCTAAGTCCACGGCGACCCTTTTTACATCTTGGACGAAGGAGGTCAGGCTCACCCTCGACATCCACATCGAGGGGACCCCCATTCCGACGGTTAACCACCCGAAGATCCTGGGAGTCACCCTCGACAGCCTGGTCTCCTTCTCAGCGCATACAACCGCAATCGTGAACAAGGTACAGAGCCGCAACAAAGTCCTCAAGTCGCTCGCCGGCAGCACTTGGGGCAAAGACAAAGAAACGTTGTTGGCAACATACAAGGCGATTGGCCGGCCGGTTCTAAATTATGCCGCGCCAATTTGGTCGCCTGGAACTAGCAGGACTCAGTGGTCAAGACTAGAGACCTGTCAGAACGCCGCACTCAGGACAGTGACGGGATGTGTCCTGATGACGCCTGTGGATCACCTCTACCATGAGGCTAACGTGCTTCCAGTGCAGGAGCACAATATTATGCTCACAAAACAGTTTCTACTGGGATGCCACCGTCCGGGGCACCCCAATAGAGACCTGCTCGCGCTGGAGCCGGCACCCAGGCACATCAGGGGACATCTCTCGAAACTGACGGACGAGGTCCAGACATACGTACACCTACCGCTGGACCCAAGGACGTACCGACAGGCTCTGGACAGCATCCACAGGGAGTCGGTGTCCAAATACATCGACACCCGCCCTGTGAGTGCAGTCCTGGGAGTCCAACCACCACCCATAGCAGCTGAGGAGCTCCAGCTGCCTCGTGAGACCCGCGTCACTCTGGCCCAACTCAGATCTGGATATTGTAGCAGGTTAAACTCCTACCTATCCAGGATCAACCCCGACACCCCCAACACGTGCCCGGCATGTGAAGAGTCTCCGCACGACACCAATCACCTATTCACATGCCCGGCCAAACCTACTCAACTAACACCCCTCTCCCTATGGTCCGACCCTGTTGAAACGGCTCGTTTCCTGGACCTTTCGTTAGTTGAGCTTGACGATAATGATTGAGGGAGTCCGCCAACCCAGTGGGGTGTAGCTAGCCGCTACAACAACAACAACAACATGATGCGACAAATTTCCCTCAGTTGGATCCGGCACAATAGTGTCTTTAGTAAATGCCATAGATTCAAAGTGTGGCCATTTTATTTTAGTGGAGGTGGCTTCAGATCCAGACAATGGTCGTGGTATTTTTTGGAGGTTTTTACGATATGTGTCCTTTGTGTTCTTCCACTTGTTTTTTGCTTCCAAGCCTAAAAAAATTGTTATTAAACGATATTCAAAAGTGTATATATTTTGAGGTATCTTGCTACTGGCCATTCTTTCCGGGATGTGGCATTTGCTTTTCGTATGGGCAGAAGCACAGTCAGTGCAATAGTTTCGGAGACTTGTGTCATTATATGGAAAGAACTTGTGGATGAATATATGCCTGTTCCAACAACAGATCATCTTAAAAAAGTAATCAGCGAATACTATAGGCGTTGGAAGTTTCCTAACTGTTTTGGCAGTATTGATGGCAAACATTGCCAAATTAAATGTCCAGCAAGCTCTGGATCACATTATTTCTATTATTTGCATTATTTCTCAATTGTACTGCAAGCTGTAGCTGATGCTGACAAAAAATTTATTACAATAGAGGTTGGAGGGAGAGGAAAACAAAGCGATGGCGGAACTTTTGCGGGATCTAAATTATTTACATTACTTGAAACTGAAAAATTTAATGTAGCTTCTCCACAAGCACTGCCAGAATCAAATATTGTGCTACCAAATTTTTTGATAGGTGATGAAGCTTATCCTTTAAAACCCTATTTGTTAAGACCGTACCCACGGAGGGATTTAAATGCACGAAGTGAACTTTTTAACGACCGGCTTTCAACGGCAAGAAAAAGTATAGAATGTGCGTTTGGAATCATGGGATCGAAATGGCGATTTTTACAAAAAAATATAGAAACGAAACCGAGAACGGCGATAGATTTAATAAAATGTGCTTGTATATTACACAATTATGTTAGAGAGTGCGATGGAGATAGTGATTTGGACTATATACAAGTAACATCAACAATGCAAAATGACGCAATACGAACTGTCAGCGCAGCAGAACCCAGCTACCGTTATAATAGAAGCAGCCATACAGCGTTGGATGTTAGAAACAAAATAACGGAGTATTTTTTTGATTTTTTACACTAAAATATGTATTGCATGAAATTAAATAAAACTTACCTGTAATACAACAAATTTCACCAGCTTCATTCCATAATTTATCAGTTATATTTTTATTTTTAAAATTAGGCAGTCTGTCTTGCCACAAATCTGGTCGCGATTGCACAGCCGAAATTAACATTTCTACATTTATTTTTGACATGTTATCTGTTTGCCGCTCAGAAATCAAATAAAAATTAAAACAAGTTTGGTTGCTGAGCGTCGCTCAGACGCTCAGAAATTGATTGCGCCGCTCGCTCATTGCGTGGCCACTTCCATGAAATTTCATATGTTTTATTTTTTTTTTGCCGCTTACTGCGTGGCCGAGGCCTTACGCGGCATACGCTATTGTTGACTCTCAAGGTCGGACCATAAAGCAGCAAATGATGAATACCATCTCCTCAATTTTCACTACCGAGCCGACGGCCATCCTCAATGGTATCCAAACGTTCAGCAAACACAAAAAATTAATAATTTGCACCGACAGCCTCTCGGTACTAAAACCTGTCCAATACACCTTTAACTGTGAATGGGGCGTAATCAACGCCATTCGCGATCATCTATCCAATAATAAAAACATCCAACTGCTATGATATCCTGGGCACGTTGGGATATCAGACAACGAACGCGCAGACAAAACTGCCAAGTTAGCATGCTTATCACCAATTATCCAAAACCCTCACTATAGAAAAAATTGACTTCCAGCACTTTATCCACCACCAAAGTTATACCAAAGCCAAGCATCTGCCCAAAACCAACACCACCACTACAAATACAGCAACCCATATCAGACTCCAGCACAATACCCAAGCAACATAGAGAAACAAAAAATCAAAATATTTTCCCCCTCTAAGACTCGGATACACCACCCACACCCTCTCCTACCTACTGGATAAAAATGGGACTGAACACTGCCAATTCTTTCGATTCTCCAACAACTCAGACACACACATCCTAGCAGAATGCACAGCTCTATCCAACATTCGCCGCAGAACATTGCAGAACAAAAACCCAATAACTCTCCTCCAAAATCCAACACTCGAAAACATCGAAATCATCAACAAATGTATACAAGCAATCAACATCAAAATATAACCAAACACGATCGTACATATTTAGACACCTAAACACTAACATTTTACTGTTGACTACCTAGCCGGTGACCTCAGCAGCTAGCGCTAATTTCACTCTTTAAATTTATAATTAATTTATAAGTTTAATATATTAAATGAATAAATAATAAATAAAGAAACAAAAAAAAATTTCCTACGCTACACCGCATTATAGTTAATGTTATTTTCAGAATTCTTCCCCTGCTAGTATATGTAAAACCTTAATTATCTCCCTTTGATTGCTTAATCCTAACACATTGCGCAGATAGGTTACTGTCAATTTAGAAGTATTAAATATATGATTGCATCTCACGAAGTATGCATTATTTAAAATAATTTAAAAATTTTATGTTTACAGATAATATAATCCGATAAACAAAATTTGTAATAGCCCTACAAGATTCCTGAATCCATTGATTTTTAATCTGACGCCTGGAAGAATTAATAAACTAAGCTTATTTTCCCATACACGCTAGTAGTATGTTGGTACAACCGCTTGATTGAGCCAGTTTAGTAGTGCCCCTTATTCAAAATGTTTCATAAAAAATAAATTATTGAGCTTATTTCCAGAGAATTTTCCAACTTACAAGGCATTTCATTTTAAGAGGTTTTTTGAATTTTCAAATGTATTTAAAAAACTTTTGAGAATGGGTTTTTATTGTTACGTCCGAACTAATCTAAAAAAATTACAGTTCATCATGATCTTTAGACTGCTCTTCATCTATTTCACCCTCATCTTTTTCATCATCATCTTTGTTCTCGTTCTGTTTAGCTTCCTCTTCATCTTTTTTTCGCTGCTCTTCATCCTGCGCTTCTTTCATTTTCTTTTCTCCAGATTGAATATCTTTTACCAAAGATGCCTTTTTAGAAGCTTCTTCAATATCATCACTTATAAGTACGTTGTCAAAAATTGTTCCAGACTTAACTTGCCAAAGGTCGAAACCTATTACACATAGTTCCTTTCTTAAATATAAATTTTCGTCGGGCTTATAGTCAGGATTATCAATTTCCGGATGTTGCCATGGTCCTTTATAGTCTGGATTATCTAATTGCTTAGGCTGCCATTCTCCCTTATAATCTGGATTATCCACCACGGGTGGTTCCCATTCACCATCCATTTCATCATCCCAATCTTCAGGTTTAGAAGCATCTGGATCAGGAATATATTCAGGCTTGTCCCAATCTGAAGGTTTTTTATCATCGGTATCTGGAATTGTAGGCTAAACGAAATAGTTTGATATTAAATACTTATTTAAAGGATAAACATATCATCGCTACGACAACAAAAACAAGTTTTGTTGTTTAAGAAATCTTTAGGAGAGAAAAAACTGATTTTTGGAATAGTATTTCTACATATTATTGCAAATCCATAGTAGCTGTTAGACTACTACTAAACTAAAATAGACATTAAAAACTGCAAATGCAGAAATGTGGGCAATTAATACCAAAAAATAGTACGCTTGGAAAACAATTCGAAAATAATTAGGTTCCTATGATTCCTATTTTTGCTTGGTATCCATTTTGAATGTTGAAACGTTGGTTGTGTTGTTAGTAAAAAAAATCCAATACAAGAAATTACAAAGATCCTAACTGTTAGTGTTGGCGTAGCAACCATATCTGAAGTTTCAAATTAAACGTACCCTGTCATCCCAATTTACAGGTTTTTTAGCGTTTGGATCCTTTATCTTCTTTGGCGGTAGGAATTCCCAATCATCCTCTAGATTACCCGACTCAATTTTTTCGTTGTCGATTAAAACTTCATAGGTATTGTCGGATTTTACAATAAGTGTATAAAAATGTGTATATACATCATCTTTGCACCGCAATTCTTTTTTAATTAAAAGGTTTTTTCCTTTATAACTGAATATAACATGGATTTTTTTTGTTCCTGGACCACAAATATCAGGGCCAAACATTATTTCATATGGGGATTCACCATGCATGTCGGTTTGATCCAAAGAGCAGTCAAAAAGTTTAACATATCCACCTCCGCAATCAATGTTTTGTTGGTGCTTTACGGAAAACTGTATAACTAAATCTTTATTTTCGTTGCTGAAGGGTTCAAATCTTCTTGAAACTGCATAAAATCGGGCATCCTGAGATGTTTTTAAACCTTAAAAATATAATGTGTTGCAAAAATAGGAATTTGTTAAATACATTTACAAATTAATTTATTAAAAAGCTATGTATGTAAAAGGAATTATTACACATATATTTTCATTTGCCAAAGACTTTGGTTTGCCGGACAGAAAGGTGTATTTTGATTTAAAAGTAATTTGTGGAAAATTTTAGAAAACCATATTGGTCATTTACTAAAAGACGCACTTAAAGTTTTTAATTGACTGCCAGCACAAAGAAAGCAGACCAAATATTATAATTTAAAATTAACAAGTGTACTAATATATACTTAATTCATGCATTAAGAAAAATCGACACCAACTGAACATTTATGGTTTTTCACAGACCAAAAACTTTACTTTCTTTGAATTATGTTATTCAGAGTTATAAAATAAAATGTGTAATTTGTTTCAATAGTACTTTATTTAAAAAAATTAAAATTTTGAAAAAGACGGAAGACATTCCTTTTTCGCGGTGTAACGCGCACACATACTGGTGCAACGCTTGATTGTATTCGAAGCTTTATGCGCTCAGACCTGCGTATATGGAATGAAAATAAGAAAAAATTTACAATAACACAATTACAATACATAATCGTCCAGTTTCTTTGGATTTTATTCGCTGTGGACAACGTTACTCAGACTAGTTTTTGAGATTGTTACCTATTTATCTTTCAGGCTTTTTACCATCATAACTTTAAATTTACTTTCAAGAATTCTTTATCGAAATTCTCCTTAAACTCACTATTCTCGTTTTCCGACTCATTTATATTTTAGTCAATTTTAACCCCTCTCGACATTTTCAAGATTTCTAGCTACTATAGCTTAATTATTCAAAAGTACACGATACTCAACTTCACTATAACCAAATAAAATGCCCATAATATGAAGAGAACTAACGTTAGAGAAAAGGGTTGATTTAACATTCGCATGTTAATACCGTTTTCTAATGATTAGAGAAACACTCGTATGAAGCACTTATAAGAGGGTTGCTTTTTATATTTTGCGCCTAATAATGAAAACACAGTCAAATATTAAGGAAAATAGTTTTATTGTTTTTCAAAATATTCTTCTGCATTCGCTTGAACCCATTTTCAAAGCACTTTTGCCACTCAGAAGACGATACCTCTAAAACGAGCTGTTTGAAGGCTTTTACAGCTCCTTTAGGCGTTGAAAAACGTTGACCTCGCATTTTTTTTATGTTCGGGAATAAAAAGAAATCATTAGGTGCCAAATCAGGGCTGTAAGGCGGATGACCCATCAATTCGACCTTTTGAGTGCTCTAAAACTCTCTTGTGTGAATCGATACGTGAGAGCTCGCATTGTCCTGGTGAAGAATGATTTGTCTTCGGCGGTTGGTTTTCCTTAATTCTCCAAAAACTTTTGGCAAACAAATGGTTGTATACCACTCAGAATTGACCGTTTTAAGTTTATCTAGTGGAACAGTTGCGACATGACCAGATTTTCCGAAAAAACAGGGGACCATTTGCTTTGACAATCGACTCGAGTCCTTTTTTGGGCAATTGTCAAATTATGCTGTATCCAACGAGAACAAATCTTCTTTACGACCAAATGTTCATGCAATATTGAATGTATGCTGGTCCCACTAATGGCCAAGGATATAACAAAAGGTACAAACTACTGATAAACCTCCCTAAGGCCAAACTCCGTATTCTAACAGGCATTCTGACAGGACACTGTAGACTGAAAGGCCACATGTACAAGATGGGGATCTGGTCGAACGACCAGTGTCGTTACTGTGACCTTGCCAGGGAAACCCCAACGCACCTACTTCTGGAGTGCGATGCAGTAGCGCGAAGAAGGGAGAGGTGCATAGGAATAATATGGCCCAAGGAGGAGCACAAACAATCCCTATCCCCAGGATCGATCTTTCGATTTCTGGAGATGCTGGGGCTAGGTGAGTTGCTGTAAAGTACATGAGGGCACAATAGACCCATCGGTCGCAGTGCTAACCTCACATTCATATCTATCTATCTATGGCCAAGGATGCCTCTATCTCGCGATATGTCACATGACGATCTTGTATTATCAATTGACGCACAGCATCGACTGTGTTTGGCACAACCACCGTTTTTGGACGGCCTTCACGAAATTCGTCCTACAAAGATTGGCGGCCAAGTATGTAGGAACCCGTTGTACCATCGTTTCACAGTGGCTAAGTGTGGTGATTCAACACCAAAAGTAGAAGTAAGTTGATTGATGCACTCCCTTCTCGATAATCCACGAAGAAAATCGTAGTAAATCATCGCCGAAAATGTTCACGGTTTAATTCCATTTTTAGGCAATATGAATTTTTAAACTCACTATATATAAACACAAATAAAACTCGTAAGTGAAAACGTTAACGCAAGTTTATGCGCAAAATATAATTTTATTTTAAAATATTTTTACACTGGTACCTTTAATACAATATCAGATGAGGCAATATGAAATAATACTTTTTTAAGTTTAATTAACGAAAGCCGATATAGGGTAAGTGTTATAGTGACTGGACACTACTAACGTTGTGCATTTAAATTAAAAAAGAGAATCTAGTTGGTGCACCTACGCGAAGTGCTAGTGACATATAAATTTTTAAAGGAAACAATTATGAGTTATTATGCGTGGAAATGTGTTGGATATTACATATTTTTGGTGATAAATGGTGTACAAATGTGTCATATTGTTTATAAATTCAACTGTCCGGTTAAAGGAATGGAAATGTAGGTGAATTCTGGTGTCCGGTTACTAGAAATCTACTTATTCCAGTATCCGGACGGGTCGTTGTTTCAATATTCTATAATTTATTTTTAATTTAAGCATTTTTAGAATGAATAATAAACGAACTAGCACTAAAAAGCTAGTCCCAGATAAGGAAAATATGGAGAATGCATTAGCAGATATACGGAACAATGCTTTAAGCCCCCGAAAAGCAACCATTATTTACGGAATCCATAAGTCCACTATCCAAGATCGTCACCAGGGAAAGGTACCCGAGTTTCCCTACAAATTGGGTTCGCGATCATATTTAACAAGGGAAAAATATAGCTGCATTGATGATTTGTTATTAAACTTTTACAAATATGTTCCCATTAAAAAGGACGATTTTCTGAACACAGTACAAACACACAGTTATCAAATTTTACTCAATTTGTTCCAATACATATCGAAAAAACGAAGCTTTTGCAGTTTTCAAAAATTCCGTTACATGGAAGGTGGGCGTGGTTATTGACTAATCAGGACCATTTTCAATGCCAACTTACCCTGGCCAAAGAGCAATATATGTGTACCAAGTTTCATTAAGAAATCTTAATTTTTACTCAAGTTATCGTGTTTACGGACAAACGGACGGATAGACAGTCAGAGCTAAATAGATTCCTATTTTCATTCTGATGATTTTGGTATATTTGTGTCTATATCTATATACCCTTGTGTACAAGTACGCTCGGGTATAAAAATAGCAAATATAGTGATATAAAAACTACTTTTAAAGATGGTAGAGACAGGCGAAGTGGCTTACGCTATTTTTAATACGTAATTCTGATTTGTCAATGATTATTATTTTGTGTTGTGTTAAAAATGTTAAAAAGAAAATTGCAGCATTCCCAAAAATATTTTTACATCAATGAAACCATCCCATGCACATTTTCCAACAGGATTCAATAAACTCCTAAAAACATCATTTTGAATTATTGTTTTTGTCTGTGGACCATCGAATACACCTGCAAGAAAATAAAAATAAAATCAATTAAAGTTAGTTCAAAAATAAATTATAAATTTAAAATTTTTATTACCTGCTTTAATTTTGGCGTCACTTACACCCGGAAAAACAATTTTTAAATACTTGAAAGCTTCACTTTCATGATCCAATGCGCAAATGAAACTTCTAATTAATCCTACTTCGATATGTAATGGCAGTAAAATGACTTTGTTGGATTCTACCAAAGGAATGTGATCGATGCTGAATTGACCAAGTTTGAAGTGTATTTATGATTAGTATAATCTAGATGTCTTTTACGCCCCTCCCAAACACATAAAAAACATTGGAAACTTGAAAAACCTTTTTTTACACCAGTTAAAATTCCAACAACTCATCCACTTATGTTGATTGTAATTAATTAACTCAAGAATTTATTTCAAATTTTCATAATTTTCTGACGTATTTCTTGAGTAAACGATCGGAGGAACTGATGGATGTTTGCTTCCATTGTGCAATAACACTCCTTTCCACAGACGAATCGATGAACAGACGCCATTCATTTGAAATATGTCGTTGTCCCAACATTATTGCAGTAACCAATTTTTTTGGTTTTATCTTCATATAAATCAAAATGTTCATCAAATTGAACAGTATGACCACGTTTACGTCCAGCAGTTATTTTAAAATCATTACCTACCAAATTCCATTGTTTAAAACTTGAACCAACAACCTCACTAATTTCTTTTGTCATACGTGAATCACGAACTAGGTCATTAAAATCTTTTTATGTAATACAATGTGGTACTTTGTATCCTAATTCACTTGTTGTTGGCACAAATTCAGAAGATGTTGTTGGTACAGATGGTTCAGAAATCATATCAATATTACTTTCTATTTCAAATGTTTTTTTCTGAAGGAGCCGTTGGATTTTCTTCAGAACGTATTTTAGAAAAATTATTGAATCAACATCAGCATATTAAATTTTTTCACATATATTCTATTTAAAACTAACTGTTTTTGGATATGATAAACAAAAATAACAAGCATCAGGTGAATGTTCTGTACGTGGTAGCCAAATAAATGGTTGAACGTATTTTAAATGTTTTGAATTATGACCTTTCCATTCTACCAAACCACCATAACAATAATCACAAACAACTTCTGGAACATACCATAAATTTGGAGCGTATGCAACAACAAAATAACCTTTATATCCAGTAACAACTACTACTAATTTTGGCGCTTACACTATATAGCTCAGTGTTTGGCCGAGCTTCTCCTTCCATTTGTGGTGTGCGTCTTTATATTATATCACAAATGGAGGGACCTACTATTTTGTGCCGACTCCGAACGGCAGATGTATTTAATGAGAAGCTTTTTCATGGCAGACATACCCTCGGAGGTTTGCCATTGCCTGCCGAGGAGTGGCTGCTATTAGAAAAAACTTTTTCTATGATTAAGATTTTGTTTGCCCTAACTGAGATTCGAACCTCGAACTCACCGGCATATCAAGTTATAGCACGCACCGCTATCAACTCGACCACAGCGGCCACTACGAGTTATATTACGAAAATTTTTAGTAGGTGCATTTAAGCCACAAACAAAACAAAAATAATAGTTAAGATTTCAAATTCATTTTTGTATTTTTATAATTTCTTTTGTATTCTTAATGAATTTCGTAAATTTTTGGTTATTTTTTTACTTTACATGAAAATTAAAGCGCCATCTACCGGAGAAAAAAATTGTTTACTGTGTAATAGCTCCAAAGTAATCAAAAATCAACAGAAAATGCTCTAGTTTTTCTTATAGTTTTTTAACGTTCTACCATACTCCTGGAGTGCGATGTAGCCTAAGAAAGAATATATACTCCCTAAATCCGAGATCCATCTTAAAATTTATAGATGCTCTCGGACTAGGGGAGGTGTTGTAAGGTACTGAGGGTCGCAGAGCGATCCTCATAGTTAAATCTAATATAATCAAACGTTCTACCTTGGAGAAATATATTAGAGTTCGACTCGTTCTCTAATCATTCTCTAACTTAAATGTTTGCTGGATATAGTAAAATATATAAGCGCAGATAAAAGAGTAAAATTGGCGCGAATTGGTATATCACATTGGATATCCTTTACGAGAAATATTAAATAATATATATTCCGACGTCACTACAAGAAATAGTGAATGGTCAAGTTCAACTAGCGGGAAGTGTAGGGCACAAGACATTATTGAAATAAGTTAATAGCATAAAATGAATAACCTTAACCAGCAGAAAACGAAACTGATGGAAATTAATATGAAAATTGATGAGATCTAGATCATACCAAATATATCGGTGTAATAATAGACAAAGACTTGCAGTTTAACTAGCTATTGATAATGCATATACAAAAATTGGCAAAAGGCTAGGCTTCTTTAGAAGAATTCGAAAAAATGTATCAATGCTAACTGACATAAAAAACTTACAACACGATAGTAAAACCCCATTTCGAGTACTGTTTAACAACATTGGGCCATAATCAAAATCAAGTTAAAGTCGACTCTATAGTTAGTAGCTGCTTTTTGACATACTTTTCGAAGAGATATTTGTCAAACAAACTGATACTAACTTTAAAGCGATTTTAACTTGACTATGAATTTGGCCCAATATGTTCATGCTGGAATAATGTGCAAATCGAGAGAATGCAAAAGCTTCAGAATAAAGTTTTGCGAATAATACTAAGAATACATCAATACAGCACATGATGGAGCTAAACAAGCTTAATTTTGTATATATTACAACTATCGGTAAAATGGTAACTACATAGCAGACAAGGTGCTGTACTTTTGGGTACTGCCATATGGAAACGGAAATAACTCAAAGCTACACAAATATGGCAAAACATCAAAGAATAATATATTTTATTAATGGTTTAAAATATTTAATATGCGAAATGAAGATACCAGACAAGAAAAAAATATACACTCATTCAAAAGAAAATGTATTGAATTTGTAAGAAAATATTTTAAAAAGTTCAAAAGAAATGTTATAAATTTTATCATTGTAAATACAAGTAATCAAATTATTTCTAAATAAATCAATAACCCAAGCATATTCTAACTTAGATCGAACAAGAGAGTCACAGATAGTTTTTCAAGTGTAGTGGTCCTTAAAATTCACTTTATGTTTTCGCAGAAAGACTAAAGGGCCATGCACATAAAACTTTCATCGCTTTACTTGACAGTTCGAACTTTAACAACAAAGCATAAACGCTTAACAATTTATGCGTTAGTTATTTGTTTTAATTGCGATTTGCGTTTATTCCGAGTGTTTTGTTAAACAAAAGAATAAACAATTAGTTTTACTGACATAATTCAGTTAGTAGTAGTTATGCTACTAATGTTTGAAATTCGCGAGGTACTGAGACAAATGAAATCGAAGCTTCGAATGTGGGTAGGAAACTGGGCGTGCTTTTATAAAATAGGACGCAGTTATACTTTATCGTTTCAATTAATCTTTCCTCCATATTATTATATATGTATATAAATGTTAGTTTATTTTTCTGTTGGCCTAGTAAATGTCACTTGTTATGGTCTTGCGAGTGTGACAAATAATAATGCAAACTAGGTGTACGTTTAATTATATTCTTAAAGCTTAACAATAAGACAATTAAATAACTTCAGATCTTATGTATAGTTAACCTCGCTCGTGACTCGCACAACTAATATCCTCTAAAAACGTGGGGTTCTTCCTTAAGATGGCGAATTTGACGTTCTGCTCAGGGTTGTATTTCTAAGCATTGAGAATAACACTTTTATTCCGCATTCCTCAACATCTCTCCTTGTTAGGAAGTTTCAAAATCAGCCAACCAGGCTGGTGGTTTGCGATGTCTGCGACTGGTTGGTGGTTCACTAGTCGCTTCTGAGTGCGAATCTAACCCGGATGAGGTGTTCCACCCCAAAGGTGGTGAAGCGTCGTTAGTTACCGGTGGTGACGTAGTTTGAGTATCTTCATTGAGTTTTGGTAGTTCGGTGAGATCAAAAGCATCGCATAAATACTGAGCTTCATTGCGATTATTCAATTGATTTCCATAACGTTTAACAATCTTGTTTGCATGCGCTCTCACTAACTTCATGTTGCCTTTTACTTCAACCCTGACGTTATAATTTACAGTTCCGATTCGTTCTATGATTGTGCCTGGAACCCAGTACGTATTGTTGCCTTGATGCCATTTAACGTTTACCAGGTCACCTGCCGAAAACTGTCTAGGTTTTGCTCCATGTTTCACATTGAACTGCATTTCTTGTTTAGAATTACATTGCACAATTGCTGCTGATGGCGGTTGAGTCAAATCCAATGTAGTTTTGATTTTTCGGTTGATGAACGCCTCCGCTGGTGACCTACACTCCCATACATTTGGATTTGGTGTAGACCTGTACGTTTGCAAAAATGTTTGCAAGTTTTCTAAATCTGTTCCTTCCTCTCTTAATTTTAGTAATGTTACAAAATGGAAAAAATTGAATGAACTTTTAAAGTGACATATTGGAAATTGTTCACCTGGTCGAATATAACTCAAAACGGTTTTTGGAAAATTTGTAACACCCTCAAAATCTTGCTTTACCGTTAAAAACCCGTTCTTCGGAAGTGTACGCGCTAATCTTTTCATTACTTGGCCATTTCTTTACCGATTTTCAATATGAAATATGTTTTGGAAAGGTAAGGATTATACCTTTAAATTGAGATATAAAGATCTATTTTTTGAGCTAGCGTGTTGTAAGTTTTCATCGGGTAAACTTGGAAAATTTGTTTTTTCTTCAAATTTTTCTACTTTGATCGCATTTTATTGCAGTATTTTACTAAAAATATATCAAGTATGAGGAATTATTTTGAAAGTACATTCATGTCCAAAAATTTTGAATGCTCATGCAATGAAATCGGACAAAAATTTACGAAGCTATTAAATTTTTTCTGTTATTAAATAAATTTACCTTGCGAAAAGTTTTTTTTTTTTTTTTAATTTTTCTACTTTGACCGCATTTCATTGCGTTATTTTACTAGAAACATAGCAAGTATGAGGAATTATTTTAAACACATTCATTTCCAAAAAATTTGAGTGGTCATCTAATAAATTTACGCCGTCAATTCAACCTTGCGACCGCTTCGCAATTATATTGTGTAATAAGTGTGGTAAAATGTGTGATAGGCGCAACAAATTTTGTTACGCCTGCGGTCTATTTGTTGATAAGAAATATCGGTTCGATTTAAGAACAAAGAAAGCTGTGGTTGAAGCGTTCAACCTCTTTTTCAGTTGCTCATACGTGGAAAGTGCTTGGTATGAACCCGAATATATTTGTTCGATGTGCTGTACAACATTAAAACAATGGAAAACCGGTAAATGCGATGACCAGCGTCTGCCGTTTGTGACTTCTATGGCTTGGCATTATCAAATATATCACAAGCCGGAGGATTGCTACTTTTGCCAAACAAAAATCACTGGTCACCTCTATAAAAGTCGCCACCTCATAGAATATGCCAATGTGTTGACTGTATCGAAACCGATTCCAAGAGGAAAACAAGATCAGCGAACTAAAGACAAAAATCCAGCTACATTTCCTGATTCAAGCCACCAATCTTCTAATGAGGTAAATGACGAACCGTACCTTCCAACCAAAGCAATAGAAACGGAACGTCATTTCGTGTCAAATCACGTTTATTGTGATCTTGTGCGGGATATGGATCTGTCTATAAGACAGACAGAGATTCTGGCCTCCAGATTAAAGCAGTGGAATATAGTAGACAGTAACTTTAAAGTAACGTCTGCACGAGACAGAGACCTATCTTCGTTCGAACACATTTTCAAAGCTGATGACACCAATAACAAACTAGTTTATTGCGTTGATGTGGATGAATTGTTTGCTGCACTCAATCACGTGCACTGTCCACAAGATTGGCGATTATTTCTAGACGGTTCTTGCAAAAGTAAGTATTTAATGTGTTATGAGTGTGAGAGAACTAAATTTGAATACAATTTATCAATTCATTTTCAATTGACTAACATCGTAGGTCTGAAAGCAGTATTGCTGCACAACAGAAATGAATTGCCATCAGTTCCAGTGGCATACGCTACTGATATGAAAGAGACTTATCAAACGATGGAAAAAATTCTACGATTGTTTATAAATACAATAAATTTCGCTGGCAGATTGTCTCGGACCTTAAAGTCCTGACAATACTACTTGGAATGCAAGGTGGCTACACTAAATATCCTTGTTACTTTTGTGAATGGGACAGTCGTGCCAAAAATCATTACAAGTGTAACATATGGCCACCGAGAAAGTTTCAAATTGGCAAAAATAATGTTCTCAATATTGCATTAGTTAAGCCTGATGATATAATTTTGCCGCCATTGCATTTAAAATTGGGGTACATGAAACAGTTTGTTAAACGACTCGAAAAAAACAGCGAGGCTTTTCTACACTTGAAACTTGTATTCCCCAAGTTGAGTGACGCCAAGATTAAAGAAGGTACTTATAAAAATTTCCCAACAAGAATTCTTCAAAAAGAATTCATCCTAATTTATTTTTACATTTTGATCATGAATTACAGGCGTTTTCGTTGGACCGCAGATTCGTAAGATTATGACTGATGATGACTTCATAAAAAAAATTGAACCCAGTAGAGAAAAGAGCATGGCTGAGTTTCATTTCTTTGTGCCGAAACTTTCTTGGAAACACGAGAAGTTCAAATTACGTTGAGGTGGTCCATGAATTTTTGGAAGCTTATGGAGAAATGGGATGCAACATGTCTATAAAAATTCACTTTTTGCATTCTCATTTGGATTTTTTCCCGGATAATCTTGGCCAATTCAGCGACGAACAAGGTGAAATATTTCACCAAGAAATCTCCAACATTGAAAAACGGTTTACAGGAAAGAACCAAGTTAGGATGATAGCTAATTACTGCTGGTCACTCAAACGTGAAACAGATGACTCGTCTTATAAACGCAGAAGATTAAGCAAACATTTTTAGCTATAAAGTTATTTAGAATTTTAATGATTAATTTTTTTTATTTTCAGTCACAATAAAAATTTTAAGTTGAAAGATAATCAAAATGTATGAATTTTTAAATATGGTCATCATCTAAAATAATTTAAATAGTAATAACTCTGTCAATTTCCAACCGATTTTCGATTGAAATAGCTTAATCGACGCAGTACTAAATTCACTTTAATAATATTGTCTTTGATAGTCTCTGCCTCTTGCTTTGTGTGATTTGCAATTAGCCGAGAAAGCATGTCAACACATCCAAATTCTGTAGTTTTGACGTATTGGATGTTGAAATCGTACATCATTGGTTGGGATGCCCTTATTTTTACCAAATATTGCTAATAGCGGCTTATGGTCCGTGCATAATGTGAACTTGCGACCGAAAATGTAGCGATGAAATTTCTTTAGTGCAAACACTAAGGCTAATGCTTCTTTCTCGATTTGTGAGTATTTTTGCTCTGCATCTGTTAACGTTTTTGAAGCATGTTGCATTACTTTTTCGAAACCGTCCGGGAAAACATGGCAAATGAATGCTCCAATACCTTTATTGGAGGCGTCTGCTGCCACTTTTATCGGTAAACTTGGATTATAATGCGAAAGCATCAGGTCTGAATTTAAAATGTTTTTAAATTCCTGAAAGGCTTTTTGACATTCAGCGTTCCAAATAAATTTTTCATTTTTATGAAGTACCTTGTCTAAAGGTGCTCTGATTTTAGACATTTCTGAAATAAATTTGCCATAATAATTAACACTGCCCAGAAACGCTCTGACTTCTGATACATTCCCGGGCTGTGGTAGTCCAAAGATCTGGTCAATTTTGGTAGGGTTAGGTCGAATACCTGTCTTGCTTAAAATGTTTCCAAGATATTTCACTTCCACTGCGAAAAATGTACATTTGCTGAACAGCACGTGAAATTTATACTTTTGTAGCTGTTGTGCCACTTTATGTAGGTTTTCAACATGTTTATCAAATGTGGCACCGCCTATGATGATGTCATCAATATATGCGACGGTATCATCTATGCCTGCCAATATGGTGTCCATAATTTGCTGGAATGCTCCCGGTGCACTTTTGATACCTGGTGCGAGTCGATTGAACGTACATATGTATGTGTATTAATCGTGAGTAACTTTGCTAATTCTGCTGTGACAGGTACTTGAAGATATGCGTCTGATAAGTCTATTACAGTGAAGCAATGACTACCTGATACTTTTGCGTAAATTTCTTCAGGCGTGTGTAGAGGATACTGATGTGGTTCTAAACATGCGTTTAGCCCTGATGAATAATCCCTACAGATACAAACCTTGCCAGACGGTTTCTTTACTGCAACGATGGGTGCTGCCCATTCTGCAAACTCTACTGGAGTAATGACGCCTAGATGCTGCAATCTGTCTAGTTCTTCATCTATTAGCGGTAACATGGAGTATGCCACTGGTCTTTTAGCACGAAAAACAGGTTGTGCATCTGGCTTCAAATACAATGTTGATGTAACTGTGCTACATTTTGCAAATGCTGGCTTAAAAATGTCTGCATAGTCTTGTAGCAGCTTTTTTAACAGGATATCGTGTTGACCTTCTGAAGAATTAATGTTGTTACAAATGAGGTTTAGAGGTTTGTCCCAAAGGCGGAATTTATCGAACCAGTCGACACCTAAGATGTGCAAGGAATCAATATTTCTTACGAATAATTTGCAAAGCTGCACTTCCCCGTTTAACCGAACTTCACAAGGAAATTCGGCTAATAGCTGAATTTTGTCCTTCGAAGCGCTGGTGACGTATTTGTTGACCAAACGCTTTCCAGGTTGCCCCATCTTGACCGATGTTGATTTCCCAATTAGGGAGACGTCCGAGGCTGTATCTACCTGCATTTTGACATCGTATGGCGAGAACTCTGAATTCGCGGCTGCTACCGGCTTTATGTTTAGGGTTGACTATTTGCGTCTCGTACCATGCGTTATCAAATTGACTTGTAAACTATGGCTTTGACCCTTGTTTACCTGAGGCTTATTTCGTTGTGGTTTAGCGGTTTTGCCTTTGTTGGCACTGTATGAATTACAATATCCCTCCTTATGACCGTATTTGTTGCACTGCTTGCATTTTTGACTACGGTATGGACAGTAATTTGAGTAATGCATTTCTCCGCAATTCCAACATGGCGTTTGTGGAATCTTTGCTTTATTTGTTTTGCTATTTTTGTTTGCGTCATTTTTGCTTTGGCGTGTATTGGTATGTATTGCGTTAGTAATGATGGTTTTTGTTTCTTCTACCATTGCCGTATCTTTTTTTAAGTTGATGAATTTTTGCGCATGTCTTACAAGTGTATTCAACGTCTGCTGTGCATATTCTTCAAGTTTCGCTAATGTTCTTATTTGTATTTCAGCGTCAGTATGCGATTGCAATCCAAATAAATAAATGAGACATTTAAATTGGTCTACTGAAAGTTCTGCTAATCTGAATTTTTCACAATGCGCATTCACTCTGGCTGCATATGATACCAGGCCCTCTTGTTGATTTTTACTAATTTGCAAACATTTGTACCTCACGCTGAAAAGCGATTCATTTGCACCAAACATCTCTCCAAGCTTAGCGACTGTCCCAGTGAATTTAAAATCGCGAGGGTTCTTTGGAAGAATGTATGTATGTATGTTGCATACGTATTATACGCGATAGGATTTAACTTTCTCATTAAGAGTCGAACGCGTAATGCGTCATCCAATTCCTTTCCATCAACTAAGAAGATATCTTCATAACGGGCGTGCCACGTGTCAAATGTAAGTGCATTTGCGGCGTCATAGCAAAATTCTGTAATGCTGTTTGCTAATGACTCCATCAACTTTTCTTCGGAGTTTTCCCCTGGCTGCTGCGATCTTGATGCCTTAAGAATTTTGCTCTGCGTTTGCAACAGTTGCATGAATTCATCATAAAATTGTATTAAGCGTATTAATTTGTAACTTGCGAGACCAATATCCTCGTCGCCACTTTGTTATAGTCTTGCGAGTGTGACAAATAATAACGCAAACTAGGTGTACGTTTAATTTCAATTACGTTTAATTATATTCTTAAAGCTTAACAATAAGACAATTAAATAACTTCAGATCTTATGTATAGTTAACCTCGCTCGTGACTCGCACACCTAATATCCTCTAAAAACGTGGCGGTCTTCCTTAAAATGGCGAATTTGACGTTCTGCTCAGGGTTGTATTTCTAAGCATTGAGAACAACACTTTTATTCCTCAACATTACTATTTTTCAATTTAATTGAGCTCAAGGCCAGTTTATGGAAGATTTTTGTGAAAAAACAACAACAGTTTTTAATGGTAGAAGTTATAGTACTATTTCGGAAATCACCACATTTCCTCATCAGACTTCTTTTTATTAAATTAATTTAATTTAATTTTTCATAACCACTTCGCTCAGGCTTTGAACCCGGGAGCTCGGAGTTGCAGAGCCAATACGCTACATATTGTGCTACGCTAGCCGAGTTGGCTGTTGTGTTTATTTCATCTTCCTTAAACAAACCAACTACAAACAAGAGCAACTGATCTGCCGCTTGTTATGTATATTTGGTTGATTTGCTATTTTACATATTATTTATTTAATTTAATTAAGATTACAATACTATTTTAAGATAATTATTTGAGTGAAATTGAATACGTGTTGTCGTCGAGACGGAACCGATCAGAGAGAGCTTATCGTCTCTCTGTTTGACATTTTGGTCGTTCTGTCATCTGGTTGCGTGGTTGCCACAGTACCCCCCTTGGAATTTTCTTAAGCGGAAAAAGCGGGTTTCAGGCGATCAATCGAAGCTTTGATCTCACTGCCGCTCGACTTAATTATATAATATTTCTCAAATCGTCGAACGACTTTGTATGGACCAGAATATGGCGATGATAATGATGGTCCGATATGATCGTCGCGGAGGAAGACGAATTCGCAAGAACGTAGCTGCGGGTGGATGAAGATTTTCCTCGAGGAATGCCATGCTGTTTCAACTGGTCTCAGGTCTTGCATTGTTTGCCGTAACCGTTGTACAAACTCCGTGGTTGAGGGGGTGTTGTTCTCAACTAAAAATTCGGCTGGTAGTTTCAGCGTGCAACCAACCACTAACTCTGCTGGCGTGCATTTCAGGTCTTCTTTATATGTTGAGCGCAACCCAAGTAATATAATTGGCAAGTATGTGGTCCAGTTACGTTTGTCGTGGCATAGGATAGCCGATTTTAGTGTCCGATGTCACCGTTCCACCAGGCCATTGCACTGTGGGTGGTAAGGTGTCGTACGTAAGTGTCGGGAGCCCAGTAATTTAATTAGCTCTTGGAATAAAAACCCGGTAAATTGCCGACCAAGGTCAGTGGTGATGTCGATTGGTGCGCCATATCGTGAAATCCAACCGTTCACTAACGCTTTCGCGACCGTTGGAGCAGTTGTGTCAGCCATGGGAATTACCTCTGGCCATCGAGTGAAACGATCGACGATCGTTAAACAATAGCGACAGCCTTCTGATTCGGGAAATGGGCCAACGATGTCCATATGGATGTGTAAAAAACGCTCCGACGGCAGGTCTCTTCGTACTAGTGGTGCAAATGTGTGACGATGGGTCTTGTTGCGCTGACATTCCACGCAGTACCTGGCGAATTTGGCGCTGTCACGTTGAATGCCTGGCCAAACAAATCTCTCAGACATAAGTTTTGCTGTAGCTTTCGTACCGGGGTGTGATAAATTGTGAATGGCTCTTAAAAATTGTTGGCGAAAATTTTTGGTAACAAAAGGTCGGATGCGAGTAGTAGAAAAATCACAGTAAACTGATTTTTTGCTGCAAGGGAGAGTAAAGCGTTTTAATTTTAAAGATTGTTCGTTGTTACCTTGGCTCAAGAGCCTTTGAAGTTCATCGTCAATCTCTTGATCGGCGGCCAGAAGGTCATAGTCGATTGGGTTGGTATCAATCTGGTGTATGCGGGAAAGGACGTCTGCGACTATATTTTTGCTGCCGTCTACGTGTCTGATGTCGGTTGTGATTTGGCTGATGAAGTCAAGCTGTCGTGCCTGCCGATCGGAAGCTTTTTCAAGCTTTTGGTGGAAGGCGAAGGTTAGCGGCTTATGGTCCGTATATATGTGGCAGTTTCTCCCTTCGATTAAATGTCGAAAATGTCTGACGGCTAGGTATATTGCAGTCAGTTCTCTGTCATATGTGCTGTATCGGGTTTCTGTTGCCGAAAATTTGCGTGAGAAGAATCCTAGGGGTTCAACTCTCTCACCGTTGATTTGTTGCAACACTGCGCCCGCTGCGGTATTTGATGCATCGACCCATAGTGACAATTCGGCGGTTGGTAGTGGATGCGCTAGCATTGCGCAGTTTGCGAGCTGTTGTTTGCACATTTCGAAATTTTTGTTCGTCTCTGCGGTCCATTGGAGAACGGTTCTGTCATTCTTTATATTGCCGGGAATCATTTTAAAGAGGGGCGCTTGGAGATCGATAGCTTTAGGTAAAAAACGCCGGTAGAAATTAATCATCGCTAAGAACCTTTTCAGTTCCTTGGCAATGGCAGGTCGAGGAAAGGATAGTAAATCCTTGATTCGCTCTGGGAGTGGTAGAATGCCCTCTTTACCGATTCGATGTCCAAGAAAGTTCAGCTCAGTTAATCCGAATTCGGATTTTTCGATGTTTATTGTAAGATTGTTGCTTTCGATGCGTTGAAAAACTTGTCGGAGATGGTTTGCATGCTCTTCCGGAGAAGAAGATGCTATACAAACGTCGTCTAGATAAGCGAACACAAAATCCAGGCCTCTGAAAACTTCGTGTATAAGGCGTTGAAATGTCTGCGCAGCATTTCTGAGTCCGAACATCATGTATGTAAACTCGTACAGTCCGAAAGGCGTTATAATCGCGGTTTTCGGGACATCGTCAGGGTGAATTGGCACCTGATGAAACGCCTTTTTAAGGTCGATTTTCGAAAAAATAGTTTTTCCTGCCAGAATGGTCGAAAAGTCCTGTAAATAAGGCAGAGGATAGCGGTCTGGAACGGTAGAGGCGTTGAGCGAGCGGTAGTCCCCACATGGTCTCCAGGAATCGTCGGCTTTTCTGACCATGTGAAGAGGGCTCGCCCAGTTACTGCTTGATGGGCGGCAAATACCCAGTTTTATAAGGAGGTCGAATTCTGTGCGTGCTGCAGCCAGTTTCTCTGGGGAGAGGCGTCGTGGCCGAGAAAAAACGGGTTGACCTGTCGTTAGTATGCGATGCTGTACAGCTGATTTGGTTTTAGTTCCCGGTGTTGTGTTACGTGTAGCGTTTGGAAATTCCATTAAAATAGAATTAAAAGGTATATTACGTGCATCGAAGGCTTTAATGGAAGGCATCTTTGTGTTGCTAAGTGAGCAAACGGCTTGAATCGAAGTCGTGCCATCGATGAGGCGACTACCGTTGATGTCTACCAGTAATTTGTGATGAGCCAAAAAATCAGCGCCAATGATGGCTTGACTGACATCGGCGATGTAAAAATTCCAAAGAAATTCGCGGCGTAGGTTAAGATTTAAATTTAGAAGAACTTCACCGTATGTTGCAATTGGTGTGTTGTTAGCGGCAAACAGTTTCATCGTGGTTGGTTTAGCTCGTGCTGATGTATTGCGTTTAGGAATCACTGACACCTCGGCGCCTGTATCGATTAAAAAATGTACTTTATTTGTCGTGTCGTAAATTCGTAAGCGCGAAGATTTCGTAATTTCAGGCTGTTTGCCGGAGCCTGAAACTGCATCAGCTGAGCGGACTCACTTCTCTTTGTTTTTTTTTTGGAAACCACAAGGGTCACGACATTTCTTGGCATTCTCCCCGAATTGCGCGTGGTACCAGCAAAAGCCGCTTGCATTTGGCACTGACGTTTGCGAGCGTGCACGAAAATTAGAACGGGAGCTGCCGCGCGTTAAGTTTCGCATGTTCTCTTGAAGTTGACAGATCTCGCTTCTCAGCTCTGCTATCTCGTTCTGTTGCTGCGAATTTACTGGGCTAATCTGATTTGCATTGGAATTAATAGCGTCTATGATGGCATCAGCTGTGCGCAATCTTTGCGGAATGTCCAAATTCGTGGCTATTAGGGCACTTTGTGCGTGAGCAGGCAAACGGCTTACCCAAATATTCAATAAAATGCTGTTGCTTAAGGAATTACCTGCGACTCTTTTCATGTCGTAGAACAGATCGCTTGGCTTGCGGTTTCCTAGAGGCATCTCTGACATGACGCGTTGCAATCGCCGCGGTTCACTCTCAGCGAAATGGTCAATGAGCTTTGCCTTGATGTAGTCGTATTTGTTAGTCGCTGGAACCGTTTCGATAATGGGTCGGAGCTCTAAGATTTTGCATTGTGGCACGCACGCGAGAACGATATTGAACTTTCGAAGATCGCCACTAACCCCAGATGCCTCGAACCAAAATTCAATGGAGTAAAAGAAAGACTCCATGTTCGTGTCGGAGATTGTCGGCAGTGGTAATTTTGGTGATGAAATTGCTCCCACGGAAGCGTTGCTATTTGGTGGGGCGTCGTCGACCACGTTACTTTTTGTTCCTGCTTCTACATCGTCTTTCGCTTGTTCCATTTTGCGGTTTTGGTCGTACTAGTTCCGCTGCCTTGAAAATACTTACGTCTTTGGGTCACCAGTTTTGGTTGATTTGCTATTTTACATATTATTTATTTAATTTAATTAAGATTACAATACTATTTTAAGATAATTATTTGAGTGAAATTGAATACGTGTTGTCGTCGAGACGGAACCGATCAGAGAGAGCTTATCGTCTCTCTGTTTGACATTTTGGTCGTTCTGTCATGTTGTTGTTGTTGTTGTAGCGGCTAGCTACACCCCACTGGGTTGGCGGACTCCCTCAATCGTTATCGTCAAGCTCAACTAACGAAAGGTCCAGGAAACGAGCTGTTTCAACAGGGTCGGACCATAGGGAGAGGGGTGTTAGTTGAGTAGGTTTGGCCGGGCATGTGAATAGGTGATTGGTGTCGTGCGGAGACTCTTCACATGCCGGGCACGTGTTGGGGGTGTCGGGGTTGATCCTGGATAAGTAGGAGTTTAACCTGCTACAATATCCAGATCTGAGCTGGGCCAGAGTTACGCGGGTCTCACGAGGCAGCTGGAGCTCCTCAGCTGCAATGGGTGGTGGTTGGACTCCCAGGACTGCACTCACAGGACGGCTGTCGATGTGTTTGGACACCGACTCCCTGTGGATGCTGTCCAGAGCCTGTCGGTACGTCCTTGGGTCCAGCGGTCGGTGTATGTATGTCTGGACCTCGTCCGTCAGTTGTGAGAGATGTCCCCTGATGTGCCTGGGTGCCGGCTCCAGTGCGAGCAGGTCTCTATTGGGGTGCCCCGGACGGTGGCATCCCAGTAGAAACTGCTTTGTGAGCATAATGTTGTGCTCTTGCACTGGGAGCACGTTAGCCTCGTGGTAGAGGTGATCCACAGGCGTCATCAGGAGACATCCCGTCACTGTCCTGAGTGCGGCGTTCTGACAGGTCTCCAGTCTTAACCACTGAGTCCTGCTAGTTCCAGGCGACCAGATTGGCGCGGCATAATTTAGAACCGGCCGGCCAATCGCCTTGTATGTTGCCAACAACGTTTCTTTGTCTTTGCCCCAAGTGCTGCCGGCGAGCGACTTGAGGACTTTGTTGCGGCTCTGTACCTTATTGACGATTGCGGTTGTATGCGCTGAGAAGGAGACCAGGCTGTCGAGGGTGACTCCCAGGATCTTCGGGTGGTTAACCGTCGGAATGGGGGTCCCCTCGATGTGGATGTCGAGGGTGAGCCTGACCTCCTTCGTCCAAGATGTGAAAAGGGTCGCCGTGGACTTAGCAGGAGACAGCGTCAGATTCCGTCCTGTAAAGTAGTGAGCAAGGTCTGGGAGGTAGCTGTTCACTTTGGAACACAAGCCATCAATTCCATTGCCGGTAGCCATTATCGTGCAGTCATCGGCGTACGAGACCAGTGTGACTCCCTCTGGCGGGGAGGGGAGTCGCGAGATGTAGAAGTTGAATAATAGGGGGGATAGGACGCCACCCTGTGGTACCCCCTGCTTGATTCTTCTCGCTTTTGACACTGAGTCACGGTAGCACACCGACGCTTGACGACCACACAGGTAGTTCGCGGTCCATCGCTTCAACGCCGCTGGGAGAGGTGAGGCCCTCACGTCCTTCAACAAGATGGAGTGGCTGACTGTGTCGAAGGCCTTCGACAAGTCCAAAGCCACGAGGACGGTTCTCTCACAGGGGCGGTTGCCGTTGAGACCACGATTAACCTGAGTGTTTATAGCGTTAAGTGCCGTTGTGGTGCTATGCACTTTCCGGAAGCCGTGTTGATGCTTCGCCGGGCTGAGATGGTGGTTGAAATGCGGGAGCAGCAGGGCCTCAAGTGTCTTGACCACTGGAGAAAGCAGGGAGATCGGCCGATAGGACTCGCCTTGGCCGGCCGGTTTCCCTGGTTTCAGCAGTGGTATCACCCTACTGGTCTTCCAGATATCCGGAATGACCGTGGTGGATAGCGACAGATTGAGGACCCTGGTGAGATATGCTACTCCCGCGGTGCCCAATTTTTTCAGCATCAACATGCTTAACCCGTCTGGGCCAATGGATTTGGAGGCTTTCGCCTTCCCGATGGCTTCCTTCACCTCAGTGGTAGAGAGGACAATTGGTGCGCTTGGTGTTGACTTGCGCAGCCTTCTGGTGACTGACCGTTTGGTTCTGTCGGCCGAAGGATGCAATGTGAATTGTCGACTAAAATAGTTCGCGCATCGCTTCGGGTCCGACGAGGCGTGGTCTCCAAAGGAGATTTCTGTTCGATCATCACGCCTCGTCGGGTTGGACAGGGACCTCACGGTCGACCATAGTTTGCCCACTCCGGCACCGAGGTTGCAGGACTTCAGGTGCTCCCTCCACTTGTTCCGCTTGTGAACGTTGACCAGGCGTTGGATCTCCCCGTTTAGTTGCCTAATACGGGGATTACCGGGGTCCGCCTGCCGGAGGTGGTCGCGTTCATCCGCTAGAGACACCGCTTCACCCGGGAAGTCAGGACGGATCATAGGGATCCTCCCTGCCGGAATGAAACGGGCTGCAGCGGACTTCACCACCCTGCGGAACAAGCGCTCACCTACGCGAACGTCGGTTGGAGTTGAGAGAGCACTGAAGGCGTCTTCAGTGAAATCCTCAAACCGCTCCCAGTCAGCTTTTTTGAAGTTGACATAGGTGTGGCGGTCTGAGGCAACATAGTTGGCAGGTCTGTCAATCGAGATGATTATGGGTAGGTGGTCTGATGCAAGCGATAGCATAGGTCGCCACGTTATGCTATTTATCAGACCTGCGCTAGCTATTGTTAGATCTGGCGAGCTCCTGCAACTACCCACAATCCTGGTGGGGGCTTCGTCGTT
This sequence comes from Philophylla caesio, assembly GCA_963971545.1. Classification (NCBI taxonomy): domain Eukaryota; kingdom Metazoa; phylum Arthropoda; class Insecta; order Diptera; family Tephritidae; genus Philophylla; species Philophylla caesio. The sequence goes on along the minus strand of OZ020604.1, from coordinate 121,444,650 downwards.
CATGGTGCAGAATGTCGAATCGTCTATCTGCTCTGCCAAAATATTTCTCCTACGATCATTTGATAGGCTTGAGAACCAAAGATCGTGGTGCGCATTAAAGTCTCCGACTACTAAACGGTTTTCACCAATGAGGAGCGCACCTATGTCAGGGTGATATCCAGCGGGGCAGCAGGAGACAGGGGGTATATATGTGTTGAATATTTCGAGCTCGACATCGCCTGACCGGACAGCAATCCCTTGACATTCTAAGGTGCTGTCCCTTGGGTCGATGTCTGCATCGATAAGACGATACTGCACGGTGTTGTGTAGGATGAAGGCTAGGCCTCCACCATTATCTCGCTCGCGATCTCTACGAAGCACGTTGTAACCGTCGCAGTTCGTAAACGTTGAGCTGCGACGTAGCTTCGTTTCTTGGACCGCAGCTATTAACAGCCCGTGCCGAGCCATGAAGGCAACCACCTCCGAGATCTTGCTCGAGAGTCCGTTGCAGTTGAACTGTAGGAGTCTCGTCTGTCTCGGTAAGGTTGTCGCGTTGAGGGGGGTGAGGGACTGGATCCGAGGGCCGGCCCGCCCCGGCTGTGCTTCCCGCAGTGGTGGTAAAGGCCCAGTGGATGTTGTGGGCGGTGTCGTGAGCGACACTGGCGGGGGGTTGTTGCGGCAGCAGGAGGCGGTAAAGCTCACGGACCAGTCCCTTGTGGTGCGTAGGCCAGAGCACGCCCGGAAGTGGCACCAGCCCTGGCAGGCATTACACCTGACTGAGCAAGCATTCCGGTGCACTCTGGCCCGGCATACACAGCAGATGGTGGGGGCAACCAGTAGTTGCTGGTTGGCCCCACGTGTGGTGGAGCGAGGGGGCGGTGGGGAGGTTTGGTGTTGCTGTGAGCTCCGGGGGGCCGTGGAGGCAGGAGGGGTGATCTGAGGCACCGGCGCGGGGGGCGCAGGGGGGGATGCCGTGGAGGCTTGGGGCGCTTGAGTGCGCGAGCAACACTGGCCCACATAGGATGTGGACCACTCCCTAGTTTTCTTAAGGCCTGAGCAGACCTTAAGATGGCACCATCCGTTGCACGAATTACACCTCACCGACGTGGAATTCGGATGGAGCCTTCTCTGGCAGATGCAGCAGAAGTAGGTTTCTGGGCCAGGGTTAGGCTCGATGCCCGCCCTGGCCAGAAGTATGAGTAGCAATCCTGCTGCAAGGTATTGCACCCAAGGGGAGATAAGATTGGGGGTGTCCGGCAGCCTAAGTGGGGTTAGGTCGCCGAAACAACAGTCCTTGGTCGGATGAAATCCGAGTCACTTCGGTAGCGTAGAACCGACTGTTGTGGAAGTGGTCGTTCTGTCATCTGGTTGCGTGGTTGCCACATATACTCATTAACGCACTCATGTACATACGTAACTCAGCTTACATTCCAAAGGACTCAAGCTTAAATTCACTCAAGTAAACAAAGTCTAACGATCGCTTAGATATTGTTAAAGCACTAGCTTAAGCTAGGGTCCGATTTCCGTGTTCGAAATGAATAGTCGTCCTATATTTGTGTTTGCTTAAAAGATTATGATTTAAGTCGGAATTATGTAACTTTGTACTATGTACTTATCGAAACTATATAAAAGTATTAAACTACGAATATTTTGAATAAATTGTAAATTCGTCATTAATCGACGCATTCTAATTTAATATCAACTGCTTTTCTATCTGGCGACGAGGATAAAACAAACGAAAAATTAAAATAAAATCAAGACTTGTAATTTTTGAAAAACGGTATACCAACAAAATTTTGTTAAAAAGAAATAATCGTACAAAAGATTAATAAAAGTGCACTTAAAACCTACATATGTATACTAAAATCGACGGAAACTAGACTTACTTATATCAAACTGCGCAGTAGCTTAAAATATTAAAGCCAAAGACTAAAAATTTGCCATAGCTATAAAAAAAAAAAAAACCGATATCAAAAATTTTAAATTTTCATATACATATTATATAAGTGCATAAAATATGTATAAATGTACCAAATATCACAAATACATCAAGTTTTATAACCCAAAAATACAAAAACATTGCTTATTTGGCTTCAACACTTGAGACTCTCATCGTTAGACATAGTTGTGCGAATAACCTCGGACACGAAAGCAAAATTACCAAAATCAAAAATTTTTAATTTTCATATATTATATACGTATGTAAGTGCATAGAATATGTATAAATATACCAAAAATCGCAAATAAATCAAAAGTTGCATAACCCAAAAATACAAAAACATTGCTTATTTGGCTTCAACACTTGAGACTCTAGACATTGTTGTGCGAATAACCTCGGACACGAAAGCAAAATTATCAAAGAGAAAAGTGTTATACCAAAGTATAACTTCTTTATCGTTTCCAATACGGCCGACACAACCGTAAAATTAGAGAACTGTGAGAGTGATATACGTACATACACACATACATACATGAGTGCTTAATATAAATTTCCCGCACAAACAGTTTTAACAGAAGAGCACATATGTATGTAAACATTGGTGCTGAGCAACACATAAAGACATAAAGGGCCGTACACATACAACTTTCCTCGCTTTACTTGACAATTCGAAATTTAACAACAAAGCATGAGGTGTAGAAGGTTTGCTACATAGAACGCTTTGACAGTTTCTACGTTAGTGGTTTGTTTTCAATTGTTATTTGTGTCTATTCCATTTATTTTGTTTAATAAAATATTAAGAAATGAGTTTTACTTATATAATTAAGTGGTAGTTATGCTACTTATGTATGTTTCAAAGTCGCGAGTGTAATAAACTATATTGAAGCCGAGCATATTTCGACAACATAAATAAAAACCGATTAAAGAGGTGTTTTATTTGCTATTTATTAATATTACTCTTCTTTTATCTTTTTAAAAGTAATTATACACGCAAAAACTATGAAATACTAGTAACTTTTCTAAATCGTGTGTATATGCACGCAGAAATAAAATGGAAATGTAAACAGTTGGTTGTCAAAGTGTACAAAAGTTGAGAGTTCGGCATGATTTTGCTTCGTTTTGCTTTGCTTTACTTTTCTCGTCTTGTATTTAGCAGCACTCATATAACATCAGGTCTTCAACTTATCTGTCAAAGCTAAACTCTGAAGCAAAGCAAAGCGAAAGTCTTATGTGTACGGCCCTTAACAGACGTGTTAACAGGAAAACAATATCGAAAGAAATGTTGCTCTATGTACTTTGAGTGTTGCTGTGTTTTACTTATGCTATGTTAAATTTGTCGTGACGATGAACTTTGTATTTTGCTATGTCAATAAAACCTCAAAAAATAATTAATAAATAAAGCAAATTAAATAAAACAATAAAATCCGTAAAAATAAATATAAACTTAAAAATGGCACTGACCTTAGCAGAGGCGTTAAGAGAAGCGCGTAGTATACTATTTTTCGACAGGGAAAGTGAATACACTATTACTCACTATCTAAGAGATGTTGCAACAATTATTTCCCTAACAAAAAAAACATGTAATCTCTAAGGTTTTGTACAACAAATTGAAAGGCCGAGCATTGTATGTTATCCAACAAGTCAACGAACCTAGTTTTGAAGACATCCTAAGCAAACTAAAGGAAAAATTTGGCGTCAAGTTAAATCAACATTTTTAAATTTAAGAAACCATGCGATGAATGTTAGGGCTACGAGTATCGAAGATTTACACAGTAAGCTTGGAGGTATTTTACAGTCAATGAATACGAAATATATTTTAGAAGGCGAAACCGATAGTTTATATGCGGCTCATAATAATGTAAAACTAATATTTGACATATCTTACCTTTTAATGTAAAAACTTTGTTGTTGCAAAATCACAAATAATAGGAAAAAAGCTTTTACTTATTATTTACAAAATAATATGATACATGATTTTGAAATAAATAATGGTAACGGGTGTTTTTTTTAGGGGTATAGAACTTCGAATTGAAATAAAACACAAGAAAATCGTTTTAAGGTCCATCAATTTGGCTTTATTGGAAGGATAATTTTATGCCATTAATGTTTAAATATGATTTCGGGCATGTGGCCGCCGCGGCTGGCTCGAATAAAGCCAATTCTACAGGTCCAATTTTCAACCACTTTTTCGAGCATATGGGGCCGTATGTCGGCAATAACGCCACGAATGTTGGCTTCCAATTCCCCTAACGTTTCTGGTTTGTTGGTGTAGACGAGCGACTTCACATATCCCCAAAGAAAATAATCCAATGGTGTCAAATCACACGATCTTGGTGGCCAATTGACAGGTCCATTCCGCGAAATTATGCGCTCAGCGAATGTTTCCTTCAATAAATCGATTGTGACGTGCGCTGTGTGGCATGTAGCGCCGTCTTGTTGGAACCACAACTCATCCACATTCATGCCATCCAATTCGGGAACAAAATAGTCGGTTATCATGGCTCTATACCGGTCTCCATTAACGGTAACTGCCTCTCCAGCATTATTGCGGAAGAAGTATGGCCCAATGACTCCACCAGCCCATAGAGCACACCAAACAGGTAGTTTTTGTGGATGTAATGGCGTTTCAAGGGTCTCATGTGGATTCTCTTCACTCCAAATGCGGCAATTTTGCTTGTTGACGTAGCCATTCAACCAAAAATGAGCCTCATCACTGAACAAAATTTTGCGATGAAAATCAGCATCGAGATCAATCTCATTTTCGGCCCATACACCAAAATCACGACGCATTGCATGGTCTCGCGGCTTTAATTCTTGCACAAGCTGGATCTTGTAAAGTCGCAAGCCAAGATCTTTGCGCAAAATCTTCCATAAAGTTGATGGACAAAGCTCGAATTGCTGTGCACGGTGGCGAATCGATTCATTCGGGTCCTCTTCAACACTTTGCTCTACAGCGGCAATTGTTTCTTCGGTGCGCACTGTTCGACGTCTCTGCGGATGCGTATTATCACATAGAGTAAACGTAGTGCGAAAACGATCCATGGTTAACCGAATTAATTGCTCTGATGGACGATTATGTCGACCATAAAATGGACGGAGCTTACGGTAAACTTCGCGAACTGAACCATTATTTTCGAAATAAATTTGCACGATTTGCAAGCGTTGTTCTTTTGTCAACCTGTTCATGATGATGTGGCAAACCAAACTGAACATAAATGACATTAGAGTTGCCAGATTTGACCACAAAATGCCAGTTTTATCTCTATTCGAAAAACAAACCTGTAAAAAAAACACCCTATATTAGGAATACGGATGTTCACTCAAAAGATAATAAATATCCGCATAATGGTAAGCATAATTTTTTAAATAATTCCAATGTGTTGATATATAAAAGAAATGAAAACGACGGTTATCAATCTAACGGACACTTTAATAGAAGTCGCCCAAACAATTCCGCATTTCAAACCCCACATTTTAGAGGCAATCCAAATTATGGAAACTTTAATAATTACCGTAAAAACGACTCTGGAAACTTTAAGAATAGTCTAGGTAAAGGTGTCCATACAAATGTTAATTACAATGGAAATGATTATAGTAGGGGTAATGCTAGCGGGAATGTTCGTGGTAGATTAAGTGATCCTAGAAACTACATATACACAAATAATTCTGGTAGGTTTAACAATAATGCAAGGTACAACCAGCAACCATCCGTTGTACCAATGGAAGGGGACAACATTGAAAATTACGAAAATTTTCAGCTTTCTCCTCTTCAACCGACTTACCCGATAGATTTGACAATCATTATTGTCGTAATAAGGTGTTTGGTGGATAGCGGATCGGCAACAACGTTAGGGGATTTTAAATGTTTCGGAAATTTTTGCAGTCGCAGGGCATTGGAACAACCTTTCCTAGTAAAAACTATTTTTGCATCAGTAATAATATTAGAGGAAGTCATCGTCAATATTCCCATAGAATTTGAGAGAAAACAAGAGACAATGTCTTTTAAATTATTAAAATTTAATGACAGACAAGCCTTTTCAATGCATACTGGGACTAAATATTCTTGCTCCTCTTAAAATCCTAATTGATTTTTCAGAAAGAGTAATTAAGTTCAACAATAAAGTAATACCTTTTGCTAATAACAAGCCTGCAACATACCTACCTAATGATGACGAATTTTACGCCTATTGTTCTCAGACAAATACATATCCCGATACATTTTCATTAGCTAAAAGTAATTTAAATTTAGATACACTGATTAACAAAGACTTGAACACCGAAGAACGAAGATTTAAAAAAAAAATTCTATTAAAATATAAAGACATATTTTTTCAGAAAGGACAAGGCTGGTAGGCTCAGATACGGTTAAACACCAAATTATAACGAAGCCGCATGCTCCTATATATGTACGTAAAAAATTATAGATACCCTTATGCGTTGGAGGAAGAACTGAATCGCCAGTTGGAATCTATGTTAAAAAATGGTATTATTAGGCCAAGCAAATCTCCATATAACTCGCCGTTATGGATCGTGCAAAAGAAGTGCAACAGCGGTAGTAAAAAGAAATGGCGTTTGGTTATAGATTTTTGGAAACTAAATAGCCTTACAATCGATGACAAGATTCCTATACCTCACGTAGAGTCACTCTTTGAAAAGTTAGGGGGCGCACAATATTTTACTAGGATTGACTTGGCTAAAGGATTCCACCAAATTCTAATGAGCGATAGCAACATAGAAAAAACAGCTTTTTTTGGTCCGAATGGGCACTATGAATTTACGCGGATGCCATTTGGACTGAAAAATACGCCTGCTACATTCCAGCGTATGATGAACACCATTTTAGGTGACTATATTAATAAGATCGGCATAATGTATATGGATGACATTTTAATATTTTCAACATCCATAAATGAACATTTTGAAAGTTTAGCCAAAACTTTAAATCGCCTGTCCGAAAACAATTTAAAAATACAATATGACAAATGCAACTTTCTGTCGAGACATTATTTCTGGGCCATATCATTACTCCCGACGGCATTAAGCCAAATACCGAAAAAATTACCATACGTTAGAAAAGGAGCTTTTAGCAATAGTATGGGCGGTGAAGCATTTCAGACCGTATTTGTTCGGACGTCCTTTTCTTGTTCAAACTGACCACAAGCCACTAAAATGGCTATATTCTATGAAGGATCTAAGTGCACGCATTATACGGTGGAAAACTTTGCTTAGCGAATATGAGTTTGAAATTGAATACATAAAAGGTAAAGAAAACAACGTAGCCGACTTTCTAAGCCGACAAGAAATAGATAAAGAAGGAAACTTAGACATCAAGTCTCTGTTTGAAAATTCCTTTGAAACGATGCATTCAAGCAAGCGAAAATCAGAACAATCATATTATTATCTCTGATTCAATCGTAAACAGATATACAACTCAAATTCGACTAGTAAAACCACGGAAAGCGAAGTACTATATAACAAATACCTCATAACTTATGTATGTAGCAGAATGTGACGTGCATAACAGCACTTATATTCCAGATTTATTTAAAAGATACATAAAAAAGGGAACAATAGGAATTCATTCAAAATTACCTGACAACCTATATAATATTGTTCAAGAGAAATTAATTAGTTTTTTTTTTCAAATAACGGCAATATTAAATTTACCAAGTGCAGTAATCTAGCATTAGACATTAAGAGTGAAGAAGACATTCTAGAGGTAGTAGAAAAAATCCACATAGAAGGTAATGATAGAGGTGTATTAGAAAACTATGAGCAACTTAAACTAAATTATTTTTATCCAAATCTTAAAAAGATAATCAACAGATTTATTAACAAATGTAACGAGAACAAATACGCAAGAAAACCGTTAAAGAAATTGTTTAATTATACCGAAACTCCCAGCAGCCCTAATGAAATAGTACATGTGGATGTGTTTTATTGTTTTCAAAATTTTGACCACTATTGATTGATTTACCAAGTTAGCTTCCGTGCATAAATTGCCCGACAGAAATATGATCACAATTAAAATCAAACTACAGGAAAGATTCGCATGGCTAGGAAAACATAAAAAAATTATAATGGACAACGAGTTTAATAACTCATTTTTAAGATTATTCTGCCGCGAAAGTAGTATAATTCCGATCTTTACTACTCCAAACAGTCATACGGGTAATACAGACATCGAAAAACTGCATTCCACGATATTAGAACACATACGAATTTTAAAGCACACGGACAACACATTGGAGGCAGAGGAAATTATGTTAAAAGCCATTGGTTACTATAACAATTCTGTACATAGTTCAACCAATGTGAAACCAATGGCTTTTATTAACAAAAATGATATTGATTTCAAAAAACTTAAAAATTATGCGTACCAAAAGAAAAAACAAACTATGGACAATATTAATACAAAAAGGGAAAAAAATCCCAAATTTTGACAACGACAAAATTTACATTAAAAACCCTCTTGCTAACAGAAACAAAACTGCCAAAAGATTCACAAAACTGCCTAAAAGTTATCCAAACAAAATTGACATAGCCCAAATCAAAAGGCCACATAAAAACTTGTAAATATAAAAACTTTTAAATATAATTATAACTATACTATGTACATATATATGTAGGTATTATATACGAAAAAAAAAATATATTTTAACATTGTTATTTAACAATAATATTTTCAAATAGCTCAAACCAAAAGGTCACATAAAAGCTTGTAAATATAAAAACTTTCGAATAAAAATTATTACTCTTAATATTACTCTTCTTTTATCTTTTTAAAAGTAATTATACACGCAAAAACTATGAAATACTAGTAACTTTTCTAAATCGTGTGTATATGCACGCAGAAATAAAATGGAAATGTAAACAGTTGGTTGTCAAAGTGTACAAAAGTTGAGAGTTCGGCATGATTTTGCTTCGTTTTGCTTTGCTTTACTTTTCTCGTCTTGTATTTAGCAGCACTCATATAACATCAGGTCTTCAACTTATCTGTCAAAGCTAAACTCTGAAGCAAAGCAAAGCGAAAGTCTTATGTGTACGGCCCTTAACAGACGTGTTAACAGGAAAACAATATCGAAAGAAATGTTGCTCTATGTACTTTGAGTGTTGCTGTGTTTTACTTATGCTATGTTAAATTTGTCGTGACGATGAACTTTGTATTTTGCTATGTCAATAAAACCTCAAAAAATAATTAATAAATAAAGCAAATTAAATAAAACAATAAAATCCGTAAAAATAAATATAAACTTAAAAATGGCACTGACCTTAGCAGAGGCGTTAAGAGAAGCGCGTAGTATACTATTTTTCGACAGGGAAAGTGAATACACTATTACTCACTATCTAAGAGATGTTGCAACAATTATTTCCCTAACAAAAAAAACATGTAATCTCTAAGGTTTTGTACAACAAATTGAAAGGCCGAGCATTATATGTTATCCAACAAGTCAACGAACCTAGTTTTGAAGACATCCTAAGCAAACTAAAGGAAAAATTTGGCGTCAAGTTAAATCAACATTTTTAAATTTAAGAAACCATGCGATGAATGTTAGGGCTACGAGTATCGAAGATTTACACAGTAAGCTTGGAGGTATTTTACAGTCAATGAATACGAAATATATTTTAGAAGGCGAAACCGATAGTTTATATGCGGCTCATAATAATGTAAAACTAATATTTGACATATCTTTGCAATTCTTACCTTTTAATGTAAAAACTTTGTTGTTGCAAAATCACAAATAATAGGAAAAAAGCTTTTACTTATTATTTACAAAATAATATGATACATGATTTTGAAATAAATAATGGTATTAGGAATACGGATGTTCACTCAAAAGATAATAAATATTCGCATAATGGTAAGCATAATTTTTTAAATAATTCCAATGTGTTGATATATAAAAGAAATGAAAACGACGGTTATCAATCTAACGGACACTTTAATAGAAGTCGCCCAAACAATTCCGCATTTCAAACCCCACATTTTAGAGGCAATCCAAATTATGGAAACTTTAATAATTACCGTAAAAACGACTCTGGAAACTTTAAGAATAGTCTAGGTAAAGGTGTCCATACAAATGTTAATTACAATGGAAATGATTATAGTAGGGGTAATGCTAGCGGGAATGTTCGTGGTAGATTAAGTGATCCTAGAAACTACATATACACAAATAATTCTGGTAGGTTTAACAATAATGCAAGGTACAACCAGCAACCATCCGTTGTACCAATGGAAGGGACAACATTGAAAATTACGAAAATTTTCAGCTTTCTCCTCTTCAACCGACTTACCCGATAGATTTGACAATCATTATTGTCGTAATAAGGTGTTTGGTGGATAGCGGATCGGCAACAACGTTAGGGGATTTTAAATGTTTCGGAAATTTTTGCAGTCGCAGGGCATTGGAACAACCTTTCCTAGTAAAAACTATTTTTGCATCAGTAATAATATTAGAGGAAGTCATCGTCAATATTCCCATAGAATTTGAGAGAAAACAAGAGACAATGTCTTTTAAATTATTAAAATTTAATGACAGACAAGCCTTTTCAATGCATACTGGGACTAAATATTCTTGCTCCTCTTAAAATCCTAATTGATTTTTCAGAAAGAGTAATTAAGTTCAACAATAAAGTAATACCTTTTGCTAATAACAAGCCTGCAACATACCTACCTAATGATGACGAATTTTACGCCTATTGTTCTCAGACAAATACATATCCCGATACAATTTCATTAGCTAAAAGTAATTTAAATTTAGATACACTGATTAACAAAGACTTGAACACCGAAGAACGAAGATTTAAAAAAAAAATTCTATTAAAATATAAAGACATATTTTTTCAAAAAGGACAAGGCTGGTAGGCTCAGATACGGTTAAACACCAAATTATAACGAAGCCGCATGCTCCTATATACGTAAAAAATTATAGATACCCTTAGGCGTTGGATGAAGAACTGAATCGCCAGTTGGAATCTATGTTAAAAAATGGTATTATTAGGCCAAGCAAATCTCCATATAACTCGCCGTTATGGATCGTGCAAAAGAAGTGCAACAGCGGTAGTAAAAAGAAATGGCGTTTGGTTATAGATTTTTGGAAACTAAATAGCCTTACAATCGATGACTAGATTCCTATACCTCACGTAGAGTCACTCTTTGAAAAGTTAGGGGGCGCACAATATTTTACTAGGATTGACTTGGCTAAAGGATTCCACCAAATTCTAATGAGCGATAGCAACATAGAAAAAACAGCTTTTTTTGGTCCGAATGGGCACTATGAATTTACGCGGATGCCATTTGGACTGAAAAATACGCCTGCTACATTCCAGCGTATGATGAACACCATTTTAGGTGACTATATTAATAAGATCGGCATAATGTATATGGATGACATTTTAATATTTTCAACATCCATAAATGAACATTTTGAAAGTTTAGCCAAAACTTTAAATCGCCTGTCCGAAAACAATTTAAAAATACAATATGACAAATGCAACTTTCTGTCGAGACATTATTTCTGGGCCATATCATTACTCCCGACGGCATTAAGCCAAATACCGAAAAAATTACCATACGTTAGAAAAGGAGCTTTTAGCAATAGTATGGGCGGTGAAGCATTTCAGACCGTATTTGTTCGGACGTCCTTTTCTTGTTCAAACTGACCACAAGCCACTAAAATGGCTATATTCTATGAAGGATCTAAGTGCACGCATTATACGGTGGAAAACTTTGCTTAGCGAATATGAGTTTGAAATTGAATACATAAAAGGTAAAGAAAACAACGTAGCCGACTTTCTAAGCCGACAAGAAATAGATAAAGAAGGAAACTTAGACATCAAGTCTCTGTTTGAAAATTCCTTTGAAACGATGCATTCAAGCAAGCGAAAATCAGAACAATCATATTATTATCTCTGATTCAATCGTAAACAGATATACAACTCAAATTCGACTAGTAAAACCACGGAAAGCGAAGTACTATATAACAAATACCTCATAACTTATGTATGTAGCAGAATGTGACGTGCATAACAGCACTTATATTCCAGATTTATTTAAAAGATACATAAAAAAGGGAACAATAGGAATTCATTCAAAATTACCTGACAACCTATATAATAGTGTTCAAGAGAAATTAATTAGTTTTTTTTTTCAAATAACGGCAATATTAAATTTACCAAGTGCAGTAATCTAGCATTAGACATTAAGAGTGAAGAAGACATTCTAGAGGTAGTAGAAAAAATCCACATAGAAGGTAATGATAGAGGTGTATTAGAAAACTATGAGCAACTTAAACTAAATTATTTTTATCCAAATCTTAAAAAGATAATCAACAGATTTATTAACAAATGTAACGAGAACAAATACGCAAGAAAACCGTTAAAGAAATTGTTTAATTATACAGAAACTCCCAGCAGCCCTAATGAAATAGTACATGTGGATGTGTTTTATTGTTTTCAAAATTGCTTTTTGACCACTATTGATTGATTTACCAAGTTAGCTTCCGTGCATAAATTGCCCGACAGAAATATGATCACAATTAAAATCAAACTACAGGAAAGATTCGCATGGCTAGGAAAACATAAAAAAATTATAATGGACAACGAGTTTAATAACTCATTTTTAAGATTATTCTGCCGCGAAAGTAGTATAATTCCGATCTTTACTACTCCAAACAGTCATACGGGTAATACAGACATCGAAAAACTGCATTCCACGATATTAGAACACATACGAATTTTAAAGCACACGGACAACACATTGGAGGCAGAGGAAATTATGTTAAAAGCCATTGGTTACTATAACAATTCTGTACATAGTTCAACCAATGTGAAACCAATGGCTTTTATTAACAAAAATGATATTGATTTCAAAAAACTTAAAAATTATGCGTACCAAAAGAAAAAACAAACTATGGACAATATTAATACAAAAAGGGAAAAAAATCCCAAATTTTGACAACGACAAAATTTACATTAAAAACCCTCTTGCTAACAGAAACAAAACTGCCTAAAAGTTATCCAAACAAAATTGACATAGCCCAAATCAAAAGGCCACATAAAAACTTGTAAATATAAAAACTTTTAAATATAATTATAACTATACTATGTACATATATATGTATGTAGGTATTATATACGAAAAAAAATATATATTTTAACATTGTTATTTAACAATAATATTTTCAAATAGCTCAAACCAAAAGGTCACATAAAAGCTTGTAAATATAAAAACTTTCGAATAAAAATTATTACTCTTAATATTACTCTTCTTTTATCTTTTTAAAAGTAATTATACACGCAAAAACTATGAAATACTAGTAACTTTTCAAAATCGTGTGTATATGCACGCAGAAATAAAATGGAAATGTAAACAGTTGGTTGTCAAAGTGTACAAAAGTTGAGAGTTCGGCATGATTTTGCTTCGTTTTGCTTTGCTTTACTTTTCTCGCCTTGTATTTAGCAGCACTCATATAACATCAGGTCTTCAACTTATCTGTCAAAGCTAAACTCTGAAGCAAAGCAAAGCGAAAGTCTTATGTGTACGGCCCTTAACAGACGTGTTAACAGGAAAACAATATCGAAAGAAATGTTGCTCTATGTACTTTGAGTGTTGCTGTGTTTTACTTATGCTATGTTAAATTTGTCGTGAGGATGAACTTTGTATTTTGCTATGTCAATAAAACCTCAAAAAATAATTAATAAATAAAGCAAATTAAATAAAACAATAAAATCCGTAAAAATAAATATAAACTTAAAAATGGCACTGACCTTAGCAGAGGCGTTAAGAGAAGCGCGTAGTATACTATTTTTCGACAGGGAAAGTGAATACACTATTACTCACTATCTAGGAGATGTTGCAACAATTATTTCCCTAACAAAAAAAACATGTAATCTCTAAGGTTTTGTACAACAAATTGAAAGGCCGAGCATTGTATGTTATCCAACAAGTCAACGAACCTAGTTTTGAAGACATCCTAAGCAAACTAAAGGAAAAATTTGGCGTCAAGTTAAATCAACATTTTTAAATTTAAGAAACCATGCGATGAATGTTAGGGCTACGAGTATCGAAGATTTACACAGTAAGCTTGGAGGTATTTTACAGTCAATGAATACGAAATATATTTTAGAAGGCGAAACCGATAGTTTATATGCGGCTCATAATAATGTAAAACTAATATTTGACATATCTTTGCAATTCTTACCTTTTAATGTAAAAACTTTGTTGTTGCAAAATCACAAATAATAGGAAAAAAGCTTTTACTTATTATTTACAAAATAATATGATACATGATTTTGAAATAAATAATGGTATTAGGAATACGGATGTTCACTCAAAAGATAATAAATATTCGCATAATGGTAAGCATAATTTTTTAAATAATTCCAATGTGTTGATATATAAAAGAAATGAAAACGACGGTTATCAATCTAACGGACACTTTAATAGAAGTCGCCCAAACAATTCCGCATTTCAAACCCCACATTTTAGAGGCAATCCAAATTATGGAAACTTTAATAATTACCGTAAAAACGACTCTGGAAACTTTAAGAATAGTCTAGGTAAAGGTGTCCATACAAATGTTAATTACAATGGAAATGATTATAGTAGGGGTAATGCTAGCGGGAATGTTCGTGGTAGATTAAGTGATCCTAGAAACTACATATACACAAATAATTCTGGTAGGTTTAACAATAATGCAAGGTACAACCAGCAACCATCCGTTGTACCAATGGAAGGGACAACATTGAAAATTACGAAAATTTTCAGCTTTCTCCTCTTCAACCGACTTACCCGATAGATTTGACAATCATTATTGTCGTAATAAGGTGTTTGGTGGATAGCGGATCGGCAACAACGTTAGGGGATTTTAAAAGTTTCGGAAATTTTTGCAGTCGCAGGGCATTGGAACAACCTTTCCTAGTAAAAACTATTTTTGCATCAGTAATAATATTAGAGGAAGTCATCGTCAATATTCCCATAGAATTTGAGAGAAAACAAGAGACAATGTCTTTTAAATTATTAAAATTTAATGACAGACAAGCCTTTTCAATGCATACTGGGACTAAATATTCTTGCTCCTCTTAAAATCCTAATTGATTTTTCAGAAAGAGTAATTAAGTTCAACAATAAAGTAATACCTTTTGCTAATAACAAGCCTGCAACATACCTACCTAATGATGACGAATTTTACGCCTATTGTTCTCAGACAAATACATATCCCGATACAATTTCATTAGCTAAAAGTAATTTAAATTTAGATACACTGATTAACAAAGACTTGAACACCGAAGAACGAAGATTTAAAAAAAAAATTCTATTAAAATATAAAGACATATTTTTTCAAAAAGGACAAGGCTGGTAGGCTCAGTTACGGTTAAACACCAAATTATAACGAAGCCGCATGCTCCACCTGTTACACGGTCGTCGTTGAGAACAGACGTGTTTTGTTTTAGCTCTGTTTTTCTATTGTTGCTTTCGCTTATTTTTCTTTAATATCGAAATATGGACGATTTTTGTGGAAAGTGTGATAAAGCGTTTTCTAGAAATGACGTTTGCATTGTGCCCTGCTCTGGTTTTTGCAAAAAAAGCTTTCATCGCGCATGTTGCATTGGCTTAATTACCGAATATGACGTTAGGCTTTTGAAGCAAAACCGACATATTGGATATATGTGCGAGGTTTGCGTGTTTATGCCAGAAAAACTTAGTAAAGCGCTTGATGCAGTGATTGCTGTGCAGAAGCATGGAATGGAGACCATTATGGCAGTTTTTGATCAAAAATTTAAAGGCTTATATGACCAAATTGGTGAAATTAAAGAGGAATTTATGCTAAACGCTAACATTGGTAATAATAATGCAAAGTGTCTTGATGTGTTAGTAGCTAACGTTAATGCTATTAAAAGTGCTGTTAACCTGCGCAGTGTTACAAACAATAACACTTGTTCGGTCGCTACACAAGAATTATCTGTGCCTATCTCTGTCGCGCCGTCACAAAATCTGACTTGGGCCCAGTGCGTTTCGGCCCTATCCCCTTCGGATTGGAGTAATAGCGTTCTTCCTCCCACAACACAGATATCAACTATACCGACTTCACTTTTATTTTCCACCCCTGCTGTTAGCCCTGCTTACTCAGCAATCAATACGCCGAACGCAATGCAAGCCGGCTCAGCCACTACTACATCGGTTTCTGCAAAAAATGATTCTTCTATACCATCGCCGCCTGTTAAGCACTCTCATGCTACTACCTTGCCTGCTGTTAATGCTGCTGTTGTTCATAATGCTGATAATGCTGTTAATGCTGATGTTAACCTGACTTCAACTGTAAATGCTCAGAATGTAGAAGAAAACAATATATGCGATCATTCTGCTGATATTATAGTTGCTGCTACTGTAGCTGGTAATAATGAAGCAGGTGAGTGGACTACTGTCCGAAATCTAAATAGGCCAAAGCGCATAAATATTGTTCATGGACGTAATGTTAATACTGATCTTGATGTGGTCACTAAGAAAAAATGGGTGCACATTTCTTCCTTTAAACCATCCGTCTCAGTGGAAAGCCTTATCGAGTATGTTAGTAAATATGCTAAGATTGACAGAAATCATCTATCATGTTATAAATTGGTCAAAAAAGGAACTCCAATCGAAAGTCTTCGCAGCGTAAATTTTAAACTTGGTGTGTCATCTTCCGTTTACAACAATATCCTAAATCCTAATGTATGGCCATCCGATATCAATGTGCGACCGTTTCAGTTTTTTCAACCCGAAGCGAACCGTCGTTCCGCGGAATAGCATTACTTCTATGAACGCCGATCATTCATTCAAACGTCTAACTATATACTTCCAGAATATGGCCGGTATGCGAACAAAAGCCAAAGAAGTATTTCGTTGTACTTCACATTTGGATTACGATATTTATATTTTTGTGGAAACCTGGCTTAATAGTAATTTCTTCAGTGAAGAATACTTTGATGCTAATCTTTTCCAGACGTATAGGAAAGACCGAGATGCTGTGAAGACTGGTCACTCCAAAGGAGGAGGTGTTTTAATAGCTCTAAGGCGTAGTTTAAGTTCATCATTTTTTGAATTACTCAATCAAGATTCTTTAATAGACCAATTATGTGTTCGGGTGGTGGGTGCGTTCGGCTCTTTGTGTATATGCGTCTCTTACGTCCCACCTAATAGTTCAGTTGAGTTATATAATTCTCATATAGAAAATATTACGCATATCTGTGAAAATAATGAAAATTGTAGTTTTTGCATTCTTGGTGATTTTAATCTATCAGGCATTAACTGGACATGCTTTCAAGACTCTGGATTTCTTACCCCTACCAATGTTACTAGCTCTTATGAAATAAATTTCATTGATAGTCTGTTCAGTCTTAATCTTACACAAATTAATGGCATATTTAATAAGTTATCTAAATTGTTAGACCTAGTGTTTGTAGATGAAAATCTGATATCTAACCTCTTTGAAAGTGAGTTTCCGATTAGTAAACCCGATATGCATCACAATCCTCTTATTATATCTTTGGAGTTTTTTGATAAGCTTCCCTTAAGGCAGAATAATAATATCTCATATAATTTTCGTGATGCAGATTACGATAACTTAAACCTGGCAATATATGACTTAAATTGGTGTGAGATCCTCGATTCAAGTGATGTCAATGTTTCTTATGATATCTTTCTTCATACTATGTCTGAACTCTTTTCCGAGCATCTGTCAATTTTACCTTCTAGGCCTCATAAATTACCCTGGTATAGCGTTACCCTTAAAAATCTAAAAAATAAAAGGAACAAATGCTTCAAGCGCCATAAAACTAACATAGACAATGCCTATCTCAAAGAACAATACCTTAATTCTGCTAGACAGTTTAATGTTTTGGATAAATTTCTTTATAACCAATAC
This sequence comes from Philophylla caesio, assembly GCA_963971545.1. Lineage (NCBI taxonomy): Eukaryota > Metazoa > Arthropoda > Insecta > Diptera > Tephritidae > Philophylla > Philophylla caesio. The sequence continues at coordinate 121,426,827 of OZ020604.1, read as the reverse complement.
ATTAAGAGACTGGAATCTGAACTTAAATTCAACCCAAAAGCTTTTTGGAATTTCGTACGTTCTAAGCGTGGTTGTTCTAACATTCCTACCTGTATGTATTTTGACGGACACTGTTCTCAGTCACTTCCTGATACTGTTGAACTCTTTGCCAAATTTTTCAGTTCGAATTTCGCTCCTGAATGTGACTCTTTAAGTTTACCACATATTTTCTGGCCGACTCAATGTCTAGATCTCGGCTCGTTGAGTATTTCTTCAGTTGATATCATTTACGCTATATCTACTTTAACTTCTACATTGAAAAGTGATGTTGATGGTTTCTGTGCCTTTTTTGTTAAATGTTGTAGTTTGTCTTTATGCGTTCCTTTATGTCAGTTATTTAATCTATCACTTTCGACTGGTATATTTATTAATAGATGGAAATGTGCCTCTATTACACCAGTCTTTAAATCTGGAATTAGAAATGATATCTCGAATTATAGGCCAATCTCCAAATTATCTGTCTGCTCAAAGGTATTCGAAAAAGTAATTCATCATAAGCTTTCATTTTTCGCCAAAAGAATAATTGAGCCTCGTCAGCATGGTTTTGTTGCTGGTCGTTCAACTGTCACTAATTTAGCTTCTTTTTCTGAATTCTGTGTATCAGCTTTCAAAGATGGCTTTCAGGTAGACACCATTTATACGGACTTTTCTAAAGCTTTTGATAAGGTACCTCACTCAATTTTACTATATAAGTTGGAATGTATTGGTTTTCATTCTACACTTCTAAAATGGTTTAAATCTTATCTTACGAATAGGTCTATGTTTGTAGATATTGATAATTGCAAATCTAATCCCTTTGTTGCCACTTCAGGTGTCCCTCAGGGTAGCATCTTGGGTCCTTTATTGTTTGTCCTGTTTATAAATGATATTGGTTCCTGTTTTAAATATTCCAACTTCTTATTGTATGCTGATGACTTAAAACTATTTCGTAGAATAACTCTTGCATCCGACGCTTTCTATCTTCAAGAAGATTTAGATCGCCTTTTGATATGGTGTGACTATAATAGATTGTCTTTGAATGTTAAAAAATGCTTTAAGATGACATTATCTAAATCCCATAATACATTCGTTTCGAATTATTATCTTTTAAATCATCAGCTAACTCCTGTCTATGAATTTGTTGACCTTGGTGTTGTGTTCGATTCTAACTTTACATTTGTTAACCATATATGCCATGTTCTTCCAAAAGCCTATAGCAACCTAGCCTTCGTACGAAGGTATGCCAAGGATTTCAAGGATCCTTATACCCGGAAAGCTTTATATTATTCGTTGGTTCGATCTAAACTTGACTATGCCTCTGTTATTTGGAGCCCTATTTATAACCTGTATACTTCCAGGATTGAGCGAGTGCAAAAGGTTTTTCTCCGATTTGCCCTTGCTTCTCTTAACTTCTCAGATCCGATTCCGTCTTATTTCTCGCGGTGTAAACTTATAAACCTGCCCTCGTTGGAAAATAGAAGAAGTACTCTTTTACTATTATTTGTATATGACCTTATTTCTGGCTCCATTGACTGTCCATCCCTTCTTGAGCATGTCACTTTCAATGTACCTAGCAGAGTTCTTCGTCACCATTTGCCCTTTCATATACCATCAGCTAAAACAAATTACTCTTTTTTCGCGCCTATCTTTCGAGGCCTTGCAGAATTTAACAACATTTCAAATAGCCTAGATGTCGATTTTTCGTTTCCTCGAAGTCTTATAAAGTCATCTCTCGAAACTTATTATTCTTAATTTTTATCTATTATTAATTCCTGCAATTCTCTTAGTTTAATCCTAGTCTGTAAGATTGTATATCATAAACAGGATCTTGATTTATAATTATAATTATAGTTTCGAATTTGAATATTATGTATAAAGGCTCTAACATGTAAACTTTTATTTTCCTTAATAGTATCTATTAACTCTGTAATTCTCTTAATTATAACTCTAGTCTGTAAGATTGTAAATCATAGACTGAATAAAGATGAATAATAATATACGTAAAAAATTATAGATACCCTTATGCGTTGGAGGAAGAACTGAATCGCCAGTTGGAATCTATGTTAAAAAATGGTATTATTAGGCCAAGCAAATCTCCATATAACTCGCCGTTATGGATCGTGCAAAAGAAGTGCAACAGCGGTAGTAAAAAGAAATGGCGTTTGGTTATAGATTTTTGGAAACTAAATAGCCTTACAATCGATGACTAGATTCCTATACCTCACGTAGAGTCACTCTTTGAAAAGTTAGGGGGCGCACAATATTTTACTAGGATTGACTTGGCTAAAGGATTCCACCAAATTCTAATGAGCGATAGCAACATAGAAAAAACAGCTTTTTTTGGTCCGAATGGGCACTATGAATTTACGCGGATGCCATTTGGACTGAAAAATACGCCTGCTACATTCCAGCGTATGATGAACACCATTTTAGGTGACTATATTAATAAGATCGGCATAATGTATATGGATGACATTTTAATATTTTCAACATCCATAAATGAACATTTTGAAAGTTTAGCCAAAACTTTAAATCGCCTGTCCGAAAACAATTTAAAAATACAATATGACAAATGCAACTTTCTGTCGAGACATTATTTCTGGGCCATATCATTACTCCCGACGGCATTAAGCCAAATACCGAAAAAATTACCATACGTTAGAAAAGGAGCTTTTAGCAATAGTATGGGCGGTGAAGCATTTCAGACCGTATTTGTTCGGACGTCCTTTTCTTGTTCAAACTGACCACAAGCCCCTAAAATGGCTATATTCTATGAAGGATCTAAGTGCACGCATTATACGGTGGAAAACTTTGCTTAGCGAATATGAGTTTGAAATTGAATACATAAAAGGTAAAGAAAACAACGTAGCCGACTTTCTAAGCCGACAAGAAATAGATAAAGAAGGAAACTTAGACATCAAGTCTCTGTTTGAAAATTCCTTTGAAACGATGCATTCAAGCAAGCGAAAATCAGAACAATCATATTATTATCTCTGATTCAATCGTAAACAGATATACAACTCAAATTCGACTAGTAAAACCACGGAAAGCGAAGTACTATATAACAAATACCTCATAACTTATGTATGTAGCAGAATGTGACGTGCATAACAGCACTTATATTCCAGATTTATTTAAAAGATACATAAAAAAGGGAACAATAGGAATTCATTCAAAATTACCTGACAACCTATATAATATTGTTCAAGAGAAATTAATTAGTTTTTTTTTTTCAAATAACGGCAATATTAAATTTACCAAGTGCAGTAATCTAGCATTAGACATTAAGAGTGAAGAAGACATTCTAGAGGTAGTAGAAAAAATCCACATAGAAGGTAATGATAGAGGTGTATTAGAAAACTATGAGCAACTTAAACTAAATTATTTTTATCCAAATCTTAAAAAGATAATCAACAGATTTGTTAACAAATGTAACGAGAACAAATACGCAAGAAAACCGTTAAAGAAATTGTTTAATTATACAGAAACTCCCAGCAGCCCTAATGAAATAGTACATGTGGATGTGTTTTATTGTTTTCAAAATTGCTTTTTGACCACTATTGATTGATTTACCAAGTTAGCTTCCGTGCATAAATTGCCCGACAGAAATATGATCACAATTAAAATCAAACTACAGGAAAGATTCGCATGGCTAGGAAAACATAAAAAAATTATAACGGACAACGAGTTTAATAACTCATTTTTAAGATTATTCTGCCGCGAAAGTAGTATAATTCCGATCTTTACTACTCCAAACAGTCATACGGGTAATACAGACATCGAAAAACTGCATTCCACGATATTAGAACACATACGAATTTTAAAGCACACGGACAACACATTGGAGGCAGAGGAAATTATGTTAAAAGCCATTGGTTACTATAACAATTCTGTACATAGTTCAACCAATGTGAAACCAATGGCTTTTATTAACAAAAATGATATTGATTTCAAAAAACTTAAAAATTATGCGTACCAAAAGAAAAAACAAACTATGGACAATATTAATACAAAAAGGGAAAAAAATCCCAAATTTTGACAACGACAAAATTTACATTAAAAACCCTCTTGCTAACAGAAACAAAACTGCCAAAAGATTCACAAAACTGCCTAAAAGTTATCCAAACAAAATTGACATAGCCCAAATCAAAAGGCCACATAAAAACTTGTAAATATAAAAACTTTTAAATATAATTATAACTATACTATGTACATATATATGTAGGTATTATATACGAAAAAAAATATATATTTTAACATTGTTATTTAACAATAATATTTTCAAATAGCTCAAACCAAAAGGTCACATAAAAGCTTGTAAATATAAAAACTTTCGAATAAAAATTATTACTCTTAATATTACTCTTCTTTTATCTTTTTAAAAGTAATTATACACGCAAAAACTATGAAATACTAGTAACTTTTCTAAATCGTGTGTATATGCACGCAGAAATAAAATGGAAATGTAAACAGTTGGTTGTCAAAGTGTACAAAAGTTGAGAGTTCGGCATGATTTTGCTTCGTTTTGCTTTGCTTTACTTTTCTCGCCTTGTATTTAGCAGCACTCATATAACATCAGGTCTTCAACTTATCTGTCAAAGCTAAACTCTGAAGCAAAGCAAAGCGAAAGTCTTATGTGTACGGCCCTTAACAGACGTGTTAACAGGAAAACAATATCGAAAGAAATGTTGCTCTATGTACTTTGAGTGTTGCTGTGTTTTACTTATGCTATGTTAAATTTGTCGTGAGGATGAACTTTGTATTTTGCTATGTCAATAAAACCTCAAAAAATAATTAATAAATAAAGCAAATTAAATAAAACAATAAAATCCGTAAAAATAAATATAAACTTAAAAATGGCACTGACCTTAGCAGAGGCGTTAAGAGAAGCGCGTAGTATACTATTTTTCGACAGGGAAAGTGAATACACTATTACTCACTATCTAGGAGATGTTGCAACAATTATTTCCCTAACAAAAAAAACATGTAATCTCTAAGGTTTTGTACAACAAATTGAAAGGCCGAGCATTGTATGTTATCCAACAAGTCAACGAACCTAGTTTTGAAGACATCCTAAGCAAACTAAAGGAAAAATTTGGCGTCAAGTTAAATCAACATTTTTAAATTTAAGAAACCATGCGATGAATGTTAGGGCTACGAGTATCGAAGATTTACACAGTAAGCTTGGAGGTATTTTACAGTCAATGAATACGAAATATATTTTAGAAGGCGAAACCGATAGTTTATATGCGGCTCATAATAATGTAAAACTAATATTTGACATATCTTTGCAATTCTTACCTTTTAATGTAAAAACTTTGTTGTTGCAAAATCACAAATAATAGGAAAAAAGCTTTTACTTATTATTTACAAAATAATATGATACATGATTTTGAAATAAATAATGGTATTAGGAATACGGATGTTCACTCAAAAGATAATAAATATTCGCATAATGGTAAGCATAATTTTTTAAATAATTCCAATGTGTTGATATATAAAAGAAATGAAAACGACGGTTATCAATCTAACGGACACTTTAATAGAAGTCGCCCAAACAATTCCGCATTTCAAACCCCACATTTTAGAGGCAATCCAAATTATGGAAACTTTAATAATTACCGTAAAAACGACTCTGGAAACTTTAAGAATAGTCTAGGTAAAGGTGTCCATACAAATGTTAATTACAATGGAAATGATTATAGTAGGGGTAATGCTAGCGGGAATGTTCGTGGTAGATTAAGTGATCCTAGAAACTACATATACACAAATAATTCTGGTAGGTTTAACAATAATGCAAGGTACAACCAGCAACCATCCGTTGTACCAATGGAAGGGACAACATTGAAAATTACGAAAATTTTCAGCTTTCTCCTCTTCAACCGACTTACCCGATAGATTTGACAATCATTATTGTCGTAATAAGGTGTTTGGTGGATAGCGGATCGGCAACAACGTTAGGGGATTTTAAAAGTTTCGGAAATTTTTGCAGTCGCAGGGCATTGGAACAACCTTTCCTAGTAAAAACTATTTTTGCATCAGTAATAATATTAGAGGAAGTCATCGTCAATATTCCCATAGAATTTGAGAGAAAACAAGAGACAATGTCTTTTAAATTATTAAAATTTAATGACAGACAAGCCTTTTCAATGCATACTGGGACTAAATATTCTTGCTCCTCTTAAAATCCTAATTGATTTTTCAGAAAGAGTAATTAAGTTCAACAATAAAGTAATACCTTTTGCTAATAACAAGCCTGCAACATACCTACCTAATGATGACGAATTTTACGCCTATTGTTCTCAGACAAATACATATCCCGATACAATTTCATTAGCTAATAGTAATTTAAATTTAGATACACTGATTAACAAAGACTTGAACACCGAAGAACGAAGATTTAAAAAAAAAATTCTATTAAAATATAAAGACATATTTTTTCAAAAAGGACAAGGCTGGTAGGCTCAGTTACGGTTAAACACCAAATTATAACGAAGCCGCATGCTCCTATATACGTAAAAAATTATAGATACCCTTATGCGTTGGAGGAAGAACTGAATCGCCAGTTGGAATCTATGTTAAAAAATGGTATTATTAGGCCAAGCAAATCTCCATATAACTCGCCGTTATGGATCGTGCAAAAGAAGTGCAACAGCGGTAGTAAAAAAAAATGGCGTTTGGTTATAGATTTTTGGAAACTAAATAGCCTTACAATCGATGACTAGATTCCTATACCTCACGTAGAGTCACTCTTTGAAAAGTTAGGGGGCGCACAATATTTTACTAGGATTGACTTGGCTAAAGGATTCCACCAAATTCTAATGAGCGATAGCAACATAGAAAAAACAGCTTTTTTTGGTCCGAATGGGCACTATGAATTTACGCGGATGCCATTTGGACTGAAAAATACGCCTGCTACATTCCAGCGTATGATGAACACCATTTTAGGTGACTATATTAATAAGATCGGCATAATGTATATGGATGACATTTTAATATTTTCAACATCCATAAATGAACATTTTGAAAGTTTAGCCAAAACTTTAAATCGCCTGTCCGAAAACAATTTAAAAATACAATATGACAAATGCAACTTTCTGTCGAGACATTATTTCTGGGCCATATCATTACTCCCGACGGCATTAAGCCAAATACCGAAAAAATTACCATACGTTAGAAAAGGAGCTTTTAGCAATAGTATGGGCGGTGAAGCATTTCAGACCGTATTTGTTCGGACGTCCTTTTCTTGTTCAAACTGACCACAAGCCCCTAAAATGGCTATATTCTATGAAGGATCTAAGTGCACGCATTATACGGTGGAAAACTTTGCTTAGCGAATATGAGTTTGAAATTGAATACATAAAAGGTAAAGAAAACAACGTAGCCGACTTTCTAAGCCGACAAGAAATAGATAAAGAAGGAAACTTAGACATCAAGTCTCTGTTTGAAAATTCCTTTGAAACGATGCATTCAAGCAAGCGAAAATCAGAACAATCCTATTATTATCTCTGATTCAATCGTAAACAGATATACAACTCAAATTCGACTAGTAAAACCACGGAAAGCGAAGTACTATATAACAAATACCTCATAACTTATGTATGTAGCAGAATGTGACGTGCATAACAGCACTTATATTCCAGATTTATTTAAAAGATACATAAAAAAGGGAACAATAGGAATTCATTCAAAATTACCTGACAACCTATATAATATTGTTCAAGAGAAATTAATTAGTTTTTTTTTTCAAATAACGGCAATATTAAATTTACCAAGTGCAGTAATCTAGCATTAGACATTAAGAGTGAAGAAGACATTCTAGAGGTAGTAGAAAAAATCCACATAGAAGGTAATGATAGAGGTGTATTAGAAAACTATGAGCAACTTAAACTAAATTATTTTTATCCAAATCTTAAAAAGATAATCAACAGATTTATTAACAAATGTAACGAGAACAAATACGCAAGAAAACCGTTAAAGAAATTGTTTAATTATACAGAAACTCCCAGCAGCCCTAATGAAATAGTACATGTGGATGTGTTTTATTGTTTTCAAAATTGCTTTTTGACCACTATTGATTGATTTACCAAGTTAGCTTCCGTGCATAAATTGCCCGACAGAAATATGATCACAATTAAAATCAAACTACAGGAAAGATTCGCATGGCTAGGAAAACATAAAAAAATTATAACGGACAACGAGTTTAATAACTCATTTTTAAGATTATTCTGCCGCGAAAGTAGTATAATTCCGATCTTTACTACTCCAAACAGTCATACGGGTAATACAGACATCGAAAAACTGCATTCCACGATATTAGAACACATACGAATTTTAAAGCACACGGACAACACATTGGAGGCAGAGGAAATTATGTTAAAAGCCATTGGTTACTATAACAATTCTGTACATAGTTCAACCAATGTGAAACCAATGGCTTTTATTAACAAAAATGATATTGATTTCAAAAAACTTAAAAATTATGCGTACCAAAAGAAAAAACAAACTATGGACAATATTAATACAAAAAGGGAAAAAAATCCCAAATTTTGACAACGACAAAATTTACATTAAAAACCCTCTTGCTAACAGAAACAAAACTGCCAAAAGATTCACAAAACTGCCTAAAAGTTATCCAAACAAAATTGACATAGCCCAAATCAAAAGGCCACATAAAAACTTGTAAATATAAAAACTTTTAAATATAATTATAACTATACTATGTACATATATATGTAGGTATTATATACGAAAAAAAATATATATTTTAACATTGTTATTTAACAATAATATTTTCAAATAGCTCAAACCAAAAGGTCACATAAAAGCTTGTAAATATAAAAACTTTCGAATAAAAATTATTACTCTTAATATTACTCTTCTTTTATCTTTTTAAAAGTAATTATACACGCAAAAACTATGAAATACTAGTAACTTTTCTAAATCGTGTGTATATGCACGCAGAAATAAAATGGAAATGTAAACAGTTGGTTGTCAAAGTGTACAAAAGTTGAGAGTTCGGCATGATTTTGCTTCGTTTTGCTTTGCTTTACTTTTCTCGCCTTGTATTTAGCAGCACTCATATAACATCAGGTCTTCAACTTATCTGTCAAAGCTAAACTCTGAAGCAAAGCAAAGCGAAAGTCTTATGTGTACGGCCCTTAACAGACGTGTTAACAGGAAAACAATATCGAAAGAAATGTTGCTCTATGTACTTTGAGTGTTGCTGTGTTTTACTTATGCTATGTTAAATTTGTCGTGACGATGAACTTTGTATTTTGCTATGTCAATAAAACCTCAAAAAATAATTAATAAATAAAGCAAATTAAATAAAACAATAAAATCCGTAAAAATAAATATAAACTTAAAAATGGCACTGACCTTAGCAGAGGCGTTAAGAGAAGCGCGTAGTATACTATTTTTCGACAGGGAAAGTGAATACACTATTACTCACTATCTAAGAGATGTTGCAACAATTATTTCCCTAACAAAAAAAACATGTAATCTCTAAGGTTTTGTACAACAAATTGAAAGGCCGAGCATTGTATGTTATCCAACAAGTCAACGAACCTAGTTTTGAAGACATCCTAAGCAAACTAAAGGAAAAATTTGGCGTCAAGTTAAATCAACATTTTTAAATTTAAGAAACCATGCGATGAATGTTAGGGCTACGAGTATCGAAGATTTACACAGTAAGCTTGGAGGTATTTTACAGTCAATGAATACGAAATATATTTTAGAAGGCGAAACCGATAGTTTATATGCGGCTCATAATAATGTAAAACTAATATCTGACATATCTTTGCAATTCTTACCTTTTAATGTAAAAACTTTGTTGTTGCAAAATCACAAATAATAGGAAAAAAGCTTTTACTTATTATTTACAAAATAATATGATACATGATTTTGAAATAAATAATGGTATTAGGAATACGGATGTTCACTCAAAAGATAATAAATATCCGCATAATGGTAAGCATAATTTTTTAAATAATTCCAATGTGTTGATATATAAAAGAAATGAAAACGACGGTTATCAATCTAACGGACACTTTAATAGAAGTCGCCCAAACAATTCCGCATTTCAAACCCCACATTTTAGAGGCAATCCAAATTATGGAAACTTTAATAATTACCGTAAAAACGACTCTGGAAACTTTAAGAATAGTCTAGGTAAAGGTGTCCATACAAATGTTAATTACAATGGAAATGATTATAGTAGGGGTAATGCTAGCGGGAATGTTCGTGGTAGATTAAGTGATCCTAGAAACTACATATACACAAATAATTCTGGTAGGTTTAACAATAATGCAAGGTACAACCAGCAACCATCCGTTGTACCAATGGAAGGGGACAACATTGAAAAATTCGAAAATTTTCAGCTTTCTCCTCTTTCTCCTCTTCAACCGACTTACCCGATAGATTTGACAATCATTATTGTCGTAATAAGGTGTTTGGTGGATAGCGGATCGGCAACAACGTTAGGGGATTTTAAAAGTTTCGGAAATTTTTGCAGTCGCAGGGCATTGGAACAACCTTTCCTAGTAAAAACTATTTTTGCATCAGTAATAATATTAGAGGAAGTCATCGTCAATATTCCCATAGAATTTGAGAGAAAACAAGAGACAATGTCTTTTAAATTATTAAAATTTAATGACAGACAAGCCTTTTCAATGCATACTGGGACTAAATATTCTTGCTCCTCTTAAAATCCTAATTGATTTTTCAGAAAGAGTAATTAAGTTCAACAATAAAGTAATACCTTTTGCTAATAACAAGCCTGCAACATACCTACCTAATGATGACGAATTTTACGCCTATTGTTCTCAGACAAATACATATCCCGATACAATTTCATTAGCTAAAAGTAATTTAAATTTAGATACACTGATTAACAAAGACTTGAACACCGAAGAACGAAGATTTAAAAAAAAAATTCTATTAAAATATAAAGACATATTTTTTCAAAAAGGACAAGGCTGGTAGGCTCAGTTACGGTTAAACACCAAATTATAACGAAGCCGCATGCTCCTATATACGTAAAAAATTATAGATACCCTTATGCGTTGGAGGAAGAACTGAATCGCCAGTTGGAATCTATGTTAAAAAATGGTATTATTAGGCCAAGCAAATCTCCATATAACTCGCCGTTATGGATCGTGCAAAAGAAGTGCAACAGCGGTAGTAAAAAAAAATGGCGTTTGGTTATAGATTTTTGGAAACTAAATAGCCTTACAATCGATGACTAGATTCCTATACCTCACGTAGAGTCACTCTTTGAAAAGTTAGGGGGCGCACAATATTTTACTAGGATTGACTTGGCTAAAGGATTCCACCAAATTCTAATGAGCGATAGCAACATAGAAAAAACAGCTTTTTTTGGTCCGAATGGGCACTATGAATTTACGCGGATGCCATTTGGACTGAAAAATACGCCTGCTACATTCCAGCGTATGATGAACACCATTTTAGGTGACTATATTAATAAGATCGGCATAATGTATATGGATGACATTTTAATATTTTCAACATCCATAAATGAACATTTTGAAAGTTTAGCCAAAACTTTAAATCGCCTGTCCGAAAACAATTTAAAAATACAATATGACAAATGCAACTTTCTGTCGAGACATTATTTCTGGGCCATATCATTACTCCCGACGGCATTAAGCCAAATACCGAAAAAATTACCATACGTTAGAAAAGGAGCTTTTAGCAATAGTATGGGCGGTGAAGCATTTCAGACCGTATTTGTTCGGACGTCCTTTTCTTGTTCAAACTGACCACAAGCCCCTAAAATGGCTATATTCTATGAAGGATCTAAGTGCACGCATTATACGGTGGAAAACTTTGCTTAGCGAATATGAGTTTGAAATTGAATACATAAAAGGTAAAGAAAACAACGTAGCCGACTTTCTAAGCCGACAAGAAATAGATAAAGAAGGAAACTTAGACATCAAGTCTCTGTTTGAAAATTCCTTTGAAACGATGCATTCAAGCAAGCGAAAATCAGAACAATCATATTATTATCTCTGATTCAATCGTAAACAGATATACAACTCAAATTCGACTAGTAAAACCACGGAAAGCGAAGTACTATATAACAAATACCTCATAACTTATGTATGTAGCAGAATGTGACGTGCATAACAGCACTTATATTCCAGATTTATTTAAAAGATACATAAAAAAGGGAACAATAGGAATTCATTCAAAATTACCTGACAACCTATATAATATTGTTCAAGAGAAATTAATTAGTTTTTTTTTTCAAATAACGGCAATATTAAATTTACCAAGTGCAGTAATCTAGCATTAGACATTAAGAGTGAAGAAGACATTCTAGAGGTAGTAGAAAAAATCCACATAGAAGGTAATGATAGAGGTGTATTAGAAAACTATGAGCAACTTAAACTAAATTATTTTTATCCAAATCTTAAAAAGATAATCAACAGATTTATTAACAAATGTAACGAGAACAAATACGCAAGAAAACCGTTAAAGAAATTGTTTAATTATACAGAAACTCCCAGCAGCCCTAATGAAATAGTACATGTGGATGTGTTTTATTGTTTTCAAAATTGCTTTTTGACCACTATTGATTGATTTACCAAGTTAGCTTCCGTGCATAAATTGCCCGACAGAAATATGATCACAATTAAAATCAAACTACAGGAAAGATTCGCATGGCTAGGAAAACATAAAAAAATTATAACGGACAACGAGTTTAATAACTCATTTTTAAGATTATTCTGCCGCGAAAGTAGTATAATTCCGATCTTTACTACTCCAAACAGTCATACGGGTAATACAGACATCGAAAAACTGCATTCCACGATATTAGAACACATACGAATTTTAAAGCACACGGACAACACATTGGAGGCAGAGGAAATTATGTTAAAAGCCATTGGTTACTATAACAATTCTGTACATAGTTCAACCAATGTGAAACCAATGGCTTTTATTAACAAAAATGATATTGATTTCAAAAAACTTAAAAATTATGCGTACCAAAAGAAAAAACAAACTATGGACAATATTAATACAAAAAGGGAAAAAAATCCCAAATTTTGACAACGACAAAATTTACATTAAAAACCCTCTTGCTAACAGAAACAAAACTGCCAAAAGATTCACAAAACTGCCTAAAAGTTATCCAAACAAAATTGACATAGCCCAAATCAAAAGGCCACATAAAAACTTGTAAATATAAAAACTTTTAAATATAATTATAACTATACTATGTACATATATATGTAGGTATTATATACGAAAAAAAAAATATATTTTAACATTGTTATTTAACAATAATATTTTCAAATAGCTCAAACCAAAAGGTCACATAAAAGCTTGTAAATATAAAAACTTTCGAATAAAAATTATTACTCTTAATATTACTCTTCTTTTATCTTTTTAAAAGTAATTATACACGCAAAAACTATGAAATACTAGTAACTTTTCTAAATCGTGTGTATATGCACGCAGAAATAAAATGGAAATGTAAACAGTTGGTTGTCAAAGTGTACAAAAGTTGAGAGTTCGGCATGATTTTGCTTCGTTTTGCTTTGCTTTACTTTTCTCGCCTTGTATTTAGCAGCACTCATATAACATCAGGTCTTCAACTTATCTGTCAAAGCTAAACTCTGAAGCAAAGCAAAGCGAAAGTCTTATGTGTACGGCCCTTAACAGGCGTGTTAACAGGAAAACAATATCGAAAGAAATGTTGCTCTATGTACTTTGAGTGTTGCTGTGTTTTACTTATGCTATGTTAAATTTGTCGTGACGATGAACTTTGTATTTTGCTATGTCAATAAAACCTCAAAAAATAATTAATAAATAAAGCAAATTAAATAAAACAATAAAATCCGTAAAAATAAATATAAACTTAAAAATGGCACTGACCTTAGCAGAGGCGTTAAGAGAAGCGCGTAGTATACTATTTTTCGACAGGGAAAGTGAATACACTATTACTCACTATCTAAGAGATGTTGCAACAATTATTTCCCTAACAAAAAAAACATGTAATCTCTAAGGTTTTGTACAACAAATTGAAAGGCCGAGCATTGTATGTTATCCAACAAGTCAACGAACCTAGTTTTGAAGACATCCTAAGCAAACTAAAGGAAAAATTTGGCGTCAAGTTAAATCAACATTTTTAAATTTAAGAAACCATGCGATGAATGTTAGGGCTACGAGTATCGAAGATTTACACAGTAAGCTTGGAGGTATTTTACAGTCAATGAATACGAAATATATTTTAGAAGGCGAAACCGATAGTTTATATGCGGCTCATAATAATGTAAAACTAATATCTGACATATCTTTGCAATTCTTACCTTTTAATGTAAAAACTTTGTTGTTGCAAAATCACAAATAATAGGAAAAAAGCTTTTACTTATTATTTACAAAATAATATGATACATGATTTTGAAATAAATAATGGTATTAGGAATACGGATGTTCACTCAAAAGATAATAAATATCCGCATAATGGTAAGCATAATTTTTTAAATAATTCCAATGTGTTGATATATAAAAGAAATGAAAACGACGGTTATCAATCTAACGGACACTTTAATAGAAGTCGCCCAAACAATTCCGCATTTCAAACCCCACATTTTAGAGGCAATCCAAATTATGGAAACTTTAATAATTACCGTAAAAACGACTCTGGAAACTTTAAGAATAGTCTAGGTAAAGGTGTCCATACAAATGTTAATTACAATGGAAATGATTATAGTAGGGGTAATGCTAGCGGGAATGTTCGTGGTAGATTAAGTGATCCTAGAAACTACATATACACAAATAATTCTGGTAGGTTTAACAATAATGCAAGGTACAACCAGCAACCATCCGTTGTACCAATGGAAGGGGACAACATTGAAAAATTCGAAAATTTTCAGCTTTCTCCTCTTTCTCCTCTTCAACCGACTTACCCGATAGATTTGACAATCATTATTGTCGTAATAAGGTGTTTGGTGGATAGCGGATCGGCAACAACGTTAGGGGATTTTAAAAGTTTCGGAAATTTTTGCAGTCGCAGGGCATTGGAACAACCTTTCCTAGTAAAAACTATTTTTGCATCAGTAATAATATTAGAGGAAGTCATCGTCAATATTCCCATAGAATTTGAGAGAAAACAAGAGACAATGTCTTTTAAATTATTAAAATTTAATGACAGACAAGCCTTTTCAATGCATACTGGGACTAAATATTCTTGCTCCTCTTAAAATCCTAATTGATTTTTCAGAAAGAGTAATTAAGTTCAACAATAAAGTAATACCTTTTGCTAATAACAAGCCTGCAACATACCTACCTAATGATGACGAATTTTACGCCTATTGTTCTCAGACAAATACATATCCCGATACAATTTCATTAGCTAAAAGTAATTTAAATTTAGATACACTGATTAACAAAGACTTGAACACCGAAGAACGAAGATTTAAAAAAAAAATTCTATTAAAATATAAAGACATATTTTTTCAAAAAGGACAAGGCTGGTAGGCTCAGATACGGTTAAACACCAAATTATAACGAAGCCGCATGCTCCTATATACGTAAAAAATTATAGATACCCTTATGCGTTGGAGGAAGAACTGAATCGCCAGTTGGAATCTATGTTAAAAAATGGTATTATTAGGCCAAGCAAATCTCCATATAACTCGCCGTTATGGATCGTGCAAAAGAAGTGCAACAGCGGTAGTAAAAAGAAATGGCGTTTGGTTATAGATTTTTGGAAACTAAATAGCCTTACAATCGATGACAAGATTCCTATACCTCACGTAGAGTCACTCTTTGAAAAGTTAGGGGGCGCACAATATTTTACTAGGATTGACTTGGCTAAAGGATTCCACCAAATTCTAATGAGCGATAGCAACATAGAAAAAACAGCTTTTTTTGGTCCGAATGGGCACTATGAATTTACGCGGATGCCATTTGGACTGAAAAATACGCCTGCTACATTCCAGCGTATGATGAACACCATTTTAGGTGACTATATTAATAAGAACGGCATAATGTATATGGATGACATTTTAATATTTTCAACATCCATAAATGAACATTTTGAAAGTTTAGCCAAAACTTTAAATCGCCTGTCCGAAAACAATTTAAAAATACAATATGACAAATGCAACTTTCTGTCGAGACATTATTTCTGGGCCATATCATTACTCCCGACGGCATTAAGCCAAATACCGAAAAAATTACCATACGTTAGAAAAGGAGCTTTTAGCAATAGTATGGGCGGTGAAGCATTTCAGACCGTATTTGTTCGGACGTCCTTTTCTTGTTCAAACTGACCACAAGCCCCTAAAATGGCTATATTCTATGAAGGATCTAAGTGCACGCATTATACGGTGGAAAACTTTGCTTAGCGAATATGAGTTTGAAATTGAATACATAAAAGGTAAATAAACAACGTAGCCGACGACTTTCTAAGCCGACAAGAAATAGATAAAGAAGGAAACTTAGACATCAAGCCTCTGTTTGAAAATTCCTTTGAAACGATGCATTCAAGCAAGCGAAAATCAGAACAATCATATTATTATCTCTGATTCAATCGTAAACAGATATACAACTCAAATTCGACTAGTAAAACCACGGAAAGCGAAGTACTATATAACAAATACCTCATAACTTATGTATGTAGCAGAATGTGACGTGCATAACAGCACTTATATTCCAGATTTATTTAAAAGATACATAAAAAAGGGAACAATAGGAATTCATTCAAAATTACCTGACAACCTATATAATATTGTTCAAGAGAAATTAATTAGTTTTTTTTTTCAAATAACGCCAATATTAAATTTACCAAGTGCAGTAATCTAGCATTAGACATTAAGAGTGAAGAAGACATTCTAGAGGTAATGATAGAGGTGTATTAGAAAACTATGAGCAACTTAAACTAAATTATTTTTATCCAAATCTTAAAAAGATAATCAACAGATTTATTAACAAATGTAACGAGAACAAATACGCAAGAAAACCGTTAAAGAAATTGTTTAATTATACCGAAACTCCCAGCAGCCCTAATGAAATAGTACATGTGGATGTGTTTTATTGTTTTCAAAATTGCTTTTTGACCACTATTGATTGATTTACCAAGTTAGCTCCCGTGCATAAATTGCCCGACAGAAATATGATCACAATTAAAATCAAACTACAGGAAAGATTCGCATGGCTAGGAAAACATAAAAAAATTATAATGGACAACGAGTTTAATAACTCATTTTTAAGATTATTCTGCCGCGAAAGTAGTATAATTCCGATCTTTACTACTCCCAAACAGTCATACGGGTAATACAGACATCGAAAAACTGCATTCCACGATATTAGAACACATACGAATTTTAAAGCACACGGACAACACATTGGAGGCAGAGGAAATTATGTTAAAAGCCATTGGTTACTATAACAATTCTGTACATAGTTCAACCAATGTGAAACCAATGGCTTTTATTAACAAAAATGATATTGATTTCAAAAAACTTAAAAATTATGCGTACCAAAAGAAAAAACAAACTATGGACAATATTAATACAAAAAGGGGAAAAAATCCCAAATTTTGACAACGACAAAATTTACATTAAAAACCCTCTTGCTAACAGAAACAAAACTGCCAAAAGATTCACAAAACTGCCTAAAAGTTATCCAAACAAAATTGACATAGCCCAAATCAAAAGGCCACATAAAAACTTGTAAATATAAAAACTTTTAAATATAATTATAACTATACTATGTACATATATGTATATGTAGGTATTATATACGAAAAAAAAAATATATTTTAACATTGTTATTTAACAATAATATTTTCAAATAGCTCAAACCAAAAGGTCACATAAAAGCTTGTAAATATAAAAACTTTCAAATAAAAATTATTACTATATACATATAGGTATTACATATATACGAAAAAGGCTGTAAATGTTGGCACTGTTATTTTACAATATTATTTTGATACGAGTTCTTGAAATGAAAAAGGTATGTTATGTATGACCAATATCCTTTTTAAAAATCGTTATTATATAATACTTATAATATCACAGTTTTAATGTTTTAACATTTATCGATTTATAAATTGTACTTATCGAAACTATATAAAAGTATTAAACTACGAATATTTTGAATAAATTGTAAATTCGTCATTAATCGACGCATTCTAATTAAATATCAACTGCTTTTCTATGTCGCTATTTAACATGTGAATTATTAACATTTACTAGGCCAACAGAAAATAAACAAACATATATGTATATGCAAGGATGAGCACGCCTTAAGAATGCATTCTAATATAAAGTAAATAACTTAAATACAGAATTTGCAAAAAAAACACAAACAACAACCACACAAACAAGTTAAATAGCGGCAGATCAGTTGCTCTTGATTGTAGTTGGTTTGTTTAAGGAAGATGAAATAAACACAACAGCCAACTCGGCTAGCGTAGCACAATATGCAGCGTATTGGCTCTGCAACTCCGAGCTCCCGGGTTCAAAGCCTGAGAAAAGTGGTTATGAAAAATTAAATTTAATTAATTTAATAAATGGAAGTCTGATGAGGAAATGTGGTGATTTCTGAAATAGTACTATAACTTCTACCATTAAAAACTGTTGTTGTTTTTTCACAAAAATCTTCCATAAACTGGCCTTGAGCTTAATAAAATTGTAAAATATTATGTATATAAATCGTACATTTGCATATGCATGTACAAAACAAAAAAGAAAATGTAAAAAGTTGATCGCCAAAGTGAACAAAATTGGAAAGTTGCCCATGATTTTTCTTTGATTTGCTGTGCTTTACTTTTCTTACCTTCTGGTTAGCAAGACTCATATAACATCACTTCTTTAACATATCTGTCAAAGAGAATCTACGAATGCTATTCATATGATTTTGGAAGAATATAGAATAAGTTGGGGTATTGTGATATATGTATGTATGTAGGTATACATAACTCTTTCGACAGTTTCTGTAATTGTTTTAACATAAACAAAAATAAGACCGTACAATTCAATTAATTTACGTATTGTGCAGCATCTTTAAAAACAAGATACGGAACTGCAATTCGGCTATGCTGGGTCCTATCTCTGTGGCGGTCTCTCTTGGGAACGCTGACCAAGAACTGCCACTTCCAAATCCAGGGTGTCAAGCGACACCGTGCCTATTGGATGGTTTGCAGCCAGGTCAACCGGCTGTACTTGTACGGCGCCTTCTCGATACCGGGCCGCCTTGAGCAGTAACGATGGCCTTACCGCGGCAAGGGGCGCCGTCTTGCCTAGGCTGGACGGGCAGTCGTACGATACAAGATGATAACAAACAACAAAAAGCAAACACAAAAAAATACCAGAACAACAACAACAGGGGCAACGGCTGCAACCGCAACAGAAACGTCAACAACCAATACAACAGCCTTGGAGGAGAGTAGCTGTGCTTCCTCCAGAAGCTCACCGCAGAAGAAGCCGCCCTGTTCGAGGAACACGCCAGAGATGACGAACCCTGCACCAGTAGTGGATTACGTCGAGAAACGTACCACAATCAGGTATGAGTTTTCAGAAACCTTTGTTAATGTCTCCGCTGAGGTAGATCGGTCACAAGACCGACCCGGCTCGTCTATTTACAGGACCAGCAAGGGTGAGGAAGAAGGAGCTCCAAGAGCCGACACCGAACCCCAAACCGTAACCGCTCTGAGAGCCGACGTCGCTCAAAAAGCTGGAGACGATCTGCATCTAGGGATGTACCGGGCACCAGACACCACGCTAGAGCGTTGGGAGGGACCTACGCTGTGCACACGCACAAGGCGGCCGGCAGCAAGGTCTCGGCGCAGCAGAGCTCTAAACGCACTGTTGCGTGGGTTCCAGTTGACCCGGGGGCATCAAAGCGAGCTGCGAACGAGCGGACAAACCAACTGCCGAACCCTCCGCAACAGTTACAGGCTCCGGAGGTCGATGACGGTGGACTCAGTCCACAAGGCATACCCTCCACACAGGAGCTCCTGGAAGGCTTAGACATGAGGCGACTAGTTCAAAGCGAGGGTGACCCAGGGCTCTCGGGCGGGTATCGGTAGCCCAGGTTAACCTTCATTACGCGGTGGCCGCCCCGGGAGTCATCGCTGGCAGGTTTGCTACGGAAGGCCTGGGAATTCTACTAATACAAGAACCGTGGACCTAGAGGCCAGGTAAGGGGCCTCAACCAGAAGAGTAATCAGGTAATTGGGACCTCTACTGCGAGAGACCAAGAGCGTACGTAGTGCTCAAGAAAGGTATTAACTACTTCGGCATTACAGAATATCTAACACAGGGTCTCGTGGCGGTGTTATAGCTTCCGCTTACTTTCCCGGCGATAACACAAACGTCCCAACCCGCGAAGTGCAAGCACTGGTCGAATCCTGTCTAGGTAAACAACTTCCCCTAAACATCGGGACTGACTCCAACTCACACAACGAGTAGAGGGGCATTTGTTACGAGAGTGAGAGGAAGTACTGAAAATCACACTCAGCTGGGGACTTAACTCTCCTGTGATCTTTCAGTGGTGAGTCTCATCTGAGCCGTCGCTGTCGGATCATGGGATTATCAGATTCGAGCTGGGAGTGGAGGTCCAAACTTCCGGGAATCCAAGAAGAGCGAACTGGAACAAATTCAGAGAGGCTCTTAGTTCAAATCTATCAGGCGTAGATTCCAGGCATAGTAGAGGTACAGTGTACAGAGTTAGATGTTAGGGTCAACAGACTGAATGATATCATAGTCGATGCCTTTAACCATAGCTGTCCCGAGTGCAAACCAAAGGGGAAAGCGCAACCCCTTGGTGGTCTCGGGAACTCACAGTTCTCAGGAAAGAAGTGCGTACGCTCTTTAATTGTATAATAACCAAGTACAGCAAGGAGATCACAAAATCAAAGCGCAATAGCATTAGAACCTTCTGCGAGGACGTTGAGGCGACTCCGGCGGCGGCCAGACTCCACAGGGCCCTAGCGAAAGGAAAACCAGATACCAGACTAGCCATAAAGCTACCCAATGGCACATACACAGGTTCCGAGAAGGAGAGATCACTCGCCCTGCTCTGAGCGCACTTACCGGATTCCGATCCAAGGGAATCCAGAAGGCTGAACAACTGGAGGTCTGTCTGCTGGGCTCTAGGCTCCTTTGAACTCTACAAGGACATGGCGGTGGACGGGATCAGTCCAGTGATGCTGAGGCAGAGAGGGGGACTTCGAACCCATCACGTTGTTAAGGTAATGAGAGTTATCCTGGCGCTGGCCCACATTCCAGAGGTGTGGCGCAGGGCCCGGATAATATTCATTCTCAAAATAGGAAAGAGCGTTCTAAAAGCAATGAAGATTATCGACCAGGAGATAAGGAACAGCGCCCTACAACATACATACAGAGTAGGCAGATCCACTGATACTGCGTTGTATGCTGTACTGCAACAGGCAGTAAAGCGAACCCTGCTAAACTTTGCAAGGGAAGGCTTCGGCAAAGGAAAGGTGCTGTCATCCAAAGCTAAGGATAAGATAGGGTATCAGCTCCCGTTAGCCCTTCTTTCAAGAAATGACAGACATAAGGCAATAACCTTCGAAAGATATTTCCGGATTACACTTCAAGATAAAAATACCTGGAACCTCTCCACTTTGGAAAGCTGTGTCCAGGCTAGCACACTGCAGTGGTACACAGATGGCCCGAAGGTATAGGGGCGGGAGTCTATCGCTCAAGAACTAAACTCTCGGTTTACATGGGGTCCTTCCCAAGCATTTTCCAGGCGGAGGTGTATGCCATAAGCAGGTGTGTCGATATCAATCTGCATAGGAACTATCGAGGTGATAAAATCTTAATCCTTAGTGACAGTCAGGCAGCTCTCAAAGCCCTCTCATCATATGAGGTTAAATCCTTGGAAGAACATTCCAGTACTCAACCAGGCTAAGACTACTAGGGTATAATACCAAAAGGTACAAAGTTCTTATCAACCTCCCTAAGACAAAACTCAGAATCCTAACAGGCTTTCTGACAGGACACTGTAGGTTAAAAGGGCACATGCACCGAATGGGAATCTGGTCTGGAAACCTATATCGCTTTTGCGACAAATCCAGGGAGACCCCTTCCTACCTACTACTGCAGTGCGACGCTGTCGCACGAAGAAGGGAGAGGTGTAAAGGGCATAGTTGGCCAAAGGACAAGCAAATACACTCCTTATCACCAGGATCAATAATGCAATTTCTAGAGGTGCTGGGTTTGATTGAGGTGCTCTAAGCAACCGAGAGCACAATAGACCTACTGGCCGCAGTGCATACCTCTAACAATATCTATCTATCTATCAGTACGGCAACGTAGCAAATAAAGTAACATACGTGTTCGATGCCCATAGTACTCCCATCTTCCTACCACTAACAGCATTAATGGCTTTTTCATATTTTCTACGTTCTGGTTACGAATTTTGCCTTTATGCAGCTGAATGCAAAATAGGTTATTTGCTAAAAATTATTGTCTGTATGTTTATTGTGATATACCGTATCACATTGAACCACGTTTTTATTTATTTATTTATTTCAAAAGTCAAATAACTTACAAGTTCGTACTGACTAAAACGATAACATTTAGAGTATACTACAGAGGTTCTTATGAGTAAAACTTAGAATTAAAGTGCAGAAAGCACTAAAACAAAATAGAATTCAATAATTTAGAAAACACACTCTTTGGCAAAGAAAAATCAAGCAGGGTAGAATTCGAAATCTCGTTGAGTTCTCGAAGTGAACGCGCTAATGGGGCATTTCTTGCATAATTCGTGCTAAGGGTCTTGAGGTAAAATGGAAAGTTAAAACGAAGTGTTCTCGCAGGAATAAGAAATTGAATAGAGAGCAGTAATGTGTGGCAATCGATTTCGCCACTTATCAATACATGCACGAAAGTCAAAAAACGAAAAGTCCTTCTGCATTCTAGGGTCTTAAGATCAATCAAGAGAATTTGGGAATTGTAGGAAGGGACGGGAGCGGAAAATTTAAGGGAAGATAAAGCATATTTAAGAAAAATCTTTTGAATACGTTCAATTCTATTAATAGCAAATCTATTATGAGGTCTCGAAATAAATGGAGCATATTCAAGTTTTGGACGAACAAAAGACGTGTAGAGTAATTTCAGAGTGTATGGATCAGTAAAGTTAGAACTATTTCGACGTACAAAACCCATCGCAGCATATGATTTTGATATGATTGAATTTATGTGGTTATTAAATAAAAAAGAGGCATCGAAAATTACCCCAAGGTCTTTAGTCTCGTCAACAGACTGAAGAGGAGTACCAGAGATACTATATGACGTTCGAACAATGTTTCGTATTTTCGAGAACGTAACATGATAGCATTTGCTGATATTGAGATGGAGGTGAGACCGACAACACCATAAGTATAGGCTATTAATTTCAGTTTGAACCCGAGAAGCATCTTCAGGGGTCTTAATCGAAGAAAAAACTTTCAATTAATAAAAAGAACGAAGAGCAAAAGCCCTAGGATACTTCCCTGAGGTACACCAGATGATGCAATAATGGGAGTAGAGGTTACCCTTTCGATCGAGACCACGCAGCACCTATTTCTTAAATAGGATTTTAGCCACTCAAGAAATATAGAGTGAAAACCAAACACAGATAGCTTGCGCAATAATATGCAATGGGATACTTTGTCGAAGGCTTTGGAGAAGTCGGTGTATATACAATCAACCTGGAGCCCAGAAGAAAATGTGTCAATGCAGTATTCACTAAAAACCGCTAGGTTAGTTAACGTAGACCGTCCGGCGAGTATATTACATTATCCCATCTCGAGTTTTTTAAACTAAAAAATTTTTTCTATTGAAATAATTTACCAAATATAAAAAACTAACTAGAATTATTATTAAATATATTCACGAAAAAACCAAAATAATTGCAAGAAGCTATCTTTGAAAACTTTGGATTAAGTCAAGTTAGCAAAAAAAATTCCAAAAAAAAAAAAATTTATTGGGGAATTTGCAGCTAATTTGTTGCCATTTTTGAAAAAATCCAATTATGCTAACTTTAAGTCAAGCTAGCAAAAAAAATTCCAAAATATGCTCGAAAAAGAAAACAATTTATTGAGGAATTTGCAGCTAATTTGTTGCCATTTTTTTGCTTTAGACGTTTTTGAATAAATCCAATTATGCTAACTTTAAGTCAAGCTAGCAAAAAAAATTCCAAAATATGTTCGAAAAAGAAAACAATTTATTGAGGAATTTGTTGCTAATTTATTGAATAAGCAAAATTTGAATTTTTTGTAGAAACGGCTTAAGAAAATTTTTTTAAAAGAGGCAATAAATTGGCTGCTAATTCCCCAAAAATTTTTTTCAAAAAGATC
The DNA here is from genome assembly GCA_963971545.1 of Philophylla caesio. Classification (NCBI taxonomy): domain Eukaryota; kingdom Metazoa; phylum Arthropoda; class Insecta; order Diptera; family Tephritidae; genus Philophylla; species Philophylla caesio. Next base: position 121,402,457 of record OZ020604.1, on the reverse strand, counting down.
TAAAGCAAAAAAATTTTAAAAATGGCAACAAATTAGCTGCAAATTTCCCAATAAATTGTTTTCTTTTTCGAACATATTTTGGAATTTTTTTTGCTAACCTGACGTCAAGTTAGCATAATTTGGATTTTTTCAGAAACGGCTAATGCAAAAAACTTAAAATACGGCAACAAATTAGCTGCAAATTCCCCACTTAATTAATTCATTTTTTGCTGGGGTTACCATGCTAACTTGACGGACATGATGTTTTCTCTCGTAGACGAATTTGCGACGAATTGCCAGTCGATAATAGTGTTGCTTAAATTAGCTAACAAACAAAACAATCGACCCAAACATCTCCTGGCCAGCGATTATTAAAACATCTCGATGGTTCTCTCTCGCAATCTTTGGCAATGAATTCCCAGTCGCGATTAACATTAGATAACAATCGCCCAAAATGTCTCGCACTAGCTTGTGGCCCATGGCAACTTTAATTGTACAAGCAATAACTTTTTATAAAGAAAAAAGAATCATTGCAGTTAACAAATATAAAATTAAGAAACAAAAAAATATACCCTTGTTGGTTGGTAAAAAATAAATGAGATCAATTCTAGTAATTATTGGTATTCAGTATGTTTGAGGTGGTCATGCAAGATGGTTGTATTTCGAAAATATTTGTAGCTCGTATTGGACAATTTGCAGTTACCTTGCCACAATCCGATATGTTATAAAAAATTCCCATACGACTGATTTTTTTAAAACTGCGAGGCAGTTTGAATTTTCGAAAAATATTTTTTAACATATAAAATTGTCTGTAATACATACGTAAATATATTTAAAATAACGCTCGAATATTTATAATTTCAATATTATCAATTTTAAAAAACCATCAGTACATAACTGCACAAGTCTACGAAAGCTATTGATTGAGTTGACACGACGTCGTCGATCATAAGCCAGTCGACTCGAAACAATGGAAAAACATCTCGATTGTACAGTCGGACAGGTCGATTGTTCTTTTGCAACGATGGCGATTCTCAGGATCGTTTAAACATCTCGGACTCGCACATCAGTACTTTATCCACCCATATCAGAATACCCTCAACTTACTCTAGCATATGTGAGCAACAAAGGTGAAACCAGAGTCAACCAAGGTTAACCACTAGGAATCGTTTTAAAATCGATATCGACAACAAAACGACATAGTACACTTTCATGCAGGGAGAACTCCTCCGAGGGTACAATGAACAGATGGCTCTAAAACCACCGGAGGAATAGGCAGCGGACTTTTCGGCCTCAGGACCAAAAATGCCCTAGTTTTCAGAACATTTACCAGACAGATAAAAACGGCATATGTCTTCGTCACAATGGACTGGAGGCCGCTCACGGGAAGAGAGCTACATTACCTTTAACCAAGGTTCATATATAAGAAATTATGCATCCCGCAGGTTCGTTGAGTGAAAGAAAAGTATATATGTACATACATACATACTTATGTATATGTAGATATATACATACATACATTATGTACAATGTTAATATTTGTGTATATGTTTATATGAAGTTATTTCATACAATTAAAAAAATGTGTTAATAACTTATGGTTGTGTATTTGACTTAAATAAATAAATAAATAAAAAGAAAAGGATTTCGCTTAGAAAATAAAATGTATTTCTCTCAATCTCAATTAAGGATATTTTATTAGAGAGATATGTATGTATGTATGTAGATTTAGATTTCAAGAATGGTAGATATTAGAGACTGCGACAATCGTCATGTTGTCAATCCTCTCCTCTTAGTTTTGACATTCGCTGACATCACAACTCAACAATTGAAGAAAATGAAGGAAAAGAGCTGGGAAACAATGGATGACACTGTAATTGTAACTCAAAAAATCGAGAAATTCTTATAAAATGACGCCCAAAAAATTCAAAATAAATTTTCTTTTATAAAATTCTATCAAATCAGTTGGAAGCCCTGACGAAAAAAATTTTTTAAAAAAATTTACAGAAACGGCAAAGTACTTTTTCAAGCAACAGTAAAGACGTGCCTTAGTAAATTTAATTAAAATAATTTGCGAACTTTCATTTTGTTAAAAAAAAACAGTATTTTATCGGCACTTCAAACCTGCTCTTTTGTCCTAAAATTAAATGGGCTACGAAATCGTTTAAAAATTCTGAAGGAACAGGTAAATTCTAATTTAATTAGTTGCTTTTTTAATTTTGTTCAAAATTTTAGACATATGTACATATACGATTTTAGTTAAATATATTCTATCAGCCGTGCTCCCAGTTTCACATTCACAAATTTCCCTGTGGATTCGGTTTGAAATCACATGTTTGGTGCTCCCAATTTCGCATTCACATACATTTTGTGAATTGAATCCGAATGATTGGTTGTACATATGTGAAATAACAAGTAAATGACAAAGTGTGTGAATGTTTAATTATTTTCGATTGGAATAATTTTTAAAATATTCTTTGATGTTTGTCGAGGCCATTTATGACATTTTTGTATTAGTTATTTATTGAAATATGCGTATTTTTAAGTGTTTTGCTGATGACTCCCCAAAAAAGCATATGTACATACATATGTACATAGCTGAATTCGAAAGGGAAATTTCAACCACAACTATTTGTGTATTGCCACAACGTTAACCGATATTTGTGACAGGGATGACCTGATATGCGAAGAAATTTGTGAAATTGCGAGCAGACTAATTCACTTTCACAGGAAATTTTTAAAATCACATTGTGGAATTGAAATGTGAAACTCGGAGCACGGCTGTATACTTGAAAAAAAAAAATAAAAAGTAAATTTAATTTGAAACAAATAAATACATACATATATTAAATTTTAGAAATTAAAAGAAAAAACTCGTCGATTGTATTATTTCATCGCCGGGAATATGTACATATATCGTTAAGTAAATTTAATTTAAAATTAATTTTACTCTTTATAAATTGTAGCTTTGCTCCAAAATAATTGGTAGCATAAAGCGTTAACGAAGTGCAGAATAACAAAATTGCCAAAAATCATCGGTATTTTGTCGGCACTTGAAAACTTTTTTGTACCTAAATTTTTAAACTGGTCACCGGGAGCATATCGTTTAATAACACTGTGATAGTCAAAAAAAAAGACAAGACCAAACTCGACGGTTTCCCCCTATTTCGGGTCCTACGAATCGAACTGCATCATTACTTTTTTGAGTTACAATAATGGTTTCATACAAAATTTTTTTAAGTTCTTAGATGACTGTAAACCCCAAAATCAATATTTTGGGTGTCCTTATAGCCAATATGTCGAAAAAACTGAAATTTAACCCATTTTTTTAATGTTTTTTTCTCACGTTTCGTCAATATTTTAATTTACCCTTTGATACTTATACATTAAGTGACATCTTGTAATAGTAAGAAACTTAAGCAAAGACAACGTTCTGAGCAAACTAACCATTAGAAAAAAAAACTTAACAAAATTTGTATATTTTAAAAAAGCTACACTAACTACATATGTTTGTGTGCTGTTTTATTTTTTTTTTATCTTATAAGTGTTATTAATAAGTATCATAAATTTGTACACAATATTCAAATTAAATTTAATAAGACTCATCTATCAATGTCCAACACAAATCAGCAAGCAACGAGTCAAGCTTTTTGCCGCTGTACCAATGCATTCTAAATTGGTTTCCGCGGTAGCTTGTGTCCCAATGACAAATGAAGCACATATTTTTTGTGTATCCTGTCTGCAAACCAGTAAGCAAGGCGATAACTTTTAAATCCGCACATCTTCCATTGATGCTCCTGATACTGAACTATGTCCAAAATTAATTTCATTGCTTCGTATGTTTCCTTTGTGTTGGAGCTTATGGCGATTGGAACCGGATTTTTTGTGTTGTCCACATACAGCAATACTGCTTTCAAACTATTTTTTGACGAGTCAATAAACAAGCTCCATTGCTCTGGTTTGTACTCACAGTTCATGTATTGCATAATAACAGGAATATTTTTACAATACGAAAAAGTATTGTCGCCATTAACCTTAAATAAATCTAAAAGCTCCCTGTCTTTTGCGGTATCCATACACCTTCACATCTTTAGACAATATATTTACCGATCGAAGATGATGTGCTAGGCAAATCGCTCGTCTTTGCGATAATTTCAGCTGTCGTACCATCGTATTCAAACGGGCTTGGGAAATCTCCAAGTGACGACATGGGCTTTCAACTTCGGTTGGGTTATACATTGAGAGTAGATCTGTAGGTTCGGTGGCAAATGTTGGCGAAATACATATATCTCTCAGTTGGACTTGGACATCTTGGTATCGGAACATTTTCTGAGTGAGATACTGGTAGCTGTGTAGATTGAACACTTTTGTAAACTGTGTTTTTTTTGTCGAGTCTTGCAAATTTGTTCTTGCACGCGTAGCAGTTACCAGTATGATGCCCTTGTGGATATATCCAAATCATTGGGATGCCGAACCCCATTTTTAGGCAGTCTTTTTGACCAGTTATGCAGGTTGTGCACCCAATATATGTACGTCTCTTATAACGGGCAAAGCGAAATATTCCTCGTAGATGCCGGCAGTTTCAGAAGATATTTTGCGTCTACTCCGAGGGCTTGTAAATTTTCCACATACGTAGCAGAACAACGATAGGCCAATTGGACACTTATTCATTTTAATTTATTTTCTTAATATACAAGGCACTAAAACAATGTTCTTTCCGCGAAGTCAAAGTCAAATTAACTACTGCAATCAATGCTTAAATTTTGACTCTTAGGCAAGCATTAAACGGTTCTTTCAAACGTTACTTGTTGTTATTTCTTATCAGTGCAGTGGTTAAAAGCTTGACTCGTTGCTCGCTGATTTGTGTTGGACATTGATAGATGAGTCTTATTAAATTTAATTTAAATATTGTGTACAAATTTATGATACTTATTAATAACACTTATAAGATAAAAAAAAAATAAAACAGCACACAAACATAGTTAGTGTAGCTTTTTTAAAATATACAAATTTTGTTAAGTTTTTTTTTCTAATGGTTAGTTTGCTCAGAACGTTGTCTTTGCTTAAGTTTCTTACTATTACAAGTTGTCACTTAATGTATAAGTATCAAAGGGTAAATTAAAATATTGACGAAACGTGAGGGAAAAAACATTTAAAAAAATGGGTTAAATTTCAGTTTTTTCGACATATTGGCTATAAGGACACTCAAAATATTGATTTTGGGGTTTACAGTCATCTAAGAACTTAAGGCTTAAGTAAAGAATACGGACCATTGAGCTCGGAAAAAAAAAAAAAGTGGGCGTGGTCCGCTCCTTTTTACCGATTTTGGTGGTGTAATTTTTTTTTGGTGCAAAGTAATAGGAGGGGTGTTAGGGAGGGTTAAAGGGGGAAATTTCAATATTTTGAAAAGCTAATATTTCAAAAACTGTTTATTCGATCTTCACAATATTGGTATCGTTAAAAAGATAATTAAAAGACCTTTTATTTGATATGCATATGTTTACATAAATTATATATATATTTTCAGAAAAATAAGAAAAACTTAAAAAACACATATTTTTTTATAAAAAACTATATTTTTCTTAAAAAAATACGTAATTAATAGTATGTAAAAATAAATTTGTCTTAAAGCCCATAAAAATACCTTTAATTTGATGTATAATTTTATATATTAAAACTTAAATTTTGTAAGAAATTTTGTTTTATTTGTGTTGCTGACGATAAGAGAATCAGTAATAATGAGAGTATAGATCCAGAGCGGCTTCGCGGAAAGAAATAGGAAACCGGAAAGGAGTCCTGCGCAGAAATACTGTTGATGGCGTAGCCGGTGTTTGTCCGGCCAGGGTTATTTTTTTAAAGCGCGGCCGAAGGCCGCTCACGCGGAAGGGTGTTCTGCGCGGAAATACTGTTGATGGCGTAGCCGGAGTTTGTCCGGCCAGGGTTATTTTTTTGAAGCGCGGCCGAAGGCCGCTCACGCGGAAAGGTGTTCTGCGCGGAAATACTGTTGATGGCTTAGCCGGAGTTTGTCCGGCCAGGGTTATTTTTTTGAAGCGCGGCCGAAGGCCGCTCACGCGGAAAGGTGTTCTGCGCGGAAATACTGTTGATGGCGTAGCCGGAGTTTGTCCGGCCAGGGTTATTTTTTTGAAGCGCGGCCGAAGGCCGCTCACGCGGAAAGGTGTTCTGCGCGGAAATACTATTGATGGCGTAGCCGGAGTTTGTCCGGCCAGGGTTATTTTTTAAAGCGCGGCCGAAGGCCGCTCACGTTGAAAGATGTTTCGCACGGAAATACTGATTTATGTTTAGGTTTCAAAATTAAATAAAACAACATTAAAAATTAAATAAAACACATCGTTAATACCTTTCCGCGAATCCGCACTGGATCATTACCCTCATTATTACTGATTCTCTTATCGTCAGCAACACAAATAAAACAAAATTTAAGTTTTAATATATAAAATTATACATCAAATTAAAGGTATTTTTATGGGCTTTAAGACAAGCTTATTTTTACATACTATTAATTAGGTATTTTTTTAAGAAAAATATAGTTTTTTATTAAAAAAATGTGTGTTTTTTCAGTTTTTGTTATTTTTCTCAAAATATATATAAAATTTATGTAAACATATGCATACCAAATAAAAGGTCTTTTGATTATCTTTATAACGATACCAATATTATGAAGATCGGATTAATAGTTTTTGAAATATTAGCTTTTCAAAACATTGAAATTTCCCCCTTTAACCCTCCCTAAGACCCCTCCTATTACTTTGCACCAAAAAAAAATTATACCACCAAAATCGGTAAAAAGGGGCGGACCACGCCCACTTTTTTTTTTTTTTCTAGCTCAATGGTCCGTATTCTTTACTTGTTCCGAACTTAAAGACAGACTTATTCTGAGAAGCTTTGCCAAAGAAAGTTTACCAAAAAAGTCAACATTAAAAAATTTAGAGACCGAAGAAAAATTTGCCTTTCTCTTACAATGGGCCACTTTGATGAAAAACTTCAACACAAAATTTTGTATGAAACCACTATTGTAACTCAAAAAAGTAATGATGCAGTTCGATTCGTAGGACCCGAAATAGGGGGAAACCGTCGAGTTTGGTCGTCTTTTTTTTTACTATCACAGTGTTATCGTTGTTCGCTTCACATCATATGAATGTGTGACGTCAAGCGAACAAATTTCCTCCCTCGTTGGCGCAATCTCTAAAATCGATAATTCTTGTTTAGATTTGCTATTTAATGAATATTTTTTGTTCCTTTTCTTACAAAAGAAAATAATAGTTCAAGTTTTGAAAATAAATGGGTCACATTTTTTAACAGTTGTTTGAAAAGATTTGTAACGTTATTTTCTTAATCCCACATTTCAACACTGCCTTCGAGAGAATTTTTAGTTTAATATTTGCACCATAGCGTAAACAGAGAAATCGCCTTTTAGGTAAATAAATTGAAAGTGAACTCCAAATAAAAGTTAGTTTTAAGTTTAATATATGTGTACTGAAATGTTCAGAATATTAAAACACACTCCTTAGTAATTGTTCATCTTTCACGACTAATATTTAATAAACTTTCAATAAAAATTATAGTAGTTTATAAAAAATGTCTTATACGGCGTCATCAACACCGCCGCACAAACTCCGGCTGCGCCATCAATCTTATTTTTGTACACAACTCCATTCCGCACGTGCTTATTATACCCATAATCATCCATTGTGGTCTTATTCCTGCATTCCAATTTTACCTTTAGTACATTCTCTTTTGGGCGGCACCTTGAATTGCTATCAACTCACATAAACCGAACGCAAGTTCAGTGGTTTTTAATTAATGCCGTAATAATGTAGCGTAGTCGGTCTCCTAGCCATGGTTACTAAAACCGTTCTTCGTATTACATACGTATGGCGATTGATCTCAGTATACAGAAAAGTTCAGACAACATCGTTGCTTTTACTTTTTTGGGCTGAGATTTCCTTTACGGAACCAATGCTTTTTTTAGCCAAAGTACTTGGAATATTTCACATTTTTAACAATAAATACTTCTAAATGCGATATTTATATATCTTGCTAATTGCACAATGTTCTAAACACAGTTGTTGTCAGATGGCCGCGAAGTAGCCGATAGCCATTAGCAGGTTGCCTTGCGTAATGGAAATTCAATTATAGTTGCCTAGCGGCTACTAGTTATGCTAGTCTCCATACATAATAGGCGTATTAATAAACTTAATAAAATTTGTAATAAAAAAGCCTACGGGGACACCTCGAATCAAAATCAGAAGGTCCCACCGGCCGGAGGCTCATAGTTTTTAAATAATTTGCTGTTAAAGTGCCGAAAAATGTATTTTTTAACCTCACATTCGGCTTTGTTAAGCAATTAAATGAAAGTGGCGTGCTGCCACACGACGAATATATGTCGAAAATAATAAACTATTTGCGCATTTTACGAGATGATAAATTCATGGCTAACTATTCTAAAGTCGACCCCCCCATGCGCATGTTTCAACAGATATGTTGACTTAAGGAAATCGTCTCCATTTTGTATATGGATACATATAAATTTTTGATTTTCGCCTATTTTTAAATGACTCCCTAGGAGCTGAGGTCCAAAAGAGCAAGAGAGCAAGTCTCTACTTTGGGTGCAAGTCTCCCTAGAGTCCTACAGAAAGAACAGAGGGCTGACAAGTGGGAAATTATTAAAGAAATAACGAAATATTTAACATTTAACGTGTACTTTATGTACATTTGTACATACAAACGCTAGTATTTTACCTTTATCCGCGTCAATATCATTAAAAAAGTCACCAGAACTTTTTACGAACTCGCCGAATTCCTTGCCGGGATGTTTACTGTACACCCAATTGCTTTCCCAATTATCTATGAATGATTTTTATTAAATAATGTAAATACATACATATGTATATATATATTTATGCTACAAACAGTTACCATCATTGAAGTTATCTTTTAAAAACACTTCAGCATTTGCTAATTCAAAAGAAACAAACAAAAACGGTATTAACACTTTTAAGCACATTTCGTTCATACAGAATCGACCAAGTACTTAAGTTAAGAATTTAAACAATTAACTAAAGCTTGTTTTAGATGTGTATTTAAAAGCAAACTATTCGCTTCTATTTTCCTTTTTCGAAGAACTGGCAGCTAAACAGAGATCACTGGAATAATTTGCAACGCACAGATGGTGATCGGTGATTGGTTAAATATCCACCAATAGAATTACTACAACACGAATTAGTGCTTTTATCGACAGGGATGCCAAAGCCAAATGCATAATTAATGAAATTGCCTGATGGGGTATTCACAAAAATTGACAGCCAAACTTAGTAAGGGCAAGTTTTTGGGCAGAATTTTAGTTTAGCACCCCCCGAATTGAAAATCAAGGGGGTGATGGGGGGGTAGAGGAGGACCTCCTGATTACAAATATATAGTTTTTAGCTGCCGGAGCCTTATAGTTTACGAGATATTAACACTTAAAGTTTATAAAATGCACACTATTATATTGGTTATTTCACTGAAAATTACACTATAAACACTTATCTACCGTTTGTAAAATGCAAATTATTAACATTCCCGAACCCGCACAATTAAGAAAATTAATATTTAAACGTTTTATTAGTAAATATTAAATAAATAATATTAAACTAATCAATATAATAGTGTGCATTTTATAAACTTTAAGTGTTAATATCTCGTAAACTATAAGGCTCCGGCAGCTAAAAACTATATATTTGTAATCAGGAGGTCCCCCTCTACCCCCCCATCACCCCCTTGATTTTCAATTCGGGGGGTGCTAAACTAAATCGCAGCCGGTCACAATATAGAGACTTTATTTTGAGACTGAGGCCTTATTTTAAAAATAAAATATGCCAAATGGTCTAAAATTGTAAATATTGTCTATTAGAGACTGAGACGGCTTACTGAATTCGGATATAAGACATTTTATTTTGAGACCAGAGGCTTTATTTTGAAACTAATGAAATCCCACTGGTCTAAAATTGTGACTTTTGTCTATTAGAGATTGAGACTGCTTACTGAATTCGGGTGTCAGACTCTAATAAAGATAAAAGTCACAATTTTAGACCAGTTGGCATCCATTAGACTCAAAATAAAGCGTCTAATCCAAGGCACATTGAACAGGTAGCAGCATGCAACCCTGGGGTATATTTTGTGAATTAGTATGGTCCATCGCGCTTCAAAATAGAGATATCAAATTTGATATTAGAAATATACAATTAGGTTGTTCACGGTAGACTGGTTGTCAAGTTATGTGGTTGTAAAATTAAAAGTAACCTCTGCGCACCGTGAGCACCCTTATGTGTTGGTTATTTGCTTATTTTTACACAATCAGCTGTTCGATGTTTTTCTTGTCACTTAAAATAAATCGTCCTGAATTGTAACTAAAAAATGCCAAAGCACAGCTTAAAATGTCAAATTATAGAATTTAAAGTAAATGCAGCAATGATGGAAATAGAATATTTTAAAGGTAAGTTGCTGCAGCTACACCCGAACTTAAAAGACAAACACTGCGCAATTTAATTTAATTTTCAAACGGTTGATTGAAAAAATGTTTTATTTTTATTACATTTTCAGTCTATTAGCTATTCGATTTTCAGTCTTTTAGTTGATATAATTGTATATTTATATTTAGTTTATTACATTTTTAGGGTTTTTATATCAATAACATACGTACATATTTTTGTTTATATTATTACATTTTTAGTATGTTTCATTTATTATATTTATATTTCATTTTAATTTCATACTTTTTTAGTTTTTCATTATGTTCTAATTCCAATTTTTTAAGTTAAAAATCGTTCTCTACTTTTTGTTTATCTGTTTAGTGTTTATTTTTTTCTAGCTCCTTCGTCCACTCGAATTTCTCTCTTGCAAACATAAGCTGATTTTGCCGGAAATTCATCCGCTCTCTTTCCATAACCGCTAGCTTATCTATGGAAGTATTCTGTTGCCTGCGCTTGAGTTTCTGGCTAAACGTTTCAGCTGCAGAGGACTGCTGTTGTTGTTGTGGGAGCTCTACACTCTCCTCCTCTAATTCGCTTATATTAAGGGTGTTGGTATTTAGGTCAACCGTCGATGAGTTCATTACAACCACCTCAATTTCCTTTGCAGGTGTAAAAATATCGGACAATTGTTCGTAATGAGGACACATTTTAAGCAGCTTATCTGCACATAAACGGAATATTAAAAACTACTACATTAAATAGCTGAGACTAAAATAAATATAAGTTATACCGTTTACAGTAGTTGCACTATCCCCATCCTCCACCCCAGCGCCAGTAGAATTTCTCCATGCATCGGCCTTTTGCATGGTGTTCTTGAGATAGCGAACTTTGCATTTCAGGAGGTTCAAGTTAGCGTCGATGTTTGCATCCTCAGACAATTTTTTATAATATATCTGTGCTGTTGGTTTTGCAATATAATAATAGCAAATTCGAAAAATAATAAACGGTTTGATTATTCGTACAGGAATTTTAAACTGCTAAAACCACGGGACGTTAAACATGGTTATGTCCACGGGAATCTTCCCGTTTATGTAACACAGATATAAGCCACGGTCCGTGACCCCGTAGATACATACGTGAATAGTCATAAAGGCAATAATGACACATTCCGAAGTAACTATATCCAAAATCTCACCTCAATATTTCTGTGCACCTGCATATAACTAAGCAATCTCCTTATTTCGTCCTCTGTCCATTTTTGACCTCGGATTCCCTTATGCGTTTGCGCTTTTCACTAGACATTGGAAAAGGAATATAAATAAATAACAAAATATTTTTATTTTGCTTAAACATTTAAACATTCTTTTACTTAATCGCGAATCCTCTTTTTTATTTCTTTGTAAATAGAAAACAGCTGTAAACACCAGGCCTACCTGATTGTGTAAATTGGTATTATTTTCCAACACAATAAATAAGCATCCAACCACATAATCTGTAAACAAGGGTGTAGGTTGGTCATAGTTCCTGTGTGCCACCTAAATCATTGGATCAACCAGCATTCCCATTTTCTTAGAACGTTTTATTCACAAATCATATTAATACTAACATATCATTACAGTAGTTAAGTACTCCTTAAATCTAAATAATCGTAGTACATATGTAGGTATATACATATATTGGTTCAGTAAAGTAAGTTATAAAAATGTAGATATGATTTCAATATGATAAATATTCGCAAATATGAATCCATGTATGTATATATATTATTACAATATTTCATTGCGAAACTCTTGGCAGATAAGTGGGAAGGAAAAGAAAAATAAGTGTATTTATTAACTAACTGGGTTAATCAATTATTTTATTAAGAAAAATAATATATACCAAAGTCCGTCACCAAATACGAATGCCTTAGCGTTAGGTTCGGTCTCCCTTTAATTTAGGTTATATGTTTTATGTTGACTTTTTTTATAAGTAGGCCTTTTAGTAAATTATAGGTTGTTTTGCTTTAATTATTGATTTAATTTAATTTATTTAATTCATAGGCAGGTTAAGGGAAGGTACTCGGAGGGTACAAACGAGTCATTTATCGTCCCGGTTATTCTCTAAAATTACTTCAGGATATTACGTCAAAACTATTAAATTACCAAATATTCATTTCAGACATTACTTGTCCAATATATAATCACTTAAACGGCTAGATATACTTATTTAGTGCTAATGGTTATTAACAAAATTAATCTCATTGGAAGTAAAAAAAACCGTCTATTCATAGAAATGCCCATCGACCTTCACTTAAAGCACTTGTTATGGTTCCGCATAATTGTTGAGAGCAGCAGTGAAGGCTGGCATGACATTTCGGGTGCTCTGTGGCTAGTCATTGTCGGCTGGGGCGGATTCTTGCCCTCAGTGATGTCCTCTGCGCCATAAACAGTCATGCCTTACAATCAAAATTCATTTCCGGAATTCAATATATAATAATAATATAATAATAACCGCTAAAGAATTTATAAAAAATATTCAAATAAAACCGCCTGTGATGAACGAAAAAAAAACTTTGGAAATCCTTAATGGAAAAGGAAAATAAGAAAACTGCGAACTAAAACGCCGAAAGTGGGGCGCCACCGGTGGTGGTGTGGCTCCTGGTGCTGGCCCACCCTCTCCATGGCTACCGGCGCAACCTAATGTCGGTAGCCCCTATACAAACCTCTGGTGCCTTCCTAATTAAAGGGGAGAAACAGCATTCCCATCATACTCAGAAATTTTTATTTACAATTCATACTAATACCAACATATTAATACAGTATTTAAGTACTCTTTAAATCTATATAATCTCAGTATATACATAGGTATATATTGTTTGAACAAAGTAAGTATTAAAAAATTAGATATGATTTCAATAAGGCAATCATCAAAATGTAAATGTGATTTCAATAAGGTAAGTATTCAAAGTATTAAAATGGTTTCAATATGGTAAGTATTCGCAAGTATGAATCAAGTATAGATACTATTATAATATTTCATTGCGACACTCTTCGCAGATAAGTGGGAAGGAAAAGAAAAGTGTATTTATTAATTAAATGGGCTAATCAATTATTTTATTAAGAAAAGGAATATATACCAAAAGTTTAGTCACCCAATCCGGATGTCTTAGCGTTAAACGGCTGACAGACGGGGGCACTTATGCAAATTAACGAGCTCATATATCTGCATAATATTTTATGCCTGACAGACGACACTTATCTGCATTTAGACATCAGCTGATTTGACAAACGAAATTAAGCTGAAAATGGAAAGAAGGGCAAAAATACGATTGGCAGCTATTTTATTGGCAAAAAATCATCTCGCATTTAAAAAAAAAGCTTAAAATTATTCTCTTGAAGTTGCTAAATAATATTAAAATAACCAATGCATTGGCAAGCATACTCCTTAGCAGCATGCCTCTGTCTTGTATGGTTACACTTCCCGCCGACGTTAGAGAAAGGCAGGTGTGGAAATTTGTGAGTATTTTTTTATTTGCTATGAAAGATATAAATAATGTATACACATGTTTGCTATTCCATGAAGGATCGCTATGGATGCTTTTGGGAACGAGACGTGCCTTCAATGGACGAAAATCGATTCAAAGAAAACTTTCGTGTCAGTAGAACTGCTTTTCGGAGAATTTGTGGACAGCAATATGAGGACATGTATTCCACTTCATAAAAGAGTGGCTATCTCATTGTTCGCTTTAGGATCTGCTGCGGAATATAGAACTGCTGCAAGTGTATTCGGAGATGGACGCAGTACTGTTGGTGAAATTGTTGTGTATTTTTGCCAAGCAGTTTGCTTACTGCATAAATTCCTATCCTACAAACCCACCAGAAATCTAAAAAAATCGCATTTTAATTTATAATAGGGTTTAGTTTTCTTAAATTAATTAAAAAGCAAACCTTTGATAATTTTTGCAGCTCTTTTCTTTAATAACAAACACTTTTTGACAGCTTCTGTATACATTTTGCTAGTTCACAATAGTATTTATCTGTCAAAAGTGGCAGCATTGCCATATTGAAATCACAATATTCAGTACTTATGCACATAATTTTCGTGCATTTATACGACTGCTTATGCGCATTTGGAAGAGGATTATCCATGAGTTAATGCAGATCAAGGCTACTTATCTAGATAACCTTGCCCGTCTGTCAGCCCTTTTAGGTTCGGTCTCCCTTTAATTTAGGTTATATGTTTTGTGTTGACTTTTATTATAAGTAGGCCTTTTAGTTAGTTATACGTTGTTTTGCTTTAGTCATTGATTTAATTTAATTTATTTAATTCATAGGCAGGTTAAGGAAAGGAACTCGTAGGGTACAAAGATGTCATTTATCGTCCCAAGTGAGTCTTACGTCAAAACCCCGTTTATTCACTAAATATTACGTCATAATTTTTAATTATACAATATTAATTCCAGACAGTACTTGTCTAATACCTAACCACCTTAACGGTTAAATATACTTATTTAATACAGATAGTAATTAGCAAAATGAACCTCATTAAAATTGGATAATAGAAAAAGGAAGATGGGAAAAACCGTCTATACATCAACCTTCACTTCAGACACTTTCATTATTTCACTATAATATTGGGCAATTATGATGTTCATATGTACCTTTCTAAAGTTACAAATGGAAAATTTTAATAATGAATAGGATCCAGAAGGGATTGATTGGGTTGTTTTTAATTATCTAACACAACTTAAATTAGTTTACATTCAATATTGGCAAGAGTAGGCAACGAAATATTCATTATATAGTCTTCTCTTTGATATAAATAAAGAATTATTTTCTCTTCCCTTAATTTTCTATACTTATAATAATTTCCGTTCTCACCACCTGATGCAGCAGGCTTTGGTGGGGCCGTGCTGTGGTTGTCTGCTAGTTGTCGTTGTAGTTGCTGTTGCAGCAGTTGTTGTTGTTGCTGCTGATGCAATTTATGCTTTTGCTGTCGCTGCTGATGTTGTTGTTGTTGCTGCCATTTTTGTGCAGGTTGCTGTTACTAATATTCGAGGAGGGCTACCCCTTCACTCGTCTGCTGTTGTCGTTATCATTGCTGCTGCTTTAATGCGGTATTACCGCTACTGCTGATGCAACTGATGCTGTTGTCGTTGTTGTTGATGATGTTGCTGCTGCCACTAAGTGGTGTTGCTGTAGCCGCACGAGGAGGGCCGCCCCTTCACTCGTCTGCTGTTGTTGTCGTTGCTGCCGTCCTTGTGGTTGGTACTGTTGCCGCCACTCGCGCTAGTTGCTGTTACTGTGGTTGGTGCTAGTTTCTGTTGCTGCCACTTTAGTGCATGATGCCACTACTGCTGTCGATGTTGTTGCTGTTGCTGGCACCTTTGGGCATGTTCTGTTATTGTGGTTGGTACTGCTGCCGCCACTCGCGCTAGTTGCTGTTGCTGCCACTTTTGTGCACGTTGCTATTACTGTGGTTGGTACTGTTGCTGTTGCTGGCACCTTTGTGCATGTTGCTGTTACTGTGGTTGGTGCTGGCGCCTCATTCGTGCTAGTTGCTGTTGTCGCCGCTGCCGCACACGCGCTAGTCGTTATGGCCACTTTTGTGCATGATGCCACTACTGCACGAGGAGGGCCACCCCTTCACTCGTCTGTTCTTATTGTCGTTGCAGCTGCCACTAAGTGGTGTTGCCGCTACTTATGTCGTTGGTGTTGCTGTTGCTGGCGATGCAACTGATGGAATAAAAATCTTATCCGCGTGTGAGTGTAGGTTTGTGCCAATAACGTTAAGAGACGAAGTTACCAAAATCCGGCTGGACAATGGGGTCCTCTACCGATACCGATTACAGTTGCTGTTAGCGTGCGAATTACCAAAAAAAAAAAAAACGCGCACTTAGTGTATCACTTTCAGCACTTTTTCACAACTAATTTATTTCGCAAACACTCAATATTTGCTATACTTGAAATAATTTGAACATATAAAATCATTTCTCACTATATATCTATGTGCGAATCTACTACTATGTAGGTAACTCCATGCAATCGAACCGAACACAGAAAGCAGGCGAGATCAACGTGCGACTTGCGTTTGAACGACAACACGAACTACCCGTCAAACCGCCAGCAAACGAACCGTTCGTAAACACGCTCCAAATGAAACTCTGAAAGCCACTCTCTAGTGCCGTGCTGCCAGCGGGTTTTTATATCCGCCGTCACCCATGCAACGGAATTTTCCATGGCATGCTAGGGATGGCCAGCCCTCGCTAACCTGCCATCTCGTCAGCAGCAAGATTTCTTAGGCACAGGGTGGCCTGTCCCTAGTGGACACTTTCATTGTTTCATAATATAATGGCCACATATGATGGTCATTCGTACCTTCAAAGGTTTACAAAGGAAAAGTCGTAATAGTGAATAGAATCCAGAAGGGAATCATTAGGCTGTTGTTTTAATTACCTAACAAAACTTAAATTAGTTTACACTAAATATTGGCAAGATTAGGCAACGAAATATTCATTGCGTAATCTTCTCTTTAATATTAATAAAGAATTTTTTCCCCTTCACTTAATTTTCTATACTTATAATATTTTCGGTCTCACCACCTGATGCAGCAGGCTTTGGTGCTGTGATTGGCTGCTAGTTGTCGTTGTTGTTGCTGTGTTTCTGCTGCCACTATGGTGTTGCTAAGCTGTATGGCCGGCTGCTGGGACGGTGGCTGATGCAACTGATGATGTTGGCGTTGTTGTTGACGTTGTTGCTGTTGCTGGCACTTTGTGCATGTTGCTGTTACTGTTGTACGAGGAGGGCCACCCCTTCACTCGTCTGGTGTTGTAGTTGTTACTGCTTCCGCTTTCCTGCGGTGTTGCCGCTCTGCTGATGCAACTGATGCTGTTGCCGTTGTTGTTGGCGATGTTGCTGCTGCCATTAAGTGGTGTTGTAGTCGCACGAGGAGGGCCACCCCTTCACTCGTCTGTTGTTGATGTTGTTGCCGCTTTGAGGTGTTGCCGCGCTACTGTGTGGCCAGCCGTTGTGACGATGGTTGGTGCTGTTGCCGGCACTTTTGTGCAAGTTGCCGCACTACTGTACGAGGAGGACCACCCCTTCACTCGTCTGCTGTTGCCGTTGTTATTGCTGATGTTGCTACTGCCACTAAGCTGGCGGTGCAACTGATGAGTTTTCGGGCATCGAGCGTAGGAAA
This sequence comes from Philophylla caesio, assembly GCA_963971545.1. Lineage (NCBI taxonomy): Eukaryota > Metazoa > Arthropoda > Insecta > Diptera > Tephritidae > Philophylla > Philophylla caesio. Next base: position 121,384,830 of record OZ020604.1, on the reverse strand, counting down.
TTAATTTTCCAATTGCCCTCAATGCCAACAAAAAAATCCAGGGCGAGTGTTCCGTTCGCTTGTGAAGGACTACGTTTGAGATTGGGCAAGTTGCGAAGACTGACGTAAATTATGATAACCTGATTCCATGATGATGACATGATGAGTCAATAATGCATACCACGCATATACCACTCGACCTGTGCTGGTCTCTTATTATCCTTAATAAGTTTCGAGCAGGTTTATTTTTTATACTTATGGATTTGCGTTTTTTATAGTAATGCACATCCATACACACAATGTATGTATGTCAAAAGCATTCATATGCAAGCGAAAAAGGCGTAAGACGAGGTCCTATATCACTTGTGATTAAAATCCTTTGATTTTATCAATTTTTATGAAAATACGCTGCAGTTTCTTATATCTTTCACATTTCACAATTCACAGCTATTGTTTTTTCAAACGGTAATTAAAAAAGAATTTTCGCACTCAGACACAAGTTGCACTTTTGGCAAACATTTTTTTCTTTTCCGCGATTATGTAAGTTTCTTATGCTTGTTATCCTATTTGAAACTACGGAAGACTTCCATACATAAATAAATAAAATCTCACTTTCACACAAACTTTTCACCTTCACTCAACACTCGACACCTTCCCACTCTGCAAACAACTCTCCACCTCCCGCTCCGACTGCTAACTGCCTAGTGCCGTGCTGCGAGCGGGTTTTTATATCCGCCGTCACCCATGCAACGGAATTTTCCATGGCATGCTAGGGATGGCCATCCCTCGATAAGCTCGTTTAATCGGAATATATTGTTTGAATTATAAGTTATTAAAATGCTTTATACTAATAATGACCAAATAAGAAAAGTTGATGTATGAAATTTTTGTTTTTCTATTTATTTAGTTTGGAATAATCATGAAATTTTGCAATAATTTCGAATATGATATAAATGGTAAATTTTTTCTTGGACTTTTAACGCGCTATATTGGTGATATGGAAAAATGAGAAAAACAATAATTTTTTTGTAATTGAAGTTTGGCTATATCTTTATTTTTAGTAATGGAATTTAATAAAATTAAGCGACATATATCGGAGGCCATCGTTGGCCATCCACCTCTAGGACGATCAGACCGGTTTATTTTTCGTTTCGCTTTTCTCCTTTTCGTTAACGGTAAAATCGCGACACCATGGTGACGTGCGATTTTCCCGCCATCGTTTATTGCCTTCTCTACTTCTTCCACTTTTTCTGTCTCCTCCCTTTTCGCTATACCGTAAAATCACGCCACTACGGCGACGCGTTGCTTATTGCTTTCTCCACTTCTTCTACTATACCTGTCTCCTCCTATTCTGGCATCCTTCCAACTAACATGCATGACGATCTGGCAGCACCCTGAACCTGTGGGCTTTGGCGGCATTGCCAGTCCACAAATTCGAGAGATGCTGCCATCTCTTAGGTCAAACTGAGTTTCAAAACTAAAGTTTTAAGTAAATCCGTTATATTTGGGTATGTCTGGTGTTAGTATTGGATTAGATTTAATAAAGGAATTATCCTTTAATTTAAGAAAGTCCGGTGTTGGTATTGGCTGGTATTTATTAAAGGAATTATCCTTTAATTTAAGGAAGTCCGGTGTTGCGGTGGCTCCAGTGGCGAACTTAGTCGGTCTTAACACCACGCACACCACTGCTAGTTCACAGCGATAGGAAGAACCCAGGGCACGTTGTCTAAAAAGGACATTTGTCTGGCAACAAGCCACCAGAAAGGTAATATGGAAAACGTGCCGTGGCTATTTTGGTTTCTTGTTATTGGCTGCGCGGCCGTTTAAGACATTTTCTTTAGGGAGAACTCGTCAAAACTACGAAAGTAATTGGTTAGACATTTTGAGGAGAACTCGTCAAAACTCCGAAAATTACAGTCCTGGTTGTTAGCGGATTGTCAAATAAATCACGACTCCCGGTGGAAAAGCCATGTACGGCGCTCTGTGTGTGTGTAAGGACAACCCCTCAGCTGGATTCTTTCTTGGAAAACATATGTATTTATATAAAAAATTTTAAACGTGTAATTGAATGTATTGAGAAAACTTGTAAATTGAGAAAGCCAATTACTTTTAGGACGCTCTTCGTGACGGATGGAGATGTCACGGTCGGATGTCAGATGCGTTCAACCTACCAACTGGTTTCCATTCAAGTCTTCTAAGTCGTACAGTGCATTGCCTACTTTTCGCAAAACATGGCATTTTACGTATTTCGGTAAGAATTTGGCATTGATACCCTGTTTGAAGTTGCTTAAGGCGAAGTTTCTACGGAATACTTCCTGCCCTTCCCGGTAGTTTATTACTCTAGCGTTTTTGTTGTACGTGTGAGTTGCTCTATCTTGGGCCTCCTCCAAGTTCTTCCGTATATGTGCGCGAATGTTCACTTGCTTATCAGCTCTGCATGCCACTGGGATGTCATCTTGTCTCAGGCTTCCGAGTTGTTCCAGTATCTTATAGGCTGATGAGTGCTGAATCATATGTCCATGTGATCTTGATTGTCTTTCATGAAAAATCGGATCTTTGAAACAATCTCTCTGTTCACTCGTTCAGAGGCGTTAGCCTGCGGTGAATATAACGCGGTCTTAATGTGAACAATTCCGTAGTTCTTAATAAATTGATGCATTTCCTTTGAAATGAATTGTTTCCCGTTATCACTATGGACATATTGAGGGACTCCGAAAGCTGGATATATTTCTGTAGAAAAGAAGCTAGTGACATTTGACGACTTCGGGTTCTGCATCGGTTTTAGAAAAACATACTTTGAAAAATGATCGAGCACTATAAAGAGAGACTGGTTTTTCCGCTTGGATCCCGGGTACGGTCCCAAGAAGTCGCAATAGGTGGTCTGGACACTTGGTTGGTGGCCTTAGCGCTTTTACAGGTTTCACATCGCTTCACATAGTTCCGTACATCCTTAGCCATCTGCGGCCAGAAGTACTTCGCTCCAAGGTTTTCTGCTTACCTCCATGGTAACTGGCACTCACGTCGTGAAAGCGAATTCCGTCAATCCCTCCGGTAACCACAAACTCCAGAGCGAATCCTCCTCATCCTCCATCCACCTTCGAAACTTGACTCTTTTGTAAATCTTGTTGTCGACTACTCTTACGTCAGGGAGAGCTTCTTCGTTGGTTTTGACAGTCTCACGGAGTTCGGTGTATTCCGTGCTTCCAAACTCTGGAGACTCTAAGTCGACTTCTAAGGGCATAGTAAGATGCGACAGTTCGTCTACGTCAAAACGCGAAAGAGCATCTGGCACAACGTTCAAGGACCCATTTCGATGTTCTATTTTAAAGTCATATCGTTGCAGCAATAGTGACCATCTCGCCAGTCTCCCACTTGAATCCTTTTGCGTCATCATCCACTTAAGGCTGGAATGGTCCGTAAAGATTCTAAAGGGCAATCCCTCTACGTATAGTCTAAAACGCTTTACACTAACTATATCTGCGAGGCATTCCAGCTCGGTGACCGTATAATTGCGCTGAGCATTGTTCAGCTTCTTCGATACAAAAGCTGTAGGATGTTCAGCTCCGTCGTGATCTAGCTGGAATAACACGCCTCCTACTCCTATTTTGGATGCATCGCATTGGATTACGAACTGTTTTGTGAAATCGGGTTGCACCAAGACCGGCGTAGAACTTAACGACACCTTCGACTTTTTGAATGCTTCAGGAGTTAACTTAAACGGGCCAGGTGATTTACGAAGACAATCTGTCAATGGGCCTGCCAAATCAGCGAAGTTGGTAATGAAGAACCTATACCAGTTTGCCATCCCTACAAATCTACGAATATGACGAGGAGATTTCGGTATCGCGAAATTCTTCACCGCTTCAATCTTTCCAGCGTCTACATCCATTACCTATCAAATATCCGAGATAGCGAATTTCTTTCTGGCAGAATTTACTCTTTTCGACGTTGATTGTAAGTCCTGCATTCCGCCGACATTTTGCCACCTCCTTAAGTAATCCCAAGTGTTCCGAGAAGAAGAGCATTACTTTCCTGGAACTGCAAATGCTGTTTTCTCCTTAGAAGATGCCTTTAATTTGATTTGGAAGAAGGCATCTTTCAAATCAATACCACTTATAAAGTACGTGTCCTTTAGTCTGCTTAGCAATCCGTTAATATGCGGCAGCGGATAGGAGTCCTTTTTAGTTACCGCATTCACCTTTCTGGAATCTATGCACAGTCTGACCTTGCCTGGTTTCCGTACAAGGACGACGGGGCTACACCACGGTGAGTTCGATTCCTCGATAACGCCCATTTTGAGAAGCCGGTCGATTTCGCTGAAAGCCTCCGTTTGTCTCGGTGGTTAAAGAGGAAAATGCTTGCTTTTGATTGGAACCGCATCACCCGTGTCTATGTGGTGCGTAACGAAATTTGTCTGCCCTAATCCTAGCTTTTCGAATGACGGAAACTCTTGAACTACCTCCTGCAATGCTATCTTCTGATCAGGGGTGCTAACGCAAATGCTTTCCAGAAGTCAACCCCAAGGTATGCTTTTTCAACTAGCAAAGGGACTAAATATAATCGAATAGTTCGTGTAAGATTCTTGAAAGTAAAAGGCAGAGATATTGAACCGAGTATTTTCTGCTTATTACCGCTGGCAGTATAAACATACGCGTGTAAGGGGCGATAATTCAAGTTATTTTCGCTTAGAAATTCCTCACACCCCTTCCCCAAAATAGGAACGGTAGCGCCGGAATCCAAAAGACCGACAATGAAACTATCCTTAACTTTTGCGCATTTTTGCACGATTACAATATCTTCTCCTGCACCTCAAAACATTCCCTGAAACCATAAACATGGGCTCCTCTGCAAAAATTGCTGCCCTATTTCGCCTATAAGACTCTTCCCTCTGGTCTAAGCTACCGGACAACTGGACCTGACAAGAAGAATCCCTACTCGAGGCCTTCAAAATACGAACTGGATTGGCGTTGGCTTGAAAAATCACCTCAACAGGAGAGTCAGCATTTCTAACCGAACAATTTGGACAACCTGTGTTTACGATTTGGGGCTTATTGACAATTGAAACCTCCATGCATATGACCGATTCTGGTACTACTGGCACTTGGCTCGATACACGATCGTTATGTTCGTGTACTGCCCGCTTCGGGGCCTGGGGTGCCGAACGAGAATCCCCGACTGTTTTCTCGCTCGGGTTCCGGTTTCCCAGTTTACGATGATCCCGTGGACACTTCGGCGTGACCACTCCTTTCAGTCCACACTTGAAGCAAAAGGTAGCTTTCACCGGCTCTTCGCAATATATGTAGGAATGGCCCATCTGATCGCAGTTCCAACACTGAATGCCTGAATTGTCTGGCTTCCGCATCCTTTGATAGTCCAGTGCCCCCACCTGTGGATCACCCTCGCCATTGGCATCTCCATCACATTCATCCGTTGACCTGTCTCGAAGGGTAGTGCGGAACTAGACTTCGATTCTCCTTCAGCACCTGTCCAGCCCTTCTGGCAATATCACGCAGGTCATGTAAGGACTTCGCTTCTGCTTTAAACAGCATCAACTTCAGACTACTAGGCTGGGGCATCCCTTCCGGGGCCTCGTGATTTAGCACCCTTTCCTCTTGCTGAACTTCGCGTGCTTACTTAACTCATCCGGTCATCCTGCTGATTCATGAACTGAATGTCAAAATCCACAAAGTCCAAAACTCAAGTAATATTTAGAAAAAAAAAAATTTATAGTCGCGTCCGGGTTCAAGATTGTAAAAGAAAGTCCAGGAAATGTGGTGTGCCTTCACCGGACTCAGTTGCGCAACAGAGTGTAAGAGAAAAAAATTCACTATGTGTACTATTACCCTTTCTAGCTACCGATTTATCGCGGAAACTGGATAAGGCAAGATCCAAAAGTCGCAACCGCGTACCGGAGTGTGTAATATGAAAAAAACTCTTCAACCGACAAAAAAAACAGTTAGCGTATTGAATATAAATAACGCAGTTAAAACTCTCAAAACAACTTATTATCTGTGTATTAATAAATAGGCATATTGAGTTGGTTAGTTAGATATACGTGTGAAATATACGTGGAAAAAAATCGAAAGTGGTAATTGGGAAAATATCGTTCTATATATTTTAAGGCCTAATGGGAATGCCGACCTCCCCTCATTAGCAAGGCACAAGTTCGAATAAAAACAAAACAAAACACATATTCACTTTCAGTCCTCGCGCACCCGACCGCAATGCAGCAAGGAACAGAAAATACATGCCCCCCTGAGTCTTGCAGGGTGTGCGAGCGGACTGGTCCGCTGCGCGCATACCTATGGAGCGAGACTGGGGCCGTACAAAAAAAATCGTTATTTATAGAAAAAACACTCGGCTCAAGTTAAAGCCATATAAAAACCTAGCACTCTTAGTGGACAGCATAGTACTAGGTTTATGGCCGACATATCGGACAACTGAACAAAAACAAGAAAAAGATGCAATAAAAAACTAAGTGCGTTTAACACTGCCTCATCGGGTGAATACCAACTCCGGAGGACGTGACATTTAGTCGTGGAGAAGCCCTCCGCTCCGGCTCGACCGCCCAGTCCGAACTGTCACGATCGACTCCACACATCCCGCCGCAACGCAGGAAGGGCGGCTTCTACGGCATGCCCCCTGGGACCTGCGGGATAGTGAAGCCTCTCATGGCAGTCCAGGCCGGTCAATCCGGCGAAACGTCAGGCCACCCCTTTGGGTGCCATCTGTTATGGTTACGCATTTTGTTTGAGAGCAGCAGTGAAGGCTGGCATGACATTTCGGGTGCCTGTGGCTAGTCATTGTCCGCTGGGGCGGATTCTTGCCCTCACTGATATCCTCTGCGCCATAAATAGAGAAACTGTCATGCCTTACAATCAAAATTCATTTCCGGCACGGCTGGAATTCAATTTAATAATAACCGCTAAATTAAAAAAAAAATAAAAAAAAAAACCGCCTGTAAAAAATGAAAAAAAAACCTTTGGAAATTCTTAATGGAAACGGAAATAAAAAAAACTGCGAACTAAAACGCAGAAAGTGGGGCGCCACCGGTGGGGGTCGTGGCGCCTGGTGCTAGCCCACCCTCATCCATGGCTGCTGTCGCACACTTATACCAGCAGCCCCTATACAGTAAAGTAAGTAATAAAAATGTAGATATGATTTCAATATGATAAGTATTCGCAAGTATGAATCCATGTATATATATTATTACAATATTTCATTGCGAAACTCTTAGCAGATAAGTGGGAAGGAAAAGAAAAATAAGTGTATTTATTAATTAACTGGGTTAATCAATTATTTTATTAAAAAAAGGAATATATAGGTTCGGTCTCCCTCTAATTCAGGTTATATGTTTTATGTTGACTTTTATTATAAGTAGGCCTTTTAGTAAATTATAGGTTGTTTTGCTTTAATTATTGATTTAATTTAATTTATTTAATTCATAGGCAGGTTAAGGAAAGGTACTCGGAGGGTACAAAAGAGTCATTTATCGTCCCGGTTATTCTCTAAAATTACTTCAGAATATTACGTCAAAACTATTAAATTACCTAATATTCATTTCAGACATTACTTGCCCAATATATAATCACTTAAACGGTTAGATATACTTATTTAGTGCTAATGGTAATTAACAAAATGAATCTCATTGGAAGTAAAAAAACCGTCTATTCATAGAAATGCCCATCGACCTTCACTTAAAGCACTTTCATTGTTTCATAATACAATGGCCACATATGATGGTCATACGTACCTTTCTAAGGTTTACAAAGGAAAAATCGTAATAGTGAATAGGATCCAGAAGGGATTCATTAGGCTGTTTGTTTAATTACCTAATAAAACTTAAATTAGTTTACACTAAATATTGGCAAGATTAGGCAACGAAATATTCATTGCGTAATCTTCTCTTAAATATTAATAAAGAATTTTTTCCCCTTCACTTTATTTTCTATACTTATAATATTTTTCGGTCTCACCACTTTGTGCATGTTGCTGTTACTGTTGTACGAGGAGGGCCACCTCACTCGTCTGGTGTTGTAGTTGTTACTGCTTCCGCTTTCCTTCGGTGTTGCCGCTCTGCTGATGCAACTGATGCTGTTGCCGTTGTTGTTGGCGATGTTGCTTCTGCCATTAAGTGGTGTTGTAGCCGCACGAGGAGGGCCACCCCTTCACTTGTCTGTTGTTGATGTTGTTGCCGCTTTGAGGTGTTGCCGCGCTACTGTGTGGCCAGCCGTTGAGACGATGGTTGGTGCTGTTGCCGGCACTTTTGTGCAGGTTGCCGCACTACTGTACGAGGAGGGCCACCCCTTCACTCGTCTGCTGTTGCCGTTGTTGTTGCTGTTGCCACTAAGCTGGCGATGCTGATGAGTTTTCGGGCATCGAGCGTCGGAATTTAATTTTCCAATTGCCCTCACTGCCACCAAAAAAGTCCAGAGCGAGTGTTCCGTTTGCTTGTGAAGGACTACGTTTGAGATTGTGCAAGTTGCGAAGACTGACGTAAATCTTGGTAACCTGATTCCAGCTCTGTGTACTACATGATGAGTCAATAATGCATACCACGCATGTACCACTCGACCTTTGTTGGTCTCTTATTATTCTTAATAAGCTTCGAGCAGGTTAATTTTCTATTTATAGATTTGCGTTTTTTATAGTAATGCACATCCATACACACAATGTATGTATGTCAAAAGCATTCACATGCACTTGTGATTAAAATCCTTTGATTTTATCAATTTTTATGAAAATACGCTGCAGTTTCTTATATCTTTTATATTTCAAAAGTCACTGCTATTGATTTTTTTTCAAACGGTTTTAAAAAAAGGGTTTTCGCCATCAGACACAAGTTGCACTTTTTGCAAACAATTTTTTCTTTTCCGCAATTATGTAAGTTTATTATGCTTTTTATCCTATTTGAAACTACGGATGACTTCCATAAATAAATAAAATCTCACTTTCACACAAACTTTTCACCTTTTCACCAACATTCGACACCTTCCCACTCTGCAAACAACTCTCCACCTCCCGCTCCGACTGCTAACTACCTAGTGCCGTGCTGCCAGCGGCTTTTTATATCCGCCGACACCCATGCAACGGAATTTTTCATGGCATCCTAGGGATGGCCAGCCCTCGATAACCTCGTTTAATCGGGACATGAGAAATGGGTTTATGGTGACGCGCAACGTTCCCGCCAGAGTTTATTGCCTTCTCTACTTCTTCCACTATTTCTGTCTCCTCCCTTTTCGCTATACTTTAAAATCACGCCATTACGGTGACGCGTGATTGTCCCGTAATTGCTTATTGCCTTCTCCACTTCTTATAATATTCCTGTCCCCTCCTATTCTGGCATCCTTCCAACTAACATGCACGACGATCTGGCAGCACCCTGAAACTGTGGGCTTTGGCGGCATTGCCAGTCCACAAATTCGAGAGATGCTGACATCTCGTCTTCAGTAAGATTTCTTTAGCACAGGGCGCTGTACCTATTGTGCTAGATATGATTGCGGCAGAATTTTAGTTTAGCACCCCCCGAATTGAAAATCAAGGGGGTGATGGGGGGGTAGAGGAGGACCTCCTGATTACAAATATATAGTTTTTAGCTGCCGGAGCCTTATAGTTTACGAGATATTAACACTTAAAGTTTATAAAATGCACACTATTATATTGGTTATTTCACTGAAAATTACACTATAAACACTTATCTACCGTTTGTAAAATGCAAATTATTAACATTCCCGAACCCGCACAATTAAGAAAATTAATATTTAAACGTTTTATTAATAAATATTAAATAAATAAAAATCACCTAATTGCATACACGCAAAATGGTCGGCACAAACATTAGATGAGTGTGTTGCCATATCTAATTCTGCAATCGCGCGATTTGTTATTACAAATTTTCACTCTATATTTTTTTAAAGGTATAGTTGAATTGAAAATCAGGAAAGAGCGCCGATAATGAGTACAATCAAAGGCGACTATGACTATTTTTTGCTTATTCTTTTATGCACATCACCGATATGGCAACACACTCAACTAATGTTATTGTCAACCATTTTGCGTGTATGCAAGGGCGCGATTAGTTTAATTTTATTTATTTAATATTTATTAATAAAACGTTTAAATATTAATTTTCTTAATTGTGCGGATTCGGGAATGTTAATAATTTGCATTTTACAAACGGTAGATAAGTGTTTATAGTGTAATTTTCAGTGAAATAACCAATATAATAGTGTGCATTTTATAAACTTTAAGTGTTAATATCTCGTAAACTATAAGGCTCCGGCAGCTAAAAACTATATATTTGTAATCAGGAGGTCCCCCTCTACCCCCCCCATCACCCCCTTGATTTTCAATTCGGGGGGTGCTAAACTAAATCGCAGCCGGTCACAATATAGAGACTTTATTTTGAGACTGAGGCCTTATTTTAAAAATAAAATATGCCAAATGGTCTAAAATTGTAAATTTTGTCTCTATTAGAGACTGAGACGGCTTACTGAATTCGGATATAAGACATTTTATTTTGAGACCAGAGGCTTTATTTTGAAACTAATGAAATCCCACTGGTCTAAAATTGTGACTTTTGTCTATTAGAGATTGAGACTGCTTACTGAATTCGGGTGTCAGACTCTAATAAAGATAAAAGTCACAATTTTAGACCAGTTGGCATCCATTAGACTCAAAATAAAGCGTCTAATCCAAGGCACATTGAACAGGTAGCAGCATGCAACCCTGGGGTATATTTTGTGAATTAGTATGGTCCATCGCGCTTCAAAATAGAGATATCAAATTTGATATTAGAAATATACAATTAGGTTGTTCACGGTAGACTGGTTGTCAAGTTATGTGGTTGTAAAATTAAAAGTAACCTCTGCGCACCGTGAGCACCCTTATGTGTTGGTTATTTGCTTATTTTTACACAATCAGCTGTTCGATGTTTTTCTTGTCACTTAAAATAAATCGTCCTGAATTGTAACTAAAAAATGCCAAAGCACAGCTTAAAATGTCAAATTATAGAATTTAAAGTAAATGCAGCAATGATGGAAATAGAATATGTTAAAGGTAAGTTGCTGCAGCTACACCCGAACTTAAAAGACAAGCACTGCGCAATTTAATTTAATTTTCAAACGGTTGATTAAAAAAATGTTTTATTTTTATTACATTTTCAGTCTATTAGCTATTCGATTTTCAGTCTTTTAGTTGATATAATTGTATATTTATATTTAGTTTATTACATTTTTAGGGTTTTTATATCAATAACATACGTACATATTTTTGTTTATATTATTACATTTTTAGTATGTTTCATTTATTATATTTATATTTCATTTTAATTTCATACTTTTTTAGTTTTTCATTATGTTCTAATTCCAATTTTTTAAGTTAAAAATCGTTCTCTACTTTTTGTTTATCTGTTTAGTGTTTATTTTTTTCTAGCTCCTTCGTCCACTCGAATTTCTCTCTTGCAAACATAAGCTGATTTTGCCGGAAATTCATCCGCTCTCTTTCCATAACCGCTAGCTTATCTATGGAAGCATTCTGTTGCCTGCGCTTGAGTTTCTGGCTAAACGTTTCAGCTGCAGAGGACTGCTGTTGTTGTTGTGGGAGCTCTACACTCTCCTCCTCTAATTCGCTTATATTAAGGGTGTTGGTATTTAGGTCAACCGTCGATGAGTTCATTACAACCACCTCAATTTCCTTTGCAGGTGTAAAAATATCGGACAATTGTTCGTAATGAGGACACATTTTAAGCAGCTTATCTGCACATAAACGGAATATTAAAAACTACTACATTAAATAGCTGAGACTAAAATAAATATAAGTTATACCGTTTACAGTAGTTGCACTATCCCCATCCTCCACCCCAGCGCCAGTAGAATTTCTCCATGCATCGGCCTTTTGCATGGTGTTCTTGAGATAGCGAACTTTGCATTTCAGGAGGTTCAAGTTAGCGTCGATGTTTGCATCCTCAGACAATTTTTTATAATATATCTGTGCTGTTGGTTTTGCAATATAATAATAGCAAATTCGAAAAATAATAAACGGTTTGATTATTCGTACAGGAATTTTAAACTGCTAAAACCACGGGACGTTAAACATGGTTATGTCCACGGGAATCTTCCCGTTTATGTAACACAGATATAAGCCACGGTCCGTGACCCCGTAGATACATACGTGAATAGTCATAAAGGCAATAATGACACATTCCGAAGTAACTATATCCAAAATCTCACCTCAATATTTCTGTGCACCTGCATATAACTAAGCAATCTCCTTATTTCGTCCTCTGTCCATTTTTGACCTCGGATTCCCTTATGCGTTTGCGCTTTTCACTAGACATTGGAAAAGGAATATAAATAAATAACAAAATATTTTTATTTTGCTTAAACATTTAAACATTCTTTTACTTAATCGCGAATCCTCTTTTTTATTTCTTTGTAAATAGAAAACAGCTGTAAACACCAGGCCTACCTGATTGTGTAAATTGGTATTATTTTCCAACACAATAAATAAGCATCCAACCACATAATCTGTAAACAAGGGTGTAGGTTGGTCATAGTTGGTTATTTTTCCACAGTGTATTTTGTTGTTGTTGAATTAATCATGCAACCACATAACCTGAAAACCAGCCTATCGTGAACAACCTAAATATGTAAACAAAGATTGTTTTGTAAACTAATTTTTTTTTTGTTTGTTTCGAAAATAAAGGCCATGCCACATAAAACTTCTGCTTCGCTTAACGTCAGAGTTTAGCTTTGACAGCAAAGATGAATACATGCAATTATACGAAATTTAAAACATAGGCAACACCGTCGGCAAAGCCAAGCGAAATCTTGGGCAACTCTCATCTTTTCGCTGACATTGACAGTTCGCTCTTACCAATTTTGTTTATTTCTGACATTCGTCTGTTAACGGTCGAAGTATATTTGAAAATTTTCCCACAAAAACGGGGTAAATATAAAATTTAACTGAAATAAATGCTTAAATATACAGTTTTTTTTAATTTAGCAAAAGAAATGGAGGAAAAGTCAATTGAAGCGGTGAAAATGCAGCCAAGCATCTATGACAAAAGCTGCCACCTCTTCCGCAATAAATACCTAAAGGATCGGGCATGGCAGGCAGTTGCGGCTTTTGTGGGAGTTTTGGTACGTGTATTTTATTGAATATAAATATATGTATGTATATACATATGTGATGATTTTCTAAAGGCTATTTCTTCTATAATAGAGGAGCATTGCAGAGCACGGTGGAAGTCACTTCGTGACCGGTTCGTGCGGGAGGTGGCAGCAAAGATGTAATTCCCTTACCCACATTTTCCGCCTTGATATGTTTTTTAAACATAATAAGGCTTCGTGAAGTAAAAGAACTATTAACAAAACATTCATAATGTCCATTATTATGCCGAATGTATGTAAATATGTTTATAAAGTTCCGTGCGATTTTCACAACTCACAATAAATAAACGAAAAGTATGTATTGTCAAAGTTTTATTGTGGCATACCTTTTGCGTTTTTCGCTTTTCTGACAAAGTTACAAATGTCACGTAAAGCAAGTCTTATGTGGCATGGCCTTAAAAGTTCGTTTTGTAAACAAAGTTTGAATTGTTATGGACCACATGCATATATGAAAAAACTCCAATCAGCAGATAATATTATACTACCACTTTATTGTACATTGGTCTAATCTCAAAATAAAGTCTCGAAATTTTGACCTGGTGAAGAGCAAATCACAAAAAATTTAAATACAAGCAAAAATAAAAAACGTGTTTGAGACTTGAGATGAGACTGGGTTCCAGAATTCGGGTATGATACCCAATCCAAAAACTGGCCCATACTAAAGATTGCGTGGGCGAAACAAACTCCGTAACTCAGAGCATTTTTTAAGCAATACAAAAAGATACATACTTACACTGAAAAAGTTAATGAACAAAATTTGCTACTATTTGTTTTAAATTGAAGATTGATCTCTTGACTACACTTAGATATATATATTTTCTGATCGGATCAATAGTTAAAGCACTATATCCAAAAATCGTATAAATAACTATGCGTACTTTTAAAGAAACTCAAACAAAAACAGAAGAATAAAATGACAGCTCAAATACAGCTGATTAAGATGGCAGATGGTATGCGCTATGTGGAGTATAATCAGCTCTGTCTTGGCCGTATGTTGCAAGTTTAACCCCCGAATTCAGTAAGCAGTCTCAGTCTCTAATAGAGACACAAGTCGAAATTTTAGACCAGTTGGTATTCATTACTTTCAAAATAAAGCCTCTAGTCCAAGGCACATTAAACAGGTAGCAGCTTTAAAGAAAATGCAACCCTGGGGTATATTTGTTGATTTGTTGTGCTATGGTTACCGAGAGCGGATTCTTGCCCTGTAAACAAAAAAAAAAAAAAAACCTTTGGAAATTCTTAACGAAAAAGGAAATAAAAAAACTGCGAACTAAAACGCCGAAAGTGGGGCGCCACCGGTGGTGGTTTGGCGCCTGGTGCTAGCCCACCCTCATCCATGGCTGCTGTCGCACACTTATACTACCCCTATACAAATTCCTGTGTGCCACCTAAATCATTGGATCAACCAGCATTCCCATTTTCTTAGAACGTTTTATTCACAAATCATATTAATACTAACATATCATTACAGTAGTTAAGTACTCCTTAAATCTAAATAATCGTAGTACATATGTAGGTATATACATATATTGGTTCAGTAAAGTAAGTAATAAAAATGTAGATATGATTTCAATATGATAAATATTCGCAAATATGAATCCATGTATATATATTATTACAATATTTCATTGCGAAACTCTTGGCAGATAAGTGGGAAGGAAAAGAAAAATAAGTGTATTTATTAACTAACTGGGTTAATCAATTATTTTATTAAGAAAAATAATATATACCAAAGTCCGTCACCAAATACGAATGCCTTAGCGTTAGGTTCGGTCTCCCTTTAATTTAGGTTATATGTTTTATATTGACTTTTATTATAAGTAGGCCTTTTAGTAAATTATAGGTTGTTTTGCTTTAATTATTGATTTAATTTAATTTATTTAATTCATAGGCAGGTTAAGGAAAGGTACTCGGAGGGTACAAAAGAGTCATTTATCGTCCCGGTTATTCTCTAAAATTACTTCAGAATATTACGTCAAAACTATTAAATTACCAAATATTCATTTCAGACATTACTTGTCCAATATATAATCACTTAAACGGCTAGATATACTTATTTAGTGCTAATGGTTATTAACAAAATTAATCTCATTGGAAGTAAAAAAAAACCGTCTATTCATAGAAATGCCCATCGACCTTCACTTAAAGCACTTGTTATGGTTCCGCATAATTGTTGAGAGCAGCAGTGAAGGCTGGCATGACATTTCGGGTGCTCTGTGGCTAGTCATTGTCGGCTGGGGCGGATTCTTGCCCTCAGTGATGTCCTCTGCGGCATAAACAGTCATGCCTTACAATCAAAATTCATTTCCGGAATTCAATATATAATAATAATATAATAATAACCGCTAAAGAATTTATAAAAAATATTCAAATAAAACCGCCTGTGATGAACGAAAAAAAAACTTTGGAAATCCTTAATGGAAAAGGAAAATAAGAAAACTGCGAACTAAAACGCCGAAAGTGGGGCGCCACCGGTGGTGGTGTGGCTCCTGGTGCTGGCCTACCCTATCCATGGCTACCGGCCCTATACAAACCTCTGGTGCCTTCCTAATTAAAGGGGAGAAACAGCATTCCCATCATATTCAGAAATTTTTATTTACAATTCATACTAATACCAACATATTAATACAGTATTTAAGTACTCTTTAAATCTATATAATCTCAGTATATACATAGGTATATATTGTTTGAACAAAGTAAGTATTAAAAAATTAGATATGATTTCAATAAGGCAAGCATCAAAATGTAAATGTGATTTCAATAAGGTAAGTATTCAAAGTATTAAAATGGTTTCAATATGGTAAGTATTCGCAAGTATGAATCAAGTATAGATACTATTATAATATTTCATTGCGACACTCTTCGCAGATAAGTGGGAAGGAAAAGAAAAGTGTATTTATTAATTAAATGGGCTAATCAATTATTTTATTAAGAAAAGGAATATATACCAAAAGTTTAGTCACCCAATCCGGATGTCTTAGCGTTAGGTTCGGTCTCCCTTTAATTTAGGTTATATGTTTTGTGTTGACTTTTATTATAAGTAGGCCTTTTAGTTAGTTATACGTTGTTTTGCTTTAGTCATTGATTTAATTTAATTTATTTAATTCATAGGCAGGTTAAGGAAAGGTACTCGTAGGGTACAAAGATGTCATTTATCGTCCCAAGTGAGTCTTACGTCAAAACCCCGTTTATTCACTAAATATTACGTCATAATTTTTAATTATACAATAATAATTCCAGACAGTACTTGTCTAATACCTAACCACCTTAACGGTTAAATATACTTATTTAATACAGATAGTAATTAGCAAAATGAACCTCATTAAAAGTGGATAATAGAAAAAGGAAGATGGGAAAAACCGTCTATACATAGAAATGCACATCAACCTTCACTTCAGACACTTTCATTATTTAACCATAATATTGGGCAATTATGATGTTCATATGTACCTTTCTAAAGTTACAAATGGAAAATTTTAATAATGAATAGGATCCAGAAGGGATTGATTGGGTTGTTTTTAATTATCTAACACAACTTAAATTAGTTTACACTCAATATTGGCAAGATTAGGCAACGAAATATTCATTATATAGTCTTCTCTTTGATATAAATAAAGAACTATTTTCTCTTCCCTTAATTTTCTGTACTTATAATAATTTCCGTTCTCACCACCTGATGCAGCAGGCTTTGGTGGGGCCGTGCTGTGGTTGTCTGCTAGTTGTCGTTGTAGTTGCTGTTGCAGCAGTTGTTGTTGTTGCTGCTGATGCAATTTATGCTTTTGCTGTCGCTACTGATGTTGTTGTTGTTGCTGCCATTTTTGTGCAGGTTGCTGTTACTAATATTCGAGGAGGGCTACCCCTTCACTCGTCTGCTGTTGTCGTTATCATTGCTGCTGCTTTAATGCAGTATTACTGCTACTGCTGATGCAACTGATGCTGTTGTCGTTGTTGTTGATGATGTTGCTGCTGCCACTAAGTGGTGTTGCTGTAGCCGCACGAGGAGGGCCGCCCCTTCACTCGTCTGCTGTTGTTGTCGTTGCTGCCGTCCTTGTGGTTGGTACTGTTGCCGCCACTCGCGCTAGTTGCTGTTACTGTGGTTGGTGCTAGTTTCTGTTGCTGCCACTTTAGTGCATGATGCCACTACTGCTGTCGATGTTGTTGCTGTTGCTGGCACCTTTGGGCATGTTCTGTTATTGTGGTTGGTACTGCTGCCGCCACGCGCGCTAGTTGCTGTTGCTGCCACTTTTGTGCACGTTGCTATTACTGTGGTTGGTACTGTTGCTGTTGCTGGCACCTTTGTGCATGTTGCTGTTACTGTGGTTGGTGCTGGCGCCTCATTCGTGCTAGTTGCTGTTGTCGCCGCTGCCGCACACGCGCTAGTCGTTATGCCCACTTTTGTGCATGATGCCACTACTGCACGAGGAGGGCCACCCCTTCACTCGTCTGTTCTTATTGTCGTTGCAGCTGCCACTAAGTGATGTTGCCGCTACTTATGTCGTTGGTGTTGCTGTTGCTGGCGATGCAACTGATGGAATAAAAATCTTATCCGCGTGTGAGTGTAGGTTTGTGCCAATAACGTTAAGAGACGAAGTTACCAAAATCCGGCTGGACAATGGGGTCCTCTACCGATACCGATTACAGTTGCTGTTAGCGTGCGAATTACCAAAAAAAAAAAAAACGCGCACTTAGTGTATCACTTTCAGCACTTTTTCACAACTAATTTATTTCGCAAACACTCAATATTTGCTATACTTGAAATAATTTGAACATATAAAATCATTTCTCACTATATATCTATGTGCGAATCTACTACTATGTAGGTAACTCCATACAATCGAACCGAACACAGAAAGCAGGCGAGATCAACGTGCGACTTGCGTTTGAACGACAACACGAACTACCCGTCAAACCGCCAGCAAACGAACCGTTCGTAAACACGCTCCAAATGAAACTCTGAAAGCCACTCTCTAGTGCCGTGCTGCCAGCGGGTTTTTATATCCGCCGTCACCCATGCAACGGAATTTTCCATGGCATGCTAGGGATGGCCAGCCCTCGCTAACCTGCCATCTCGTCAGCAGCAAGATTTCTTAGGCACAGGGTGGCCTGTCCCTAGTGGACACTTTCATTGTTTCATAATATAATGGCCACATATGATGGTCATTCGTACCTTTCAAAGGTTTACAAAGGAAAAATCGTAATAGTGAATAGGATCCAGAAGGGAATCATTAGGCTGTTGTTTTAATTACCTAACAAAACTTAAATTAGTTTACACTAAATATTGGCAAGATTAGGCAACGAAATATTCATTGCGTAATCTTCTCTTTAATATTAATAAAGAATTTTTTCCCCTTCACTTAATTTTCTATACTTATAATATTTTCGGTCTCACCACCTGATGCAGCAGGCTTTGGTGCTGTGATTGGCTGCTAGTTGTCGTTGTTGTTGCTGTGTTTCTGCTGCCACTATGGTGTTGCTAAGCTGTATGGCCGGCTGCTGGGACGGTGGCTGATGCAACTGATGATGTTGGCGTTGTTGTTGACGTTGTTGCTGTTGCTGGCACTTTGTGCATGTTGCTGTTACTGTTGTACGAGGAGGGCCACCCCTTCACTCGTCTGGTGTTGTAGTTGTTACTGCTTCCGCTTTCCTGCGGTGTTGCCGCTCTGCTGATGCAACTGATGCTGTTGCCGATGTTGTTGGCGATGTTGCTGCTGCCATTAAGTGGTGTTGTAGTCGCACGAGGAGGGCCACCCCTTCACTCGTCTGTTGTTGATGTTGTTGCCGCTTTGAGGTGTTGCCGCGCTACTGTGTGGCCAGCCGTTGTGACGATGGTTGGTGCTGTTGCCGGCACTTTTGTGCAAGTTGCCGCACTACTGTACGAGGAAGACCACCCCTTCACTCGTCTGCTGTTGCCGTTGTTATTGCTGATGTTGCTACTGCCACTAAGCTGGCGGTGCAACTGATGAGTTTTCGGGCATCGAGCGTAGGAAATTAATTTTCCAATTGCCCTCAATGCCAACAAAAAAATCCAGGGCGAGTGTTCCGTTCGCTTGTGAAGGACTACGTTTGAGATTGGGCAAGTTGCGAAGACTGACGTAAATTATGATAACCTGATTCCATGATGATGACATGATGAGTCAATAATGCATACCACGCATATACCACTCGACCTGTGCTGGTCTCTTATTATCCTTAATAAGTTTCGAGCAGGTTTATTTTTTATACTTATGGATTTGCGTTTTTTATAGTAATGCACATCCATACACACAATGTATGTATGTCAAAAGCATTCATATGCAAGCGAAAAAGGCGTAAGACGAGGTCCTATATCACTTGTGATTAAAATCCTTTGATTTTATCAATTTTTATGAAAATACGCTGCAGTTTCTTATATCTTTCACATTTCACAATTCACAGCTATTGTTTTTTCAAACGGTAATTAAAAAAGAATTTTCGCACTCAGACACAAGTTGCACTTTTGGCAAACATTTTTTTCTTTTCCGCGATTATGTAAGTTTCTTATGCTTGTTATCCTATTTGAAACTACGGAAGACTTCCATACATAAATAAATAAAATCTCACTTTCACACAAACTTTTCACCTTCACTCAACACTCGACACCTTCCCACTCTGCAAACAACTCTCCACCTCCCGCTCCGACTGCTAACTGCCTAGTGCCGTGCTGCGAGCGGGTTTTTATATCCGCCGTCACCCATGCAACGGAATTTTCCATGGCATGCTAGGGATGGCCATCCCTCGATAAGCTCGTTTAATCGGAATATATTGTTTGAATTATAAGTTATTAAAATGCTTTATACTAATAATGACCAAATAAGAAAAGTTGATGTATGAAATTTTTGTTTTTCTATTTATTTAGTTTGGAATAATCATGAAATTTTGCAATAATTTCGAATATGATATAAATGGTAAATTTTTTCTTGGACTTTTAACGCGCTATATTGGTGATATGGAAAAATGAGAAAAACAATAATTTTTTTGTAATTGAAGTTTGGCTATATCTTTATTTTTAGTAATGGAATTTAATAAAATTAATAAAAGGCTTAATTTTTCGCGCCAAAACTTTCATTTCAGCAAGTTGCCGCTAATAATAAAAAAAACAGTTGGAAAAAAATAATCCGTTCTACCCAAAAAGCGGTATATATGTATACACTCACTTGCTGTCAATTTATACATATGTATACAAAAAAACAAAAAATGTTTTAGTTTTTTGTTAAAAAATATTAATTAGGCTTCTTGCAAAAATTTAACTTTAGTAAAAGGTATTTTCAACATTTTCTGTTGTTGTTAAATAGCCTTTTTCTCGCTGTATTTATTCTATGTTCTGAAAGTTGTATCTGCTCAATATGGTCACACTATTAGCTGACATACAACTTGGCTTAATTTCGGTGATGCCGTAATTATGTTTTAGTATGCGAAATGTCCGGGCAAACGTCGCTGAGGATGTCGCTTTGCTGGGCGAAATTGTGTTTCAGCCACGTTTTTTCGTAGTCTTGACTCCGATGGATCAACATCCATGGTTTAGTTTTTTGTTAAAAAATATTAATTAGGCTTCTTGCAAAAATTTAACTTTAGTAAAAGCTATTTTCAACATTTTCTGTTGTTGTTAAATAGCCTTTTTCTCGCTGTATTTATTCTATGTTCTGAAAGTTGTATCTGCTCAATATGGTCACACTATTAGCTGACATACAACTTGGCTTAATTTCGGTGATGCCGTAATTATGTTTTAGTATGCTAAATGTCCGGGCAAACGTCGCTGAGGATGTCGCTTTGCTGGGCGAAATTGTGTTTCAGTCACGTTTTTTCGTAGTCTTGACTCCGATGGATCAACATCCATGGGAGTCGGTTGCTCCTGCTTGTCATTCCTATTTTTATTTCTGATCTGTTTATTTGTAAAATGGGGATTTTCCTGTTAATGTTGGACCTTCTTCTCTGAATTGCTGTTTCTTCTTAGTTTATTTTGGTCTTCAATAGACCTTGCGAAACTGGAAGCGAATAAGTACCTATCCCTATTTGACTCAACCTCTTATGCTAAAGCCAGAGCGCTAGGTAGGTCATTAGGGCGGGAAGCAAACAATATGTCGCATAAAGGTCTTTTAAGACCTGATATAAAAACTCTCGCTCTATATTTTACCCAAATTGGTTCTGCTATTTGACCCTCGTGGCTCATATTCGTTTTATTCGTGAGGAGAGTCAATATTTGCTCAAACTCGTCGAAATATTGCAGTACTGAGATATTACCCTGTCTTAAGGTGGAGAGTTGTTGTTCAATTAAATATATCGGACGTTTGTCCGCGTATTAGGACCAATCAAGCGAAATGGCATCGACGGAACCTTTTGTTTTGTTCGTAATTATACCAACTGATTGATATTGCCTAGAGCTTCCCTGGTAACTCCTAAACACTTCGCATGCTTTATGGGCAGCCTGTCGCAGGAGACCTATGAACCAATTTGTCCGTCAAATTCTGGCAATGATTTTACCAGATCCGGGGGATCTTCGCACTTCACCAGGGGTAATATTTTTATCGGTTCGCATATTTTAGGAGTTTTCTATTATCAAAAGAATCAGTCACAATCTTTTTACAACGTCGGTAGACACTCCTAATTTTTTATATAATTTCTCCAAATTTAATTCACAAATTAAAATCTTTTGTAAATTGCTTTCACTGCAATTCCTCTGAAAAAATGTCACCGTATTTTTTTGTTGAAAACTAAAATTTAAATTACATGCAAACTTTCATGATTTATTTTCCGGAAAAATTTCTGTTTGTCGGATCATTCATCCACAATTTTTACAATATTTTTTTAAATATTTTAACCGTTCACTTAATTTTTTTAATTTTAATTTTTGTTGGACACTCTACTTACAATACTCTCAATATATTTTTCATATTCTCGTAAATCTGCTCTTCTGATGGGTCGTTGAATTCGCCGTAAAATTCCTTCAACCTCAGTAGTTTAGCATGCAAAATCCTTGATGATCTGCTTTTTGATGAGTCCTTGGGTCCTGCGAAATCGTCGTTATAGGGTAGTTTATTTAACCGCAACAGTAAATATTCAAAAGCCTGGTATTTATTTGCTGATGGGTCCTTCGAAGTCTCCTTTACCCGGTTGGGCGCCAATTATTTCGATGCACTTGCGTGCTTTATTGAGTCTGCTTCCGAACTAAAAACTGCACCTGACTTAGTGCTACGTCAAAGTCTTAGCCGTCCCAACCGCCTCTGCTGCCGTTGCTATAGCTAGTGCATTCGCCCGCTGCTGCCGTTGTTCGTTGATGTCGTTGTTGTTGTTAGCTGGTCCGCTGCCTGTTGCATTAGTGCAATGTCAGCAGATCCTACGGCTATGTGCAGTTTTAGTAGTTGCTCGTCGCTGCCGGTCCGCTGCCTGTTGCATGTGTGCTATGTCAGCAGATCCCACGACTATGGCTATTGGTAACGAATTAGGTTGGTAGTAATGTGAAGCATTGCCCTGAACGGATGTTAGGCAGGCTATCGTTTCGGGTTAACTTACATAGACGCAACCCATTAGAGAATTTTTCGCCAGCAAATCTTGAAATTTAGCAATATCTTTTGGGTGTTCATTTTATTATATACACACATTATACAATTTACATACGTATATTTCAACTACGTATATAATATTTATATATTTATTTAAACATACAAACGTATATTTCCACTATGTACTATATTAAACAAAATCCGGATTCCAGCATTCGCTAACGCTAAAACTCTTAAGATCGCTAAAATTTCAAACGCTTAAAATTATCCAAACTTTTGGCGATTTTTGTTAAATGCGATTCTGGCTTTTTCATCGCCAAAACTCTCCAAGAGAATTCAATATACTTTTATTCGCCGCAGGCGTCGGTGGAGTAGTTGAAGAAAAATGTCAGATTTTGTTTACATTTAAGGCACACAAGTGTATAGTTATTTTGTAAAAATTCTAAATACTTGTATAACTTTGCACAATCTTATGATATTTAATAATTTTAATTATGATGTTGAGGATGTTGATAGCATAAGTTTTAACGATGAGCTTAATTATGGTAACGAAATAACTAGAAATCATCAAGACAATGCTGCAAGACAACAATTTGTAAACAACTTACTTACTTAATTGGCGCAACAACCGCCTAAGCGATTTTGGCCGAGGTCAACAAAGCACGCCAGCTGTCCCTATCTTTTGCTAACTGGCACCAATCGGAAATCCCAAGTATAGCCAAGTCTTTTTCCACTTGGTCTTTCCAACGCAGAGGAGGTCTTCCTTTTCCTCTGCTACCACCCGCGGGTACCGCGTCAAAAACCTTCAGGGCTGGAGCTATTTCATCCATTCGTACGACGTGGCCTAGCCAGCGGAGCCGCTGGTTCTTAATCCGCTGCACTATATCTACGTCATTGTACAGCTCGTACAGCTCATCGTTCCATCGTACACGGTATTCGCCGTCGCAAAGACGCAAAGGTCCATAAATCTTTCGAAGAATCTTTCTCTCGAACACTCCAAGAGCTCTCTCATCGGATGTTGTCATCGTCCATGCTTCTGCGCCATACAATAGGACGGGCATGATAAGAGACTTATAGAGTATGGTTTTTGTCCGTCGAGAGAGGACTTTACTGTGCAATTGCCTACTCAGTCCGAAGTAGCACTTGTTGGCAAGAGAGATTCTGCGTTGGATTTCAAGGCTGACGCTGTTATTTGTGTTACTGCTGGTTCCTAAGTAAACGAAGTCCTCTACTTTTTCGAAGTTATAACTGTCAACAGTGATGTTTGATCCCAGTCGTGAACGTGCCGACTGTCTATTTGATGACAGGAGATACTTCGTCTTGCCCTCGTTCACCTCCAGACCCATACGCTTCGCTTCTCTATCCAGTTTGGAGAAGGCAGAACTAACTGCGCGGTTGTTAAGACCGATGATGTCAATGTCATCGGCGTACGCCAGCAATCGCACACTCTTATAAAAGATGGTGCCTTACCGATTAAGTTCTGCGGCTCGAATTATCTTCTCCAGCATCAGGTTAAAGAAATCGCACGACAAAGAGTCACCCTGTCTGAAACCTCGTTTGGTATCAAACGGCTCGGAGAGGTCCTTCCCGATTCTGACGGAGCTGGTGGTGTTGCTCAACGTCATTTTACATAGCCGTATAGGTTTTGAAGGGATACCAAATTCAGACATTGCGGCATATAGGAAACTTCTTGTCGTGCTGTCGAAGGCGGCTTTGAAATCGACAAATAGATGGTGTGTGTCGATTCTTCTTTCTCGGGTCTTTTCCAAGATCTGGCGTATTGTGAATATCTGGTCGGTGGTAGATTTACCAGGTCTAAAGCCACACTGATAAGGTCCAATCAGTTCATTGACGGTGGGCTTAAGTCTTTCACACAATACACTCGACAGAACCTTATATGCGATGTTACGAAGACTAATCCCGCGATAGTTGTAAACAACTACATACTTTATTTAGTAAGATCTATATAATTGCCAAATACGATAAAGATTTCCAACAATTGAAAATAGAAATAGCACCCACGAATTATTAAATTTTTGAATTTGGTTAAAGCATAGATAAGAATTTATAGTAAATCACCAAATTTTCGCACGAGGAATGTGTAAGAACCCAATTTGATATTTCACTCGGCATTGTATATATTTAAGTAGTTATATTTTACAATAATTAAATTAATTAAAAGTTCAAATTAAAAGAAGAAGAAGATATAACGTTATTTCAATATAAATTACAGTAAAATTTTCTTTGTGAAATTGCACGTTATTGGATATATAAGTAATTCATTAACAATAATAGTACGTAACAAATGAAATGCTGTCCTACAGCTTTAGGAACTTAACCTTCAGCTTAAATACTAATTTAGTTAAATAAAATGCTGTTCTATAGTTCAAATACTAACTCATTTGCCTAAAAGGCTATTCTACAGCTATAGTTTTTCATTTTGTTCTATTAATTACAAACGTTTCTTTATTATCAAGCATTGTAAACAAACAATAATAAAAATATTACCTCTTATTTATTGTCTCTGATATTTTTAGCATCAACATTTTCTCGTCGCTAATTTTACATTTCTTTTAGCGAAAAATGGAGATTTTTAGCGATGGAATATACGCTGGAAAAGGCATTTTAGCTGTACGAGCTGTCAAAAAGGGTTCACTCATTTTATCCGGTTCATTTTGTTCATCGCTAAAATCTGCTAAAAATGGAAAATTTTGAGGGATGCTTTTGTATGACCGAATCGCGAAAATGGCCAAAAAACACCGCCACAAAACCATATTCATTTTCCAGCTTCTCTGTGGCACAAAGTGCAACATTTTCTATTAATCAGGGTTTTGTTTTGTATTTTGATTTTCTTCTGATTTTCCGACATGGTGGAAATTTGGTTTTGTGACATACCGGCTTCGGCGTTGGCCAATCTTCAATGTCGTTTTCGTTTTGAGTAATTAGTATTGGTCGTGCTGTATTTATTGCTGTCTATTGATTTTCAGGTATTGGATTCAGTTTTTCGAAATGTTTGCAACTTTGGTGTTTTATCCTATTGGTATCTGAATTTTCGTCTGTATAAAATTCTGTTGAGTGAGTTTTTCATGCTTCGGTTCTCTTCGGGGTTTCTTTATACAGGTAGAAGTCGGTAATCTTAGTTTTGTGCAACATTTAGTTTTGGTTCTGTGTCTTGTTGTCTGTCTTTTTTCCTATGCTAT
Source organism: Philophylla caesio (assembly GCA_963971545.1). NCBI lineage: Eukaryota > Metazoa > Arthropoda > Insecta > Diptera > Tephritidae > Philophylla > Philophylla caesio. The sequence goes on along the minus strand of OZ020604.1, from coordinate 121,358,964 downwards.
TTTTCTGTCCTTTGTATACCAACTTAAGCGGTTCGAATAGGTATTTGTCTGAATAGGTATGTGTCTGCTCGTTTATTACTCTTTCATCAAAGGTTCTCCATATTTTCGAGTACGTTCAGGCGGCGTCCCTTCTAATGCACATGAAGTAGTTTGGCTGTCTTCTTAATATTTGCTGGTGGACATGTATTGCTGAACATGTGGTTAGCGAAGTTCGACTCAGGTACAGTGGTCGGCTTTCGTACCCTTTTGTTGTAGTCCGCTATATATTCGCGGAATTGTGTTCTTATTTTCCGTCCTGTTTGGCAAGAAGGTCTGCGACATCTTTATTCACAAAGTCGGCTACACCCATGGGATATGGGTAAAGTTTAGAGCAAACCGCTTCGTCGATTTTTGTTCTGGTTGTAGCAATTATATTGATATTAAAGGGTAGCGACTCGTTAGGGGCAGCAAACGCCCTATTTTTACTTCTTATAATTTTACAAAAGTTTTCACGAACGGAAGAAGGAATTTCTTCACTTCTAATGTCGATAAAGTTTATGTTTTTGCATTCATGGAACACAAGTCTTTCACTTCCAAGGTCATGCCTTATTGTTCCCGTACGTAAGTCTATTTGGGCGTTTACTTTATAAGGCAAATCAAGTCCGATTATGCCCTCAAATGTTGTTATATCCGGAAGTATAAACGCCGAACATCTTAATTGTACACTTTTGTCTTACAGGGCTATTACCATGCAAAGACTTTACTATAAATGGTGTGGATGCCGGGATAATATTTTTCAGGTAGGGTGTCGGTTTAATGTAATTTTTGGAAGCTCCCGAATCTACCAGTAGTTTTATCTTTTTCCTTTGATAACCTACTCCACGTTCAATCCACGGAAGTAGGGATTTTCCCCTAAAATATTCAATTGATCCTCTTCGAGGTCTTCAATTTCGCCCTCGGCTTCCTGGTTATAGGTTTGGTCATTTACACTTTCTTGATTTAATGTGTTAATTCGATGCATTTTTGGTTCAGTAGCTCTATCGGAATCCCCCTGTCGTTTTCCCTGCTGTTGATTTGCTCCTGCTTGTCATTCATATTTTCATTTGTGATCTGTATATTGGAAAAATGGGGATTTTTCGGTTAATGTTGGATCTTCCTCTCTGGATTGGTGTTTCTTCTTAGTTTATTTGGGTCTTGAATAGACCTTGCGAAACTTGAAGCGAATAAGTACCTTTCCCTATTTGACTCAACCTCCTATGCTAAAGTCAGAGCGCAGGGTCATTAGGACGGGAAGCAAACAATATGTCGCATAAAGGTATTTTAAGACCTGATATAAAAACTCTTAAAGCATCCGCTCATGGGTTATTATCGATTTATTCGTGAGGAGAGGCTATGTTTTCTCAACCTCGTCGAAATATTGCAGTACTGAGATATTACCATTATTATCAATTAAATATATCGGACGTTTGTCCGCGTATGTAAAGTCCAATCACGCGAAATGGCATCGGCGGAACCCTTTATTTTGTTCCTAATTATACCATCTGATTGATAGTGCCTAGAGCTTCCCTGGTAACTCCTAAACACTTCGCATGCTGTATAGGCAGCCTGTCGCCAGGAGACGTACATATGTACCAATTTGTCTGACAATGATTTTACGAGATCCAGGGGCTCTTCGCACTTCACCTGGGGTAGTATTTTTACCGGTTCGTATATTTTAGGAGTTTGACCGGTTGTCAATGTAGTCAGTTCTTCCGTCAACCGATGTAACTTAACTTCAAATGTTTGTCTTTGTTGCTCAAGGGCTCCTGAGACGGCTGATTGAACCACTGCGGTTACCTGATTTAGATCCATTTTATTTTTCACTTGCAAATTAGCAATAGGTTAGGTTAGGTTGAAGTGGCTGTCAGAAATTTAGCAATTCTTTCTAACAAATTTTCTAGTTCTGGAACACTCATAGACTTTAAAAAACAAAATTCATGGAATCGTTTCTATTATCGAAAGAATCAGTCACAATCTTTTTACAACGTCGGTAGACGCTCTAATTTTTTATATAATTTTTCCCAATTTAATTCACAAATTAAAATCTTTTGTAAATTTCATTCACTGCAATTCCTCTAAAAAATTGTCACCGTATTTTTTTATTGAAAACTAAAATTTAAATTACATGTAAACTTCCATGATTTATTTTCCGGAAAAATTTCTGTTTGTCGGATCATTCATCCACAATTTTTACTATATTTTTTTTTTTTTTTCTACGTTCACTTATTTTACACTTACAATACTCTCAATATATTTTTCATATTCCCGTAAATCTGCTCTTCTGATGGGTCGTTGAATTCGTCGTAAAATTCCTTCAACCTCAGTAGTTTAGCATGCAAAATCCTTGATGATCTGCTTTTTGATGAGTCCTTGGGTCCCACGGCTATGTGCAGTGTTAGTAGTTGCTCGTCGGTGCTTGCCGCTGCCTGTTGCATGTGTGCTATGTCAGCAGGTCCCACGACAATGGGTATTGGTAACGAATTAGGGTGAAGGTAATGTGAAGCATTGCCCTGAACGGATGTTAGGCAGGCTATTAGGAAATTTTTCGCAAACAAATCTTGGAATTTAGCAATATCTTTTAGGTGTTCAAATTTATTATATACACACATTATACAATTTACATACGTATATTTCAACTACGTATATAATATTTATACATTTATTTAAACATAGAAACGTATATTTCTACTATGTACAATACATTTTTTTTTTGTTGGAATCAGGCACGAAACAACGCGTGCAGAAAACAGCACTCAGACTTTATGCCGTCCATTGTACTGTTTTCATGTTCCTTTTAATCTGTTTTAAACCTGCGCGATTTACCAACTGTGGACAAGGCGCAAGAGAATATACATATGCGCAGTAGGCATGCTTGTCGTAAAAGGCGACTTAAATCCCATTGGTGTCTGTGTCCCGACTGGCAGTCATGCGTCTTGGGAAGTAGGAGGATGACGGGAAAAATTCCCTCTAAAATACCCTCCAACCCTGGCAGTTTGGGACAAAACTGCACAGTACGGCAATGGCACAACTAAAGGATTGTGATACTCCAGGTGGTACAAACGCATGTGGAAATCCACCCGCAGTGTCGGCAGGGGCACGGATTCTGGAGGCCCCAACCATTGCTAAATATCCTGTGTCATAGACCAGGAGCGCATCCTGGAGGAGAGTAAAGAGGTATTACCAATTCTCTCTTCTTCACAGTCGGAAGGGGACGCACGTCTTGCAGGAGATGCGTGTCGGGGGCAGGTCGCTGGGGGCCCGGTCAACTTATTGTGAGACAGTGAAAGGCCCTCCGTAATTGAGAGGGCGGATTCGACATGGCAGACGACTACTGCAGAAAAAAAACACGGCAAGAGCCATCTGATCCGAGCCGTCATTGCCTCCGGCCCTGAAGCCAATGCCCGTGGTTATAAGGTGAGGGTTGGAACCATTATGGTGAAATGCCTTTCCCAATCAAACTGGGATTGCCTCAAGGCTGTGGTGCAAAGAATACGATTCACTGTTTACAGTGAAGAGCGCAAGCCTCTCAGAAAAGCGCTCTGCTGAATTCCAGATCCAGATCTGAGGACCGCAGATGTGCTTTCCTGTTTCCGTGCCCAAAATCCGGGAGTATACACCGAGCACTGGGGTGTCATTTCTCACAAACAAAGTAGCAACCGGGAAGGGAGCGAAGGTGCTACTCTGGTGGTGAAAATGGACCAGAGCTCCGAGGTTATCCTCGGGTCTAAGTATGGAAATCGCCTAAGTCTCTTCCTCGGGACCGTCTCATTAATAGTTGATCCCAAATGAGTGACCAAGGCGATGCATGGTACCATCCAGTGACGGTTACTCAGATCAATTTGCAGCACTCTAAAGTCGCTACTTCTCTTATAAGTAGAAGGTTAACCATGCTGCACAAAAACCCTCACATAACAACCATTCAGGAGCCCTGTGGACTGAGTGACTTACGTGGTGCCAACATCTTATATGACGAAAGCTCGGTCAGACCGAAGACTTGTCTTATAGTGTCTTCTCACTTTGCTGTAACTAAAGCTTGTACAGTTCTGCTGTCAGGACTTGGTGGCAGCGAGGCTGAGCTTCAAGTGCAAAAATGGGTGGAAACCTCCGGGGAAGGCGGCCAGTCTTGTGGAGTATTGTGAAAACTGAAACGTCGGATTGATCCTCTGTTGCGACGCTAATGCCCAGAATAAAATCTGGGGCAGCAGCAAATGCAACGCGAGGGGAGATCGGCTTTTTAAGTATATTCTGTCAAGTGGGCTCAGCAGCTTGAATGAGGGCTCTAAGCCAACATTTTTCACACCCAAGAGGCAGTAAGTGATTGATCTAACTCTTTCTAACTCTGGGTTAGGGTGGTCAGTCCTTAACTGGAGGGTCCTGAGAGAAGACTCGCTTTCGGAACACAGATATATCGAGTTTCAACTTGGCGAGGTATTGAAGCTGTACGAAGCTTAAAAAAAATCGGACTGGTCGTGTTTGAGGGAGGAGCTTGGGAATCAGATCTCGGCGCCACCTAGAATACGATCCACTCATGCCATTGATGAGGCAACGACTGCCCTACGTGATAGTTTGAATAAGGCCTGTCCGACTCGAACACCTCTAAGCCACACGCCTGTTCCCTGGTGGAACAAGCAGCTGCGGAAGATGAGAGTTGAATCGAGGAAACATCTTAACCGGGCCCTCAAAACTAATCTTGAGATGGACGGGGAACAATATCGCTGCACTCAATGAGAGTATACGAGGCTAATTCGCTGTGCGAAAAGGGACTCTTTCAAAAAATACTGCAGCGGGATTGAAACCTTGGGTGTAATAGCTAGACTGGTAAAAGTTCTGAAAAAGGACCTATCCGTAAAGTTGGGTTCGCTCAAGAGGCCTGATGGCTCTTTCACAGAGACCAGGATGGAGACTTACTCTCTTCTTCTAGAGACTCACTTTCCTGAAAATCAGGTGATGGTTACGCCCTCTTCTCCCTCGACAGGGGAGAGAGGGAATGCGAGAACCACCGCGACAAGGTATGACTGGTTTGTTGCCAGAACTGTGGGGAGGGAAGATGCCATGATATATGCTATTGAGTCTTTTGAAAGTTTCAAATCGCCCGGTCCGGAAGGCATCGCACCTATTGTACTAAAAGAAGGTGTCGAGCTCGTGTTGGCGCCCTTGAAAAATATTTTCATAGCGTCGCTCGCACTTGCTTATATACCACAATCTTCGAGGCTCGTAAATGTCCCCTTTACACCAAACGTTGACAATGACGACTACGCTAGCCCCAGAAGCTACAGAGCTAATAGCATGACATTATTCATGCTAAAATGTCTGGAAAGATTAGTAAGGCTACGCATTCGTAGAAAGGCGCTGTCATCACATCCTCTGTCTTTGCATCAACATGCCTATCAGACGAGACGGGGAGACGGCTTTGCAAAATCTGGTTGCCAGAGTTGGCGAGGTCGTCGATAGGAAACAGTTCGCCCTGGACATTTTTGTAGACATTAAGGGTGCTTTTGACAATGCCACCTTCGGTGGCATGGAGTAGGTCCCTCGATGGTATCAGGATTCAAGCAGAACTTCGAGTTCCCTGAGGCTGAGTGCTGGTGTAATGCCAAGACTGGGTCAGGATCTGGAGTTTTTATAGAAAAAAAATGAGGATAAGCTTCACTTTTCTCTTGGGAATATGCCTCGGTCTTCCAGACCGAAGTATTTGAACTCTCAAGGCCATGGGCTACGTGGTGGAAAGTAGGTAGAGGGGGAGGAGTATACGGTGACAGCCACGCTGCACTCAAGACATTGCCCAGCCTTCTAACTACTTCGAAACTAGTTTGGCAATGCAAGTCCCGACTGAACTATGCTGATAAGCATAATGAACTTGCTTTACTCTGGGTGCCTGGTCACTCGGGAGTACCTGGTAATAAGACATCTAACCATTTGGCCAGAATTGGCTCGGATCAGGTGTTCCTTGGCCCGCAGCCAGCTATAGCACTCCCACCTTCGGCCATCGATGCCACCATCAGAAACTGGGTTAATACTTCAGTCAGAAATGACTGGGAGGCGTCGAGAGGTTGCAGATGGGAAAAACTCATGTTACCTTCAATCTCAGAAAAACTATCAAAACACTTGCTCTCGCTTAACAGGCGAGACTGCAGGCAACTTGCTGGACTGTTCACCGATCACTTCACGTGGCATAGACACCTGACAACGATAGGCGTACATGACAACCCCATATGCCCATCCTGTTCTGAAGAGGAAGAGACGGCGGAACACTTTCTGTGCTTCTGCCCCGCCTTTGCATGAACTAGATATGAGGCATTTGGTCGCGACGTGTTGAGAGACGAACACCTGAGCTCTTTGACACCCCAGAATCTGCTAAGATGGACTATATTAAATAAAATCCCAGTCCGCGGATTTTAGTTTGGCTGTCCAGCAGCCGGATTCCAGCATTCGCTAACGCTAAAATTCTAAAAACCATGCCATGCAAGGACTTTACTATAAATGGTGTGGACTCCCGGATAATAGTTTTTAGCTAGAGTGTCGGTTTAATCTAGTTTTTGGAAGCTCTCGCATCCACCAGTAGTTTTATCTTTTTCCCTTGATAACCTTCTCCACGTTCAATCCACGGTAGCAGGGATTTCCTCCTAAAAAATTCAACTGCTCCTCCTCGGGGTCTTCAATTTCGCCCTTGGCTTCCTTATTATAAATTTGGTCATTTACACTTTCTTGATTTAATGTGTTAATTTGTTGCATTTCTGGTTCAGTAGCTCTTTCGGAATCCTCCTGTCGTTTGCCCAGCTGTTGATTTGAACTTAAACCATGTCTATTATTATTTCGGTACTGCTGTTCGATTTTGGTGGTTCTCTGCGATGGTCCCGTACGCCAGTTTACTTTTTGTCGTAGTCTTGACTCCGATGGATCAGCATCCATGGGAGTCGGTTGCTCCTGCTTGTCATTCCTATTTTCATTTTTGATCTGCTTATTTGTAAAATGGTGTTTTTTTTGTTAATGTTGGATTGGTGTTTCTTCTTAGTTTATTTTGGTCTGCAAGAGACCTTGCGAAACTGGGAGCGAATAAGTACCTTTTTCTATTTGACTCAACCTCCTATGCTAAAGCCAGAGCGCTAGGTAGGTCATTAGGGCAGGAAGCAAACAATATGTCTCATAAAGATCTTTTAAGACCTGATATAAAAACTCTTAAAGCATCCGCTCTAGATTTTCCCAAATTGTTTCTGCTATTTGACCCTCATGGGTCATTATCGTTTTATTCGTGAGGAGAGTCAATATTTTCTCAACCTCGTCGAAATATTGCAGTACTGAGATATTACCCTGTCTTAAGGTGGATAGTTGTTGTTCAATTATATATATCGGACATTTGTCCGCGTATGTAAAGTCCAATCACGCGAAATGGCATCGACGGAACCCTTTGTTTTGTTCCTAATTATACCAACTGATTGAAAGTGCCTAGAGCTTCCCTGGTAACTCCTAAACACTTCGCATGCTGTATAGGCAGCCTGTCGCCAGGAGACCTATGAACCAATTTGTCCGTCAAATTCTGGCAATGATTTTACCAGATCCAGGGGCTCTTCGCACTTCACCTGGTGTAGTATTTTTACATGTTCGTATATTTCAAGAGTTTTCTATTATCAAAAGAATCAGTCACAATCTTTTTACAACGTCGGTAGACACTCCTAATTTTTTATATAATTTCTCCCAATTTAATTCAAAGATTAAAATCTTTTGTAAAATTCATTCACTGCAATTCTTCTGAAAAATTTTCACCGTATTTTTTTGTTGAAACCTAAAATTTAAATTACATGCAAACTTTCATGATTTATTTTCAGGAAAAATTTCTGTATTCTGAAATCGTCGTTAGAGGGTTTTTATATAGTTTATTTAACCGCAACAGTAAATTTTCAAAAGTCTGGTATTTATTTTCTGATGGGTACTTCGAAGTCTTCTTTACCCGGTTGGGCGCCAATTATTTCGATGCACTTGCGTGCTTTATTGAGTCTGGTTCCGAACAAAAACTGCACCTGACTTAGTGCTACGTCAAAGTCTTAGCCGTCCTCACCGCCTCTACTGCCGTTGCTATAGCTAGTGCATTCGCCCGCTGCTGCCGTTGTTCGTTGATGTTGTTGTTGTTGTTACCTGGTCCGCTGCCTGTTGCATTAGTGCAATGTCATCAGATCCCACGGCTATGTGCAGTGTTAGTAGTTGCTCGTCGCTTCCGGTCCGCTGCCTGTTGCATGTGTGCTATGTCAGCAGATCCCACGACTATGGCTATTGGTAACGAATTAGGGTGGTGGTAATGTGAAGCATTGCCCTGAACGGATGATAGGCAGGCTATCGTTTTGGGTTAACTTACATAGACGCAACCCATTAGGGAATTTTTCGCAATGAAATCTTGAAATTTAGCAATATCTTTTAGGTGCTCAATTTTATTATATACACACATTATACAATTTACAACGTACACGTTTTGAGTAATTAGTGCTGGTTGTGCTGTATTTATTGCTGTCTGTTGATTTTCAGGTATTGGATTCAGTTTTGCGAAATGTTTGCAGCTTTGGTGTTTTATGCGTTTGGTATCTGAATTTTCGTCTGTATAAAATTCTGTTGAGTTAGTTTTTATGCTTCGGTTCTCTTCGGGTTTCCTTTATTCAGGTAGAAGTCGGTAATCTTAGTTTTGTGCAACATTTGGTTTTGGTTCGGTGTGTTGTTGTCTGTCTTTTTACCTATGCTATTGTTCTGTCCTTTGTATACCAACTTAAGCGTTTGGAATATTGCGTCGGAATAGGTATGTGTCTGCTCGTTTATTACTCTTTCATCAAAGGTTCTCCATATTTTCGGGTACGTTCAGGCGACGTCCCTTCTGTTGCACATTAAGTAGTTTGGCTGTCTTCTTAATATTTGCTGGTAGATATGTATTGCTGAATATGTGGTTAGCGAAGTTCTACTCAGGTACAGTGGTCGGCTTTCGTACCCCTTTGTTGTAGTCCGCTATATATTCGCGGAATATTGTTCTTATTTTCTGTCCTGTTTGGCAAGAAGGTCTGTGACTTCTTTATTCACAAAGTCGGCTACACCCATGGGATATGGGTAAAGTTTAGAGCAAACCGCTTCGTCGATTTTTTTCTGATTGTAGGCATTATATTGGTAGTAAAGGGTAGCGACTCGTTAGGGTCAGCAAACGCCCTATTTTTACTTCTTACCATTTTACAAAAGCTTTCACGAACGGAAGAAGGAATTTCTTCACTTCTATTGTCAATAAAGTTTACGTTTTTGCATTCATGGAACACAAGTCTTTTAGTTCCAAAGTCATGCCTTATTGTTCCCGTACGTAGGTATATTTAGGCGTTTACTTTATTAAGCTAATCAAGTCCGATTATGCCGTCAACTGTTGTTATATCCGAAAGTATAAAAATATCCGCACAGACGCCGAACATCTTAATAGTACACTTTTGTCTTACAGGGCTATTGCCATGCAAGGACTTAACTATAATTATTGTGGACGGCGGGATAATATTTTTCAGCTCCGGTGTCGGTTTAATGTAATTTTTGGAAGCTCCCGTATCCACCAGTAGTTTTATCTTTTTCCCGGGATTTCCCCCTAAAAAATTCAATTGCTCCTCCTCGATGTCTTCAATTTCGCCCTCGGCTTCCTGATTATAAGTTTGGTCATTTACACTTTCTTGATTTAATGTGTTAATTCGATAAATTTTTGGTCCAATAGCTCTATCGGAATCCGCCTGTCGTTTTCCCTGCTGTTGATTTGCTCCTGCTTGTCATTCATATTTTCATTTGTGATCTGTATATTTGAAAAATGGGGATTTTTCGGTTAATGTTGGATCTTCCTCTCTGGATTGGTGTTTCTTCTTAGTTTATTTGGGTCTTGAATAGACCTTGCGAAACTTGAAGCGAATAAGTACCTTTCCCTATTTGACTCAACCTCCTATACTAAAGTCAGAGCGCAGGGTCATTAGGACGGGAAGCAAACAATATGTCGCATAAAGGTATTTTAAGACCTGATATAAAAACTCTTAAAGCATCCGCTCATGGGTTATTATCGATTTATTCGTGAGGAGAGGCTATGTTTTCTCAACCTCGTCGAAATATTGCAGTACTGAGATATTACCATTATTATCAATTAAATATATCGGACGTTTGTCCGCGTATGTAAAGTCCAATCACGCGAAATGGCATCGGCGGAACCCTTTATTTTGTTCCTAATTATACCATCTGATTGATAGTGCCTAGAGCTTCCCTGGTAACTCCTAAACACTTCGCATGCTGTATAGGCAGCCTGTCGCCAGGAGACGTACATATGTACCAATTTGTCTGGCAATGATTTTACGAGATCCAGGGGCTCTTCGCACTTCACCCGGGGTAGTATTTTTACATGTTCGTATATTTCAGGAGTTTTCTATTATCAAAAGAATCAGTCACAATCTTTTTACAACGTCGGTAGGCACTCCTAATTTTTTATATAATTTCCCCCAATTTAATTCAAAGATTAAAATCTTTTGTAAAATTCATTCACTGCAATTATTCTGAAAAATTGTCACCGTATTTTTTTGTTGAAACCTAAAATTTAAATTACATGCAAACTTTCATGATTTATTTTCCGGAAAAATTTCTGTTTGTCGGATCATTCATCCACAATTTTTACAATGCTTTTTTAAATTTTTTCAGCGTTCATTTATTTTTTTAAATTTAATTTTTATTGAGCACTCTACTTACAATACTCTCAATATATTTTTCGTATTCTCGTAAATCTGTTCTTCTGATGGGTCTTTGAATTCGTCGTAAAATTCCTTCAACATCAGTTTAGCATGCAAACTCCTTGATGAGTCCTTGGGTCCTGCGAAATCGTCGTTAGAGGGTTTTTATATAGTTTATTTAACCGCAACAGTAAATTTTCAAAAGTCTGGTATTTATTTTCTGATGGGTACTTCGAAGTCTTCTTTACCCGGTTGGGCGCCAATTATTTCGATGCACTTGCGTGCTTTATTGAGTCTGGTTCCGAACAAAAACTGCACCTGACTTAGTGCTACGTCAAAGTCTTAGCCGTCCTCACCGCCTCTGCTGCCGTTGCTATAGCTAGTGCATTCGCCCGCTGCTGCCGTTGTTCGTTGATGTTGTTGTTGTTGTTACCTGGTCCGCTGCCTGTTGCATTAGTGCAATGTCATCAGATCCCACGGCTATGTGCAGTGTTAGTAGTTGCTCGTCGCTTCCGGTCCGCTGCCTGTTGCATGTGTGCTATGTCAGCAGATCCCACGACTATGGCTATTGGTAACGAATTAGGGTGGTGGTAATGTGAAGCATTGCCCTGAACGGATGATAGGCAGGCTATCGTTTTGGGTTAACTTACATAGACGCAACCCATTAGGGAATTTTTCGCAATGAAATCTTGAAATTTAGCAATATCTTTTAGGTGCTCAATTTTATTATATACACACATTATACAATTTACAACGTACACGTTTTGAGTAATTAGTGCTGGTTGTGCTGTATTTATTGCTGTCTGTTGATTTTCAGGTATTGGATCCAGTTTTGCGAAATGTTTGCAGCTTTGGTGTTTTATGCGTTTGGTATCTGAATTTTCGTCTGTATAAAATTCTGTTGAGTTAGTTTTTATGCTTCGGTTCTCTTCGGGTTTCCTTTATTCAGGTAGAAGTCGGTAATCTTAGTTTTGTGCAACATTTGGTTTTGGTTCGGTGTGTTGTTGTCTGTCTTTTTACCTATGCTATTGTTCTGTCCTTTGTATACCAACTTAAGCGTTTGGAATATTGCGTCGGAATAGGTATGTGTCTGCTCGTTTATTACTCTTTCATCAAAGGTTCTCCATATTTTCGAGTACGTTCAGGCGACGTCCCTTCTGTTGCACATTAAGTAGTTTGGCTGTCTTCTTAATATTTGCTGGTAGATATGTATTGCTCAATATGTGGTTAGCGAAGTTCTACTCAGGTACAGTAGTCGGCTTTCGTACCCCTTTGTTGTAGTCCGCTATATATTCGCGGAATATTGTTCTTATTTTCCGTCCTGTTTGGCAAGAAGGTCTGTGACTTCTTTATTCACAAAGTCGGCTACACCCATGGGATATGGGTAAAGTTTAGAGCAAACCGCTTCGTCGATTTTTTTCTGATTGTAGGCATTATATTGGTAGTAAAGGGTAGCGACTCGTTAGGGTCAGCAAACGCCCTATTTTTACTTCTTACCATTTTACAAAAGTTTTCACGAACGGAAGAAGGAATTTCTTCACTTCTATTGTCAATAAAGTTTGCGTTTTTGCATTCATGGAACACAAGTCTTTTAGTTCCAAAGTCATGCCTTATTGTTCCCGTACGTAGGTATATTTAGGCGTTTACTTTATTAAGCTAATCAAGTCCGATTATGCCGTCAACTGTTGTTATATCCGAAAGTATAAAAATATCCGCACAGACGCCGAACATCTTAATAGTACACTTTTGTCTTACAGGGCTATTGCCATGCAAGGACTTAACTATAATTATTGTGGACGGCGGGATAATATTTTTCAGCTCCGGTGTTGGTTTAATGTAATTTTTGGAAGCTCCCGTATCCACCAGTAGTTTTATCTTTTTCCCGGGATTTCCCCCTAAAAAATTCAATTGCTCCTCCTCGATGTCTTCAATTTCGCCCTCGGCTTCCTGATTATAAGTTTGGTCATTTACACTTTCTTGATTTAATGTGTTAATTCGATAAATTTTTGGTCCAATAGCTCTATCGGAATCCGCCTGTCGTTTTCCCTGCTGTTGATTTGCTCCTGCTTGTCATTCATATTTTCATTTGTGATCTGTATATTTGAAAAATGGGGATTTTTCGGTTAATGTTGGATCTTCCTCTCTGGATTGGTGTTTCTTCTTAGTTTATTTGGGTCTTGAATAGACCTTGCGAAACTTGAAGCGAATAAGTACCTTTCCCTATTTGACTCAACCTCCTATGCTAAAGTCAGAGCGCAGGGTCATTAGGACGGGAAGCAAACAATATGTCGCATAAAGGTATTTTAAGACCTGATATAAAAACTCTTAAAGCATCCGCTCATGGGTTATTATCGATTTATTCGTGAGGAGAGGCTATGTTTTCTCAACCTCGTCGAAATATTGCAGTACTGAGATATTACCATTATTATCAATTAAATATATCGGACGTTTGTCCGCGTATGTAAAGTCCAATCACGCGAAATGGCATCGGCGGAACCCTTTATTTTGTTCCTAATTATACCATCTGATTGATAGTGCCTAGAGCTTCCCTGGTAACTCCTAAACACTTCGCATGCTGTATAGGCAGCCTGTCGCCAGGAGACGTACATATGTACCAATTTGTCTGGCAATGATTTTACGAGATCCAGGGGCTCTTCGCACTTCACCTGGGGTAGTATTTTTACATGTTCGTATATTTCAGGAGTTTTCTATTATCAAAAGAATCAGTCACAATCTTTTTACAACGTCGGTTGGCACTCCTAATTTTTTATATAATTTCCCCCAATTTAATTCAAAGATTAAAATCTTTTGTAAAATTCATTCACTGCAATTATTCTGAAAAATTGTCACCGTATTTTTTTGTTGAAACCTAAAATTTAAATTACATGCAAACTTTCATGATTTATTTTCCGGAAGAATTTCTGTTTGTCGGATCATTCATCCACAATTTTTACAATGCTTTTTTAAATTTTTTCAGCGTTCATTTATTTTTTTAAATTTAATTTTTATTGAGCACTCTACTTACAATACTCTCAATATATTTTTCGTATTCTCGTAAATCTGTTCTTCTGATGGGTCTTTGAATTCGTCGTAAAATTCCTTCAACATCAGTTTAGCATGGAAACTCCTTGATGAGTCCTTGGGTCCTGTGAAATCGTCGTTAGAGGGTTTTTATATAGTTTATTTAACCGCAACAGTAAATTTTCAAAAGTCTGGTATTTATTTTCTGATGGGTATTTCGAAGTCTTCTTTACCCGGTTGGGCGCCAAGTATTTCGATGCACTTGCGTGCTTTATTGAGTCTGGTTCCGAACAAAAACTGCACCTGACTTAGTGCTACGTCAAAGTCTTAGCCGTCCTCACCGCCTCTGCTGCCGTTGCTATAGCTAGTGCATTCGCCCGCTGCTGCCGTTGTTCGTTGATGTTGTTGTTGTTGTTACCTGGTCCTCTGCCTGTTGCATTAGTGCAATGTCATCAGATCCCACGGCTATGTGCAGTGTTAGTAGTTGCTCGTCGCTTCCGGTCCGCTGCCTGTTGCATGTGTGCTATGTCAGCAGATCCCACGACTATGGCTATTGGTAACGAATTAGGGTGGTGGTAATGTGAAGCATTGCCCTGAACGGATGATAGGCAGGCTATCGTTTCGGGTTAACTTACATAGACGCAACCCATTAGGGAATTTTTCGCAATGAAATCTTGAAATTTAGCAATATCTTTTAGGTGCTCAATTTTATTATATACACACATTATACAATTTACATACGCATATTTCAACTACGTATATAATATTTATATATTTATTTAAACATACAAACGTATATTTCCACTATGTACTATATCAATGATGTATTTTAACGTTAAATTTAACCGTTCCGAAATGTTTTCTCTTGTTTCGTTTGAAACATTTCAAAATATTATCGTTAAAGCAATTATCATAATAAATTTCATTACGTTTTTAACCGAAACGAAATGCTGGCGTTAACGTTAAAACGTTAAGAAAAACGTTAAGAAAAGCGCTGGAGATTCACTCCTCGCAAACAGAAGCGCAAACAGGCGCGAACAGAAGCGCTGCATACTTTTAGGTACATTAAAATTAACGAAAACGGAAATTTTATAACGTTGCAAGATTAACGATTTGATTTCGTTTTGATAACATGGCGCCGAAACGCAACAAACTCATTTCGTTAAGTTAATTTTGCTCGTTACCAAAACAAAATGGTATCGTTTCGTTTGTGGAGCAGCCCTGTACTATATTAAAGAAAATCCCAACTCGTGGATGTCCAGCAGCCGGATTCCAGGATTCGCTAACGCTAAAACTCTAAAAATCGCAAAAATTCCAAACGCTAAAAATTATCCAAACTTTTGGCGATTTTTGTTATATACGATTCTGGCTTTTTCATCGCCAAAAATCTCCAAAGGAATTTATTATACTTTAATCCGCCGCAGGCGTCGCTGGAGTAATTGAAGGAAAATGTCAGATTTTGTTTACATTTAAGGCACACAAGTGTATAGTTAATACACATATAAATACTTGCATAACTTTGCACAATATTATGATATTAAATAATTTTAATTATGATGTTGAGGATGTTGATAGCACAAGTTTTAACGATGAGCTTAGTTATGGTAACGAAATAACTAGAAATCATCAAGACAATGCTGCAAGACAACAATGTGAAAACAACTTCATACTTTATTTAATAAGATCTATATAATTGCCAAATAAGATTAAGATTTCTAACAATTGAAAATAGAAATATCACCCAAGAATTATTAAATTTTTGAATTTGGTTAAAGCCTAGATAAGAATTTAAAGTAAATCAACAAAGTTTTCGCACGAGGAATGTGTAAGAACACAATTTAATATTTCACTCGGCATTGTATATATTTAAGTAAATTTAAGTATTTATATTTTACAATAATTCAATTAATGAAAAGCTCAAATTAAAAGAAGAAGAAGATATAAAGTTATTTCAATATAAATTTCAGTAAAATTTTCTTTGTAAAATTGCACGTTATTGGATATATAAGTAATTCATTGACAAGAATAGTACGTAAAAAATGAAATTCTGTCCTACAGCTTTAGGAACTTAATCTTCAGCTTAAATACTAATTTATTTACATAAAATGCTGTTCTACAGGTTAAATACTAATTCATTTACCTAAAATGCTTTTATACAGCTATAGTTTTTCATTTTGTTCTATTAATTACAAATGTTTCTTTAATATCAAGCATTTTAAACAAACAATAATAAAAATATTACCTCTTATTTATTGTCTCTGATATTTTTAGCTTCAACTTTTTCTCGTCGCTAATTTTACATTTCTTTTATCGAAAAATGGAGATTTTTAGCGATGGAATATACGCTGGAAAAGGCATTTTAGCTGTACGAGCTGTCAAAAAGGGTTCACTCATTTTATCCGGTTCATTTTGTTCATCGCTAAAATCTGCTAAAAATGGAGAATTTTGAGGGATGCTTTTGTATGACCGAATCGCGAAAATGGCCAAAAAACACCGCCACAAAACCATATTCATTTTCCAGCTTCTCTGTGGCACAAAGTGCAACATTTTCTATTAATCAGGGGTTTTTTTTGTATTTTGATTTTCTTCTGATTTTCCGACATGGTGGAAATTTGGTTTTGTGACATACCGGCTTCGGCGTTGGCCAATCTTCAATGTCGTTTTCGTTTTGAGTAATTAGTATTGGTCGTGCTGTATTTATTGCTGTCTATTGATTTTCAGGTATTGGATTCAGTTTTTCGAAATGTTTGCAACTTTGGTGTTTTATCCTATTGGTATCTGAATTTTCGTCTGTATAAAATTCTGTTGAGTGAGTTTTTCATGCTTCGGTTCTCTTCGGGTTTTCTTTATACAGGTAGAAGTCGGTAATCTTAGTTTTGTGCAACATTTAGTTTTGGTTCTGTGTCTTGTTGTCTGTCTTTTTTCCTATGCTATTTTTCTGTCCTTTGTATACCAACTTAAGCGGTTCGAATAGGTATTTGTCTGAATAGGTATGTGTCTGCTCGTTTATTACTCTTCCGTCAAAGGTTCTTTGCTTATATTTTCGTAGTTTGGCTGTCTTCTTAATATTTTCTGGTGGACATGTATTGCTGAACATGTGGTTAGCGAAGTTCGATTCAGGAACAATGGTCGGCTTTCATACCCTTTTGTTGTAGTCCGCTATATATTCGCGGAATATTGTTCTTGTTTTTCGTCCTGTTTGGCAAGAAGGTCTGCGACATCTTTATTCACAAAGTCGGCTACACCCAAGGGATATGGGTAAAGTTTAGAGCAAACCGCTTCGTCGACTTTTGTTCTCATTGTAGGCATTATATTGGTATTAAAGGGTAGCGACTCGTTAGGGTCAGCAAACGCCCTATTTTTACTTCTTATCATTTTAGAAAAGTTTTCACGAACGGATGAAGGAATTTCTTCACTTCTAATGTCAATAAAGTTTACGATTTTGCATTCATGGAACACAAGTCTTTCAGTTCCAAAGTCATGCCATATTGTTCCTGTACGTAGGTCTATTTGGGCGTTTACTTTTTTAAGCAAATCAAGTGCGATTACAAAAAAATCCGCACAGACGCCGAACATCTTAATTGCACACTTTTGTCTTTGCAAGGACTTTACTATAAATGGTGTGAACGGCTGGATAATATTTTTCAGCTCGGGTGTCGGTTTAATGTAAGTTTTGGAAGCTCACGTATCCACCAGTAGTTTTATCTTTTTCCCTTGATAACCTACTCCACATTCAAATAACGGGAGGAGGGATTTCCTCCTCCTCGAGGTATTCAATTTCGCCCTCGGCTTCCTGATTATAAATTTGGTCATTTACACTTTCTTGATTTAATGTGTTAATTTGTTGCATTTCTGGTTCAGTAGCTCTTTCGGAATCCTCCTGTCGTTTGCCCAGCTGTTGATTTGAACTTAAACCATGTCTATTATTATTTCGGTACTGCTGTTCGATTTTGGTGGTTCTCTGCGATGGTCCCGTACGCCAGTTTACTTTTTGTCGTAGTCTTGACTCCGATGGATCAGCATCCATGGGAGTCGGTTGCTCCTGCTTGTCATTCCTATTTTCATTTTTGATCTGCTTATTTCTAAAATGGTGATTTTTCTGTTAATGTTGGATTGGTGTTTCTTCTTAGTTTATTTTGGTCTGCAATAGACCTTGTGAAACTGGGAGCGAATAAGTACCTTTTCCTATTTGACTCAACCTCCTATGCTAAAGCCAGAGCGCTAGGTAGGTCATTAGGGCGGGAAAAAACAATATGTCGCATAAAGATCTTTGAAGACCTGATATAAAAACTCTTAAAGCATCCGCTCTAGATTTTCCCAAATTGTTTCTGCTATTTGACCCTCATGGGTCATTATCGTTTTATTCGTGAGGAGAGTCAATATTTTCTCAACCTCGTCGAAATATTGCAGTACTGAGATATTACCCTGTCTTAAGGTGGAGAGTTGTTGTTCAATTATATATATCGGACATTTGTCCGCGTATGTAAAGTCCAATCACGCGAAATGGCATCGACGGAACCCTTTGTTTTGTTCCTAATTATACCAACTGATTGAAAGTGCCTCGATCTTCCCTGGTAACTCCTAAACACTTCGCATGCTGTATGGGCAGCCTGTCGCCAGGAGACCTATGAACCAATTTGTCCGTCAAATTCTGGCAATGATTTTACCAGATCCAGGGGCTCTTCGCACTCACCTGAGGTAGTATTTTTACCGGTTCGCATATTTTAGGAGTTTTCTTTTATCAAAAGAATCAGTCACAATCTTTTTACAACGTCGGTAGACACTCCTAATTTTTTATATAATTTCTCCAAATTTAATTCACAAATTAAAATCTTTTGTAAATTTCATTCACTGCAATTCCTCTGAAAAAATGTCACCGTATTTTTTTGTTGAAAACTAAAATTTAAATTACATGCAAATTTTCATGATTTATTTTCCGGAAAAATTTCTCTTTGTCGGATCATTCATCCACAATTTTTACAATATTTTTTTAAATATTTTAACCGTTCACTTAATTATTTTAATTTTAATTTTTATTGAGCACTCTACTTACAATACTCTCAATATATTTTTCATATTCTCGTAAATCTGCTCTTCTGATGCGTCTTTGAGTTCGTCGTAAAATTCCTTCAACCTCAGTAGTTTAGCATGCAAAATCATTGATGATCTGCTTTTTTATGAGTCCTTGGGTCCTGCGAAATCGTCGTTATAGGGTAGTTTATTTAACCGCAACAGTAAATATTCAAAAGCCTGGTATTTATTTTCTGATGGGTCCTTCGAAGTCTTCTTTACCCGGTTGGGCGCCAATTATTTCAATGCACTTGCGTGCTTTATTGAGTCTGGTTCCGAATTAAAAACTGCACCTGACTTAGTGCTACGTCAAAGTCTTAGCCGTTCTCACCGCCTCTGCTGCCGTTGCTATAGCTAGTGCATTCGCCCGCTGTTGCCGTTGTGCGTTGACGTCGTTGTTGTTGTTAGCTGGTCCGCTGCCTGTTGCATTAGTGCAATGTCAGCAGATCCCACGGCTATGTGCAGTGTTAGTAGTTGCTCGTCGCTGCCGGTCCGCGGCCTGTTGCATGTGTACTATGTCAGCAGATCCCACGACTATGGCTATGACTCCGATGGATCAGCATCCATGGGAGTCGGTTGCTCCTGCTTGTCATTCCTATTTTCATTTTTGATCTGCTTATTTGTAAAATGGTGTTTTTTTTTGTTAATGTTGGATTGGTGTTTCTTCTTAGTTTATTTTGGTCTGCAAGAGACCCTGCGAAACTGGGAGCGAATAAGTACCTTTTTCTATTTGACTCAACCTCCTATGCTAAAGCCAGAGCGCTAGGTAGGTCATTAGGGCGGGAAGCAAACAATATGTCTCATAAAGATCTTTTAAGACCTGATATAAAAACTCTTAAAGCATCCGCTCTAGATTTTCCCAAATTGTTTCTGCTATTTGACCCTCATGGGTCATTATCGTTTTATTCGTGAGGAGAGTCAATATTTTCTCAACCTCGTCGAAATATTGCAGTACTGAGATATTACCCTGTCTTAAGGTGGATAGTTGTTGTTCAATTATATATATCGGACATTTGTCCGCGTATGTAAAGTCCAATCACGCGAAATGGCATCGACGGAACCCTTTGTTTTGTTCCTAATTATACCAACTGATTGAAAGTGCCTAGAGCTTCCCTGGTAACTCCTAAACACTTCGCATGCTGTATAGGCAGCCTGTCGCCAGGAGACCTATGAACCAATTTGTCCGTCAAATTCTGGCAATGATTTTACCAGATCCAGGGGCTCTTCGCACTTCACCTGGGGTAGTATTTTTACCGGTTCGCATATTTTAGGAGTTTTCTTTTATCAAAAGAATCAGTCACAATCTTTTTACAACGTCGGTAGACACTCCTAATTTTTTATATAATTTCTCCAAATTTAATTCACAAATTAAAATCTTTTGTAAATTTCATTCACTGCAATTCCTCTGAAAAAATGTCACCGTATTTTTTTGTTGAAAACTAAAATTTAAATTACATGCAAATTTTCATGATTTATTTTCCGGAAAAATTTCTCTTTGTCGGATCATTCATCCACAATTTTTACAATATTTTTTTAAATATTTTAACCGTTCACTTAATTATTTTAATTTTAATTTTTATTGAGCACTCTACTTACAATACTCTCAATATATTTTTCATATTCTCGTAAATCTGCTCTTCTGATGCGTCTTTGAGTTCGTCGTAAAATTCCTTCAACCTCAGTAGTTTAGCATGCAAAATCATTGATGATCTGCTTTTTTATGAGTCCTTGGGTCCTGCGAAATCGTCGTTATAGGGTTGTATATTTAACCGCAACAGTAAATATTCAAAAGCCTGGTATTTATTTTCTGATGGGTCCTTCGAAGTCTTCCCACATGTGCAGTGTTAGTAGTTGCTCGTCGCTGCCGGTCCGCGGCCTGTTGCATGTGTACTATGTCAGCAGATCCCGCGACTATGGCTATTGGTAACGAATTAGGGTGGTGGTATGTGAAGCTTAGCCCAGAACAGAAGTTAGGCAGGCTATCGTTTCGGGTTAACTTACATAGACGCAACCCATTAGGGAATTTTTCGCAAACAAATCTTGAAATTTAGCAATATCTTTTAGGTGTTCAATTTTATTATATACACACATTATACAATTTACATACGTATATTTCAACTACGTATATAATATTTATATATTAATTCAAACATAGATACGTATATTTTCACTATGTTCTATATTAAACAAAATCCGTATTCCAGCATTCGCTAACGCAAAACTCTAAAGATCGCTAAAATTCCAAACGCTAAAAATTATCCAAACTTTTGGCGATTTTTTAAATGCGATTCTGGCTTTTTCATCGCCAAAAATCTCCAAGGGAATTCAATATACTTTTATTTGCCACAGGCGGTGGTGGAGTAGTTGAAGGAAAATGTTAGATTTTGTTTACATTTAAGGCACATAAGTGTATAGTTATTTTTTAAAAATTATAAATACTTGTATAACTTTGCACAATCTTATGATATTAAATAATTTTAATTATGATGTTGAGGATGTTGATAGCATAAGTTTTAACGATGAGCTTAATTATGGTAACGAAACTAGAAATCATCAAGACAATGCAGCAAGACAGAAATTTGTAAACAACTACATACTTTATTTTATAAGATCTATATAATTTCCAAATAAGATTGACTTACGCCGATAATGATTCAAGCCACATGTGGAAGACCTTTGTCTCCAACCGAACCGTGCAAATAATTGATCTGGTCGGAAACGCCACTTGGTGGCATGTACGCAGTCAGGACAATCCCGCCGACCTGGGTACCAGAGGATGCAAACCCCTTGACCTGACAGCTTCGTCTCTATGGTGGAAAAGCCCGGACTGGCTAATAAACCCCCCCGAATCTTGGCCAAAATCGTCACATCGAGACATCACTCCTCCGGAAGTACGCCGAGTCGAAGCCTTCCATACAACTGAAGGAACGGCCGACCTTCTCGGTCGATTTTCCTCCTACTCGCGCGCCCTTAAAGTCATGGCATATGTTTTCAGATTTATCAGTAACCTAAGAAATAAACTAAACGGCGTAAATGCTGTTCTCCACCGTTCCCTAACACACGACGACCTACGTACAACAAAACAACGTCTCCTAGCTGTGACTCAAATTTGTAGAGGCCTATGTGGCTCTCTTTGTATGTTTTTCCACAAAGGCAGTTCACCTTGAGCTGTGCTCCGATCTTACGACCAACGCTTTTCTCGCCGCATTTGCTCGCTTTGTTGGACGTCGTGGTTATCCCGCAACCATGATGAGCGATAATGGTACAACCTTCGTTGGAGCCAAAAGAAGCACGGAAAAGGAATTCCTAGCCTGTCTCAACAAGGTATCACAAGAAGTTGTTATGAAATACTCACCTCAAGGCATTAACTGGAAATTCATTCCGCCCGGCGCACCCCATATGGGTGGTTTATGGGAATCAGCAGTCAAGAGCTTTAAAATGCACTTGAAACGTACTGCAGAATCCCACAAATTCACGTTTGAAGAGTTTGTCCCGCTCACTGACGAGAATTGACGTCGTATGAAATATAAGTTGCATAACCCGAATCCTTTTACTACTATTAGTCATTCAATCGCTTGTTGTTCTCACTCTCTCGCACCGATCCCCTGTTCCCACTATAAACACACACCCCATACTCACAGTAACCGAAATTGTTGTTTATGTTACTAAAATATGTGTTCAATACTTTATTTACAGACAAACATGGATCGCCCCCCTCAACCAGTCCCGCGTTTGTCCCTCCGGTCAAAGGTGGTCGTAACCAGAAACACCGAAGATGAAGCGCACGAACGAAAGGATTTCCAACGGTGCCGGTTGTGCACCCGTAATCACGCACTACGAAAGTGTGTCGTCTTCAGAAGCATGCAGCCTCAGCAGCGGTACCTCCTGGCCCGAGCACACCATCCGACGAGCGAGTGCACCTCAGCTGGTACGTGTCGAATCTGCGCCCTACCACATCATTCATTGTTGCATAGAGAGCTGCCGTACGCCGTTAATCGCCCACCGCCGCCACGTCCGCAGCAATATACTCGTATCCCTCGGCCTACACCAGCATCGCTTAAGCCGCATCGCCACCCACCACGCCAGGTGGTTGCTGAGTGTCAGCGTTACAACCCTCTGGCTAAACTAGCGGGTTTAGACAACGATTTGTCGGACCACGCATAGATATAAAGTCGTGACTCCAACTAATGGTCGAGCAGTTCTCTTCCCTTTGGTGTGACAGTTCACCGCTGGCTGCCGGGGGATCCCGTGTTGCGATGATCGCTCAGCGTGCGGCTGTTGGACGTGGTGATGAGGCACTGGCTCGGGCAACGTGCTGACCAGCTGATGGTGACTACCTCGAGTGAATAATACACCAGCGAAAGAAAATCAAGTAAAAAATTGCACATATCATCACAGCCGTAAGTACTAAATATGTACACATCGGCATACAAGCAGATTTTCTCTGGTTTTAAACTTTGAAGCCAAATTTAAATATATAGAGCTTAAGTTTCCCGCGTAAAAAATATATAGAACTTAAATTTCCCACGAAAATAAAAAGCGGTATTTTTCCTTATATATATATGTATGTATGTATGTACATATTTGCAGTAGCCATATCGGTAATTACATAAGTGGTTATATATGTACATATTTTTCTCTCATTCGAATATTTTCGCAGTTATATAGTATACATATGTACATACAAAATTTGAGAAACGTCTGTTAAAGTACATACATATGTACATACAAGCTCAACTATCGGTACACATACACATAAATAAAGAGAAAATAAAATAATTAAAAGTAAAAGTTTTGATAGCACTTCGAATATTATAAACACTCGCTTCTCAATCTCCTATATTCCTACGAGCTACATATAAATATTACTAACTATAAAATATAAATAACAGCGGTACAGTGGTAAATATACCAAATTTTTCTAGTGCTCCAAACATCCCGTGCATAAAGCAGTACATAGATATTACAAACACACCGTCATACACACCGGTACGAGACAATTGAGTTGTGTAGCAAAATATTCTTTTTCATCTCGATTTTTGCTTTTTAAACAACAAATTACAATTTATATCGAATTATCGTTTGAAACTCGTTAACATTCTCCATTTTTAACAATTCTCGCAACAAATCTCGCCGTATTTATTTGTTTATTCGATATATTAAAATGTATATAATGATTTATTAAATTATTATTTATCAATTTGCTTATTCATATATATATTTATACATCTTGTTTATTTATATCTCTCTCTGACATTCCCTTAAGTAGAATTGTAAAACTCTTTGAGAATTCCGAATTTTGGAATTAAAATTTTCTGTGGATTCAAGTCAATCATTTTAAATTCTCAAAACCCATAACTCTCAAATCTTTCACGAATTTAAAGTCCCAAGTTATTATCATCGTGTTGCTCAAATCCATTTCACTCTCGAACACCCATTCTCGATTTCGTCTATTCAATCACCTTTCTATAAACACAGGAAAGACTAAAAATGAGTAGTGACGAGGATAAATCCCAAGGTACTTCTACCGATTTTCAACACTTAACGCGTTCAAGTACCAAAAAGGCAAAACAATCGTTAATCTCGGCTAAGTTTATCTCGGAAACGGATAACTTTATGGATTACTGTACTCGATTTAGGTCCTCGGCAATCCAAGACAACACGGAGTCGGCGCTAAAAATAAAAAACAAAAATATAGATAACTTTTGGAATCGAGTTCAAGACTCATATGACAAAGTCGTAGAAACCGAGGATCAGGGCCTACCCGAAGAATTCAAGCCATCCGCTTACAATAAATACAGATCCTGCCTCATAACTTATGAGGACACGAAAGCTCAAATCGGAGATCAACTCCAACTTCTCGAATTGAGTATTTCCGCGCCTACTCCCAGTGTATCGCAACCCAAAGATGAAGGTTGTATTGGCTTAAAGGTGCCACCTTGCGATACAGATGTATTTTACGGGAGTTATGATCAATGGCCGTCCTTCCGTGACATGTTCACGGCGGTTTACATGAACCACCCTAAACTCTCCCAAGCCCAAAAGTTGTACCACCTCAGGTACAAATTCAAGGCAAAGCCGGCAAAATTGTTAAGCAATTCACTCTGAGCGATGACAATTTTAACCTAGATTGGGAAGCCCTTCGATCTCGGTATGAAAACAAAAGAGTACTCGTAGATAATCAAATACGCATTCTCATGAATTTAAAGCCAATCTCAATTGAAAACAGTGAGGACATACAGAGATTGCAGTCCTCTGTAGACAACAGCCTACAAATCCTCGCAACCCAGCAGGTCTCTACGGAAAGCTGGGACCCAATCTTAATATATATTGTTACCTCAAAGCTGCCTGAAAACACGATATCTATGTGGGAACAATCCCTTAATTCCAGGAAAGAACTTTCAAACTGGTCTCAAATTAACCAGTTCCTAACCACTCGGTACGAGGTGGTCGAACGAGTTGATCAATGGCGCCCGGCCAAATCAAAACCCACCCATCACAACAATATAAACTTCTCTCGGCCACCTCCCTCGAATAACAAGCTCAATTTTAAACCCCCCAACCAACAATACTCTCACAATAGGTCTATGTCTCAGGTCTATTCTCATATGACAGAACAGCGAACAATGCACAAATGTTCAAGGTGAAAAACATCATCCCATTCGCTTTGGAGCTGTCTTAAGTTCAAAAAGCTACCTATTGGAGACCGCAGACAATTCATAAAAGATCACAATATGTGTAGCAACTGTCTCTCCCAGTCGCACACACTAAAAGAATGCCCAAGCACTCAGACCTGCTTCCATTGCCGAGATCGGCACAATTCAGTGCTGCACGACAATACAACTTAGAAAAGACAGCAATATAAAGCTCAAAAAACCTCATCTCAAGTGGCAATGACAACGCCCACGGTACTAGCCCCTTCATCTGCAGATAAGACGGGAAGCGAAGACGAGCAACCTTCGTGCTCGCGCACCACAAGGGTGCAATTTTTTACTCGGAAAACGGAAGCAAGGTCATTCTCCCCACGGCAATAGTGCCTGTAGAACACAGGGGAGAGATCTTCAAACTCAGAGCCCTTATTGATCAGCGGTCGGAAAGGAGCTTCATTTCCTCAAAAGCTCAAACCAAATTAAGACTACCATTCCAAACTTCAAATTGCGAAATCTCAGGCATGGGTGGAAGAGTGGTTCAAACTTCGAACAAATTATGTTCTCTAGTCTTACTTTCGGCTGATTTAACTATATACAAAAATAAAAGCTCAAACAATTGTTTTACACCAATTAACAAAAATGCTTCCAAAGTTCCAGCCAACTCACGAAGAATGCAAAAACTGGGCTCATCTTACCCTAGCTGACCCAAACTATAACTCCCAATCTCAAATCGATTAAGTCATTGGCAGTGACCTCATCCCACAAATAGTTCTCGAAGGAATTGAAAAACTCTCGAAAAATTTTCTCGCCCAAAACACAATATTTGGCTGGATTTTGAGTGGTCAAATACCCGAAAAAGTAACCTGTTCCTCAACTCAAGTAGAACAGATCACGAATGAAACCCTAGATTCCCAACTCCAAAAGTTCTGGGAGCTAGAGGAAGTTCCAATACGAAAACTAGTTACTCCCGAAACGACAGGCGGATTCCGATAGAGCTACCGAACCCAAAATGCATCGAATTAACTCATTAAATAAAGAAAGTGTAAATGACCAAACTTATAATCAGGAAGCCGAGGGCGAAATTGAATACCTCGAGGAGGAGGAAATCCCTCCTCCCGTTATTTGAATGTGGAGTAGGTTATCAAGGGAAAAAGATAAAACTACTGGTGGATACGTGAGCTTTCAAAACTTACATTAAACCGACACCCGAGCTGAAAAATATTATCCAGCCGTTCACACCATTTATAGTAAAATCCTTGCAAAGACAAAAGTGTGCAATTAAGATGTTCGGCGTCTGTGCGGATTTTTTTTATAATCGCACTTGATTTGCTTAAAAAAGTAAACGCCCAAATAGACCTACGTACAGGAACAGTATGGCGTGACTTTGGAACTGAAAGAAGTGAAGAAATTCCTTCTTCCGTTCGTGAAAACTTTTGTAAAATGATAAGAAGTAAAAATAGGGCGTTTGCTGACCCTAACGAGTCGCTACCCTTTAATACCAATATAATGCCTACAATGAGAACAAAAATCGACGAAGCGGTTTGATCTAAACTTTACCCATATCCCATGGGTGTAGCCGACTTTGTGAATAAAGATGTCGCAGACCTTCTTGCCAAACAGGACGGAAAATAAGAACAAAATTCCGCGAATATATAGCGGACTACAACAAAAGGGTACGAAAGCCGACCACTGTACCTGAGTCGAACTTCGCTAACCACATGTTCAGCAATACATGTCCACCAGCAAATATTAAGAAGACAGCCAAACTACTTCTGAACGTACTCGAAAATGTGGAGATCTATAAGCAAAGAACCTTTGATGGAATAGTAATAAACCAGCAGACACATACCTATTCAGACAAATACCTATTCAGACAAATACATATTCGAACCGCTTAAGTTGGTATACAAAGGACAGAACAATAGCATAGGTAAAAAGACAGACAACAACACACAGAACCAAAACTAAATGTTACACAAAACTAAGATTACCGACTTCTACCTGAATAAAGTAAACCCGAAGAGAACCGAAGCATAAAAAACTCACTCAACCGAATTTTATACAGACGAAAATTCAGATACCAAAAGGATAAAACACCAAAGCTGCAAACATTTCGCAAAGCTGAATCCAATACCTGAAAATCAATAGACAGCAATAAATACAGCACGACCAATACTAATTACTCAAATCGAAAACGACACTGAAGATGGCACAACGCCGAAACCGGTATGTCACAAAACCAAATTTCCACCATGTCGGAAAATCAGAAGAAATTAATTAGTATTTAAGCTGAAGGTTAAGTTCCTAAAGCTGTAAGTTTTTTTACGTACTATTCTTGTTAATGAATTACTTATATATACAATAACGTGCAATTTCACAAAGAAAATTTTACTGAAATTTATATTGAAATAACGTTGGATCTTCTTATTCTTTTAATTAATTGAAATATTGTATAATATAAATACTTAAATTTACTTAAATATATACAATGCCGAGTGAAATATTAAATTGGGTTCTTACACATTCCTCGTGCGAAAACTTTGTTGATCTACTATAAATTCTTATCTAGGCTTTTACCAAATTCAAAAATTTAATAATTCGTGGCTGCTGTTTCTATTTTCAATTGTTGGAAATCTTTATCTTTGGTTAAGCGCGCGCTACAAACCCTGCACATGTTACCTCTCTTCATAAATACTTGGATTATTTAACTTTGAATTTTTATACTTACATATGTAACAATTGCAATATACATTTGTCTATGTAACCCTTTGGATTTATAAGCACCGCAAATATGTACCTGTAATTATACATACTTTGTATGAACACCCTTAAAATGCGTGCAAGGTAGTTGGCAACGCGTGCGCTAGTTATTGGACATACTGCTCGCTCGCTGCTTTATGTACTTTTTTTTCGCTTGTTTTTGACAGATATATATCTGCCAGCGAATAATTTTTTTTGGTATATTGTAATTTGCAGGTGCAAGATTGGTAGTGCTAAAATCTTAAAGTTTATTTGTAAAAACCAAAAAACCCTTGTTATTTTAATCATTTTCATCTCTAACTGAAGTATTTTTTAAACGAAGCTCAATTGTGCGCCGCAGTGAATTAAAGGCATATTAAAAAAAAAAAATATTGAGGGTTCTATTTAACAAACCGAAGGCTTTAAACAAAAAATAAGCATTTAGACACTCGCGTCGTGGTGTCAGCCAACTAAATTAATCCAAGCCGTTGCCGGGTTCGTGTGTCCGCGGTCCAGTTTCCGTCTGCGCCGTACCAGTGCTACGTAGTCATCATCAGCTTGGTCAGCACGTTGCCCCGAGCCAGTGCCCCATCACCACGTCCAACAGCCGCACGCCAAGCGATCATCAGCCGGATATGGGTCTCAAGTTTAGGACCGCTTCTATTCTTATGAGGAGCGTTGCAAACTCTTCAAACGTGAATTTGTGGGATCCTGCAGTACGTTACAAGCTCTTGAACCACCCATATGGTGTGCGCCGGGCGGAATGAATTTCCAGTTAATGCCTTGAGGTGAGTATTTCATAACAACTTCTTGTGATACCTCGTTGAGACAGGCTAGGAATTCCTTTTCCGTGCTTCTTTTGGCTCCAACGAAAGTTGTACTATTATCGCTCATCATGGTTTCGGGATAACCACGACGTCCAAGAAAGCGAGCAAATGCGGCGAGAAAAGCGTTGGTCGTAAGATCGGAGCACAGCTCAAGGTGAACTGCCTTTGTGGAAAAACATACAAAGAGAGCCACATAGCCCTTTACAAAGGTGTGCGATCTTAGCAATGAGGCCTTTATACGAAAAGGTCCAGCAAAATCGACACCGGTGGTTGTGAAGGGCGAAGCGTATGTACACCTCTCAGGGGGCAGGGCTGCCATGATTTGCGAACGCATTTGCTGCTTCTGGACAGTGCACGGTTTGCATTGATATATGCATTTTTTAATGAGAGGCTTGAGCCATGGTATGTAAAACTCTTGCCTTACCACTTTCTGCATTAGACGAGGTTCCGCATGCAACAGAAGTTCATGTATAAAACGAATATACAGGGCGGCGAACTGAGACTTTTCGGGGATAATGACTGGAATGAGCTATCCCACCATTGACACGGAGTAATCCTGCCTTGTCGAGAAACGGATTGAGAGAGATAATTGAGCTCCGTTTGCCGATTGGAATCGAGTTAGATAACTTTGCCTTTTCTTGGCCGAAATATCGGGTTTGAGTCACAGCTAGGAGACGTTGTTTTGTTGTACGTAGGTCGTCGTGTGTTAGGGAACGGTTGGGAACAGCATTTACGCCGTTTAGTTTATTTCTTAGGTTACTGAAATCTGAAAACATATGCCATGACTTTTACGGAGAAGGTCGGGCGTTTCTTCAGTTGTATGGAAGGCTTCGACTCGGCGAACTTCCGGAGGAGTGATGTCTCGATGTGACGATTTTGGCCAAGATTCGGGGGGGTTTATTAGCCAGTCCGGGCTTTTCCACCATAGAGACGAAGCTGCCAGGTCAAGGGGTTTGCATCCTCTGGTACCCAGGTCGGCGGGATTGTCCTGACTGCGTACATGCCGCCAAGTGGCGTTTCCGACCAGATCAATTATTTGCATGGTTCGGTTTCAGACAAAGGTCTTCCATATGTGTGGTGGCTTCTCGAGCCAGGCTAACACAGTTTCGGAATCGGACCACAAGGTCAATTTCCGATTAGAGAGGTCGAGATGGGATTGGACGACGGCGACTAATTTGGCTATGAGAAGGGCGCCACACAACTCAAGTCGTGGTAGACTAGTAGTTCGAAGGGGGGCTACTTTGCCTTTGGAGACTAGAAGGTGAGAGGAAATACTAGTATTAATCGTAGTTCGAACATATATGGTGGCGCAGTACGCCTTTTCGGAGGCGTCACAAAAGCCATGTATTTCGACCTGTTGGTCGGGGATATATCTGACCCATCGAGGTATTTGGATGCTCGAGATGGCTTCAAGATGGTTTGCAAATTGCCTCCATTTAATCAGACGGAGTGGTTTAACCTGGTCATCCCAATCAGTTCCGTTAAGCCATAGTTCCTGCAGTAGGACTTTGGCTTGAATCATTATCGGCGTAAGCCATCCTGCGGGGTCAAAAAGTTTCGCAACAGACGAGAGAATCTGTCGCTTTGTACTAGCGGATGACGCTGGAATGGAATCCACGGTGTATGAGAATGTGTCTGAGGTAGCGTTCCATTGAATTCCTAGCGTTTTGGTGGTGCTTGCTTTTTCAAATTGGAGAAAATGGGTATCAAGCAAGTCATCCGCTTTAACATTTTTGAGAATTTTAGGATGGTTGACTGTGATTTTTCTCTGGGGGAAGCCTGCCGAATGGAGAGCTTGGACGACTTGTGAGAGGGATTCTTCGGCTGTGAGGAGATCGTGACTGCCAGATATAATATCATCCACATAAGTTTCCTTCTTTAATATAGGAACTGCTTTGGGGTATACCGTTTTCAGGTCTTCTGCGAGTTGGTGCAGGGTGCGTATTGCGAGATATGGCGCACAATTTACACCGAAGGTGACTGTTTTTAATTTGTAATCGCGAATGGGAGTATTTGGGTCTGACCGAAATACAATTCTTTGATAGTCTTGGTGGTCTTCGTGAAGAAGTATTTGGCGATACATCTTTTCCACGTCGCCGTTGAAAACAAACTTATACGTCCGCCATTTGAGAATCAATAGCATCAGGTCGGGTTGAAGGGTTTTATTTATTTTATTTATTTATTTATTACGACTACGTAGAGTCTAGTTCAAAAAAAATCACTTAAGAGATATTTTTACATTTCATTAGCAATATGTACAATATTTGAATACGAAATATTGAAATATTAATATATGCATCTCAAATCAACACAAACTTCAAACTCTATTTTATATTCAATGATTTTGTGTAATCATATAATAATTTTTTGAACAAATTAGTGTCACAATTTTTAATGTATTCTGGCAATTCATTGAAGCATTTTAAACCCTTATAAAAAAGACTGTTTTTTTCAGATTCTGTTTTATAATTAGGCAATTTGAAATCATTTTTCCGTCTGGTATTTTTGTCATGAACCTCGTAGCTAAATTTAATACTTGTTCTCAAATAATCGGGTAAATTTCCGTTCTTTATATTGTATATAAATTTCATTGTGTAAAAAAATATTTGTTGTTTTACGGTAAACCAATTCAAACTAAGTAGCATTTCCCTTATTGGAGTATCATAAGGTTTGTTTAATATAAAACGCATAGCTTTATTTTGCATTTTTTGCAGTTTATCAATTTGCGAATCTTTCAAGATAAAGAAAATTGTAGAGCAATATATAAAGTATGGCTCAACTATTGTTCTATATACTCTTATTTTAAAATAATTACTTAAGTACTTACAGGATCTTTTAATAAACCATAGTTTAGTAGCTATTTTACTTATTGTGTGGTCAATATGACCGTCAAATTTTAATTTGTAATCTATTACGATACCCAGGTACTTAATTCTCTGTACGTTTTCAATTTCCGAATTATTTATTTTGATAGATTCAATATTTACATTGTTCTTTCTTGTTATTATCATGTATTTAGTTTTTTCAATATTAATTTTAAGTCTGTTAGCACATGGCCAGACATACAAAGCATCTAAATCACTTTGCAACTTATCTCTTATATCTTCTTCATTCTTACCATTAATCGAAATTAATGCATCGTCAGCAAATAGTTTTATAATACACTGTATAATTGAATAAAATTGGCGCAA
The DNA here is from genome assembly GCA_963971545.1 of Philophylla caesio. Classification (NCBI taxonomy): domain Eukaryota; kingdom Metazoa; phylum Arthropoda; class Insecta; order Diptera; family Tephritidae; genus Philophylla; species Philophylla caesio. The sequence goes on along the minus strand of OZ020604.1, from coordinate 121,326,745 downwards.
GAACAGAACCCTGGGGCAAGCCAATCTTGACGTCCACTTCATCTGACAATGTCGAACCAATTATTGTTCTTTGCTTACGATTTGTTAAAAAATTTCTAAACCAATACAGTTCAACATCTTTAATACCAATGCCTGATAGTTTTCCCAACAATATTTGTTGATCTATTGTTTCAAACGCTCTTTTTAGATCGATGAACACTGCTATTATCGATTTCTTATCATTAAGTACTTCTTTCCATTCAGCTATAACCATGTTCAATGCTGTTTCACAAGAATGATTTCGTCTATTATATTATTATTTTCTAAATATTGAACTAATTGGTTTTTTATCACGATTTCTAAAATTTTTTCGTCACTTGCCAATGTGTTAATGGGGCGAAACTCATCTGCTTTTATCGTGTTTTTAACTTTTTCTATCGGGACAATAGTTGAAGTTTTCCACATGCTTGGAACTATGCCACTGCTTAGACTTTCATTTATTATTTTAGCATAGAATAACCCTAAATATGGTACCGCGTCCTTTACAACACCTTCCGACAATAATTTTTGACCACCCTTTTTGGCTTTAAACTTATTAACAAGTTCTCCGATGTCATCTGTTTTAACTTTGCCAAATTTAAATGCAATATCAGTATTTAACTGATTATTTGCATTAATGTTTCTACTAACTAATTCTATATTGCTGCTAATACCTGTAACACTGTCTACAAAATATCTATTGAGTTTACTCGCTATTTCAGATTCATTTTCATATATTAGTCCATTTATTACCACCTTCTTGATTGATGAACTTTCTTTTACCATACCTATTGACTGTTTCAGATATCTCCACATCTTTTTACTATCATCTCTATTTCTATTTATATTATCTTCAATATGCTTAATTTTTTTAATCTTCACTATAATTTTTTATATTCACTTTTAACGTCTCTATATTCATCCCATTCTCCCGAATTTTGGGCTAATTTATACAGTTCAAATTTATATTTGTTCATATTGGCTAGCTCATTGTCATACCATTTATTCATTAATTTTATTTGAACTAGTTTTTCATATGTCAAATTTCGCATAACATTCAGAACATTATTATTAATCAACAACACCTTGCTCTCCAAATCAATTTTATCAAAATTGCTGAAATCGCATAGTCGCAATTGATTAATAAGTGCTTCATTATTATAATACTCCCATGAAATAATTTTTATAAACCTTCTCATTTTGAAGTGGGGGTTACGTTTAATTTTAAATTGAATTGTTTCATGATCGGATATTTGATATTCTTCTAACTTTTCACAGACGATATCATTAGTATTGGAAAATAATAAGTCAATTTTTGTTGCAGATATATCGGATATTCTAGTATCAAAATCAACTTTCTGATACATCGCGTGTGATTTAAGCAGTTCAGTTAACTGGGTGCTATAAGTGGATATATTATTTAAATTGATATTAAAATCGCCTACAAGAATATTACTTTCTGATAGTTCACAAGTACTACCTAAGACGTAGCGTAAATAATTTATAAAATCAGCATCACTGGCGCTAGGTGAGTGATAAACTACTCCTATTTGCCATTTAGGGCTAAAGTGCTTCAATTTGATAAAAATACACCAAAGGTTTTTATCTATTGTTTTATTAAATTTAGTGATATATTCGATAGAATCATGTACATAGATACATAGATAAGGGTTGGTCCGGTACAGAGAACATCATTGAGAGAATAACCGGAGCGTGAATTCTTTGATGCATTGAAGACGACTCGTACTTTTGTCGTTTTCTTTTCGGGTTTTACTACGGCATGGTGAGGGAGATAAAACGACCAAAATTTGCCTTCAGAGGAAATTTCATAGGAGTTTGTCGCTGTCATGTGGTTGAGAGTGGCGTATTCTTCTAACACGTTATCGTACAACGGTTTGAGATCGCCTTTTTTGGTAAGGTTTCTCTCCATGCTGATAAACTGCTGAAGAGCGATTTGATCTGGAAAGCTTGGCTTAAAGGGGAGCCGGACCACGTAACGACCATCACGAGCTCTTGTGGTTGTGGATTTGTAGAGATTCTCACATATCTCATCTTCGGTAGTAACTAGTTTTGGTATTGGAACTTCCTCTAGCTCCCAGAACTTTTGGAGTTGGGAATCTAGGGTTTCATTCGTGATCTGTTCTACTTGACTTGAGGAACAGGTTACTTTTTCGGGTATTTGACCACTTAAAATCCAGCCAAGTATTGTGTTTTGGGCGAGAAAATTTTTCGAGAGTTTTTCAATTCCTTCGAGAATTATTTGTGGGATGAGGTCACTGCCAATGACTAAATCAATTTGAGATGGGGAGTGGCAGTTTGGCTCATCTTACCCTAGTCATTGGCAGTGACCTCATCCCACAAATAATTCTTGAAGGAGTTGAAAAACTCTCGAAAAATTTTCTCGCCCAAAACACAATATTTGGCTGGATTTTGAGTGGTCAAATACCCGAAAAAGTAACCTGTTCCTCAAGTCAAGTAGAACAGATCACGAATGAAACCCTAGATTCCCAACTCCAAAAGTTCTGGGAGCTAGAGGAAGTTCCAATACCAAAACTAGTTACTCCCGAAGATGAGATATGTGAGAATCTGTACAAAGCCACAACCACAAGAACTCGTGATGGTCGTTACGTGGTCCGGCTCCCCTTTAAGCCAAGCTTTCCAGATCAAATCGCTCTTCAGCAGTTTATCAGCATGGAGAGAAACCTTACCAAAAAAGGCGATCTTAAACCGTTGTACGATAACGTGTTAGAAGAATACGCCACTCTCAACCACATGACAGCGACAAACTCCTATGAAATTTCCTCTGAAGACAAATTTTGGTCGTTTTATCTCCCTCACCATGCCGTAGTAAAACCCGAAAAGAAAACGACAAAAGTACGAGTCGTCTTCAATGCATCAAAGAATTCACGCTCCGGTTATTCT